>CAWUFW010002794.1:0-1200000 GCA_963921515.1 Calotriton arnoldi | reverse complement strand
TGGTCAGTGACATCACTCATGACATCACTGATGACATCTCAAATGACATCACTGATGACATCATGCAGTGAATGTGTGTTTTTCTGAAAATTAAATATGTTTTATATATGTATATCTCAAGGTCGATGGAAGAATAAATGGGTATATAAGTGTCTAAATGGATGATTTGTTTTTGTAAAATTGATTGTATAACTGACTGATTAAGTGTATCTTAGTGAATACATGGGTTAGTGAGTAATGTTTAAATATGAAAATATCTGTAACAGTCTCTCACTTTGTGTATAAGTGGCTGCATGGGTTGGTGAGTAGCTACATGAGTGTCTATATGGGTTATTAGTTGGTTTTTTGAGTATCAGTATGAGTGTCCGAGTGTCTGTATGGTTCGGTGGGGGTATTACTTAGTGCATAGATGCATGAATGAGTGACTCACTGTTTGTATGTGTTGAAGACAGCATGTGTGCAGGACTGTATAGGTGGATGAGTGTGTGTATGGGTGTGTTAGTGAGTGAATGACTGTCTCAATAGTGTCTTTATGAGTAACTACATATGTTTTAAACTAGTATATGTGAGTATTGGTGTATATAAGTGAGTATATGTGAGAGTGAGAGATTGGAAGAGTTCCTGTACAAATAAGTAGGTGTTTCTATAAGTGATTGTTTAAGAGAGTAAGTATGTGTAAGTTTCTGTAGAAGTAAGTGTGGTAGTGTGTGTATAACTGTATATGCAAGTAAATGGATGTTTGATACTTTGTTTGCATGTGTGACTATGTGTGTGAGTAACTCTAAGGATGAGTGGCGGTGTGTAACAGGATGTATAGGTGTATGAGTACATATGATGAGTGAGTACATGTATGAGTGACTGTATAGGGACTGTTGGTGAATGAGTGGATGTGTGTGTAGATCTTGGAATTACTGAATAGGTGTGTTGTAACTGGTATTGGTATGTCCATTGTTTTGAAAATGTTAGTTTGTATTTTTGAGTGTGTGTATCAAAGGTTATATTAGGGTGAGAGGAGGTCTGCCACTCTATCACAAGGATGATGTCATCAGTGATGTCATCAGTGATGTTTTTTGAGATGTCATCAGTGATGTCATCAGTGATGTCACTGACCATGTCATGAGTGATGTAATATGTGACGTCATCAGCAGTGAATTATGGACGCGCGAGTTATAGTTAGCTGAACTAACTATAACGGGGGAATTTCTATGGTTTTGTACGAGTGAAATGTCCAACTAACTATAACGCCCTGAAACCTATGGTTTTTTCAGTGAATTTCTAAGGTTTTTTAAATGCTAATTTCTAACTATAACGTGCCTGAAACCTATGGTTTTTTCAGTGAATATATATATATTTATTATACTATGTATACATGTGAAAATGTCTCGGTCCGCCTGTTTGCCTCGGTGGCACGGAAAAAATGGGTGGAACTGATGTCAGCACGCCGACGAGGTCCTCTTATGGCTCCGATGACGTCATACGGTGTCGCGAGCGGAGCCGTGCTATTATGACGTCCTCGTTGACGTGGGAGAGCTAGGAAAGAATTTCCGTGGAATGCTGGTGCAGGGGATATTCACCTACATGTTCAGGCTAGTCCTTTGGGAGCAACTGTTTATGTTGCCACTCCAGAAACCAAAACCAGTGATCAGAGGGCAGAGGCCCTGCAGATGGCACACGAGGTGGGGTGCCCAGTCGTGTGCACCGACGGGGCAGCGAAGTGACAAGCACCACAACCCACAAGAAAGGTAACGAGGGCACTGAATAACACAGGATCTTCTCTTTGTATCTGGCAGGAACAACGAAGTTAAAATGCCCTAGTACCAAAATGTAGAATTAGTGCTACAACGGTCTTCAAGAGGACCTGCGATGCCGCTTCTGCCTCCCGTACCCTGGAGACGGCACATGGGTCACGCGGTACGGTCATACTGCGGTGGGACGCACACTCGTTGACCTCTCATGGCACTGCTCCACACTTCAGGGAGGACGCTTTCCATTAGCTATGTTTTCTGACGACGTTTCGCGCCGGCCCCGTCCAACAACAAACTCCTTTAGATCCAAACAGACTCTTTCACTCTCTCACCGGAAGTGAAACCAGGCCACGCGGACACTTTCACAAAACAGCCGGGAATGCACTTTTCGGTACTAAAAAACCCACATTCCTTCCTCCTAATTAATCAAATAAACGTGTCACTGAAGAACAGGGGCCAGCTTCGATCGGTAAGCAGCCGTTACAACGACTTTTTTACTTCGCGATACCATTACAACGCATGCATTACCACGCATGTGTTGTACATCGCGAAGTCATTACTACGCATTTTTTTAGAACGCATGGTCATTTACCACGCATGCCTTTACAACGAATTTTGTTGTAAAGGTATGTATGGTAAATGACCATGCGTTCTAAAAACATGTAGATGATCCACGTCGTTGTAAGGAAACAGAGGCTGTTCCGTTTCCTCACAACGACGTGCACCGCCCCTCAGAGACGACGTGAAGCAGGAACCACGAGGAGAGAGGAACCACGAGGAGTGAGAGGTAAGGGGGATTGGGCATGGGGTGGGGGTTTCTTTTCTAGGGTTTAGGGTAGTGCAGTGGTGTTTGGGTGGTGTAGGGGTCGTGCTGGGGGTAGTGTTTTAGGGTTTAGGGTAGTGCAGTGGTGTTTGGGTAGAGTAGGGGTCGTGCTGGGGGTAGTGTTTTAGGTTTAGGGTAGTGCAGTAGTGTAGAGGGTCATGCTGGGGGTAGTGTTTTAGGGTAGTGAGGTGGTGTATGGGTAGTGTAGGGGGTCAGTGCTGGGGTAGTGTTTTAGGGTTTAGGGTAGTGCAGTGGTGTTTGGGTAGTGTAGGGGTCGTGCTGGGGGTAGATTTAGGGTTTAGGGTAGTGCAGTGGTGTTTGGGTAGTGTAGGGAGTTGTGCTGGGGGTAGTGTTTTAGGGTTTAGGGTACTGCAGTGGTGTTTGTGTAGTGTAGGGGGTTGTGCTGGGGTACTGTTTTAGGGTTTATGTTAGTGCAGTGGTGTTTGGGTAGTGTAGGGGGTAGTGCTGGCGTAGTGTTTTAGGGTAGTGCAGTGGTGTTTGTGTAGTGTAGGGGTTAGTGCTGGGGGTAGTGTTTTAGGGTTTAGGGTAGTGCAGTGGTGTTTGGGTAGTGTAGGGGTTCATGCTGGGGGTAGTGTTTTAGGGTTTAGGGTATGGCAGTGGTGTTTGGGTAGTGTAGGGGGTCGTGCTGGGGATAGATTTAGGGTTTAGGGTAGTGCAGTGGTGTTTGGGTAGTATAGGGAGTCGAGCTGGGGGTAGTGTTTTAGGGTTTAGAGTAGTGCAGTGGTGTTTGTATAGTGTAGGGGGGTTTAGGGTAGTGCAGTGGTGTTTGTGTAGTGTAGGGGGTCATGCTGGGGGTAGTGTTTTAGGGTTTAGGGTAGTGAACTGGTGTTTGTGTACTGTAGGGGGTAGTGGTTTAGGGTAGTGCAGTGGTGTTTGTGTAGTGTAGGGGGTCATGCTGTGGGTAGTGTTTTAGGGTTTAGGGTAGTACAGTCGTGTTTGTGTAGTGTAGGGGGTCGTGTTTTAGGGTATAGGGTAGTGCAGTGGTGTTTGGGTAGTGCAGGGGGTCGTGCTGGGGGTAGTGTTTTAGGGGTTAGGGTAGTCCAGTGGTGTTTGTGTAGTGTGGGAGGTCATGCTGGGGGTAGATTTAGGGTTTAGTGTAGTGCAGTGGTGTTTGGGTAGTGTAGGGAGTCATGCTGGGGGTAGTGTTTTAGGGTTTAGGGTAGTCCAGTGGTGTTTGTGTAGTGTAGGGAGTCGTGCTGGGGGTAGTGTTTTAGGGTTTAGGGTAGTGCACTGGTGTTTGGGTAGTGTAGGGGGTCGTGCTGTTGGTAGTGTTTTAGGGTTTAGGGTAGTGCAGTGGTGTTTGTAAAGTGTAGGGGGTCATGCTGGGGGTAGTGTTTTAGGGTTTAGGGTAGTGCAGTGGTGTTTGGGTAGTACAGGGGTAGTGCTGGGGTAGTGTTTTGGGTTTACGGTAGTGCAGTGGTGTTTGTGTAGTGTAGGGGTCGTGCTGGGGGTAGTGTTTTAGGGTTTAGGGTAGTGCAGTGGTGTTGGTGTACTGTAGGGGGTCGTGCTGAGTTCTAGTGTTTTAGGGTTTAGGGTAGTGCAGTGGTGTTTGTGTAGTGTAGGGGGTCGTGTTTTAGGGTTTAGGGTCGTGCAGTGGTGTTTGGGTAGTGTAGGGGGTCGTGCTGGGGGTAGTGTTTTTGGATTTAGGGTAGTGCAGTGGTGTTTGGGTGGTGTAGGGGGTCGTGCTGGGGTAGTGTTTTAGGGTTTAGGGTAGTGCAGTGGTGTTTGTGTAGTGTGTCATGCTGGGGGTAGTGTTTTATTGTTTAGGGTAGTGCAGTAGTGTTTGGGTAGTGTAGGGGGTCGTGCTGGGGGAAGATTTAGGGTTTAGGGTAGTGCAGTGGTGTTTGGGTAGTGTAGGGTGTAGTGCTGGGGGTAGTGTTTTAGGGTTTAGGGTGGTGCAGTGGTGTTTGGGCAGTGTAGGGGTTCATGCTGGAGGTAGTGTTTTAGGGTTTAGGGTATGGCAGTGGTGTTTGGGTAGTGTAGGGGGTCGTGCTGGGGGTAGTGTTTTATGGTTTAGGGTAGTGCAGTGGTGTTTGGGTAGTGTAGGGGGTCATGCTGGGGGTAGTGTTTTAGGGTTTATGTTAGTGCAGTGGTGTTTGTGTAGTGTAGGGGGTCGTGCTGGAGGTAGTGTTTTAGGGTTTAGGGTAGTGCCGTTGTGTTTAGGTAGTGAAGGGGGTCATGCTGGGGGTAGTGTTTTAGGGTTTAGGGTAGTGCAGTGGTGCTTGTGTAGTGTAGGGGGTCCTGCTGGGAATGTTGTTCATTTCTATGGCAAAATGAACCCCCTCATTTTGTTCCTTTTTAAATTAAATGTTTTAAGTGTTACCAGTTTATTCCAATCAAGATGGCTTCAGGTGTGCCATAATTTTGTCATAAGTAAGGCTGTTAGCGCTCTAGTTGTTCTTTGGAACACTCTGGGAAGCTGCAGTAGAACACAAAGGAATCAACTGGCAGGCTGCTCCTGTTGAAATATAACAGGAAGATAGTTGAGATCTCACTTAAAACATGTCCTAATTTTTCTTTCTACAGCACTAACCATAATTTCTATGACAAAATGAACCCCCTCATTTTGTTCCTTTTTAAATTAAATGTTTTAAGTGTTACCAGTTTATTCCAATCAAGATGGCTTCAGGTGTGCCATAATTTTGTCATAAGTAAGGCTGTTAGCACTCTAGTTGTTCTTTAGAACACTCTGGGAAGCTGCAGTAGAACACAAATGAATCACTGACAGTCTCTGCCCTTGTTGGATGTTCATGTTTTACTGAGAATGTCAGACTTCATTCTCACATGACTGAGAAAGATAATGTGAATTTACAGAAAATATGCTCTCATTTTAGCTTCTGGAGCACCTTCCAAAACTCTATGGGACAAGCATGTGAAAATAGTTTTCTCTCAAACATGATTCATGATATCCCAGCAGATGGTTTTTCACAGGGTAAAATCACCTTAGAACACACCACAATTCCTGAAATTAGTATGGTACCATCAACAAATGAATTCTAATGTAACTAAAGTCTGTTATCACCCTTTATAGTTCTCCTTTTGGTAACCCTCAAAATCTTCGATTCACTACAATGCATTTTAATGGGGTACTATCATGTATATTGGTCCCAAGATGGCTGCCAGCAATTCCAGGATGAAGTGCTGACAGCCAATCAGATCTCACAATGACATGTGTGGTTAGGCTCCGCCCAGATATATATGTGATTTTACTTTTGATTTTCTCAGGAACTACTGAACGGATTTACACCATTTAACCAAAAGGCACGACTCTGAACCAAGGGCTACCTTTTTGCCAAATTTGGTGTAATTCCGTTCAGCAGTTCGGGCTGTAGCTGCGACTAAAGGTTCCTATGGAAAATTGCATGGGGAAAACACAATTTGGGACCCCCCTTTTTTCTCGGCCCCCACTTGATGAATCACCCCGAGAGGGCCGAGTCTTTCAGGATAGGAGCGGACCGGAGCGGGCCATAAGTTTTGAAAATTTCGCGAAGATTCGTCGACCGGCGCCAAAGTTATTGGAAATAGAATGTTGTGAATTTCCTATGGAAAATAGGTGCTAACTATAACTATCTACTGGCGACGGCGACCATGTCATGAGTGATGTAATATGTGACGTCATCAGCAGTGCATTGCGGGGCGCGAGTTATAGTTAGCTGAACTAACTATAACGGGGAATTTCACGGGTTTTGTACGAGTGCAATGTCCAACTAACTATAACTGTCCCTAAAACCTATGGTTTTTTCAGTGAATATATATATATATATATATATATATATATATATATATATCTTTCTGATCTCTGGCAGGACGTCCAGTATATTTGCTTGAGTCTTATCTCATATTATTTGCTGCTTGCTTATTCATTAGTATTATTCATGCATTTAACTGTTTCATTTATCAAGTGTGTTATTATTGCATGCATATAAATATATATATATCTCTGTGTATTTGAATGTGATTCATTTTGGCATCTGGGAAAGCCTTTCTGTTAGAGAGCATTGCAAAAATAAACCCCAAGCCTTATTCTAAAAAGAGAGTCTTTGCATTTTGTAAAGTGAAACTCTTTTCTAGGTGTTGTTGTGTTTTACGTTTAGCTTCGCCGTGTTTGAGCCACCGTGTGGGAGATTCTGTATTATCTGAAAGGCGGAGCAAGACGGCCACCGCAGTGCAACATGCCATCGTCACAGCTGCTCTCAAGGGCTTGTGCTGGGCTCAGGGGGGACTGCCCAGTAGTGCCGCGTCATCCGAGCCACGGTCAATCCCGCAGGCCCTGGAGTGAAGGCCACTTCTCAGCACCTCAGGCTAGGCGGGGAGGTCGCGTCGTGGTCAATCGCTCCGCTCTCAGACTTCGTCTTTCAGCTATTTTGCCGACACAGGACAACGCAATGGTCACCGGGCCAGCCCTGCCCTCATCATTGCAGGTGCGGGCCCGTGCTCCTCAGCAGCAGCAGCCCGTGCACTTAGGCCCCACGGTCGAGGCCGCGCTCCCGCTCCGCGATTCAGGCCGCGAGGGAGCTCCGGACAGACGGAGTGGCCCTCCTTTCTCTCCACCACTCCGGTTATCCCGCCAGAGCGGTCAGCAGTCTCGATTGCCACACAATGCTATGTAAAGCAGCCAGGCCCGGCGGCGGGGAGCGGAGAGACTCTAAAACACGTCCCTCGCATCCGCCATCTTGGCCACATGATTGTTGCTTTAAACAGCTGCTTTTATTATGCTCCGTGACCTGACCTACCTTTCACTTCGACTGCTGGCTCTGGCAGTAGGCATTGCGATCTCAGAACTCAACTGCAATAACCTTATGATAGTCGAGTTCTGACGTCTTTTCTTTATAATCGGCGACTTGGTGTGTCACAAGTCGCCGATTATAAACAAATTAGTGACTGCCGTTTATACAGGGATTACAGAATCCAATGTATTATAGACTATTAAACCAAACGCAAGAGATTATGGCGCACAGTCTGAACTCACATATTTGAAGGTGCTCTCATATGTCAGAAAAAAATAAAATGAGGCACGGTGAAATAAAATATTTGCATAGGATCCCAAAGTTTGGTCAAGCGGGGAAGCCAGGTTTAATTCCAGGTTTTCTGGTTTCACATTGTGCAAATCAGTCACTAGATAGGTATACGGACAGTGCCAAAACATTTGGGTCATCTCCGTCTCTGGCCTTTAACATCTAGGATAGTCTCCAGTTACTCCAGGATATTTTTTATGTAATCTATGGGGTGTTAGGTGTGCTCTATAATCTTAAACTGGAATAATTTAAAGTGACCATTCTGTGACACCTTAGAGATACTGCAGCATTATCGCTCTCTCCTTGGACGTCAACTGCTGTCTACTCAAGTCCTGCTCCCTGAGTTCCCCCAGGAGAGCAATGTTCACTTTAGAATATTGTAACAAACATTAATAAGGCACTGTGATGGTATTTTTAGCTCTGCCATGAGTAAGTAAGCATTGAAGAGTGACATGGTTTGGTGGCTCTGCAGCACCCTGCCTCTAAATTAGCTTCATTCTCCAAATCAGTGCCCATACATGAGGTACTCCCCTAGAGGTACCTGCGTGCCCAGGCACAGCTCCTCAACCGACCTTTAAACAGATCCCCCCATTCCAGTCACACTGCCACTGCTCCAACTCTCCCTGGCAGTCTTCGTTCTAATGCGTCTTAACCCGGGATACATCCGTAATGAGAGAGCTCAGGAGAGTGCACCGCTCCTGTGTTAGTGCGGGCCAGGCATCTTGCCCAGCAGTGTTTGGCTACCATTATCAGCCTGGATTAACATTTTTCTTTACTTTTAATGTCCACATTTTCAGATACCAGCCCTGTCTTCAGCTTCCCTGATATATGTTGATTCTGTCATTGCAATATCACTGGTTTATCCAGCAACCCAGTAAAGCTGAGCTACCAGGTCGTAGAATTCATAATCCGCTGCTTCAAATACGCAACACCACTCTATAGCTCTTTCTGCTCCATAGCAGCAGCAGTCTATGGACATTCTTTTTTTTTTTTAAACTTGTTTTTATTGGCATTTCAGAGAGAATGACAAACAATGGCATTTTGAAATCAAAAGTGCTTTACATACAAATCTGTCAGATATCATTTGGCACAGTGCAACATACATGATATAGCAATGGGACATCTCTTCCCGCGTGTTAGAACATGGTACAGTACTAAAATATTGTGCATTAACTGCGCAAGTATACAGCTGGTTTGGACAAATTAAGGAATAAGAGGTTGCAATCATGGCTAGTTCATGGGTATTGTAATTAAAGGCTGCCACACATAGCTCAGTCTCGTACAGGGCAGTCAGAGCTGTCGTGTGTTTGTGCTAGAGTCCATCTATGTCTGCAGAGGTCACCCAGCGTACAAATGGGTCCCATGTCCCTGGGGCGCGACCGCGCCGGCATTAGCTCCCAGTATTCTGCCAGTTGGGTTCTACAGTATGTCGCCTCTCAGACCCAGTCCTGCACCCGGGGGGGTGGGGGTGAACAGCACCCCAGTGAAGGGCCACCTGTCTCTTGGCCACCATCAATAATAGTATGGCCGGCAGTTTCCTCAGCTTCGGTGGTATGTGTGGGATAATTCCCAGCAGCGCCACCAGTGGCGTGCAAGGCAAGACCTGTCCCGTTATGTTCCCAATGTACTGTAGTACTTTGGACCAGAAGTTGGCTATAGGCCTGCACCGCCATGCTACATGTAGGAATGACGCTGGGGGCGCCCCACATCTCCAGCAACTGTCGTCCGTGCGCAAACCCATCCGCTTCAGTTGCAGGGGGGTTCTGTATAGTCGATGTATGTATTTAAAATGTATTAGTCTGAGTCAGTAATTTGGAGTCATCTGTTGTAGTTGTTTACAGCTAAAGTCCCATTGTTCGTCCGTTATGGTCTCATCTAGGTCTGCCTCCCACGCCACACGAGCCGCGGGCACAATGATCGGGTGTTCCCTCTGTGTGATCGTGTAGAGTCGTGTGATCAATTTGCGTCCCGATTCTACAGTGAGTACATTCTCCAGGGCCAGCAGCTGTGGGGGGGGGGGGTGCTGGAAAGGGACCAAATTTACTTTTGCAAGTCGCTCTCAGTTGATAATAAAGTAGCATATCTAGCGCAGATGGGGGCGTAGGTCCGCACATCTGTTGCAGTGTGAGAAAATGATCCCCAGGATATAGGTCTTGTCCAGTCAGTATGTGGTGTACCTGAGCTCGCTCCCGTGCTTTACTGTCCATCAGTGGTGGAATTAGTGGGTTGTCTGCCAAAGGCATTGAGGAAGCATAAAGTATGTCTATATTGGCACGTCTGCAGAGGCCCCCCCAGGCCCACCGCATTGCCTCAACAGTGTCCACTTCGTTGCGAGGGCGCTTGAATGGTTTATAAATGGCTGTGTTAATGGGGAGGGGTGCAACTCTGTCCAGCTCAAATTCTACGTGAGGTTGAAATGGGGTGGGGTGCACCCGATAGTGTAAGAACTGAGCCTGCGCGCAGTGTGCATAAAGGGCAAAGTCTGGGGCTGCCAGTCCGCCCTGCGACTGTGGTAGTGTTAGCGTCTCCCATGAGATTCTTGGCTGTTTCCCTGCCCAAACCAGCTCAACCATTAAAGAACGGAGTGTTTTAAAGAAGTGTGCTGTGAGAGGGATAGGGACATTCACGAACAGATATAGCAACTTTGGCAGGATAATCATTTTGGCCAACGCTATGCGACCTATTAGCGAGAGAGGGAGAGTCTTCCATCGTCGCACTCTGTCCTCAATCCAGTCTACCACCCTTCCATAGTTTGTCGTCCAAAGTTGTTGCAGGTCATTGCTTATCCAAATGCCCAGATATCGTGTCGGCCCAGTCGCCCAGACTATGGGGTACTCCGTGTTGAAGGGTTGTGTCCCAGCTGTTAGAGGGATTAGGACGGATTTGCTCCAGTTCACTTCGACTCCCGACAGCCCACCGTAGCGCACCACCTCGCGCGTCATGGGCGAGAAGTTGTCCTGGGGATTTACCATATATAAGGTGATATCATCAGCGTACATTGACACAGTGAGTGCCCGTGTAGTGAACCCTATTCCCTTGTTAGTGTGGTGTTGGCGAATCCTGGCCACCAGTGCTTCAGTGGCTATTGCAAATAATAATGGTGACAAGGGGCACCCCTGTCTGGTTCCCCTTGTAATAGATATCGGGTCTGAGACCAGGCCATTGACCCGCAATCGTGCAGTGGGCATGGTATAGAGAAGCTGTATCTGCTTAATAAACAATGGACTCATGCCCAGTCTGTGTAAAAGTGGGAAGAGGAACCCCCATTCTAGGGAATCGAACGCCTTGGTGGCGTCCAAGAGCGCTGCGATCGCAGACACGTGTGGGGCGAGGTAGTGGAGAAGCATGAACAGGGTTCGTAAATTGTGAGAGGTGGATCTCCCCGGTATGAAACCGGACTGATCCGGTCTGACTATCAGGGGCAGCAGCGGCTGGAGGCGGACAGCCAACAGTTTAGCAAATATCTTTGCGTCCAGGTTGATCAGCGAGAGTGGCCGATAGGAATCACACTGTGCGGGGTTCTTATCGGGTTTTAATATGGTGATGATTATTGCTTCGCGCATGGAGTTGGGCAAAATACCTGTTTCCATGGCTTCTCGGTAGACGTCCAAGAGCCGTGGTGCCAGGATGTCGGAGTATTCTTTGTAAAATTTAGCCGTTAGGCCATCTGCCCCAGGTGCCTTGTCAGCTGGCATACTGCCCATCACTCGACGTACATCTTCTACAGTGAAGGGGATGTCCATGTACTCACGATGTATCCTGCTAAATCAGAGTAGTTCTACCGAGTCAAAATAGTCCTTCAGGACCTCGCTCGGTGGGCTTGATCGGGAGGTGTATAGTTTTCCATAAAAATCTTTCATTGTGGCGAGGAGATCTGGCGGGAGTGCACCGTAGTGCCTTCCGGCGTGATCAGTTCCGTGACAAATGTGGACCCTCTGGGGTTCCGGAGCATGTTTGCGAGGGTTTTCCCCGTTCTGTCCCCCTCCCCGTAGCGACGCGCCTGCGCGTGCTTGTGTAGAAATTTGGTTTCTCGGTCGGCTGTTTCCTGATACTCCGCCAATTTGGCGCGGACATCAGCTAGGGTCGTGGAAGTGGGCGAGCAAAAGTATTGCGTCTCTAGTGTCTTTATCTCTGCCTCCAATCTGCTCAGGTGTCCCCGAATGTCGCGGAGCACTCCAGATTGTCCGGCTATGCAGAGGCCTCTTACCACTACATTGAACGCCTCCCACAATGTGCCCTTTGTGTCCACCGAACCCGTGTTGCGCTCGAAATATTCCTCAATGTGTGTTCTTAGGGTCTCCATGAAGGCCTGGTCAGAGAGTGCATTGGGGGGGAGCCTCCACGCGAATGGCTGTCTATATGGCAGCGGCACCGAAAGGGTCAGCGTCACTGGTGCATGATCTGAGAGTGTGCAAGCTTGATGTGTAACATCAGTGACCCATGTATGTAGATCTTTAGTCAACAGCCAGAAGTCTAACCTGGACCACGCGCGATACTGCTGCGTCACGCATGTGCCTTCATGGTCCGTGGGGTGTAGCATGTGCCACGTGTCAACTAAGTGGTGGTCTTGTATTATTCCCTGTACAGTCGCAGCGGCCCGTGGGTGGTGCGTACGAGATGCTCCCTCTCTGTCGTCCGAGAGCGATAGAACAATGTTGAAATCGCCCCCCCCTAAAGTAGTGCGGCATTGCCCAGTGATTGTATCTGGTGCCACACATTTTGAAAAAAATTGAGGTCATCTGTGTTAGGTCCATAAGTGTTAGCTATTATAACCGGTTGATTGTATAGCAGCCCTCGTAATATAAGGTAACGGCCCTCAGGGTCTGTAAATGTTTTGGTCGTCTGCCATGGTACCCTTTTTCTGATCAGTATAGCTACCCGGGCGAATAACTTGAGTAGCTGGACGTGTGCACCTCCCCCCATCTGTTGTGGGTCAGTCTCGCCCGAGCTATATCTTTTAGATGTGTCTCTTGTAGGAGACATATGTCTGTTGCAAGTCTGACTAAATATGCCTGTACCAGTCTCGCCTTTCGATGATCATTGAGACCACGGATATTCCAGGTGATACATGTTAATTTGGACATTCAGAAGTATGGTGTCGCAGTTTCACATGCATAGAGGAATCCCACCCTCCGAGTGTCCTAGCGTCAACGTCCGCTTCTCTATTATCTGTCTGTGCGCTTTTCCGAGCTGTCCCGAGTGTGATTTGTAAATGTATTGTGTTGCCTGTCTTGTCAATCCGTGCTGACAGATCTGGAACATATAGCAGTTGCCATCCTAGAACAAAAACAACCCCGTGCCGCCCCCCTCCCACACCAACCCCCAAACAGGTTGTGTATCCCTCAATGACCCACCCATTGCAAACTTTGACCCGTTAAACATCGAGTCAATGGGAATCATCCCGTGGGGGCATGGGTTAGCTGGCGTACCGCCCCGCTGCCACGGCTGCGGAGTGGCCGAGATTTATAACAACTATACGAACATTGCAAAGTAAACCTGATATTCCAATTGAAGTATAAGTCTCTTACTGCGCCCCTTAATGTGCCACATCGGGTTTTACACCAAGCAGCCCAAGGCTGCCTTTTCACAAGCCTTGTCCTCAGTCATTATCACTTAGTTGGCCGCCTGGGGATCCTGTAGTCTCGGCGTCTTTGTGTTGGTGTTTCCTAGCCGTCTGTTTGGCGAACTTCAGCGCCGCGCTGGCTTCAGTGAATAGCATGGGTTTGCCACCAGTCTGCACTTTCAGCTTCGCCGGGTACAGCATTTGGTATTTAGTTCCAGTTTTTTTAAACAACTTTTTCGCCGGTATAAATTCACGCCTTGCTGCTTGCACTTCTTGGGTGAAATCAGGGTAGAGCGCAATGCTATTTCCTTGGTGTCTCAATTCCCCTTTTTCTCTGGCTAGTCTCAGAATGGTGTCTCTGTCCCTGTAATTGAGCAGGCGAGCCAGCATTGTCCTGGGTGGCGCGCCGGGAGAGGGTCGTGGTCCCAGTGTCCGGTGTGCGCGCTCCACAAGGAACATTGGTGACAGATCAGGGTCGAATAGATCCCGCAGGAGGCCTTCCACGAATTTTTCCATATTTGGTATATTGGTGGACTCTGGTATTCCTGTAATGCGGACATTGTTTCTTCTCCATCTGGCTTTGAGGTCTTCGTTACGTGCCTTGATGACATCTAGCACTTTATCCATTCTGAGAAGGTGTTCCTGCATCTCCACTTGCCGGTCGTCTGAGTCTGAGACTCTGGTTTCTAAAGCGTCTATCTTATCCTCATTATTGTCTACTCTCTGCGAGACCTGGTCCATCAGTATCACCAGGGAGTCCAGTTTGGCGTCTATCGCCCTGAGGCTGCCCCTCACTTCGCGAAGCATGGTTTTGATGTCATCCTCTTGCTCCGGTTCCAGCTGCGTTTCAGGCACCACAGTGAACTGCGTCGGGTCGATGTCTTGCATTCGGGATGCTCGTTTCTCAAAGGTGATTTTAGCCTGTTTGTTGTCTGTTTTCCCCATCGTTGCCCTCCTCCTGTATTGCCTGTCGACAGTGTGTAAATACACGGCGCTTAGTCCTGCCAGGGCGCCTTGCACTGGAGTCGTTCAAGGATGGGCCTCTGCGTCGTAGAGTGCAGTTTCGGATTCTACTGAGTAGCGGATGTTTACCGAGTATCGACTTTGCGGCATATCGTGGGGTCACTACGTTACACGGGGGATCCTGTGCTAGCCTTCGGCCTGCGCCGTTACGGCGAGCGCAGAAATCGTAGAGCTGCTATGGTGTGCTATGGCGTGTCTCAGTGTCTTTGGATCGTGCTATTACCGTGGGGTTGCAGGCGCGCGTCGTGAGCTGCAATGTTGAGGAAGCAGCGGTGTTGACGGTGCTATCTCCGGTTCCTGAGCGGCGGAGGTGTGCGAGTGGGATGGCGCACCTCTCATGCAGCGTTTACTGTGCGCTGTCTGGGGTATCCGCTTTCGTGATGGCCAGGAAATTTCACTGCACATTAACACCCCGCGTGTTTAATTTAGTGGATGATGTGCACACTTGTCAGGATCGCAATCGCTGCCCACCTCGCTACTAGATGCACGCACTGTCCCGTCTGGCGTCCTCCCCCACTAGGCCTTCTGCAGCAGCAACGTTACTCACACCGTGGGGGGGGCAACAGTAGTGTCGACCGTGCTGTCCCGTGGGCGCCTTTTATTAGCCTGGCTTGTAGCTGTGTTTACTTTCTAGCGGGTCTGTCCTGGGTCCCTACCTTCCAGCACGTCCTCTGCGGGCCCCCCGAACTGCTCCGCTCGTGTCCGCCCAGGCTTCCGCTACAAGCAATCCAGCCTTCGGTCCCCCCTGGGGCATTGGGCGTGTTCACGGAGTGAGCCCGCTCCTCCCGTGCATTCACCTTACGGATGGCGCAGACAGCCACCCGGCGTCGTATCTGCCCCGCAGTCTTCAGACGAACTCCCGGAGCAGAGGTGTGGGGTCTCTCGCGCTGTCTCCTTCAGGGCCCTCACTCTCGCCTTGCCGCAGGGTAGCGCAGTCGTCTCAGGGAGCGCCAGGAACGTCAGGCAGGCCCCGCATCAGTCATGCACTCACCCGGATGCAGTTTACGGAGTCCGCCGGCTACCTTGGCCCTCGTCCGATCCGTCGGGCCGCCACGCCAGCCCCCGCAGGCGCACAGGGGACACCCCGGTAGCAGCGATGGATGGCCTCCCCACAGTCTCGGTGAGTGCACCCCCTTCTCGCCTTCACACAGTCTGCGCCATTTTGCCTGTCTCAGCCAGGGCCTCGCTTTCCAACCTCGCTGCCGTTTTCTCCGCACCTCCGCGTTCCCAACGCCTGGAATTCGCGCTATCTGTTCAGCTGTCGTTCATGCATAAATCAGGCTGTTTTCGGGCTACGGATGCATGAAAGTGTTCCGGATTTATGTCGGATATTTAGCCCGGCCGGCAGAGCCACACTAACGAGCGGCCATCTTGCAGCTCGGCCACGCCCCCCCAGTCTATGGACATTCTTAAATATTCGTCCAGGTACTATCACTGGGACATTAGTATAAAAAATAATCTGGGCAACAGTGTCATTTTGGATTTTGGACATTTCTGAAGAATCCTTAGTATTATAATTTTTGCCTCCGACATGGTAGGTGGAAGTGCACCCACTTTTCTGGAGTCCCGAAAGACCTTCAGGAGGCAGGGGGAAAGCTCATTCAGATAATAAGCATAAAACCCTTGGAGTAATCCATCTCCACCTGGGGATTTCCGAGCAGCTAGTCCCATGACCGCTATCTACACTTCAAGTGTCATTGGGAGTTCTTATGCCTGTGTTAGATCTGGCTATAATCGGTTCAGTCGAGCGTTCTGCACCTGCTTCCATTGCTCCCCTAATTTGTGCACCCTGCTCGTCTATATTGCAAGGAATATATTTTTTTCAATCTGTGTAGTGACATGACCAATGTACAAATGTGTGTATTACACATTTTGCAAATTACGCATTTTGTGATTCCAGTGGATCGCAAGTAGACCTACCCCATGAATATTAATGAGGTAGGTATTGATTTGCGACCCATTGGGAATCGCAAAAATCACAGGGATGGTGGCCTGCAGGGGTCAGCAGACCACCATGTCTTAAAGAAAAACAGGATGCATTTCAAAAAGAAAAATTAGAAGTTTTTTCAATTTTTAAGAGAGTAGCCAGTGGTCCATAGGACCACTGCCAGCTCTTAAAAAATATTTTTCCAACCATTTTCAAAGGGTAAGGGATCCCTTGTGGACCCCTTCGCATTTGCAAATAGGCCATCACAAACTTGAAGTTGGTGGTAAAATCAGTGGCATAGCAAGGGGGGGGGCTGTCCGCCCTGGATGGCGTGAGTTTTGGGGGTGGCGATTTCACCTCCCGCTCTTACCTGCGGCCAGAATGGGGCGGCCGCCGCAGGAATTGCCAGCCACCCCACTCTTTCATTAGGCCGTCGCAGGCGGCAAAAGCAGGAGCCACCACGGGCGGCATAAGGCCTAGCTACACCACTGGGTAAAATGCAAATGTTTTGTGACTGCATTTCAGTTGTAAAACATTCTTGCCTACCACTGCGATTCGGTATTAGGAAGGGACAACTTAAACATGCCCCTTCCTAATACCGATTCGCAAACCCAAATTGCAATTCGGTAATAGGTTACTGAATCGCAAGTTTGGCTTGGTACATACGAAAATGCCTTTTTGCGTTCGCAAATGGCCTGATTCTGCAATTCTGGCCGTTTGCAAACATAAAAATACTTCATACATCTGGCCTCAAATTACCATCCGCTTTCCGAACTGCAGCAATTGGAAGTTACACTATGTCTGATTTGTTCAACCTAGCCAATAACCTACCAGCTTTACCACTATTGCTATGCCTTTAAGACATATATGCCTTGTAATGATGGAGGCCGACTCGGTGATGCGGCGAGCGCAAGGTAAGTGGTTTTCTTTTTTTTAATTAAATTTTTTCTCCTCGTTGTCTGTTAACTCCCTCACCCACCCCGCCCCACCGTTCTTACCTGCATGGGCCGCTCCTGGGTGTGGTGTTTGCAGGGTGGGGGTCATCGAATCTTTTCACAGTACCTCTTTTCACCTAACTTTATTTGTCGGAAGATGGGCAAACATAAAAGCCTTTTTTCTTTCTCGTCAAGTCTTTCCTCTCTTTCGCCACTTTTTTTAAATACAACGCTACCGGGTTTACGTGCATCACGCTGCACACACCACACCGCAGCTTTCAGTCTTGCCCGGAGGATATACAAGTAAGAACTATTTGGTAAAGATTAGACGTTGTTTATAATCGTTTGATTGTATGAGCTTTATGTCTTAAGTCCCACTTGTATTGAGGATGCGGTCCTGATTGGCGTGTTTTTTCTTTCTTTTTCTCATTTGTTGATTTGGCAGTTGGATCCCCACATTTACTTTCAGCAGTGTGAGAACCACACTTGCGTAATTTTCTGTAAGATTTGTTTCACTGGGATTGTGAGGTAGCACCGGACTTCATGCAGAATGATGTTCAAGTTTTGGTATGCGTTCTCATTTATAGGAACGGGGTCGGACCATCGCCGGTTTACATCACTGCTTACTAGCGGTGATTGATGATTAATCAGGTAGTTTTGAATTCCACACTGATATCGTACTCACTTAGTTTGCATGACGGGAGTATGAATTTCTTTTCTTTCAAATTTTCTATGTAGAACCACACGGTGGTTGGTGAGCTTTATATCATTTTTATTTCACACAGTTTTTATTGGGTTATGATCGTTTTTACTACACGGAAAGCACTGCATGACTTCTCTTTTAATATTTCTTTTTACTCTTATGATGGTTGATGGCAAATTCGCATGGAGGAATGTCCCTCTAGTTATGAGGTTGCCCAGTTACTTTTTTGACCGCTTTTAAGTTTAATTTCCTCCACTAATCAGGACTTCATATATGTTTCTGTTTAGAAATACCCCTGACGAAGGGCGTTTGTGATAGCCCGAAATGCATTGGGATACAATCTACAGCTAGTCTATGAAGAATGACAAGACTAGTTGATTGATGGAAACCATTTGTTAAGGATCACGCCCTTGAAATTAAAGCGACTTGTCCAAAGACGACGTCTACGCGTGTTAAACTACATATGATTTCTGTTTATGGACAATTATGTTTATGGATGGTCGAGACACTACCATTGATTAAGGTGTATTGATGCATGTTAGAATTGTTTACTCCCAGTTTGGGAACTTGTAGTGCTACTGTGTCTTGAGCAAATGTTCTAAGTACTTCTTCTATTTTTGATCGGGGACGAGGGTGATGCCCCCTCACAGAGTGCACACGAAACTTAGCTAATCAGTTTACTTTTGTTTTCACTAGAACATTATCCATTTAATACTAGAGTGCAACACAACATTCCATTTGTATTTATCCACTATCTAAAAGTGGCATTTCTAAAATAGTAATGTTAAACCCAACTTTACCAGTAAAGAGGATTTATCATTACGATTCCAAAGATATAATACATGACACAGCTACTCCTTTCTAATCAGGAATTACAGCTTAAAAGTGCAATAAGTAATTCCCAACGTTAATCTATGAGAGGAGTAGGTCTCACAGTAGTGAAAAACAAATGTACGTGTTTTTTTTACTACCAGGACATGCAAAACTTAAAAGTACATGTCCCACCTTCTACTTACATAGCACCCTGCCCTATGAGCTACCTAGGGCCTACCTTAGGGGTGACGTTTAATAAAAGGAGAGTTTAAGGCTTGGCAAAGGGTTTTAAATGCCAAGTCGAAGTGGCATAAAACTGCACACACGTGCTCTGCAGTAACAGACCTGAGACATGTTTAAAGGGCTACTTGTGTGGGTGGCACAATCAGTGCTGCAGGCCCACTAGTAGCCTTAAATTTACAGTCCCTGGGTATATGGTATACCACTTTACAAGGGACTTAAAAGTAAATTAAATATGCCAATTGTGTATACATCATTGTTACCATGTTTAGGGGAGAAACACATGCACTTTAGCACTGGTCAGCAGTGGTAAAGTGCTCAGAGTTCTAAGTCCAACAAAAAAGAATAAGCAAAAAGAGGAGGTAAGCAGGCAAAACATTTGGGGAAAGACCACCCTAAGGATGACAGGCCTAACCCGTGCCCCCCCCTGGCTGAAAGTGGGGAGAGCTACTCAACCTCTAGGGAGTTCTCCTCACTAAGGTTGAAAACCCTCAATAGACCATTAGCATTGGTGTGGTCTACCCCTGGTTTGTGCACCACCTTGAAGTCCATAACCTGTAGGGAAATGGACCGCTGAGAAAAACTTCAGTGTTCTCATTCCTGCATTTAAATCTGTACGGTAGTTTCCAGTACTCATGTATGTATCCGTCTCCCAACGCTTCATATCTGCCTACCTGGTGATATTGGAGACAGTATTGAAATTGGAATGTCCTGACTGGCAGTGTAATAAAGCCATGGATTAACCCTTCTGTGGAAGGTGTCTCAGCCACAGTGAAAAGTAATTGGTCCAATTTTTCAATGTGCAACATGGTATTTTTTGCATCTCTTCGTGCCATCGTTGTCTGTCTTTCTGTTAGATTGTATGCAGAAAACAGAGCCGTACTGTTTATATACCGCCAAGTCATGTGACCAGAACGCAATGAGTGTTGCATCCAACTTAGTAATAGAATGGATCGCAATTGTGATTGTCCATGTTGTAAAATAGACAAATCCTATTCTATTATATCAATTGCAGAAGACACAATGTTGCCCAGTGAATAAATCCTGGATGATAGTGTGGTCATTCCATTGTCGACCACGGCCAAAGCCTTTTCTAGGTTAACCCCATCAATCTCACGACCTTATAGTAATAAGAGGTTGGGTCTGAAGTGTTATACCCAGACAAATAAGCAAACTTCTATGCAAACGTTAAGTAACTACCTTTTGGCGGTGTTGGGCAATGTTCCCATTGATGGTAAGAGAAAACATTACATGGGATACTTGCTTTATGCAAGAAATGATGACCATAGTGTTGATAACAAAACGTGGTGTCAAAATTCGATGCATCATCATACAATTCATCATTTGAAAATGCAGCAGATTGTTCTAAATCAGGCAGCATAGTATTTGTAGTTTCAAAGTCCCAATCATCAGAGAAAGTACTAGAGGTGATGATATCACTAAGAGAAATTTTAAACAAGTGTGGTATTTTTAAAACTTCAGTAGGACCATATACATCATAGGAAACTCTGTCCCAAACTATTCCTTCAGGAACTGGAACTGCTGTAATGTTCAGGAAGGACAGGTCTCTCTGTTTACAGTGTGATGAAGCATGCGGTTTCAGGACCAAGTTGTACATGTTGTACTGCAGAGCGTTCTGGGAAGTAATGCCCATTTAGGAGCAGGAAA
Organism: Calotriton arnoldi; assembly: GCA_963921515.1. Lineage (NCBI taxonomy): Eukaryota > Metazoa > Chordata > Amphibia > Caudata > Salamandridae > Calotriton > Calotriton arnoldi. Next base: position 1,179,524 of record CAWUFW010002794.1, on the reverse strand, counting down.
AAGACAGTCCCTATACCAATCCAAAGGACTAGGAAGAGTAGACCAATTGCAATCCAGAGCTGTAGCCAGGGGAAAACAAAGTAAGTCGTGCTGAGAGTCCAGTCCGTGCTTTGTGAGGAGCGCAGCAGAGCTGAGCAGACAGCGGTGAATGACGAGGCGAGGCGGTGTGCGGTACTGGTGCCAAGTGCCGGTGCTGAGTGCTGAGCGGCGGAGCGGCGGAGCGCCGGATAAGGTCTACCCTTTTGTCTGGTGTGGAATGGTGGACCGGGGCAGACCCAGAGCTGACAGATAACCAGCGGAACCGCGGAACCAGCGGAACCGGCGGAACCGCGGAAAACCATCACACCCGCGAGCAGGTGTGTGCCGATAAACTTCTACTGCCATTGCCGCCTATTGCCGCAGGGCAGTCGCCAAGTTTGCTACTGCCCTAAGTTTACTACTGCCTCCCCCCCCCTGCCCTCCCTGCCCCCGCGGAAGCGTCTCGGTGGTCCCTCGGTGTCCTCGTTACCTGGGTTCGAGACCGAGACTGGGTGCGGCTTGCGGAGTGGCTTGGGGTATTGTGGGCGGGGGGCGGAAGAACTCGACAAGACTGTGCCAAAAAACACAAAAACCAAAATAAAACAACGCCAGTCCACTGTGCAAAGGCTGGAGTTCCTTTAGGAATCCATTACTAGGAGGTTCTAAAGAGGTACGGAGGCACGAGTAATCAAGGTCCATTCTTCTTGCTGCTTGCCTCGTTACGGGTTGGGAAAATCTGCCTTTGAATTGAAAAGCTACAGGTGAGGTTGGAGGAGGACGACGTGTGGATATATGGGGGGGTACTGAAACTGTCCAATCTCAGTTTAACCCTGGTTTATTCCAGCTTATTCCAACTGGGGCCATATTGTGATGCACACTAGTACACTAGTATACCAGCATAAAGCAAAATAACTGTTTCTAAAATACGAGCAAAACTAGGAAAATACTAGGAATGCTTTCTGGGAAAGAAAGGACATTGGGCCCTCCTACACGACGAGCACGGAAAGTTCAAGCACCAAAAGTGATAAAAAAAGCCAAAGGACAGGCAAAGGGAGCAAATCAAACTTTAATTTCACCAATAGCAAGGATGTTTGAAAAATCCAGTAAGATTCCCTACAAATTTGATTTTATGAGAGACCCTTCAGGAGCACTAATGTCAATGCAAATAGAACCAGAAATAAATAAGTTACAAACTCCGATTAAACCAACTAACAACTTGGAAGCAAATTTACAAACGGCTGGTCAAGAGCGGGACTTGGTTACTAACCCGCAAAAGTTGGTCTTAGAGGGACAGACAACTGATCAAAGAGTAGACCTGGAATTATTAAAATTAGTATTGCCGACTCAAATGAAGCAAAAAGATATGTATGTGATGGAAATATCAATGGCAGAGAAATCGCAGGATGAGATTATCATGAGTTTAACACCTACACGGGCTACTTTACCTTTAGAAGTTAAGGTCGAGATAAGGAAAAAAGAGGATTTAATTAATGTCTCTACACTTTATAGATAGACGTTAGATCAAGATGATAGAGTAAACAATACAGCTGAACCCATACAAGGAAATCAATCTGGAACTAATGGAAATATTATCGCCTCATCGGGGACAACAATGCCAATAAGGATTAGTGAAAAAACAAATATTGAATTAAGTTATAAAGAACAGGATGGAGTTACACATAATCAATTAAAAGAATTGGCCAAAAACGATCAAAAATCAGGAATTAATGAACAACCACTACTAGAAATAATTTATAGCGGTAACAACAGTGACAAATATACTTCTATGGTCAATATAAAAAAACTATCAGAAAAGCAAGAAATTCACTGGGCCGACTCAAAGTCCCACTTGCAGTAGGGAATTACACTTTGACCAAAAAACTAAAAACATAGATAACCATGATTTGGGATCTATTTGGGATATATTCTATCAAACATCAGCATTAACTCTTGAAGCACTGACATACCAGTCGAATAAAATGGACACCCAATTCGAACTCCTTGGAGTGATGGCAAACGCAGTCGCCGGAATAGATCACAAACTAGCTGAGTTAAATAGTTTAATAATTAGAGCGCAAATTGAAGCAGCTTCAACTTACTTTGACTACATGTGCTCCCATAATAAATAAATTGGTAACTATCCCGGACGTTGTGAACACCATACTAGAAGACGTCAAAGAGATTATAGGAAAAAAATACGATAAACAAAAAGAGGAGATGTGTCAAGCAGTCAAAAAAAGTACTATCATGGCAGAAGAAGGAGAAACGGTACAATTTGGTACCATAATAGACCCTGATGTCCAGATTAAATTAAGCCCGTTGATACCTCAAAGCAGAAAACAGGAGACAAACAAGTTAACAGGAGAAAAAATATTGGTTGATCTCACAGTCCAGTTGGATGAAGAAGGAGAGGTTAAAGAAGAAGATTTGTCAGCCTTTGAAATGACAAAAAGACAAAGAAAAAAATTGCGTAAAGCAAGAAATAAGGCTAAGAAGGAAACTGCAGTAATAACACATTCCCAACTGGAAACATCTACTGACACGATAAACGAAGGAAAAAAACTAAGGAAAGCAGTAGATGAAAAACAAGGATGTGATCTATGTGGTGAGCAGTCTACCAATACAACGTTCAAGAAAGAAAAGTATTTTGATATATTTACACAAACTGGAAAACACTCTACTGACCAAAAAAGTTCACCAGACAAATATAGCAATATTATCGGACAATATCGACCGAATGTCTAGTGTATCAGAAATGGAGGGAATTCTAGCAAGAGAAGAGAAATATAGGCTGCAAGGAAATGGTTGTGTAATAAAAAAAGCGATTACTGAAGATATCCAATGTGAACAGCTTGGAAATATAGATCAAGCAACAAGTACCTTATCTCCTTGTAAACCTCCGGCAGGCAGAAAAGAGGAGGAGCAAAAGCATATTGGACCGATGGCTCAGAGGTCAAGTCGAGCGGACTATACTACTGTTTCAAGAATAGGTTGAAACTCCACACAACAAATGAAAGCTCAGGTATTTCAAAATTTAGAACAACGGATAAAGGAACCTAAAAATGAAACTATCATATTAAACGATATGTTAGAACAAAAAGAGGATACTAGGTACAAATCGAAATGGGATCACTTAGTTATTGTAAGAAGTGGTGAAGGTAAACAAATCACATATAAGAAACAGCAAGATTGTAAAGAAAAAAAGAGAGAAGTATTGCTACCCAAAAGGTCTGCACAAATTATTCTTAAACCGGTATACGATTCTCGCGGTAATCATGATATATTGAACAGAGGAAATATCCTTCGCCTTTTGAAATCGGTTCCATCACTAGAAAATGTGACAACTAAAGACATTGAAAGTGTTGGTTTTTTACAAAACTCTGAACGTAATCACCCAATAACTTCGTTAACTGTAGCTACTGTTTCTATAGCGGAACGAATTATGCAGGAACAAGACATTTTTCTTAGTTGGGGAATAATAATTAGTCAACCGTCCCCAAAGGTATACCCAACTTCACTTATTAAAGAAGAAAGTCCAATACGCAAGGAAAAAAGAAAAAATGATGACCCAGTCTTTTCTATATTAAAAAATCCTCTTGGAAAAACCACTCATGAAGAAGAAATGCCCTCGAACGAAAAAATAGAAAAAGTAAAAGGAATAAATGAAAAATGGATACTGACGGCCCTGCACGGTAATGAAGTCCAATGACAGAACAAATCACAAGGTAATATAAATTAACTGAATAAGGTTAGAGAAGTAATAGGGATATGCTCATGGAACGTAAACGGGATATGTAAAAAGATAAATAATGCCCATTTAGATTCAATATCTAACTCTTATCAGATCATTTTATTACAGGAAACGTGGGCAATGGACCCTTTTATGCTGCATGGATATAAAGGGTTTTTTGAGCCAGCGATTAAACAACATAAATATGGTCGCCCCAGTGGGGGGCTAGCAATATTCTTATCTATTGATCTGAGAGTGGAACATGAGCAGTTGGTTACGAATAACCCCAACTTCCAATCGGTAAAGTTGCGATACACAGCAAACGATCGAGAAAAATCAAAAGTTCTAATGCTGATTAATATATATATTCCACCAAAACAGAGTTTAAGGAAGAATATGTGTGCTGCACTTACTAGCTACCTTTTGGAGCAAATGATGGATGATCCTTTTTGTAGACTTTATACTTACGGGTGATATTAACTTAAACCTATTAATACCCTTCATACGAGACGATATTATACAGTCTCAAAACCATCAATGGACAATTCCTGAGCAGATGTTGGATCCCCTAATAAATCCCAAGCAAAGTAAAATGGGAAGAAACTTTGTGATGGATATGGAAGCATTGGGATTAAGAATATTAAAAGGAAGATTCGCGCTGGATTCACCACCGGCATGGACATTCCAGTCATATAACTCAAAATCACGAATTGACTATACGATGGTCTCATTAAATATTTTTAACAACATTACCTCCTACTATTTAAGGTAGGTCCTTGATAGCGACCACAGTCAACAAATAATAAATATAAAATTGTCATGTTTGGAACACCAAGTGTATTTGTCAACGCAAGGCCAGACAGGAACCATCAACTATAGAAAACATATATGGAAAACACACAATAGGGAGGACACTAAGGAAAAGGCGCAAGAACTGGTTAAAGAATGTTTTAAAGATAAAACCATGAGGTCCGCAGTTGAGCAATGGGAAAACTTCACACGGAAAATAGTTAAGCCATATGATTCTTTTGTTATACCGGAGAATAAACAAGAGTCACAAAGGAAAAATAGTGGAAATAATATCAATCTACCATATACGGTTAAGAAAATTAGACGGACCCGTAACAAACTTAGTAAACAGTTAACTAAGCTTCCAAACAACGAAGAAATAATAATTAAACTAAAAACAATAAATCAAAATCTGAGGAAATTGATCTGGAATGAAAAAAACAAAGCCAGGCAGGAACTTTGGACAAAAATCTTCCACGCTAGTAACCAAGTAAACTCAAGGGAGTTTTGGAAAATGATTAATGGTCTAGTAAGACCCAATAAATCCGTGGTAGCATCCGTGTTAACCGAAGATGAATGGATTACATTCCTTATAAAACATCTAAATCCAGTTGGGAAAGCAAATATTCAGGATGGTAAACAGAAAAGGCCGGAACCAACACATTTAGAAGATGATAGCGAAATTTACATTACGAAATCTCAAGTCTCCAAATTAATAAAAAACAAAAGATGGGGCACCAGGTCCCAATGGTATCCCGTTCGCCCTTTACAAGGAAGAACCAGAATTTTGGTCGGTATACCTAACAGAGGTTTTTAAGGAAGTAGTTCGGACTGGGTCGATACCTAGATCCTGGAGAGGGTCATTAATATCTCCTATTTATAAGAAAGGAAATTGGGCCCTGCCGGAGAACTATCGTTTGATAACCCTGCAAGACACGGATGCAAAACTGTTTGCGGGGATTTTATTGTCAAACTTGTCAGATTGGGTAAATGATAAACAGATACTCTCCCCGAACCAAACAGGTTTCATAAAAGGTCTAGGAACGTCTACAAATATATTAGTTCTATCAGTACTAATGGATAAGGCAATTTTAACAAAGCAGCCCTTGTATCTATGCTTTTTCGATTTTAGATCGGCTTTTGATTGTGTAAATAGACACCGTCTGTGGAAAAAATTAAAAGAGCAAGAAATTCCAGACTCACTATTAAAATTGATTCAACTTTTGCATACTGATACTTGGATCAGGGTGAGGATGGGAGATGGTCGGACACTAACAAAAGAAATACCTACGTCTGGAGGATTAAAGCAAGGGTGCGTCTTGGCCCCAATGCTTTTTAACCTTTTTTTAGCGGATCTTACAAATGCATTGAATTATGTAAATGCACATCCGCCTAGATTAACGAATAAGCAAATATCCAACCTGCTGTATGCAGACGATGTTATACTTTTAAGCCAGACTAAGGTTGGCTTGCAACGGCTAATAGATCGAATATCAATATATGCAAATGAAAATGATATGGTAATAAACGAAACAAAGACTAAAGTAATGGTAATTACAAAAAACACAAGACTTAAACATATATTTAAATGGTCACTGGAAGAAACACAATTAGAGCAAGTGGATTCTTATAAATACCTAGGTGTTATATTCAATGACAATGGAAACTTCCTCCTCAAAAAAAGGAAATTTTCAGAAAAGCAAATGCTTTGACAGCAGCATTTAGGATCCTACAGAAATCAATAGGTGACTTGTCTTTTCGTCCCTTCTTAAAGGTGATTTCAGCAAAATTGCTACCTACACTAACATACGGTAGTGAGGCATTAAATGGGAAAGATGCGGTGATCATTAATAATGCGGTCGCAAGAACTTATAAAACTCTTTTTCATCTGCCTATCAATCAATCAATCAATCATGTCACTTATAAAGCGCACTACATACCCGCGAGGGTCTCAAGGCGCTGGGGGAAGAGGGGGGTGGTGCTGCTACTGATCGAAGAGCCAGGTCTTGAGGAGTCTTCTGAAGGCCAGTAGGTCATGGGTCTGTCGGAGGTTGGTGGGGAGGGTGTTCCAGGTCTTGGCGGCAAGGTGGGAGAAGGATCTGCCGCCGGCGGTCGTTTTCCGGATGCGGGGGACTGTGGCGAGGCTGGTCGAGCGGAGCTGGCGGGTGGGGGTGTAGAAGCTGAGTCGTCTGTTGAGGTAGGCTGGTCCGGAGTTGTGGAGTGCTTTGTGTGCGTGGGTGAGGAGCTTGAAGGTTATCCTCTTGTTGACAGGGAGCCAGTGCAGGTCTCTCAGGTGGGGTGTGATGTGGCTGCGTCGGGGGATGTCGAGGATAAGACGTGCAGAGCCTAATAACGCATCTCAAGCGCAAGTGAGACTGGAATTTGGTTTAAACAATCAGCTATATGCGAGAAAAGGACAAGTTATTAAGGTGTGGAACAGAATAAAAAATGATCATGATAATCAACTGTCCCAGCTATTATGGCAGGAAATAAATGCCAATAGGAAATTGCAGGCATGGACTTACTTAAATGCAGCGATAGAAGAATTTGAAGTAATGCCCATCTGGGAAAATACAATAACTCAGGAAACTTTAAAAAAAGCAATTAACAAAATAACTAATCATCTATCGTTGATAAAAGATAAAGATATATTTGCAAAAAGAAAACATGCATGGCCAATAATAAACGGATTTTCGAAAAAAAAGGTCCAACAATATTTAGAAACACCATGGTCATTAAAAAACAAATATATTTTTACTAAAGCACGATTTGGTTTACTACCGGGTTTATGCCATTTACCGCCATGGAAGAAGTCAGAAGAGACTTTTTGTAGGCTATGTAAATCTGGGCAGGAGAACATTATACACCTACTATGTCTTTGCCCTGAGTTAGAAAATGAAAGGAAAATTATACTTAAGAGACTATTTAATGACCGCGGAATAAGGACATGTAGACAAGCTTTGATATCATGTCTAGGCTCTGACGATATATTTATGAACTGTGCTTTTGTAAAATTTTTATTGAGAGTTGGACAAAAATTAGAGGAGTATAATTTGAAACCCTTAACTACTGAATTTTAAGAAATATTATGTAATGAATTTTATGAAGAACAATCTGGTTTATATAAGACATGGTATTGTTTATATATGTTCTTTTAATCTTTTATATTTGGATTAGTATTTGCATTTTTTTGTAAGATTTTAATTAATCAAACAAATAAAGAAATTCAATTCAATTCAATTCAAAGTAAGTCATTTTCAGCCAAAGGTAAAAATCACAAATTCGTTGTTTGTGGGAAACAGGCGGTGGCGGTAACTCGGGTTCACTTGGATCCAAAGAGAAAGTATCAAAATCGGTGAAGTAGCCGGACGCAGTTCGATCTATCTTTGATAGCTCAGCAGGTTTTATAGAACTGGCAGATGCCTCCTGTCGAGACATATTCACATAGATGTCGGTATTTGGCTGAATTGAGATCTGTGTGTCATTTGTAGTAGGTTGTTGTTCAATTTCAACAGGGACAAGTTCCATTCCATTGTTGGCAACTCCTTCACTTTGTAGAGTAGAATCTTCAAAGGTTATTAATCTTTCATTCTGAACTTCCTGTATGGTAGCGAGAGGAGATCGGTGACTACCCAGCAGTCCACGCGGCCTACTATTCAATACTGGCCACACAGTGTGGTTTGATCTGATCAATTGATATGAATCTCTTTTCTTTCTTGCCAGCAAGGGGCTGAATAAGTACTGTTCTTGTTCTTTTGACTGACAGAACAGGTACAGGTGCTCTGTAAGATGGCCCAAATTCTTTTTTGTCCACTATTTTTTCTCTGACCAAGTCCCCAATCTTAGGGACCCAGGCGGGTCTTGCCGGAACAGCTTTCACTTCCCCAGTGGTGGTGCGTTTTACTTGAACGTTGCTTTGTGATGCTCGGAATTCATTGAGTTCCTGTAAAACAGCCAAATGATCATTGATGTCAAATGGTTTTTCATCCGCCACTGTGCTGCCACAATCGAGGTCGGGTACCCACATTATAATCCCGAACAGGACTTTGTATGGAGTACGGCCCTCCAGGGAACTTCTTGGCATGTTATTGAGTACCATCTGGACCCCATATAGGTTATTGACCCAATTGCCACCCAAGCCTAATACCCTAGCTGTTAAGGAATGCTTTAAGTCCCGGTTTTTCCTCTCCACAATCAAATTTCCCTCTGGATTATACAGAGAGAGTACCGCAATGCAACATTCAAACTTACCATGGCTTCTTTGTAAGCCTGTGAGCTAAACCCAGGGCCACGGTCAGAATGTAATGTGCCAATTGCATGTGTCCCTATGAAAACTCGCAAATCCTTTACAACAGTTCCGGCATCACCCGAGCGCTGAGGCTAAACCCACAGGAATCTAGAGCATGAATCCACTGCCACCAGGATGTACCTGTGAGCCCCATCAGATTGTGGGTGGCCGCAGTGGTCCAAATAGACATATTTTTTTCAGCTCTGCCACTTGTTCCCAAAGCATCTTGTGCTTTATTGTGCAACCTTTGGAATCTTCAAACCCATTTTGGCCCCAATAGTGTAAATATTAATTGTATGACTGGACACAGTAAAACGAATCGCACACAATAAGTGTAGGGAGTTCCCAATACGTATTTTTTAGTGCCAGTATGAGGGCTCTCAGTTCTGCCAGCTGCGCAGTGCAATCTCCTAAAGACTACATCTGTGTATTGTTAGGGCGGAACTTGCCGTCCCGCATACGTCCATTCACAATCGCACATGCTGCACTGTATTGCTGTTTACTTCCTACAGCAGGCTGGGCAGATCCTTCAATGTAAATGATGTATTCATACTGATCTAGAGGCATTATTTCATTAGAGAGAGGATTTTCTTGTCTGTACTGCAGAAATGCTTGTGTTTTTAATGTAGAATCAAATTTGTAGTCTACATCTGTTGCAGTGAGAGAATTAGCCCATTGTATCCATAGCGGATGCAGTGCTTTCTCGTTTGGAACGCTTGCTTTAGTAACAGCCTCTAAGGTTGGTACTGGAGTCATGACAAATATTTGTTTCCCCTGTGCTAATGCTCTTTGTCTCACTACAGCAGTTTGAACTACTGTCAGTATTTTCTCTGTGGATGCAAAACGCATTTCAGCGTTCGTGTACAAATGAGATTTATATGCTATGGGTACCGTTTCGCCTTCATTGAAGGTTAGGTAAGTGTACCTTGATTGACCCGCGACTACATGGATCACCAAATTAGTGGTGTTTACATGTGTGTAAGTGTTTGGAAGCTATCATGTCAGCTTGCATGAAACGGAGAATTTCTGTGTGTTCCTGTGTCCAATGTTGAACTGAAAAATCGGGTCTGATTAGGTCGTAGAAAGGGTTAACCTTTTCTGCGTAATCCAAAATGTATGATCTGCCAAAATTTAGGAATCCTAAAATGGATTGCAATCCTTTCAGAGTCTTTGGAGGTTGGAGCAGTGCACATCTTTCTAAAAAAAATAGCTGCCAGGCTTTTCCCTTCACTTCTTAACTCTATATCCCAAAAATAGGACATATAGGTGGGCAATTTTTGATTTTTTAAGTTAAATTTGTAGTCCACAGTGGCGAACCCCAAAATGATGTTGTTCACCCTGTGCAAGTGATCCAATAACTCATCGTCCGTCAGATAAATATCATCTATGTAGGACAATGCCTCCTCATCACAATTTTGAAGTAACTCTGTTACTCTTGCTGAGAACAACCCGGGGCTATTCTTATACCCTTGGGGTAGTTTACAGAATTGGCGTTTAGAGCTGAGCGCTGAAAATGCTGTCCAATATCTGCTTTCAGGTGCTATATTTTGGCAGAAGAATCCATTTAAGATACCTAGTGTTGTTTTGTATTTCTTCAGCACAATGCTATTCATTAATGCGGCACTGCGTGCATTTTGTACTGCAAATGTTTTTGTGCATGTGTTCAAATGCCTGTAGTCTAAAACTAGTATAGAGAGAAACAAGGGTACCCCAATACGTGAACCTGGGGCGGTAAAGTGTTTTAGAAAAACAATGGTTCTGGTGTGGCCAAAAGTTCCATACAAAAAGTGACCCTGTGGGGGGCACTATGTTTGAGAATAGGAAGTGAATTCCTCTAGGGAGCGATGAACAATGCACAAAGGGACATGTAGGTCAGTTTATGACCGATATTTATTTCCAAAACAATAGTATTCAGGTGCTCACACAATAAGTGAAAATAAGCGTGACGTGAAAAGTGATGGTGAAATTAAAAATAAAGACATCGCATTGACAACAATAGTAGAACCTCCTCAAAAATGTTTTTTACAGAGGGGGGGGGAGTTCATGTTGTAAGGGGTCGACGGCGTTTCGATCTCAATTGTTCGAGATCATCATCAGGACATATAGCAGGTGAGCAAGCTGAATTCGTGTAAAGTTGCGGTATGATTAAGCAACAAGAAAAAGCGCCTATGGTCCGCTGTAGCAGATCTTCACGTTAATGCGTGGTAAAGCTGGGTAGGCTGAATTAATTAGCCAGTATCTTGTGGAACAGCTGTGAAAGTCAGCGTTGAGACTCCGAGCTGATAATTAGTTTTCTGTCGAACCCAGGTCACTGAATGAAAGTCCAGGAACGAAGAGCGGAGCGCGCCCTAGAGGAATTCACTTCCTATTCTCAAACATAGTGCCCCCCACAGGGTCACTTTTTGTATGGACCTTTTGCCCACACCAGAACCATTGTTTTTCTAAAACACTGTAGTCTAAAACTAGACGGTATGAATTGTCGGGTTTCATTACGGGAAATAAGGGATTATTCATGGAAGAGGTGCAATTTTCAATCACATCTTGGTATTGAAGTTGATCTAAGATTTCCCTGAGTTGTTTCTTTGCGTCATGTTTTATTGGGTACTGCCTCTGCGGTGTAGGAGTAGTTTTAACTGGGATTTCATGGTGAGGTGACTCAGCATCCCACCCAACATGTTTGCTGTAAAGTGATGGAGCTAGCGCTAACGCCCACTTCTGCACGTATGTATGTTTTAGGGACTTTGGAACGAGGTTGGAGAAGGCTGGTAATATTACGTTTTCCCCTATAAAGCAGTCCATAACAAACTCAGGCGGCCAATCTCTTTCAGCCAAAAGGATATCGTGTCCATAAGTCAGGCTCTCCCAAAAGAGACCTTTCACTTTCCTGGGTATGTCCCCCTCCATTTGGGGCGTAATTTCGTATAAGCAATGTGGGACACTTACACTTGTATCAGGTGTCTCCACCGTGATATGTTCATTCAACGCTGCTGTTACCAGAAATTCTATAATGTTCTGGCAAGCTTTTGTTACTTCTGCTGCGCTGTCTAGCATCGTCATAGCCCATTCCCCATTCAGTAGGAGAGTCCTCAGTAGCATGTGCATTTCTTATTTTAAGGCCAGCTACCTTCTTTTTAAATTGTGGTTTAGTTTTGGGTTTATCTTCTTGTTTGATAATGTAGTCTGAAGTGTGATGTGTGTCTCTTGGCTTGACCTGCTCTTCTGATCTGTGTTCTGGCCGTCCTTCCCTCTCCAAGTTTTTTGACGAACCCTGAAAGGAACGAGAGGAATGTGTATCAGTTTCCTGATACCTGTCAGGTTTTTTTAATATTATCACGGTTCCTAAGATTGTATTTTCTATCGGAGGGCTCCTGTTGAGGAGACCCCCGGTGATCGTGATGCATTCTGCTTATTATTTTTTTTAATGTTTGTTATCCCATTTCTTTTTAGAAGAATCAGTTGCTTGCTTTGAGTTTTCTTTTTCAGGATTGCTCGTTATCTGTGGTTTTCTAGGTCTAGCTCCCAACTTATCTCTACCCAGCAAAGCATAAGTGTCTCCGATAATCCTAGGTAGTTCTCGCTCCTGTTGAACAGGAGTGAATCCCCCAGGTGTTGGCATATAGCCACCGCTGCTGCCTCCCCTTTTATGTTAGCTAACATAATTGTTGATACCTGGGCAAAACTGCCTATCAATTTCATCCCTAAGTCCAGGGCAGGTTCTGCCCCGTACTCATTCTGTATTTGTTTCAATACTTCTGGTATGACTGCTATTGATAGGGTACCATGGGTTCTGGTATAAAAGGCAGCGGAAACTGTACCCCAAGTGGTACAATCCTCTATCGGAGGACCTATCCCCAATGGCAAGCTAATTGTTAATATTCAGTTTTTCCTGTGGGCCCGTATGGGGAAATACGGCTTCAAGCTGTGCTTTTTTCTGTGCTATCCAGAACGGCATTTGCTCACGTTTAGTGGGCAATCTTTCCATAATCGCGTTCAGCGTTTGTGGGCTGATCTTTGTCGAAGTCCCTTGCGGTTGCTCAGCTTGAGTGACCCGTGTAGGTTGAATTGTAAGTGTTTGCATTACGAACTGTGTAAGATTTCTGTAAAGTTTCACTATCTCTCTGTAAAGTGTATGTAAGTCTGCTGCTGGCAATGTATCAATTTCTGGATGCAGTGTGTAAGCAGCTAGGACTGGCCAAGTCACTCCATCTCTGCTGAGCGGACCGAGTCTCACTTTTTCTGGGCACCTTTAAACCAATTTATATGCTCTTGGTATGTTAACAGGACTTGTATGTCCTCATAGGGAGAATATTCTTCAGGTGTCTCATCTGGAATGTAAGTATGAAACAAATATGTGTGTGCATCCGCCAGTGGGAATTTGACCCAAGACCAGACTACCTCTGTCCTGAATGCCTCATGTGCCTCAATCACGAAGGTAACGTGACCATCCAGTGATGAGGCCATATTCTACTAATTCTACTAATTTCATAGTAAGTGCATGTCTGCAATTTTCTGAAATGTTAAGGGTACCTTCGTGCACAGCTTCCACTCGTACCAGTGTCCCCGTTGTTAGACATTATGGGAAGAAGTATTAAGAAAAAGAGATGAAGTTTGCACATTATGGGGAACTATATTCCTTCAAGCTTGAACAAACCTACAGCCAATACATAGGATATATTTACTCATCTGCGGCGGATTTTCCCTTCCCACTCCAGACGTCTCTGGGTAAATGTGAGTAGGGGTCTCTGAGAAAGGTCGACTGAACTACTCAGATTTGACCGCTAAATAAGAACCAAACCAACGTTGGGCGCCATGTCGTGTAGTTCCTTAAAATACATAGGATCTGCGTGTTTAGGCAACATAAACTAAGGGATTGGTGTCTGGACTGATTCCGGACACCCCCGCAGGATATGTTAGCCTTTAGACCAGCTAGCTCACAGTACCATAAGCCCCCTACCCTTACAAAGGAGCGAATAGTTTCTGACAACTATCGAACATGACAACCCTTGATCCTTCAGGGATCGTGGAAACAGTACAATACTTTTCGCTCAGTCAATCGTGCTCACTTAGTCTCAGAGAGATACACAGAATAAACGATGGGGACGTTTTCAATAAGCATTTATTGAACCAGCGTCATTCTAGTATAAATAGGTTTGCTGCAACAATCATTAGACAGAAACAGATGTATAAGACTTCAAGCACCAACAGAGTAAATAAAAGGTAGAATTCTACCACGGTGCTAAAACAGTGAATATATGCAGGCATATAGACATGACAGTAATCAAGCACACTCCTATGAAACAAACCCTATCTAAGTGTACCTAACTGTACCTATCATGTATGTGGGTGTGAAGCCAAGAATCCCCTAGGAAATAGCCAACCCCATTACTTGATGGGAGAGAACGAAGGACCCCGTCTTGGTCTCGAGTTGGACACCCCGCAAGGGATGTCAGACCACTGCGTGCAGGTGCTTTTGCGTGCAAGGACCTCAGCATCTTGCATCAGCGTGGAAGCTTCTCGTCTGTCTATCTAGGGTAGGTATTGTTCTTTTATACCATAAAGATAGCCTCGGGGTTCCACAATCGATGTGTTGTGAATATGATTATGTAAATGAGCCTAAATCAATACCTGCAAATATGCAAAGTAGTTCTTTCGCTCTAGGATGAAGATGACCATGACGTTTGCACAGAGTATGTTCATGCTGTTATGTACGTCATGTGCAGGGGACTTTTCTACGAATCCTCATGCATAATAAATTAGGCTAATTTCAAGGAAACCGATCAACATTCATTTAACACATAACTGGGTAAAAGGTCAGTGCTAGACCCGTTATGCAGAACAAGGTAGGACAAACGTAGGTAAAAGGCTGTGTAGCTACCCAGGCCGAGATTGGGGTACATTGGGGTACATAACATCAGGCTGCCCTCTAATTAGGCCCTTTAGGGTCTTGCAAGCCCATTTTTTGTGGATGGTAGGGAGTGGAGAACTTTTAAGTTACCCCACACTTATTCTACATTAACTGCATATAAGCAGCCATGAAGTTGGTGCCCCCGTCACACACCACTTCCTTGGGGAAACCCACTCGGGTAAAAAAGCCCATCAGGGCCTTTGCCACTGCAGGTGCAATCATGGTCCTCAGAGAGGCTGCCTCTGGGTACCTAGTGGCATGATCCACCAGAACCAGGAAAACCCTGATACCTGAAGCCGTCTTGGGATCCATAAGCCCAATAATGTCAATGCCCACCTGCTCAAAGGGTGTGCCAACGACAGGAAAGGGTTCAAGGGGTAATTTAAGCCTCTGCCCTGTCTTCCCACTTGCTTGGCAGTTCACACATGTCCTACAGAACACATCTGAGGAAGTCTTTATCCTAGGCCAAAAAAAGTGAGGGAAAATCCTTGCAAAGGTCTTGTCTTGGCCCAGGTGTCCTGCCAGGGGAATTACATGAGCCAGCTCCAGTAGGAAGACCCTGTAGCATTGGGGTACCACCAGGGCCCTTGTTGTCCCATGGACATGAGCCTTAGGCTCACTGTAAGGAGGTTGTCCTCCCAGTAAATGTGATGACATCCAGGAGGCATCACCTGCTGCTTGGGCTTTGGCCTATTGCCTCATGCCCTCAAGGGTTGGCACGCCTTCTGTGCCCTACAAAACCCCTCCTTTGTGGGTCCTCCTTCCACTTGCCATTCAGCAAGCTCTGGTAGGCCACCAAAGGAAGCATTACCCTCCCAAGTGGGCACCGGGGTGGCCACCACAGGTGCCCCATCAATCTCATTGGGAACACATTCAGGGGCTGGTTTCCCACACCCTCTGCCTTTACCCTTTTTAGCAGCTGGTTGGGCCATTTCTCTAGGCTCCAGCCCTTTTTGACTCCAATCCTGGGCAGTCATGGACCTTGTGGTGGCACAGATCCAATCAGGTAACCCCAACATCTCAATATGAACCTTGAACTCTACTTCCGTCCAGGTAGTGTTCCCAAGGTCATTACCTAGCAAACAGTCCACAGGCGTGGCAGGGCTCAGTGCAACTTTCAAAAGACCTGAACCCCTCCACACTCAAAAGGAACAAGGACCACTGGATAGTGACCCTCTCTGTTGTCAGCCACCACAATCAGGTGGAATGTTTTGGGTGTCACCTGTTCTGGGGACACCAGCTGACTCCTTACCAAAGTCATACTTGCACCTGTGTCCCTCAGAGCCTAACACCTTGCCCATTGAAGGTGACCCATTGCCTATACTTTGCAATATTAGAGGGCACATGGATCTTAGGAACCATCTCACTAGGGTAACCCCACTAAACTCCCCCCATTAAGTGGGACAGACTTCTCCCCCAGCACTACATTCACCACCCCTGGAACCTTTCCTCCAGTGGGAGGTTTTGCTTATTTTGGACACTTGGGATCCCCCTTGTAGTGTCCATACTTAATATACTCGAAGCACTTGGGAGTTTTGGCTACTGACTTTTCTCAGGCTATTAGGTTCGGCTCCAGACAGCACATGAGCTGTTTCAAAAGAGAAAAGTTGTATATACTTTGTGGGGTTCCGCCCGCCCATAGGCTTCCCAGTTGCTGGTTCCTTCATCGCTCTCCTAATCTTTCTCCCCATTTGTTCATGGCATGAAGGCGTCTTGTCTTTTCCTGTGTTTGACCCACCCCGAGAGCATGGACCAATTACTACTATCCATCCACTTCTCCCATTTAATGACCATTTTAGGAGCTTCTTTTTTCTTTATTTAAGAGCCCACCTCAGGAGTGGTCATGTTTTTACTCGCTCCGATCACTGTGCCGTTTCTGTAAACAGGCCTGTAACCCATGCTCTGATCTCTTTTCATGTCCCGTCCCTCAATCACCCTCCTCCCGCTGTCGCTTTCTCCATCCTGCGCCCCCAAGTCTGCTTGTCCTGTGCTTCTCCGACCGTCGTGAAATTGCTCTACCCCACTCCACATTTTTCTTATGTCGTCCCCCAATCACTCTCCTCCTGCTTGCTCCCTCCCACACCCCCGTGGCTGCTTGTCCTGTGTTTCTCCCACAGTAATGGAACAGGTCTGAAAATCATGTTATTGTCTTGTTTTTCAAGCCTCACCATGTTTTTCAATTACTAGGAGAGCATTCACGGGGAGAGAGCGAGGAAGTCTGCAATCCCCTGTGAGAAGGTCATCCTTTTTGGCTCTAATCACACCCATTTTTTGACTGGTACTGGTGGTAACTGACTCTAACCGTGCCCTGAGCTCTGCTAACCAGGTGTTATTACAATGGGTACTGACAACCAACCTGTAAGTCCCTAGTATATGGTAGGGCATGTAGGTTTAGAGGCCCAGCAGATTTAATGCACTTAAGTGAGCACTGCTGTGTTGCCTGCTGTCATTTTAAAAGTCAGTCCTGCTTTGCATGCTGCCTTTAAATTGAAATTATATGCAAATTCGACTTTGGATTTAAAGGTAATTCCAAAGTATTAGACTAACTTATTTTTACATATGTCACCCTTAAGGTCTACCCTGGGTGCCCCCAGGGTAGGGTGCCATGTAAAAGTAAGCAGGGACATGTTAAAAGATGGTTTTATGCCCTCTGAAGGACTGCATCTGCTGCACACTTGGAACTACTTTGCCCTGCTTCAGAAAGGATTAAGGAGTAGACTCCCTGAAAGCAACAGGTTAGCAGTGCTCACCTGCTCCATCTCCATCAAGAAGTCCCCAGCCTGGAGTCGGTCCAGTGGACTTTCAAGAATTCGACCAGATACATTGTGGGAATTGTAGTCCCAAACTTCCAAGGAACATCTCAGAGCTTCTAGAACCTTGGATTTGTATTTCGGACACATTGAACCCACAAGATGAACTTCACGTAGAAGTTTCAATTCAATTCAATAAAAGCTTTATTCTGAGGTAGAATATCCATAAACGCATATACAATATTACATCAAATACATCAAATATAATTCATAGTATTTCATCAAGCAATAGTAAAAAAGTTAAAAGGTTAAAAAACATAACAATGTGTGTTAAAATCGTTTTAAGACAACATTGACCTACGAGCTCGCACAACGGATTTTAAGGAAGCCCCGACATACAAAACAATTTCAGCAGAGGGTAAGGTCATTAAAAGTCCGAGGGCAGGCCAACATTAACCAATACTTTGAAAATACGTTTTTAAGACCGGAATTAAAAACAACCTTATGTACCTTACATCAAATTTGCAGAGAAAAGTAATGTGGAGCATTGATTGACCTGATACATTATCACAGGTACATAATACAGCCTCTAAATTATGAGCAAAGCCCTGGGGAAAGAACAGGTATTTCATTGTGTCTGACCTAAAGCGGAATAGCAAAGATCATTCCCATCTACTCCGTGCATACCAAATGTTTTCGGAAGGACAATTAAGTTCACATAATCCTATATATGTAGACACATTTGGCTTTGCCGACATATCCCGTAAAGGCTGAGAGTGTTCATGGTCATAAAGTGTTTGTGCTACTATCTTTTTATCTATCTCATTACAAGACAACTGTGCAGTGAAAACAAATTCCATTCCAATTTTACTTTATTCAGCTTTCACATAGGCCAACCAGGGAGTAAGTAAACCCATCTCCAAAGAAAGACAGTCCAGGATGATATCTTCTGTTAGCCCGGCCTCAGCATTCCTCCAGATAGCAAGTCACAGCAGAACAGGGTGAGCCCGAATGCAAACAGACAAATGTTTTCTACAGAATCTGTTTTCCTCGCACTGTATACCCTTACAAATCGAAAAGCCCCAAACCTTGGCGCCATACATAGTGATAGGTATGCATTTCGCTTTATAAATTTGCAGAAGAGGCTTAAGGGAGCCATCCCCGCAGGTTGGGAGAGGCTACACAAAGAACCATTGGCCATTGCAAATTTCATGTTGTGATGCGCAGTATTTGCTGACCAAGACCCTCGAGCAGAGAAAATCATACCAAGATAAGGAAAAGTGTTGGTGTGGCTCAGAGGCTGAGAACCAATCAACATGTTTTTCATAGGAACAGCCTTCGGTCCGCAAGAGATGAATTGAGATAATGTAAAGTTTGCCTACAGATCGAGTGAGGCCATAAAGTCCACAAAAGCATGCACCAGATGACACAGTGTCCGGGGGAGGCGTGCCATGAGCACTGCGTCATCGGCGTATAATGGTGTTGGTAGTGGTAGTGGCTTCGCCTTAATTTTTGGTACATCTTGTGTTGACTACATTAAAAACGGATGGAGCTCAGTAATATGAAGAATAAATAACAGGGGAGCCATTACGCACACTTGTCTTACTCCCTGATATATGCCTACATCTCCAGATACCTCACCTTGCATACTGATATGGATATGGACCCTTGCCCTCATATCATTATGCAAATATGCCAAAAAATGGACTAAAACAATATCCAAATCACAATCTAGAAGCAGAGACCACAATTTTGTCCAATTTACACAGTCAAAGGCTGATGAGAGGTCCATAAAGGCTAAATAAAGAGGAGATTTTTTAGCTACTGTGTACTTTCCTAAGACCACGTTCAGATTGAGACACTACTCAATAGTTCCCACTTTATGCCTGAGCCCATACTGACTAGGGTATAGCACAGACTAATCATCAGCCCATTCTCTAATCCTATTATAGATTGTCCTCCCCAGAATGTTAACAGTGGTATCAATTAAAGAAATGGGGCAATAGCAGTTTGGATCTAAAATGTCACCTTTCTTAAAAATGGGTACAATAATTGATGGACCCCGTGATACAGGCAGTGGAGAATATGCAAGATTATTAAAAACATTCGTACGGAGTGATGCCCAAAAAATAATATTGCTTTTCATCAAAACAATAGCGACACCATCAGGCCCTGGCGCCTTACTTCCAGCACTTTGATTGATACCTTCTTCCACTTCCGTCAAGGTTACCTGACACTGTTTAACAAGGCAAAGGTCTATGTCAAAATTATAGACATTGGAGGTGGATCATATATTTTACCAAAGTGTTCCTCCCATAGTTTGCTGGGGATGTGACATGCAATGGTACTAACTATTTTTGCTCTTCAGCTCAGATATAATAAGCCAAAAGGATCTGCTATTATTCAACACTCATGCCTTTACTAGTATCTCCCATTGGCTCGTAATTACCTCCTGATTCTTTTGGAGGTACTTTTTTTGTATTGCTTATGCATTTTCAATACTAGGGCCAGATCCCTGGGTTTAATGGCCAAAGCAGCCCTCAGTGCCCTATTTGCCACTGAACACTCAGTGTTGAACCATCTAGGCGAGTTCTGCAAAGGTCGTACAGGTTTTAATAGAGCCTTCCTGACTCTATCACATAATCTGATATATGCATCCACTACTACGCCATCTTTGGCTTCTATAGTTAAACACTGCTCCACCACTCTCTGATTTGCTCTAATTCTAGTGTTAAAAAAATTAACAGGTTCCCCTACTCTCCAAACCAACCTCAAATTATCGGCCAAGGGTTCTACATTGCGAGCTCCAACATTCACCCTAAGCCTTTAGTTCGGACAAATAAACATTGAAATCTCTATAGGATTTGTTGGAAATGGCCCTTTTTGCAGGGTTATCCCCAAACTTTTTGCTTCTTCCTCCTATTTTTTCCTGACCTGTGTTTGTTGGCTATAGGACTCTGGGCACCTTACCACTGCTGATCAGTGCTAAAGTGCATATGCTCTCTGTGTAAATTGTTATTGTGATTGGTTATCCATGATTGGCGTATCTGATTTACCAGTAGGTCCCTAGTAAAGTGCACTGAGTGTGCCAGGGCTGGTAAATCAAATGCTACTAGTGGGCCTTCAGCACTGATTGTGCCACCCACATGAGTAGCCCTGAAAAGAGGTCTCAGGCCTGCCACTGCAGTGCCTGCGCTCAGCTTGTTAACTGCCATGTCGACCTGGCCAGTGCACCCACTTGCCAGGCCTTACCCTTCCCTTTTCTTACACATAGGACACCCCTATGGTAGGCCCAAGGTACCCCCCCGGGGCAGGGTGCAGTGTATGTGAAAGGTAGGACATGTACTGGTGTGTGTAACATGTCCTGATAGTGAAATACTGCTGATTTCGTTTTTCACTATTGAAAGGCTATCTTGCCCATAGGACAGAATGGGGAATGCTTTGTAACATTTTACAAGCATATCTTCCCATAGGGATAAGACAGAAAAATGGAGTTTGGTATCCTTGAACTCAGGATTTAATAACACATCTTTTAGTAAAGATGGTTTTTAAATTGTGTGTTTGAAAATACCACTTTTAGAAAGTCACTATTTTCTTGTTCAACCATCCTGTGTGCCTCTGACCTGTTTGCGGATTGACTGTCTGGCTTTGGAGTGACAGGGGCTGGGGAGGTGCAGTGGCTCCAGGAGTCTGGATGAGTCAGCACTAGGCTGAATAGACGATCTGCATTTGAGTGGTGGGAGGAGTAGCACCTGTACCTGAATAGGGCTGTGCCTACCCACCCCCCTGGGGTGTCTGGAGCCAAGGCTCACACTGACAATGGATGTTGTTGTGCACTTGCACAGTGCCCCCCAGAACTGGTTTGAACTGGGCTCAGAGCATCTTGCACAAAGAGAACAAAGACAATTTTGGGGTATAAGTATCAGACCCAAAACCCCAGACTTTAGATCAGTCCTGGAATTCAAGAGGAACCTTTGCCAAGGAGAAGAGCTGGAGAGACTGAGGAGAAGTACTGCCCTTGCTGTGTGTCTGGGGTTGGCCTGCAGTTGCTGTTTCTGCCAAGGAAAGGAGAAGGACTTTGCTGTGTGCGGTGTCCCCTGCTTGAAGGAGGTCTCCAAGGGCCTGAAGTGAGCTGGCCTCCTGTTCTGAAGTCTCAGGGACTCAAAGACTTCAACCCCAGCTCCCCTGAACTCTGCTGCTGTGAGTTCTGACCTGCCAAGAGGTGCCTGTGCCAGTTTTGGGCCTCTGGAGATTGTTGCTGCTGTTTGGGAGCTGGAAGGAAGAAGAAACTCAAAGAACTACAGAAATCAACGCATCGAGGGATCGCGGCTGAAGAGGACCGACGCAGCGCCGCTCGACGCAGCCGCATTGATCGCCGACACATCCCGGATTTCCACGCATCGTGCCTGTGCGGCAAGTTCGTCCGACACATCACCTGCGGACCGGACCCGTCATGAAGATTCGACGCATCACTCCCCATACAGAACGGATTCGACGCAACTCGTCCTCTGCGTGTCGCAGAACTGTCGCATCGCCTCCCCAAGGTCTCAGGAGTGTCGCATCTCTTTGTTTTCTGACTGTGCGGATGTTTGGCTTTGGAACTTTGACGCATCTTCAGGTACTTTGGTGAAGTCACGCATCCATAGTTTTCTATGGTACAAGATCTTGAAACCTTTTTGAAAGGCATATTTTTAACTGTGTATGTTGGTTTTTTGTAGTTTTGGTCTTGTTCAGTTTAGATAAAAATACTTTATTTTTCTAAACTAGTGTGGTGTTCTTTTGTGGTGTTTTCACTGTGTTACTGTGAATGTTGGTAGAAATACTTTACACATTGCCTTTGAGATAAGCCTGTCTGCTCGTGCCAAGCTATCAAGGGGGTAAGCAGTGGTTATCTAAAGTGTGTATCCCCCTTACCCTGACTAGAAGCATGGGTCCCTATTTGGACAAAGGTAGCTACCTCTGCCAACTAGAGACCCCCATTTCTAACAGGATTATGATCACTAAAGATGGCGGGGACCATTGAGCTGTGAGCAAGTACATCCTCCAGTCTAGGGGGTAACAAAAATGTAATCAATTATGGAGGAACTACCTCTGCCATTAAAAGTAGGGATTGTGCACTCACTCTGCCCAACAACCTCTAAAACATTGACCAAGTTGAGTGAAGAAAAAAAATGAAGCTAATTCCACACCTCGTGAGGTACTATCGGCAATCAAATCAATAGGAGTCAACATACCACATATTACATTCAACCAAGAGAGACAAACATTGAAGTCTCCCGCCAAGCAAAGATATGGGGTATGCCCTGATTGTGCCAGATTATGCCAGATCATCTTTGTATTTGGCATCTCACTAAAATCATTATTATGCAAGTTCACACCAATCATTTACACTATTGCTTGAAAATTACTATCCGCTGTCTCCAATACTCTAACATGTCCCCCTAAAGAACCCATATTCATATTGTCAGCCCCCTGAGGCGTGCCCACATCATGATTGAGTGGCTGGGACATAAAAAAATTGGAATCCATCCACTGAGTGAGATACATCCCAATTTCCTGAAACAGGATAATATCATAACTCCCAACAAAGTTTAGCCAGTCAGGTATATTAAGCTTTGCCCGTAGGCCAGCCACATTCCAACTGAATATTTTAAGGAGTGGCCTCCATCCAAACGTGGCAGGAATCCTTGGGTCAGTTACAGGGATTTGTGCTACAGAATCTGAGTTAGGCACGCCACAGGGAAGAGTTGCTAGCACCCCGAGCTGTTGGCCAGCCTGTAGTCTCCTAATATCGGGGTAGCTAGCACCCCAGGCTGTTTTCCTTCCAATAACTCCCCTGGCATATGAGTAGCTGGATTGGCAATTCACCAACACTAAAGGGGCAGGGTGACTCTAATAGATCACAAAAGCTTCAGTTTATAATTTCCAGGCTGCTACGTGCTGAGAACATATTAGTGCAGGGTATATTAAAAAACATATTTTGTGCTCCCTGATTATCTGAGAGGGGCTTGCAGAAATACCCTAGAGGCAAGGCAACAATCTGAGTTTCTGTAAAACTGTCATTCTTTTGTGCTTAGGATATTTCTTTTTGCAATTGTCACCCCGAGTGGGACGGGTATGCCCAGACGTGGGTCCCGTGCTCTCCATGCCACTGGAGTCAAGCTATCCTGGCTAATGCGGGGTGAAACTCCAAAACCAGTCCTAGGATGCTTGTTTCCAGTCCAGGGAGGACCTGGCCTGGCAGTTCAGGCTGGACTGTTCCCATTTGGTGCAGGGTCAAGAATGATTTGCATATGGCTGGGTTCAAACTGGAATGGCCTGGGGAGCAAAAAATACGAAGGATTTAGGCCCAGATCTCTGTACTGGGATGAATGTATGACATTGTTCTGCATTCTGTCCATCAATTGTTCTTTTTGCATTTGTCACCCCGAGTGGGACGGGTATGCCCAGACATGGGTACTATGCTCTCCATGTCACTGGAGTCAAGCTATCCTGGCTGATGAGGGGTGAAACCCTGAAACCGGTCCTAGGATGCCTGTTTCCAGTCCAGGGAGGACCTGACCTGGCAGTTCAGGCTGGACTGTTCCCATTGGACGCAGGGTCAAGACTGATTTGCATATGGCTGGGTTTAAACTGGAATGGAATGGGGAGCAAAAAACAATGAATTTAGGCCCAGATCTCTGTACTGGGGTGAATGTATGACATTGTTCTGCATTCTGTCCACCAATTGTTCGTTTTGCATTTGTCACCCCGAGTGGGATGGGTATGCCCAGACGTGGTTTCAGTGCTCTCCATGTCACTGGAGTCAAGCTATCATAGCTGATGAGGGGTGAAACCCCGAAACCGGTCCTAGGATGCTTGTTTCCAGTCCAGGGAGGGGACCTGACCTGGCAGTTCGGGCTGGACTGTTTCCATTGAGCGCAGGGTCAAGACTGATTTGTATATGGCTGGGTTCAAACTGGAATGGCATGGGGAGAAAGAAAACGATGGATTTAATCCCAGTTCTGTGTACTGGGATGAATGTATGACATTGTTCTGTATTCTGTTCATCAATTGTTCTTTTTGCATTTGTCACCCCGAGTGGCACGGGTATGGCCAGATGTGGGTCCTGTGCTCTCCATGCCACTGGAGTCAAGCTATCCTGGCTGATGAGGAGTGAAACCCCGAAACTGGTCCTAGGATGCTTGTTTCCAGTCCAGGGAGGACCTGGCCTGGCAGTTCGGGCTAGACTGTTCCCATTGGGCGCAGGGTCAAGACTGATTTGTATATGGCTGGGTTCAAACTGGAATGGCATGGGGAGCAAAAAAACGATGGATTTAGGCCTAGTTTTCTGTACTGGGGTGAATGTATGACATTGTTCTACATTCTGTCCATCAATTGTTCTTTTTGCATATTTCTAACAGAAGAAGGATTCCAAAAATTAAAAACAATACAGTCCCCTGTTATGTTTTTTTCCGATTAGCCAAGCCATCCCACCGTTCTAACTATTATAATCTCGTTTTTAAAATCCCATGCATTAAAATGTTTATGTTTGTCAGTCCAGTGAGCCACCTTGTTCCGAACCTGTGCCCAAGACTCTCGTTGACCAGCCAACACAGGAGGCACTCCGGTCAAAATTAATACATATGTGCAGGCCACAGGAGGAAGATTCAATATATCATGACATTGTGAGGAGACAGTGTTCCCAGTATCCTGAGGGATTGAGCACCGAGGTGCCAGACCGGACTGAGCTGGAGTTGATTGAGTGCTAATACCTTGAGCTCCAGTCTTCTTAGTAATCATACCACCACTGCCTGTCGCTAAATTAAGCAGCTCAGTATTTATATAAGAACACTTACCCACATTCATTGGATAAATACGTTGTACGTTTTGCACAGGTAGTGTGTTACCCCCAGATAGGCGACTACCCTATGGGTCAGATCTTATATGATTTGGACCATTAATCAGAAGCCCCTCGATTCGGTCCAGCCACTCTGTCATTGTGGTCTAATTTTCTCCTCGATAATAGCACTCAATTTGTCACACACAACATCCAGTGAACGGAAACGATCTAGTAAGGTAGTAAAGCTTAGAGTGGGCTGTGTGGTGGAATTGTCAGCCGGCTCAAACCCTGCATTATCAGGACTCACACGTGCGCCCGCACTGGGAGTAACACCAGCGCTGGCGTTCTCAGTCGGCAGGCCTGCCCTTTCATCTATGGGCTGAGAAACGCTAATCTCAGTAGGCATTTTTAAAGCCGTTAATGTGCCATTGTCCAAGGATAGCCTGCGTTCCGTTATTTCTATTTCATTTGCTATAACTCCATCCGCCCTCTCCAGCATGCTGTCTATAGTAACAGAAGGATGTGTTAGGGCAGCCCCTGTTAGCTTTCGTTTCACCATGATCGCAAGTCCAGAGAAAGAAAAAGTCTCACCTTAGATGAACTCAGATGCAACGCTGCCTGCTAAGCTGCTTCACACAAAACCCAAGGGGGGTGGCCCAGCCCGGCCACGTCTGGCCGCGGACGGGCACAGACAGGACCGGTCTTTGCCTGGGCGCAATCCGCATGCATCCCATCCTGCGGGACACCTCAGCCCAATTTATGGCGGTCCGGCACCAGAAAGCAGTCACTGTAGCTGGGGTCGCTGGGGGGTGTAGTTTCCCTGCCCCATCGACCTCCCGTGTCCTCAAGCGAGAAAGGGCAGCAGCAATCGAGGCACTCGCGCTGCAGGACGCCTCAGCCCAATTTATGGTGCTCCAGAGCCAGAAAGCAGTCACTGTAGCCGGGGCCACTGGGGGATGTAGTTTCCCTGCCCCAGCAGCCTCTGGTTTCCTCAGGCGACCAAGGGCAGCAGCAATCGAGTCAAGTCAACTACGTCGAACCGTGACCCGGCCTGGATTTCAGGTTAGTCCCGCTGAAAGCTCCACAGATCAAGACTTCAAGGAGTTGACAGGGGCTCCTTCTGAACCAAGCTGACGAAGCTGCTGTGAATCCGGCCTGCTGGAGAGGCCAGTTTGACGTCAAGAGAAAATCCTCCAAAAACGTTTCCAAGGGCGAAGGTGAAATTTTGACCGAGGCCTCCCGCTTAGCGTATCAGACCAGGTCTCCATTGCGGTCAGCCTCAAACTTTGACTTTGCCCCAGTCAATCGTGGCCAGATGTCCCAATTTGGCACTATTGGGTTTTAAGCACTAGAAAGTGTTTATTCTTTAAAAAAAATCATATCTCCGTTTCCTTACATTGGATGTTTGTCATTTTGGTGTCATTTTAAAGATAAAGATATTTCCTATTTTTATAAATTGGTGTTGGATTTTTATTGTTTGTTCTGCTTTACTTATCAAATGTTTTGGTGTTTTTAAATGCTTTACACACCTGTATCCTAAGTTAAGCCTGCCTGCTCGTTGCCAGCTATCAAGTTTGAGCAAGGGAATAAATTATTGAGACCTTGGGCCTTATATTGTGCTGGTGGCCTTGTTGCTAGTTGTAGGTACATAGTTACCCCTACTAATAATTCACTTTCCAACACCCTCCACGTGACTGCTTCATTTCAGCTGCCATTCACATACTCATTCTCACCCCCATCCCCACCCCTGAGATAGTTACAAAAAACAGGAACATGTCATAAAGGGCTCACTGGTTACTAATAAAACAGGCTGCGGGAAGGCCTTGTTTCAGTACACTGGATGGACGTTGTAAAGCAAAAAGAACAATTGATGGACAGAATGCTGAACAATGTCAAACATTCACCCCAGTACAGACATCTGGGCCTAAATCCATCGTTTTTTTGCTCCCCATGCCATTCCAGTTTAAACAAAGCCATATGCAAATCAGTTTTGACCCAGGTCCCTATGGGAACAGTCCAGCCCAAACTGCTAGGCCAGGTTCTCCCTTGACAAGAAACAAGCATCCTGGGACCGGTTTCGGAGTATCATCCCTCATCAGCCAGGCTAGAGAGCAAAAACCATCAATCTACTTGTATCGTATCTCAAAATCCTGAAAGCTTCCTTGTACTCCCTAGTTCACAAATTCTGACAAAGCGGAATAATCCAGCACCTCCTATAGGCCACATAGGTTGGGCAAAGGAACAAAATATGCTCAATAGTTTCTTTTGTGTCACCATAGGCCTAGCATTGCAGCTCATTGGCCCGTGGCGTACACGCCCACTTTGCAGTAAAGGCCTGGAGAGGCAGGGTTGCATACTGGAATTGCAAATACAGTCGCCTAGTTAAAGGGGGTTCTATTTCATCCAAAAGTCCTCCTGTTTAAAGGAATCCTTAACTGTAAAAAAGGATTTGTTAAGGATTCATGCCTCGACTGACTGTGTAGGAAAGTATCTATATATTGCCAATATGCGGTTTGATAAATGATTTGGAAATAGCCCCAGCCTGGTCCGGGGTAATCCATAGACCATGAAGGCCAATTCTCTGTCAGCGAACCCTTCACATGTTTTAGCCATGTAATTCTGTAGGAGCCCACATGAGACAAAACTTCTTCTAGGCCTTGGCGATAGGCAGATAGCTCCTGAGTAGCCCAGATCCTCCTCCAGTAAAGTAGGGGGATGTCTGTCGGAGATGTCTCTAATCCCAAAGTCCAACCTGAGTGGAAGCAGAGAAGTGCTTACAGGTACACCCACTAACTGATGCATAAAGCGATTTTGCACAATTGCCAATGGTGTCACACCCAGATGCCCCCACAACTTTGCACCATAAGCAGCTGTCCCCAAGGCTTTAAGATTGTAAATCTGTATGGCTGGCAGGATGGGACAGTGCTGTGAGCTGCGCAACAGCTTTATAGTACCTCCCGCTGCTTGTTCCAATTTTAATCGTCGCTGCATTATGTGAGCTCGCTACCCCAGATGTTCAATCAGTGTGAAGCCTAAATATGCAAATGTAGGCACACGTTCCAGCGGGGCCCCTGCTAAGGTGAGATGAGCCCTGGTCGCAAGCCCAGGTTTCAGGACCATGTACTTAGTTTTACTCACGTTAATCTCCAATCCATTCTTTTGGCAAAAACATTTGACCTGGTCCAACAGCTTCTGGTGTTCCATTGGGGATTTAGAGAGTAACAAAGTATCATCAGCAAACGTGAAGGCAGGAACCCTCATGTTTGCTAATCTGGGTGCGTCATTATCACACTTGTCCAGGAATTTGACAAGTCGACTGATGTAGAGCGTGAACAATGTGGGGGTCAATACGCACCCCTTTCTGACTCCTCTGGTTAGAGGGAAGGAATCAGTTAGCTCACCTGCACTACCATACCTAACCTGCGCATAGTTGTTGATATGCAGCCTGACTATGATATTTAGCAAATAACTGGGCACCCCCTTCTCAGAAAGGACCTGCCAAAATGTTTATCTGGGTACCAAATCAAGGGCAGAGTGCAGGACTACAAACACGACGTAAAGTTGCCCCCCTTCCAATGTAACTGTCTTCCAGTACAACATTTTTAAATGGAATACTTGATCAATTGTACTCGTGGACTCTAAAACCTGCCTGAAGGGGTGTCAGAATCGCATTGACAGCTAGCCAATCCTGTAGTCTACCCAGGATAACCTTACTAAAAAGCTTTTGCGTACTATCTCTAAGACTTATTGGTCGATAGCTCGCAGGCAAGTCACATGAGCCCTTTATAAAAATAGGGATTATTTCAGCCCATGCCCAAGTGTGAGGAATAGGTGCCCCCTTCAAAATCTCTGTAAATAACATTGCAAAGTAAGCAGTCCAGAGGTTGTTCTCACTCAAGTATAGGTCATCAGGGAGTTTGTCTACCCAGGGGCTTTATTGGGTGCTATTCCCCTAATGGCTAAATTTATTTCCTCCACTGTAATATCCTTAGGCGCTTCTTCCTGTACATAAGTGGTGGACCCTGGAGAGATGATCTTAGTGCTCTTTGCCACCTTACCTTGATAGCTATGTGACTGACACATTTCCCCAGTACCCAGCAGTCTCTCCGTGTTTTCTTACCGATCACCCTTCTGCCTGTGGAAACTGGAATAACTGTACTACCCAATCTCTAGCTGCAATTCTATTTTCTATGACGCTGAACCCATCCCTGCTACCCGTTGCTACCAAGTTCCAGACGGAATTTTGATCTTTCAATTTGGCAGCATCTAAGAGGGCCTCCCAAATTTTCTGCTCCTGTTCCTTTTTGGCCCTGGATAGCGCTATCTTGTCAGACCATCTGGTGGCCTGAATCATTGGTCTGTTACTCTGTCTGATCGCAAGGATCAAAGCGGACTTGGATTCCCTGCACGCTTTATTAAACCAGGATTGGGGGCACTTCCTCTCCACAAAGCGCCCAGTTTCAACTAGAAAAAAGCTCCTCAGATTCTTGTACATCTTAGTGTGTGTCTCAGTTATCACCCCAAGTGACTCAGGAGTATTCCCAGCACAAACCAGTGGTATCATGCCCTCCATACCAGTGGCAACCATCCTATAGATCTCACTAATAGACTTCTGGGAATGTTTAAATATGCTCCATTTGACTCTAGGTCTATTACTAGTCACTCTCAGCCTCAGTCTTCTATCAAAGGGATACCCTAGGGTGTTATGTTGTGAACTAATAGGCAAACTTAGCTTGAGAATCAGGGCATAATGGTCACTATCCGAATAAGACTGCCATAGCCACCAAAAATGGCTAAGGTTAAACGTTCAACATTATATAATCAATTATGCTAGTATGGTTCACCCTATTGAATGTGTGGTTGCCTATTTTATCGGAGACTGACCTGCCATTACAAGTGCAAAGCCCCTGGTTTAACGAAGGGGCATTAATTTGGACTGCTAAGGGAGAAAATTTCTTAATGGAGAGAATTTCCAACTCCGGAATAGACCAGACAGCGTCCTCGTCTGCTGTCATGGCAAGGCTATTAAAAATTTCAATGGTTCAAATTGACAATTAAAATCGCACCCCACAATTTTCCTTCCTGTAGCAGGAAGTATAGCTAGATGCTCATTTAGACTATCTACAACAATAGATTCCATCTTGTTCTTAGAGGGTTGGCAATTTACATTATATATATAGTATGTCACACCCAAGTAAGCAGCCAGGCTAAGGAATATGATGTCCGGGGAGACCACTATAATCTCCTTCACTAGGCCAGAGATGGTAGCTCTCACCCACAGCGTAAGACCCCCTGAAGGCCTGCCCACCCCTAGGGCCATGGCTGCGTTATGAAAATTCACATATCCTACACGGTAAAGGGGCTGCAGAGACCATGTCTCTTGAAAAAGACAAACATCATATTGGTCAATGAAATCACACCACTCTGGGATGACTAATTCAGATGCCAGACTGGGTACATTCCAGGATATAAACCTTATTAGCGGAGTAACCTCGTTGTGGACAGCCCTGACTGAATCAACAAGCAATGGGGATAAAGGCAGAAAGGGGAGACCCAGTTGGCTCTAAATTACCTAGTGGAGATGGATAAATCACTTGGGTACATTGGTTTCTTTGGATCATCCGTATACCGCCAACGCCAGCACCAGCAAATCTTACCGGCAACGCACCTCGGGGGCCAGGACTCAGAATCCCATGAGCCTCTGCACTTGGAACGCACTCATAAGGCGCCGGCAGTCCCGCGGTTCTTGTATACCGCCAACGCCAGCACCAGCAAATCTTACCGGCAACGCACCTCGGGGGCCAGGACTCAGAATCCCGTGAGCCTCTGCACTTGGGATGCGCTCATAAGGCGCGGGCAGTCCCGCGGTTCTTGTATACCGCCAACGCCAGCACCAGCAAATCTTACCGGCAACACACCTCGGGGGCCAGGACTCAGAATCCTGTGAGCCTCTGCACTTGGGATGTGCTCATAAGGCACCGGCAGTCCCGCGGTTCTTGTATACCGCCAATGCCAGCAAATCTTACCGGCAACGCACCTCGGGGGCCAGGACTCAGAATCCTGTGAGCCTCTGCACTTGGGATGTGCTCATAAGGCACCGGCAGTCCCGCGGTTCTTGTATACCGCCAATGCCAGCACCAGCAAATCTTACCGGCAACGCACCTTGGGGGCCAGGACTCAGAATCCCGTGAGCCTCTGCACTTGGGACACACTCATAAGGCGCCGGCAGTCCCGCGGCGTGGTAGATGCCCAGGCAAAGCCCGGGCGAAGCCCGGGCCAAGGGCGGACCCGTCCACGCTCGGAGGAGCCCGGAGGAGACTGGGCTGGGCCATCCCTCTAACTCCTGCTATCCAGCGCATGCCTTAAGATGGGTAAGAAAAAACCACTTACTATACGATTTCAACTATTGACTCTTTTCTGACTAAGGCGACCAATGAAATCACTAGAGAGATAGCCCTCACAGGGTGTAGGCTATCTTTGGGGGATGGCGAGCACAATTTAAATGCTGGGACAATGGAACCATTCACAGAATTACCCACAGATTTACCTGTCGCTGCAGAATCAGTCATTGAGCCTCATATACGGAACCTTACCCAGGCTTCATCTGAACCCTGTTCCTCTTTACCTAATGTTGTTATACCTGTCATTGACTGCTTCACTGACCGAATCCCTCCTCCTAAAAACTTCGTGGTAACTAACCCCTTACCTTTGCTAGTGTCAAATGGCAAAAGGAAAAAAGGTCCAACCAAAGAACTTCTGTCTACAAGAGCCAAGAAAACCAGGAAATCATCTCCCCTCCAACAAGGACCCCGGCCCAGCACTAATCCCCAAGTGATCCAACCATCGATCCCTACCTTGGAGGACTTATCCGCTAAACTTTCCACCATGATTAGTCCTATACTTTCACGTTTAGCTAATATCGAGCATAAAATTGATGATCTTTTAGGCCAATGCAAAGTTCTAAGACACTCATCACCCCCCCACCCACCCTACGCAACCATCATATCCAACATCTATGATGGATACCGCTGGACCCCAGTTACATCATCCCCGTGATATGGTCATTCAAGGGGGAGTCCCGCAAGTGAATCCATCTCAAAGAGGGGGCAAACAAATATTACTAGGTGACCGGACACACATTCCTGTCGCTTCACCTGCTAAATCTTCTCCACTTGAACCTACGACCAGGCTGAACACTCCCTTTTCTTCTAGGGGAACTGGAAACGCCACCCATCGACACACTACACAGCCCCAGACAGATTATACGGAGGCTTACTCTGCACAGCCCAACCTAGATCTTCCTCCCGAAGCCACTCCATTTGTATTAGTTTTACTAAATGTTCCCGCTCTCATCCCTTCTCAAAAGCAATCCACCACCCAACTTATAGTGAAAGCGTGGCATTGGCTATCTACTCATACGAGGCCGGGACCCCTACTACAGAACCATCTGTTAATGGCGCGGAGAACCCCCTGGGTGGGTCCCTCCCCTAAAACCTATGAGGGCGATTGTGTGGTCTTAAATTTTGATAACCCACATCTAGTCAGTGACTTACTCTCACAACCCATTGCTAGATCTCATACCACGACTAGGATTGTCACTGCTCCCTTGGGTTTCTTTTATAAACCACCTATTTCGCATTTGAGTGGGGCCCAGTATATACCGCCAGGCCATCTTTTACGAGGGCAGGGGAATCTCATGAGCAACCCAGTGTATTTTCCTACGCACAATAGATTTGCCCCCTTGTCCAGTTTGGATACCTGTGATTGACATCAGGGTAATAGCCGGTTTGTGTGCCCTTAACGGCCTTAACGGCCATTCCCCAGTCTTCAGAGGAGGGCAATAAACAGCAGGGTAACACTGTCTTACAGCCAACAGTTTATGCACACCAGCACTTCTCATCTCCCTGCAGAGATGCACAGAATCAATCTTATTCCCTGGCTTCATGGAACATAGCAGGATATAATAAAAAGCGCAATAATGAGGAATGGCTGTCTCTACTGGCTTCTTATCAAATAATTTCTATGCAGAAAACTTGGGAGACGAACCCAATATATATTGATGGGTATAGATCCTATCAAACATTGGCTTCTCCATCCTTAGGGAGCAGGTCAAGGGGGGGTTTGTTAACATTGATCTCTAATGTGGTGGAACTGAAAGTTCTGACATTCGTAAATACATCCCCAAACTTTCATATATTGGTGTTTGAAGGACCTGCAGCTTGGGACTTTATATTGATAAACTGCTATAACAATAATTTTTCAGATCCAGAGGTGGTTCCCCAGTCTCTAGCCAATGTGTTAGAAGAACTGGTGGAGTCTCACCATAAGACATTACATGTAATATAGTTGGTGATTTTAATCTGAAACCGTGCTCTAAAAACTCGGCAGAGTTATGCGAATTCTGGACTACAAAAATGAGTGCATTGACCATTTTCATCATGATACTCACGGAAATGTGCTCAATACTATATTAATGAAATGGCAATATGTAATTCATAATGCCAAAGACGCGCATACCGGGTCTTTTTCCTCAGCCTTTTATAGAGGCAAATATTGCTCTACATTAGACTATATTATCTTATCTGAGTCCCTAAGCTCAAGGTTTCTCACACCCAATATCTCTTTCACTGAATTTAGTGATCACGCAATCGTGTCTAGTGCCTTGTTGTGGCCAGTCGATAAGCCTCGAAACGACACAAATTTCCCCAAACCAACAATAAGCAGATCAAATGGTGTAATTTTGAAATGGGAGAAGGTCGATGTGGCCGCTCTTTTTATTAGTTTCGTTCGGGCCAATCCAAAGAGCATATATATTTGTTTGGATCCCTTATCAGATCACTGCCATATAGTAGAGGCGTTTAATACGTTATTAAAGTTCTTTAGATCACAGCTGAAACGCTCACCTACAATGAGAGATCCCACACTCAACCAGTGGTTTGATAAGAGCTGTACAACTGCCTCGCAAAACCTGCGTAAGGCACTCAAAATAACACCTAGAAATATACAGCAAATTCGGACCCTCAGGAATAATTACAAGTTAGCCAGGGCAAACAGGCTAAAACAGATGAGAACAGAGGCATGGGAGAACCTTAAAAAGCATCTCTCCTTCGGGATCACACAGCCTTTTGGAAAACTGTTAATATGCCCTTCTTGACTGATAATACCACCCCCACATTAGATACTCACATTGATGAAGCTTCATGGGTAAAACATTTTCAGGATATATTCCAAAGGGTTGAGCCCTTTATAGGCACATGTGACCCTGTAATTTCAGATCCCCCCATATACTTCTATCACAAAAAAGTTCCCGGGTCCGTAATGGTAAGGGGGGGTTCAGCGGAGGGCTGAGTGTACTTTTACGCGCAACAGGGGATTCCCTTTTTAGGACGGTTCCCCTCACACACCAGAGGTGCCATGCTTCATCATAGGGGTGCCTCCTCACGTGAGAGACCTAGTCTCTACGCAGGCTACAACCCCCTCGCTACGAGGGAGGAGCTCAGGGATGTTTTTTTATGAGGTCAGCGGGTGTACTAAAACCCTATGTGAGCCTGGTGTGTTGTAAGATTGTGCAGTGCTATAATTTTTTTTTTGAAAACAGATTTTATTCAAGTATCTGCAGGTACATAAGAACAGTGCTTTGATAATTGGGCATTCACATCATACAGCTGACATTGAGCGCAGAGACCTGTGGTTGATAAATGTCCAGCATTAGTTGCAGTTTATCAGCGGTCGGGGTCCACGTACCAACTGTCCCCAACATACCCCACACAATGGAGCAGTGCCCCAGCGGGCTTTTGCTACGCCCCTCTAGTAGGGGTACTGCATCTCCACAACCCATCCCAGTACTGCATCACAAATACCACAGTAAGCAATGAAAGATCAAGGAACTACCCCCCTCCCCCCTGCCAGAACTCCCCCCTCCCCCACCCTCTCAGGCATGTCGCTCCGCCCTCCCCATCGCTGCAGAAAGTATAACCAAGCACGGAAGGCATCAAGTACTATGAGTCCGATAAGCAGAGCTCCAATGAGGGGGAGCCACCACGCTCTAAGCGCCTCCAGTCTCCCAGTCCGTGCGTCAGGGCAGGACACCAGTTCTACTTGCACGGGCTGCTTCACTCACTCGGGGGGGGCGCATCATCGTCAGGCGGGCTCTTAAGCAACTCTACCAGCGCCACCCATGCTCTCGCCTCTTCCAACATCTTGTCATTGTCCCGTCTCTGGGCCAATTGTAACCTAAGGATCCCGTCATAGTCTGCCCACTTGATAAATTCCCTCAGCCATCGTGGAGCACTAGGGGCACCCGTCGCCTTCCAATGACCGGTAATCTCCCGCTTTGCCAATATTAAACCCAAGTCAATGAATTTACTAGTGACTTTATTTCGGGCAGTGTGGGGGAACCAATGTAACAAGCAATAACCCGGCATCTGCTGAACGTCTCTGTCTGTTACGGCTTTCAGGGTATGCGATACCTCCTTCCAGAACCCATCTAGCCGTGGGCAATCCCAGAACATATGCAAAAAGTCGGCGTTGTCAAGTGTACATCGCAGACAGGTTGACTGCGCTCCAAAATACTCATGTATCTTGTGTGGCGTGAGGTAGGCCCTATGGAGAACAAAAAAGTGAATAAGTTGGAAGCGCGCATTTCTGGAGCTTTTCCATGCCCTCTCCACTATTGCCTCCCATGGTTTCTCCTCAATGGGCAACCCAAGGTCTGTCTCCCACTTAAGTCGCAAGCTCTCCAAGGGGCGCCTCGTCTCCTGGGTAAGGCGCCTATAGAGGCAGGTGACCGCCTTAAACGTCCCAGCCGCTGACACCACATACTGGCACGGCAGGGAAACCGGTGGTTCTACCATCCCTGTCCGCCAGTGCTTGCGGATAGCTGCCGTCAGAGCCGTGTGTAAGAGGAAGTCTCCTCTAGGCAGGTCATAACGCTCGGTCAAGTCATTAAAAGGTAGCAGGGTGTCAGCCTCGTATAGGTCCCCAATCGTGGAGATCCCCGCTTCTACCCAGGCCCGCAGTCCCTGCCAGTCTCCCCCATGAGGTAGGGCCTCGCAAACCAACAGTGGAATCTCAGGTGCATAAGGGGTTCCCCGCTGGGCTCTCCTGCCAACCCGGCTCCAACACTGACGCATCGCCCATAAGTCCCCCGGAGTCTCTCTTTCACTCAAAGGGAGCCGCAATAACACCCGAGAAAGCTGCCGCAGATCTGGATCTGTGCCCTCCCGGACCTCCTCAGCGCGAAGCCTCCCAGCCATCCATTTCGTGAACCATTGCAGTTGCGCTGCATGGTAGTAGGCCTCAAAATCAGGCACTGCAAAGCCCCCCTCTCGCCTGGGTCGCATCATGGTGGCAAGCGCCACCCTGCGTCTTCCAGAGCCCCATAAAAACCCCGTAATCATGGTATTAAGTTGGGTAAAAAATTTCCGCGGAATCCAGAGCGGTAAGGAGCCAAAATAATAGAGCAAGCGCGGCAATGTGACCATCTTTAGAAGCGCCACCCGCCCTGCCACCGAAAGCGGCAGAGATCCCCAAAACTCGAAGTTACTCTTGGTGGATCGTATTGCCCGTGCAACATTGCCTTCTAGTAGATCGGCAGCTGCATGATAGACCCGGACCCCCAGATAAGGCAGGCACCTACTCTCCCACGCGACATCTAAGCCATCCGGCGGGTGGTCTCTGCCACCCAAGACAGGAAATAGTCGCGTCTTGTTCCAGTTAACCCGGAGCCCCGCCTCCCTGCCCAGTCGGGAGAGCAGGTTTCTGGCACCCTGCAAATCAGCCTCCGAATCGGCAAGAAACATCAGGAGATCATCGGCATATAATGCAATAAATTGGGGTTGGCCCCCCCGATCCAGACCTCGATAATACTGTCCTGAGCGCGCATGCACCGCCAGGGGCTCCATCGCCAGCGCGAACAGGAGGGGAGACAGCGGACAACCCTGCCTCGTTCCCCTGTCCACAGCGCAGGCCACCGAAATCACACCACCCGTGCGCACTCTGGCAGTAGAATTCTTGTACAAGATTGCCGTCCAGGCCACAAACCCCTCCCCCAGTCCAAAGGCCCTTAAGACTCTAAAAAGGTATGGCCATTCCAGACTGTCGAAGGCCTTCTCAATGTCAATCGACAGAATGCACGCCTCGCCATCAGCGAGAGTGGAAGCGTCCAGCAGTCGGATCAGTCGCCGTATATTCATGGCCGTATTCCGGGTCGGAATAAACCCCGCTTGATCAATGTGCACAAGCGCCGTCATGTGGGTCAGCAGGCGACTAGCTAAAATGCGACTCAGTATTTTGTAGTCTAGGTTTAACATGGCAAGTGGGCGATATGCCGTACGGTCCCAGGCAGGTTTGTCTGGCTTTAGGAGCGGCACTATCACTGCTTCCCTTGTGGATGCAGGCAAGCACCCAACCCGTCTCGAGGCATTATACAGGGCCATCAGCCGGGGAGCCAAAACATCCAAATATGCGGCATAAAATTCAACCGGGAGCCCGTCGGTGCCCGGGGTTTTATTTCTGGCCATGTGTTTGATGGCGACCCTGATCTCACCGAGGTCAACATCTCGGCCCAGAGCCCCCGCTGTCTCCGCATCAAGCTGTGGGAGTTCAATGTCCTCCAAGAATCCCTCATCCGCCAGGGCCATCGGGTCTAAGTGGCTCTGGTAGAGAGTAGTATAGTAGCTCAAGAACTGCGTATTAATATCTTGCTGCCCGTAGTAAGTCGCCCCATCCCCCCCTCGCAGTTCTAGGATCGGCGTCCCCCTTCGCGCTGGGTTGGCTAGCCAGGCTAATAATGCCCCCGATTTATCCCTCTCCGCATGTGCCCGGGTCTCATAGGCCCTACGATCGAAGCATCGCAGCCGTTCCACCTGTATCGCCAGCGCCTCCCTAGCCTCCAACAACTCTTCTTGTTTGTCTACCCTTCCCGGTCTATCCTTTTCCACATCCCGGAGCCGGTTTTCCGCTTTCTGCACATCAGCCAGGAGGACCTTCCGAACGCCCACTGCCTCACCAATGCAATGACCCCTGATGACAACTTTAAAGGCATCCCATTCAACATGGGGGCTGGTGGCCGTGTCGGTGTTGGCCTGGAAATATTCTTCGATGGCAGTACCTATGGAAGTCCTAAAGACCGGGTCCTCTAAAACCTCCGGCCTGAGGCGCCAACTGGGAATCGTGGGTCTGACCCTCATCCAATTCAATCCCACCAGTAATGGGTTATGATCAGATATCGTCCTGGATAGGTATTCACTAGACGTAATCCCCACATGGACGTCCGGGGAGCAGAGGATAGCGTCCAACCTAATGTGGAGCTCGTGTAGAGCCGAGAAATACGAGTAATCTCTCTGCGTCGGGTGGTGGGCCCTCCAAGTGTCTGTCAGCTCCCAATGTCGTTGCCAATCCCTACGGGCTTCTGCAACTCTATGTGTTGGGGCATCAGGAAGCGGTGGGTGTGATCTGTCCAGGGATACGTCCGCTATGCTATTGAAATCTCCCCCCAGGAGCACCGGTCCAGTCAGGGCCTGCGCCAGCGTCCGCGAGAGCCGGATCAGAAATGCAGGCTGGTCCACGTTGGGGGCATAAATACTCCCTATAGTGATGTCCCGGCCATCCAAGCGCCCCACCACCACCACGAACCTGCCCTCTGGGTCTATGATTTGCCTAACACATTGAAAAGGGACTCCCGCCGGCACCCAAACCAGGGTCCCCCGAGCAAAGGCAGAGTATGTGGTGTGGAAAACCTGCCCTCTCCAGCGGCACTGCAGCGCTACCCCTTCCTGACGTGTGAGGTGGGTTTCTTGTAGTAATGCAATTTGCACCCCCCTTCTGGTTAAATAGGCATGGATTTTGTGTCGGCGGTTCATGGTGTGCATCCCCCTAACATTCCAGGTCATACACTTAAAACCTACGGCGGTACCCATAAAAGAATCTCCAATCCTTCCCAGTGCAGCGTTCTCGCAGCAACATGCCTGCCCCAGAACCCATTCCCCCCTAACATAACACCCCAACTCCCACTCCCCAGGACAGGTCTACACAAACAGGTCCCCATCCAAACTAAGGCACTCAAACAGTAAGACATGAAAGTGGCAGAGCGTGTCCTACCAATGGCGTCCCCAGAACTCCCCCGCCCTCCCCCCCCACAATCATGACACATTCAGTAAGTCCCAATGGTGCAATGGCACCCCCAACAGTTCGCAGCTCGGATCTCC
Source organism: Calotriton arnoldi (assembly GCA_963921515.1). Taxonomy (NCBI): domain Eukaryota; kingdom Metazoa; phylum Chordata; class Amphibia; order Caudata; family Salamandridae; genus Calotriton; species Calotriton arnoldi. Next base: position 1,140,015 of record CAWUFW010002794.1, on the reverse strand, counting down.
GGAAACAGAGGGAGCAGTCCTCAACAAGCAAGCTGCAACACATACGACCTGTCAGCCGGTCAGTCAAATAACGCCATCTGCGGTCTGCGGTGTAACCTCTGGAAGTTCATTGTCCGAAGGTCCGTGGCCAGTGCCAGAGCTTGAGCTCCCAGAACTGAGTCGTGTATGTTCTGTGTTGCTGCTGGTCGGACTCACAGTCCCCCGACTGATTTCCACCACCGCTCGCACCGCCTCATCCCGCTCCTGACGTCGTCCAGCAGGCGAGGGGACCCTCCGGGGCGGCGAAGTCGAAGGAGAAGGAGACTGTCGGCGAGGCGAGCCTCGTCGCGGAGAGTGCGTCACCCCGCTGCCCCGTAGCTCAAGCCAATCCCAGGCCTCCCGTGGGGAAAGGAAGAAGTGTGTCTCCGCATCTGCAGACACCCGGAGTCGGGCCGGGAACAGCATGGCGTACGGTAGTTGAAGTTGGCGTAACTTTCGCTTGACAGCCAGGAATGAGGATCGTTGCCGCTGTACCTCTCGGGTATAATCTGGAAAAATCATCACCCTACTGTTTCCGATCTGCAGACCCCGGTGCTCACGAGCGCGTTGTAAGAGGTAGTCTCGGTCCCTATAATGTAGCAGCCAGACCACCAGCGGCCGAGGCGGAGCGCCTGGTTTGGGGGGCTTGGCCGGGACCCTATGGGCACGCTCCAGGGCAAAGAAAGGAGAGAGGCCCTCCGGGGCCACCTCTGTCTTCAACCATGCTTCCAGGAACTGGACAGCATCGCCCCCTCCTCTCGCTCCGGCACTCCTACTATGCGCAGGTTATTTCTTCTCGAGCGCCCTTCACTGTCCTCCGCCCTCACCTCTAGCCGCTGGACCCTGGATTCCACCGCCCTCAAGGCCTGCTGCAACGTGGCGACCGTGTCCGGGACATCCTTCAGGGCAGTTTCCTGGGCAATGACTCGCTCCTTGAGCTTACGGTGATCATCCTTCAAGAGGGTGAGATCCGTCCCGATGGCGTCGATCTTCGTCTCCAGTGCCTTCCTGGAGGAAGTGATGGCCTGTAGGATATCAGCCAGGGTGGGGTCCCCCGACAAACCCTCCGGTCGTTTTCGTGACGCACCCTCCTCGTCGTCCGTGTGGGGCTCAAGCTCGTCCACTCGCAGGACCTCGAACCCCTTCTTTTTAGACACTCTCCCCATCCCACAACCAGTCAGGAGGGGGGGGGCAGCAGGGCCCAGCAGCAGCTCCAGCAGGGTCAAACCCCTAGACAGGTGTCCCCCGGGTCACCCAACACCCAGTTCAGCACCTGCGGCCCTCCAATGTCCGTGTTCGCCCTCTCAAGCGGCAAGGCGCACCTCCGCAGGAAGTCGATGGTGGAATCCCCTGCCCCCAGGAGAAGAGTCGGTAGAGCTCTGAGGAGTCCCCAGGCGGGCCGCTCCAGGGCACAGTAGGACAACCAATTGCCCGCTCCGGGGTCCGCCACAGTGTCCGCCGTAGACACCCAAGACCAGGGACAAGTACGGATTCGCCAATCAGTCAGCCCTGCAGGGACGTCCCCACCCGTCCCTCCGCTCCAGAGTGCAAAGTAGCAGCCTCCCGGTTGCTCAGGGGGCGCGGGCCAGACCAAGAAGCCCCAAGCACCTGTCCCCGCCTTCAGGGACGGTCCATCTCTGGTGCCTCAAGCAGGGCAATGCCTCATGCGGTCCGCAGTAAAGGCAGGGTGTCTCTTTGCCCCTTCACATCCCCCCGCCGCAGCAGGATGCCTTACCACACCTCCGGGGGGGCCCCCCAACCATCCTGGGTAACAATCGGGCTCCGCCTGTTACACTCCACCAGGCCCCCGCCAGGCCGCGGCTCTCCAGGGCACAGGTCCACCACCGAGGGTTAAGGGAAACTGAACCCTCCACCAGCCTCAGCCTAGTCAAGTCCAGGCTCTATGGGGCACCCACCAGGTTGTGTGCTCAGTGTAGCACGCTGTAAAGGTGGTCAGCATGGGCGCCGCAGCTCTCCCGATGTCCCGCAAGCCGCCATCTTAGGGTCAGGCGGCCCCCGCTGTGTGCTCCGCAATTGCTGCCCTCGCACCGCTCACGCCTCTCCGGTATCTCTGTGGCAGCCCCCTCTTACGGGTAGGTCCCGCACGCCTCCGGTCCGGCCAGGGTGGATCCCCAGTGCTTCTGGCGCCCTTAGCAGCCAGAGCCGCCGCCATGCCATGCGGCCGCCATTTTAGCCGCGGCCAAGCTGGAGCGCGAGCAGAGGCGAAGACCGGCTATTCCTCGGCCCCACAGTGTCCCCACACCCGGAAAATGCAGCCGAGGGGGCACCAGACGTTCCGCCCCCAGATCCAGTGCCAGGGACCACCGTACCTTGTCAGGATCAATGCCTGTGGAGGAAGGCCACGGAGGAGCTCCGATGCCTGCCTCTTCCTACATCGGCGTCAGGCCACGCCCCCCGTGCAGTGCTATAATGTGAGTGATTTAAAACTAACTACGGGGTTAGCTCTGCTGCAACTTTTATTCAGCTACCCAGTGTCAGGATTAAAAACAGAATCTTGCTGATAACACAGGTGCCGACATTAGAGGCTTCTGTGTTGTATCAAGACCAACATGTTTCGGCCAGCAGACCTATAAAAGTGTCACGGCCTTCTTCAGGGTCAATGATGTAGCTAACTGCAATAGAAAAGTGTGAGCTACGTGAAAAAACAATAGAAAAACACGTGCAACAGATAATAGTATGAACCAGTGAATTTTAGCCTGTTCAGTATGTTCAACGCACAACCTATGATGGAGACAAAGAACATCATATCAAGAATTGTGAACCATTATTTAACAATAAATCAGGCAAACAATAAAGCGCGAGTACAAATTGCATGGATACTCCCCATTCAGTGCTACATTGAGACACATTCCAATTTTAGATCAATGTGTAAGGTAATGAGATGAGTGACTCACCAATTTTGGTTTGTGCAGTTCACCACCTCTGTCCCGGCTTATTAGCCAAAAGGTACGTACGCCAAAACCTGACAGAGAAGGTTTGTAGCATTAGGAGTTAAGAAATCCCAAGGGAGGGAAAAGCACGTCATGGTTCAAAGTGTCAGCGGCAGGAAAAGGGGGTGGCTGGGGAAAAGGGGAAAGAAGGGGACAGTTTCTGCAGGATGCCAACTGATGTTGGAACCGAACAAACTCATGTCGTCAATATCCAGAGCTTAGTAGGGTGTGCAGGGTGGGGGTCCCAACGGAGAAGGTGCGTAAGGATGTGGGCCATCTGCTGTCAGGTAACCTACTGTCAGCCACTGGAGAGCCGTAGCAGCTAGGCGAGGGGAAAATGTGAGACAGAGCTCGGTCTAGGTTCCCCTTGTGGGAAAGTATGAGGAAATGCCAAAGAGGATGTGGCCGCATTAGACAGGCGAGAAGTGCTCCGGTGTGCTGATCGGCCAATTAGTGGAGCCGGAGAGGGGGCGGGCAGGCGTGCTGCAAGCTAGTGCCCAGTGGAATTGCCAGGGGGACATCGTACTGATCATCAGCACGGCCAAGAAGGAGGCTGAGAAAGTCTTGATCCAGATCCAGACATTGGAAGCTGAGATAAAGATCATCATCGGAGCAACCGTCTTCAAGAAAAACCTTGAGGAGACGAATAAAACCATCAAAGAATATAAAGAGATTCTACTGACAAGTAAGATTACCAAATTCAAGAAGGACTTAGCGAAGTTCTCCATGGAGAAAGTGTATCCTTACACTGACGCCTCATACCAACCCCCAGAATACCACAGAGCTGGTAGAAGATATGGTTCGAACTATTCATCTTCTGACAGAGATGATACATCCAGCGACTCGGACACAAGTCAAGGAAACACCAACCAGAGATCGCAATTCCGTAACCAGAGAAATTGGCGTGGATCACGAGGAGGAGCACAGAATAACCAGTGGTGGCCCCCGAACCCCTGGAGTTTTCCATCCTTCCCCTTCTATGGACAAGGCCAACCAGGCCCGCTGATGAATTTCCAACAACAACAACCACCAGTAGGTTATAGGCAGCCTTTTTTAGGGCAAGGCCGTGGCCGGTCAAGGGGCCGCCGACGGTCTCAACAACAGGTACACTGGAGCTCCCCGGTCGCCCAACGGAACACGCGAAGCATGACGAAGACGGTGCAACAGGCGGGCCCGAGCAGGGACCCAGTCTGATAGTCAATCTAAGTCAACGAGAACTAACATCTGAAGAAACTAAAGTACTCAAACGTGAATTAGGTTTCGTACCAACAAACAGCGGCGACCCCTTTAAAATCCATCAAGAAGTACACCAATTCTTCAGAAAAGTCTGTCTACATATTTTCTTTGCCGACAAGGACACACTGACTGAGGGCACATAGGAAATAAATACCAACTTACGACCAAAGTCTACATTTAATCCACCGATTGGTTCGGTTCCAGCGGAGGTAGCTACTTTCGAAAAAGCAGTTCTGAAAGATCTCTCGACTGGTCTGGCACTGCCACCAAAAACATACAACAACATTCCAAAAAATGAACAACAAGCACTTCTCGCCTTGAAATTGGACAAGACCATCACCATCAAAGCTGCCGACAAAGGCGGGGCGACGGTAATACTGGACAATGATACCTACAGAGCTGAATGCCTACGACAACTCAGCAACAATTCCTTCTATCGGCGCCTGGAAAAAGATCCAACTGAACGAATTACTGAGACTATCTCACTCATGACGAAGGAAGCCCACGAAAGGGGTTGGATCACAGCAAAAGAAGCTGACTTTCTCTGTACCAAAACACCCATCACTCCTTACTTTTACGTATTACCCAAAATACACAAACCACAGAGACCACCCCCAGGCAGACCGATCATCTCTGGGATCGGTTCTGCGCTGGAACCATTATCACAGTTTGTGGATGTTTTCTTAAGACCATTGGTGATCAAAATGCCCACATATCTTAAAGACACGACAGATGTGCTATGCTTGTTGAATGGCATGGACTTCGACCCACATACTGACTATCTAGTGTCTTTTGATGTGGAAGCACTATATACCTGCATACCACAGGACCAAACCCTGGACACAGTCGAACTACTTCTGACACAACAACCACCAGAAACCATCACACCAATCCCCTTTATCATGAAGTGCGCGAAATTGGCCATGACAGAAAACTTCTTTCAATTTGAAACACACCTGTACCTACAAACCTCAGGTACATCCATGGGCAGCACCTTCGCGCCTAGTCTAGCGAACCTTTACATGCATATGTTCGAAGAAGGTGTTGTCCTTGGGAGTGATAATCCGTTCCGCACTCACATAGTCCTATGGAAGAGGTACATAGACGATATCCTTGTCATCTGGCGAGGAGACGACGTGACGATCAACCTCTTCCACGACTGGCTGAACAGTAGAAACAACCATCTGCGCTTCACATGCGAATATAGTAAGGAGAAATTGGCTTTCTTAGACCTCTTGATCTACCCAGCCGGTGGAACGTTGGAAACAGAACTCTATCAGAAACCTATGGCCCGCAACGCTTTACTCCAATATGAGAGTTACCATCCGAAATCGTTGCGGGACAATCTGCCATACGGGCAGTTCCTGCGACTACGACGCAACTGTTCCAGTATAGACAAGTACAACAAGCATGCTGCCAAACTACAGAGCAACCTCCGAGACAGACATTATCCGTCCAACCTCATCAAAAAATCGTCTAAACAGGCTTTGAATAACAACAGAGAAGCCTTACTAGAACAGCCCTGTGCCAAACAATCCGCCTCCAAATTGGTGTGCGTCAACACCTTTAGCGCACTATCTAATGTAGTTAAGAGGTCCATACTACACAATTGGAATATCTTGAATAAGGGACAGCTGACCCTGGAGAAACTACTGTTTGCATTTAAAAGGGGTCGGAACTTGAAAGACACTGATCCATACCAGACCCCTTGTTACAAATACACCAAGGCCCAACACCCTCTGGAACTTACCCAATGTCCAGGGCCACTACCCTTGCGGTTCTTGTGCTGCTTGCGCACAAACACAAGTGACCAAAAGTATAGACATAGGCACCTCTAGACCCTGGGTCCTACAAGAACACACTAACTGTAACAGCGAGAGGGTGGTCTACCTCATTACTTGCCCTTGTGGCCCAAGATATGTGGGGATGACCACTAGAAAGGTACGCACAAGGATCCTCGAACACAAAAGCACAATCAGGTGTGCTAAACAGATCACGAAATTGACAAAACATTTTTTTGACATGAAACACGGCGCAGACTCGCTCAGTTGGACCGTACTTGACAAACCCAATCTCACTGCAATCACTCCTGTATTGACTGTCAAACTTCTCAGGCTAGAGCAGAGATGGGTGTACAGGCTGGACACTGCAAACATGGGGCTTAATGATGATATCCCGTGGTTGGCGCTCTCCTGAGACCCACCACGCACCCCTGCCATGACTCAGCGCCACATTCCAGGTGAGCACCGTCAGGTCTCCCTGGTTGCCAGGCATCTGTAGCCAGACTGAGTCGTCTTTTATGCCCTTTCCTGGTGACGCCCACCCACGGGGCTTCAGTGATCCTCTTTTTCTCCCCCCTGTTGGTCCTGCCTTCGCTTACTTATCCAGCATCCCCGCCCACCAGTTGAACGCCCCGTTCAACTTTGCGGGCTACACGGGGACCCATGTAGAGATACATCCTTTTACACCTGTGGGCCCACCCTGGCTCCCACGGCAGGACCAGCACTGCCTACCTTCCCAGCCAGATCCTTCCACACGCCCCATGACCACAGGGATCTATGGAGTTCCATAACACATCTCAGCACTCCGGGCAGAGACGACCTCTGCATGCTCCCATTGTGTACCAGCATAAGTTTGCCCTCACGGTGGCGTGCCGAGTTCCCTTCGGCACTATCGGCGTCTTGTAGTTCTACAGAGTCTTTCCAGAACTACAACTCCCACCGCCACACCACTACCGGTTCCGGTCACGGGAGCTCCAGGTGCGCATCATTGGCTCGGCCTGAAACTAACGAGCCACTGTACTTAAGGCCGATGCTTGCGCTTCACATTCATCCTGCCCCTGGACGTGCAACATGAGGTTCTGGACCCCACCGCTTGTGGTAAGTGACAGCTCCTTTGCTCTTTTGCCCACACCTCGGCACTCTGCTCATTAGTACTTGCCGTTTTTATGCTGGATTTTGGCCCGCTCCTTCTGTGTGCCGGTTGCCTGCACTAACCATCTGTTTCCCGCCGGCACCTCACAGCGCGCCTCCAGGCTCATGACCCTTCTCACGCTCATCCCAGCTCGAGACCACATTTCACCCAGGGCAGACCCCGTGGCTGGCGGTCTCCCCCTCACGCTCTCCCTCAGTACGATGTCCCCCTGGCAATTCCACTGGGCACTAGCTTGCAGCATGCCTGCCCGCCCCCGCCCCCTCTCCGGCTCCACTAATTGGCCGATCAGCACACCGGAGCACTTCTCGCCTGTCTAATGCGGCCACATCCTCTTTGGCATTTCCTCATACTTTCCCACAAGGGGAACCTAGACCGAGCTCTGTCTCCCATTTTCCCCTCGCCTAGCTGCTACGGCTCTCCAGTGGCTGACAGCAGGTTACCTGACAGCAGATGGCCCACATCCTTACGCACCATCTCCGTTGGGTCCCCCACCCTGCACACCCTACTAAGCTCTGGATATTGATGACATGAGAGTTTGTTCGGCTCCAACATCAGTTGGCATCCTGCAGAAACTGTCCCCTTTTTTCCCCCTTTTCCCCAGCCACCCCCTTTTCCTGGCGCTGACACTTTGAACCATGACGTGCTTTTCCCTCCCTTGGGATTTCTTAACTCCTAATGCTACAAACCTTCTCTGTCAGGTTTTGGCGTACGTACCTTTTGGCTAATAAGCCGGGACAGAGGTGGTGAACTGCACAAACCAAAATTGGTGAGTCACTCTTCTCATTACCTTACACATTGATCTAAAATTGGAATGTGTCTCAATGTAGCACTGAATGGGGAGTATCCATGCAATTTGTACTCGCGCTTTATTGTTTGCCTGAGCTATTGTTAAATAATGGTTCACAATTCTTGATATGATGTTCTTTGTCTCCATCATAGGTTGTGCGTTGAACATACTGAACAGGCTAAAATTCACTGGTTCAGTATCATACCATTATTTGTTGCATGTGTTTTTCTATTGTTTTTTCACGTAGCTCACACTTTTCTATTGCAGTTAGCTACATCATTGACCCTGAAGGCCGTGATACTTTTATAGGTCTGCTGCCGAAACATGTTGGTCTTGATACAACAAAGAAGCCTCTAATGTCGGCACCTGTGTTATCAGCAAGATTCTGTTTTTAATCCTGACACCGGGTAGCTGAATAAAAGTTGCAGCAGAGCTAACTCCGTAGTTAGTTTTAAATCACTCACATTATAGCACTGCACGATCTTACAACACACCAGGCTCACATAGGGTTTTAGTACACCCGCTGACCTCATAAAAAAACATCCCTGAGCTCCTCCCTCGTAGCGAGGGGGTTGTAGCCCGCATAGAGACTAGGTCTCTCACGTGAGGAGGCACCCCTATGATGAAGCATGACACCTCTGGTATGTGAGGGGAACCGTCCTAAAAAGGGAATCCCCTGTTGCGCGTAAAAGTACACTCAGCCCTCCGCTGAACCCCCCCTTACCATTACGGACCCGGGAACTTTTTTGTGATAGGATTAGAGTGGGGAGCCGGTTCCCGCTGGTCCTTAAACCTCCTCAAGCCCCCCTTGTGTGACTAACCCCCCATATACTTGTCATTTGATTTGGAAGAAATCCAACTAGCCCTGAACCAATCCCCTCGGGGCAAAGCACAAGGGCCTGATGGAGTTCCTATGGATGTTTTTCTAGCTAACATCCCATTTTGGGCTCCACCTTTAACTGTAACTTTTAATACTATAGCTGTGAACGGTCCCCCTCCCTCTTGGAAACAATCCATAATTATTCCGATATATAAAAAGGGGGATGCCTCTGCACCTGCCAACTATCGACCAATCTCTCCGCTCGATAGCACAGCTAAGTTAATGGGTCGCGTTTACTTAATAAACTAGAACTATGGGCAGAGGATTGGGCCATTCTATCGGAAGTTCAGTACGGCTTCAGACATGGTAGGGGCACGTTGGACCAGTGTTTAAATCTGACCCTAATTATTGGCAAATATATGAAAGCAAAAAATACCCAAATCTATTTGGCATTTATGGACTTATCCAAGGCGTTTGACTGCGTGGTCCATAGTAAGCTCTGGGAAATTTTAAAGGAAATGGGAGTGGACGAGGGCATCATTAATTTTATAAAGGAGCTTTATGAGGGCGCTTCCGCAGTGGTACGATATGGGAGAAATGGTGGATGCACCAAATCTTTCAAAATGGAGAGGGGCGTCAGGCAAGATTGTGTCCTGGCCCCCTTTCTGTTTGCTCTCTATACCAACAGATTAAGCACAGCCTTGATTGAGACAATCAAAGACACCCTGTCGGTACTATCTTCTGCCCTCCCGATCCTACTCTATGCAGATCATGCTGTCTTATTAGCGAGGACCCCAATGGCACTGCAAAATCTTATCTCCCAGTATACTGATTTTATGTCTAACCTGGACCTGCAAGTCAACAAAACTAAATCCTATGTAATGCCAATAGGTCAGGATAACAATAAAAAACTGTGTTTTAACTTAGGTGGGGAAAAAAATTGAACAGGTACCCTATTTTAACTATTTAGGGGTAACATTTGACAATAACTTTTATGGAAGGAAATGCTGCAAAATAGAGCTAACTCAATGATCTAGAGCATTGCAGCACTATTCAGGTTCTCCCAAAAATTGGGCTAGAAGCCTATATTGGAAATGCTCACAATTTACAAGGCTAAAACGGTCTCAATGGCCTCCTGCGGGGTAGCAATATGGGGCATTGCTGACGTTACAATTCTGCAAAAACAGGAAGACAAATTTATCAAAAGATTACTGTCAATCCCTCATTCAACCAGTAACTTTATAGACCACAAAGAAGCTGGCATCCCCTATATTACGGATTCGATTAAATTAGCCCCACTTGCTCTTTGGTTATCCATCTGGAAAAGGGAAACCGTGGGCCTGAACCAAAAAATTATCAAAGACATTTTAAATCTGGCTTATGCCTACAGAATCCAGTGGATAACCTATATTAGAGAAAATTTTAACTTGTTTGGCCTTGGTTTTTTGTTTGATACACCGTCTCTATGTAAACATTTCCCTAGAACTAGACTACAAGCGATCTTTTTGAATAAAGTAACACAGGATAGATGGAACAATCACAAAGGGAAGGAATTTGTCAAGTTTTATGAATCCATACACAGATTTTAAATCATTCTCTCTCCTATTTACAAATAGTGACAAATAACCAGCATCGATTTATCCTGACAAGGTTCAGATTGAACCTAATTCCTCTTATGCTTGGTCACCCACAATCAATTTGTCCTTAGGAACCTATTCCCTTGTCCCTGGGACAACAAGTCAGTCCAATCATCGTCACATATCCTCATTTTTTGCTCTCATTATGAAAAAGAGAGAAAGACTTTTTTAATCCCGCTTTTAAGGAAATTCTCCATACGGACAGTAGCAGCAGCCCTTGTGTTATTTTATTCTTTAGACACCCCATTGGTCTGTTTTGTATTAGCTTCTTTCTTACTGGCTGCTTTGAGAACCCGTAAAGCTTTTTGCACTTTATCAATTGCACTTTAAACTTTTCTTCTTGCTGCTGTCACTACAGTTCTGTCTGTTCTAAAAATAATTGTGTTCGTACTATTAGTCTAAACCCTCTGTGTAACGTACATTAGTGAGCATTTTGAACTGTATAAATTTTAATGAATTTACCAATCGCCTGCTTGTCCTAACGTATCGTTTAATGTGACCATTTTAATATGCACACTTTTATGCAATTTAGTGAACTGCGAAATAAAGTTTGTAAAGTAAAGTAAAGGATCATCCCTATAGTAAGGGAACCATCATTTCCTTTATCGGCGACAGGGCGTACTCTTGCTTCTGTAACACCTACTGATCCCCTAACCGAATCCTGTGCAGTGCTAGAAGAGTGTCAATCGTTATTATCCAAGCCAGATAGCTGTGTAAGTCTGTTACTTGTTGGGACAGCATAATCTCCTACAACATTTTGATGGCTCACATACCTTCCTCTCCTCAATGGACTGGGTGGTGTTGGTCTATAGGGGAACCAAAGTGGAACAATGCTGATTACAGCATATGACTAACCCAGCCTACAGACCGTTTTAATCAACCGATGTGCTAGTCCTGGGTACCTGCAGATTATTATCACAGAGTCCCCTTCAATGGTTTTAGAGGTGTGGCCAATCCATCCAATTCCCCTTACTAATAGGATATTATCATACTCAGTGATGGAAAATTTAGTATTTCGGGTAAGCCAGTGGCACACTCTGTTCCTCAGCTCCCAATGACTTTCCTCTCTATTGTAGGACAACTATGGTACCCCGGCCAAAACTGCCATGTAAGGGCATCAATCCAGAGGTAGATCAAGTTTAGGCAGTAGCCGTCTATGATGGAAATGTGTCATCCGGACCTGTAAAGACGGCCTGCCAACTCTGTTGGCCTCTTCTTTGTCCGGTTTCTCCCTACCATCAGGAGCCCTGGGAATTACAAATGGGGACACAGACAATGTGGCTGACATAGATGGATTGACAGATGGGACAGCGGGCAACTGGGGCAGCAATGGTATCTGACCCACTTGATAGGTAGTGATGTTATCACTGCTCCCAGCGTTATACCACACTTGCCCAAGGGACTGCTTAAGAGCTGGGAGTGCCAAAAGGGTCTCAATTTTAGATGAAAGTCCCGGAATGCCCCTTCCAGGAATGCAACCTATCCAGTAGAGGAGCAATAATAGCTCTCACCACAGATTTTTGTTGATCCAAGACACTATCCCAGTCTGGTGTTATTTCCTCTTCTTTCCCACTATCAATAGGAGCCAGTGCTGACTCAACTTGTAAGGAATTTGGGCCTGATTTACTAGAACAGGTAAGTGCGTGAGCAGTGGTCCTCGTCTTTTTAGAGTGTCCAGATACTGGGCCTTGTTTTACTTTCCTCTTTCTCCTGACCACTGCCTCGCTAAGTGATTTTGAAACATGATCCTCCAAGGGTAAAAAATCTTCAGTGACCACTGGATCACCAGGGTTATTGATCTCAGATTCCCTTCAAATGAAGCACCCTTTCCTTAGCCAGTGGGGAGGGGTTCCCAGCAGCTTCAGACGTGGATGGGCAAACATGGTCTACACAGTCTTTCACGGGGGACCCCATCAGTGACTGATTCCCACTCTGTGGGGGGGAAGCTAGGAGCCCTACCTAAACCAAGGGATAGTCGCCTTTCCACCAAATCAATCTCCTTGGCAACTACACTCACTACTTGTGCCAAAAAAGAGTGCAAGGTTGTAGGACTTTGTAGTTTGATGATGGTACAGTCCATACCACTGACCTCTTTTTTCTTACCCATTTCTAAGGGCCGAGTAAGTGAACAGTCTTCAATGTCATTGATGAACAACCAGTTCAACAGGAAGTGGAATTTCGAGGGCCACCAGCTTGCTGCGGGACTAATCTAGCACTTTCTCTAGTGCTTAGGAGCGCATCCCATACTGCACCCTGCCTTGCCAATAGAAGACTAAGGATGTAGTCCTGTCCCAGACCAGCTAACTAAGGCAGATTCAGACAGCAGTCAAGTCAGGGGAACAAAGTGAAGGCCAAACCAACAATAAGCTCAGCAACAGAGTGAAGTAGCAGTGCAACAGGACGACACAGCAACTTTGATTGCCAATTGGACCAGTTGTACCACTTACCTCCTCTGTCAGGTCTTGCTGCAGCCTCCACCCACACAGAAGGAATGACGGCTGGTATTACGATATATCAGCTGACTCAGAAGCCACAGGGGCACAGAAGGCCCAGAGGTACGTAGAGCACAGGACCAAGACACAGGACCAAGGCAGGTCCAAAACCACCCCAGCACACTCCACACAATACCCGCCGCTACCACTACTCCACTGCTCACCGCCCTGCCATACAACCGAGCCCGCCCGTCTCCACGAGCGAGCCTGGGTACAGTGGAGGTGAACAGGAGCTGAACTGGAAACGGCCAGCGACGACGGCTGATACCGCAGTGGGTGCCTCGATTGAGGAAGGAAATTCAGTCAAGTACAAGCTGCAAGGTATTTGAGCGTGTCTCCAATATCGATCGATACCACAAACAAGCAACGGCGGTGCAGAGCCCCCCTCATGGCTCCCCCTCCTGATGTGCTGTGTGACGAGTGTGGGTGGGCACAAGCATGGCGTCACGGGGGGGGGGGGAGTGTCTACAGGAGATCCGGAGATCTGCTCACAAATGTGGTTTAAAATACAGTGCACAGTACATCAGTAATCCCCTCCATCGTCTCTGTTGCCTTGCAAGGTCACATGACCTCTTAGTTTCAGCTGCCCTTCACTCACTTATTCTCAACTCTCTCCCCACCCCTGAGATACTTACAAAAAACAGAAACATGTCATAATGGGCTCGCTGGTTACTAATAAAACAGGCTGCGGGAAGGGCTTGTTTCTATTCACTGGATGGTCATTGTAAATCACCACATGCCGCCAACTGCACTCCTAGGCACTGTAGTGCATCTGTATAGTAAGCATTTTGTGGTTTAGAATACAGCGCACAATACATCAGCAATCCTCTCTATGGTCTCCATTGCCTTGCCAGGTCACGTGACCACTTCGTTTCAACAGCCCTTCACTCACTCATTCTCAACCCCCTCCACACCCCTGAGATAGTTGCAGAAAACAGGAACACGTTAAAACGGGCTCGCTGGTTACTAATAAAACAGGCAGCGGAAAGGGCTTGTTTCAATTCACTGGATGGTCATTGTAAAGCGACACATGCCACCAACTGCACTCCTAGGCGCAAGAGTGCATCTGTATAGTACGCATTTTGGGGTTTACAATACAGCACATAGTACATAAGCAAGAACATGGTTTGTTATGTTGTTGAATTACAGGTAAAATGCAAATGATCAGTAAAAGGCTTACTGCAAGATAAAATAAAAGTATTTTCAACAGGCGGCACACCGCCTTTGAGATGTAGGTTTGGTATAGGTTGATGCCAGCACCCAAGTATATTCACATTACTCAGATTTTGAAAACTGTAACCTATCAGGGGCACCAAAGATGCACTTTGCATGTGCATGGTCTCTAAGCCGTGTGTGAACCATAACAACAACAGTGGTAAAAAATAATACAATACTATTACATAACTCTTTAATGAATTCTTGCAGTACTTAGATATGTCAGCCTTAATGTTACACAAATTAACAGGATTCATTTTTATCAACCTCAGCATGTTCAAAGGCCACGTTTGCCCTGCCAGGATCCGGCCACGTGCACCGGTAATAACAGTACAGTGGCCTAATGAGCTGGCTTACCACTTTCTTGCAATGACCTTGACATCTAGGTGGTCGTTGTAAATCCAATTCACTGACTGGAAGGGAGGTATGGTCAGACTATACCATGTTTTTGTCAAACCAGATAGACACAATAGTGAACCACAAAACACTATGTAGAAGGAATAGGGAATAGATTTAATAAAGGATTTCTGAATTTGAATCTACGCATGCAATGATCTCTGCTGGCGCTTGGGTGTTGCATCTGCCTGGGGAACACTTATCTGGCCATGCAATGCTGAAACACAACGACACTGACAAAGCCAATAGCTCTCGCATTGCTGAGACCGATTGGCTTTGCCAATGCTTGTTCTTCTGGTGGCCAGATTGGGAATGAGACCCTTTCCCCTGTGACTTGCTTTGGGGGCCTTGAGAGAACTCCTTCTTTTAATCTCCGCCCTCTTTCTGCTGATGGGAACCCTGATCACCCTTTCGGGAGTCCCCCCAAGATACCTTCTTGGACACTTTGATGCTGACCTAGATGTTCGCCTCCTCAGCAAGCTTCCTAGGGTCAGAAAGCTTACTATCAACCAGGTGCTGGTGTAGCTCTGGAAAATAAGTACCACGTACGTGCTCCTTCAAAAATAAGTTGTACAGCCCTGAATAATCATCAACCTTGCTGTCCCTCACCCAGCCCTTCAGTGCCTTGCTAGCATAATCTAAGAAATCCACCCAGGTCTGTGATGAGATGTTGTGGCTGGCCCTGAACCTTTGCCTATACTTTACAGGGGTCAGTCCAAACTTACTGATTAAGATGGACTTAACTGCAGTGTAGCATGTCTGGTCCCCCCCCTCTACTGTGAGAAATATATCCTTCCATATTGTGGGCATGGACCTCCATAAACTACCACCCCAGGACTCCTCTGGGACCTTGTGCACTCTAAGAGCAACTTCATAGGCTGCAAACCACTTATCTCTGTCATCACCCATCACATAGATGGGCACCAAATCCTTGGGTATCCGGGCTCTTACTTCAGTAGTAAACACTGCAGGTACGCTGCCACCATTGCTGCTGGACCCCACTTGCAGGGCTCTCATAGTCCAGCTCTCTAACATTAAGATAACGGGACATCTTCCTCTCCTCCATGGGCTAGCCTCCTTTCTTCTAGAGCCTGCTTTTTCTCCGCCAAAGCAAGTTTGTGCACCTGCTCTAGCTTAGCAAGCTCCAACTTCAGTTTTCTTTCCTCCCTCCTGTCTGCCAGCTCCTCTGGGGACAGGTTCTTTGAGGAGACATTGCTCCCTGCTCTGGGAACCACTACTGCTTCCAACAAACTGTTGGCCCCCTCCACAAGCAGTCCCTGATCTACATCAGATTCCAGGATCAGCTCCTCCTCCTCCTCCTCAAATTCTTTCTCCTCTTTCTCTGGGACCTCAGCCCCTGCATTGGGGGCCTCTGTCCAGGCTCTCAAAGACTTCTGTAGCTCCAACTTCCGGGTGAAGCCTTTTGTGGACACTAAAACCTGTTGTAAAAATCCTTAAGCTGGGCCACAATGTAGGATTCTAACTTGGTCAGCTCAAAATCAATTACTGCAGGTGCAGGTGTTGCTTCTCCAGAAAGAGATTAGGTTTAGCTAAAAAAATCAAAAAGCCAATTAGGGAGAATTGAAAAAGGGTTTTATTTGATCTTAGTATGGAGTAGTAGTGAGCAATGAGTTACTATATGGTATTGCACAAACACAAGTCCCATCCTCACCACTGAGCACCAATGTTAATAATGGGGTCTCTATTTGGCAGAGGTATGCACCTTGTCTAAGTAGGGAGCATCACTCTAGTCAGGGTACGATAGATACAGACTAGAAGATAACCTGTGCTCACCCTCTGGTAGCTTGCCACAAAGCAGTCCGGCTTATCTAAAGAGGTAATGTGTAACGTATTTGTGCAACACAACACACAATAACACAATGAAAACACTAAAAAAAGACTCCATGCAGTGTTAGAATAATAGACAATAATTGTATGAATAAAACAAGACCTAAACAACAAAAATCCAATATCTAGAAGTCGAGTTATGAATTTTTAAAGAATAAAAAGAAGTCTAGCGCCTAGAAGAAATAAGCTCCACTGGAGGTTATCTTGTGGCACTGGACCGGGCAAAGTCAAGAGTTCGGGCCAACAGCGATGGAGTGCAGGCCAGATACAGGATCCACGCAGGCCCTGGTGAACAAGGTAACTTAACCTAGTTGCAACAGCAAGATGGGTCTATTTTCTCCACACAGTGGGTGATGTGTCGGTTTCGCAGACGAAGTGCTGTAGCTGAGAGACGTTGGTTCCGAGTGTGATGCGCCGGTTACTCTATGGAGTTGAAGGATGCATCAATGTCTTCCACACTGAAACCTAATTGTCGCACATTGTTTGTGTGCTATATAGTTTTATAAGGAAAACTGTACGTCTGTGCAAATTTAGTTTTCATTTCAATGAAAAATGTGATGTCTGTACATAACCACACAGTGTGTTAGTAATATATTTGTGACAGTGTGCTCCTAAATGCGAAACAAGCTACAACCTATACCCTTAACCCTATCCTGTTACAAGGGCACGGCTCATTTGTGACACTTGTTCATTGTTCATGCATGGATTTTTCTGAACCCCTCTGGGTTCAGTGATGAACCACTGACGGCAGCATCCCTAGTCTGAAAATTGTTCCAGCAGCACTGTATTAAGATGTGTTTTTACAGGGTATGAAACATGCAACACAAATATCTGCAATTGACACATAAAATTAAAGTTAGTGTTTACTTACAGCGCCTTTTAAAAGTATAAATGGGGTTTATGGGGGTTGTAGGAAGGTGTGCAAACTAATGTGCAGAATATAACCCGCTCGTTTTTTCTTAATTGTTATGTGCACAAAGTGCTTTGGGGCACATGCATCAAGGTAGGCTTTTGCGATTCCTTAATTGCGATTATTAAGGAATAGCAATTAAGGAATTGCAAAAGCCTATGCATGTAGGAATCGCTACAAAAATAGCGATTCGCAAACATTCCTTATTTGCGACTCGCAAATTACGACGCAATTAAGGAATGGCTTCCCATTCATTCCTATGGGCCAACAGGCCCATAGGAATGAATGGGAATTGCATGCATGCACCCAATAGGTACTCGCAAATTGCGCATGCAATTTCAAGGGTGCCAGGGTGCCAAATGGACACCCTGTTGCACCCCTGAAATTGATATGTGAACACATGTTGCGCACACACATGCCCCAAGGGCATGTGTGTGTGTAACCTGGAACTTTGAAAAATGCACTTTAGTGCATTTTTCAAAGTTTCCGCTAATTACCACTAGGTATAATTTTTCGGTAATTAGCGGCCCCTAATATCGAAATCGCTATTTTAAATGGCATCTTGCATTGCATTCAAGGCATCGCAATTTGCGACTCCTTAAATGCAATCGCAATTTGCATCCCAAATGCAAAAATACCGGTTGCAAAGGGGCAGATTCTGCAAATCTGCCCGTTTGCGAACAATTTTTAGTTTGATGCATGTGGGGGTTTATTTTTTTGTGTTGTAATTCTTTATTAAAATTTTTGCATAAGATTTCATCAATAAAACTTTTTGTATAAGATTTTATCATGAAAACAATGGCTTAATTCGCACTTTTACAATAGATAAGTGAACAAAATAATGAGTAACGTGTGCGACAAATGCCTCTTAATGGATAAGAAGAACATATAAATATATAAATAGATATCAAGCTCGGGGAGGAAGGGAGAAGGGAGGGGGAAGGGGAGAAGTACAAGGAAAACCAAGAGCTGATATATATAACAATTATAGAAAATCTAATGCTGGCCTAATGTATGAAGTCCTAAGAGTGGTAGCTTTGGTCAGGTAATTGGGTTTAGCGTATGTGGCTGGAGTCAATTATCAATCATCAAACAAACAAATCAATATGCGACTCTGGGGGAATACACTATTCCTGGGTGAAGCTGCTGTGCCTAGTTGTGGAGAGGTGCTGAAATTCAAAAGGGGGGGTGGATCTTATTATGTACCTTCCATTGCTCGATCACTGCACGGCATCAAAGTACAAAATGATCAGAGACTATCCAAATTGCTATATTGCTACACTGCTGTAATACTGTGTTGCGTTGCGTTGTTTATTAGAGTAGAGCCAGGGGGGAAATGGGCATGGGAGGGGAATGAATGAATGAATATTAATCTTGTAAAGCACGAACGTTGCCCAAAGGCGTCAAGGCGCTGCGGAAGAGGCCAGCAGTCGAGGTACATGAAAGGCTCCTCATGATTAAATGGTGAAGAGCCAGGTCTTCAGGGCCTTGCGGAAGAGAGAGTGAGACTCTTGTCCAGAGATTGAGAGCGGGAGAGAATTCCAGAGTTTGGCAGCAGCAGCAGAGAAAGCTCTTCCCCCCCCCCATCTGGCTCTCCTGAACCTAGGAACTACCAACCAATTTTTACAGGCAGATCTTAACTGCTTGGTGGGAACATATTGTTGAAAAAGCCTTTTAATACCTTCCGAGCCTCGATTATAAAATGCCTTGTGAGTGAGGCAAAGGGCTTTAAACAAGATTCTCCGGCCTACAGGGAGTCAATATAGCTTACTAATAGATGCCGAGACTGAGTGGGATTTTGGAAGGCCCATCACCAGCCTGGCCCTGCGTTCTGCACCAGCTGTAATCAGTGGATGAGTCCCTTATTGCTGTCCAGATATAGGGCATTACAAAAGTCCAATCTGGACAGCACTAGGGCAACAACTGCCTGCTTTCGGGAGGAGAAGGAAAGAAATTGAGAAATCTTCCTAAGGAACCTAATGATTCCAAAACAGGTGGACACCGTTCTGTTGATCTGAGGGCCCATGGAGTGGGAGTTGGCAACTATGACACCAAGATTTTTTGCTATGGGACCTGGGCAGGGGCATTTGCCGAGCATATCAGGCCACCAGGCATAGGACCATACAGACTGTTGGTTTCCAAAGACCAAGACCTCTGTTTTATCACTGTTAAGTCTAAGGTAGTTCTCTACCATCCAGGAGGCCACTGCCTGCATGCAGTTCTTAAAGTTGGTTGCGGATGCTTCCATGCTGTTGGTGAGAGACACCATCATTTGGGTGTCATCAGCATAGGACAGCACCTCCAGCCCAAAGGATCTAACGACCTTAGCTAGAGGGGCAACATAAATGTTGAAAAGAGTCGGACTCAATGAGGAGCCCTGAGGGACTCCACAAAACATATGGTTAGGGCCGAGTAAAATTGATCCATTTTTACTATTTGTAACCGGTCAGTAAGAAATGAGGTAAGCAGCATCAGGGCAGCGCCCGTGACCCCAATTTCCTTAAGCCGGTCCACCAGTCTCAAAGGAGATATGGCATGAAAGGCTGCCGTTAGGTCTAGGAGAATCAATAACGATCAATAACGTGGTGTGCCCAGCATCGACCTGGGTTCGAATGTTATTGATTACAGAAGTTAACGCAGTCTCAGTGCTATGGTCATTTCTAAAGCCATGCTGAGAGCCATCAAGCAAATGATGTTCTTCCAGATAGGAGCTAAGATGGAAGTTAAGATGTTTCTCCAAGATTTTTACTGGAACTGGTAACAAAGAGATGGGGCGATAATTTTTTTAACTCCGAGGAATCCAGGGAGGCCTTTTTTAAGAGAGGTTTAACTACCGCAGTCTTCCACGAGATGGGGTACTGCCCAGATGAAATAGCTACATTAAGTGTAGAGGTAAGGTGAGGTAAAATTACCTCCCTTCCTAACGTCATGATCTTCAGAGAGCAGGACTCCAGCAGGGAACCGGAGGTAATTCCTCCTAACAGGTGATCTGTGTGCTCCTGCGATAGAGGGGGGAAGGTGGATAAGTTGACTGACTCCCGGAGAGTTGCAGGGGTATTGAGAGGAGAGTGGGGGGTGGCAAGGCCTAATTTGGATGCCTCAAAGTTGAGGATTTCCAAGGAGGAATATATTTCCGAGATCTTTGAACGGAAAAAGCTGGCCATTCTGTCGCAAATATCCTGGGAGGTATCATTGTGGGCAGAGACTGAAGGGGAGGAGAGAGACTTAATTACATTAATAAGTTCCCTAGAAGATCTCAGGGATTCTGTCACTCTGGAGTAGAATGATACTTTTTCCTCTTTTATAGCAATTTTCTATTCCCCTAATCTCTGTTTGTGCAGATCTCTTTCAGCAGGATTGAGGTCTCGGCGCCAGATCCTTTCTTGATGGCGACAGGATTGTCTTAGTTTCCTCAGCCTCTCTGAAAACCAGGGGGCAGAGGACTTTTTTCTGCCCACATAGTGCTCCTTAAGGCGGGCTAAGAGGTCAAAAGCTGTTAGTAGCCAATTGGAAAGCTCTGTGGAGGCCAAATTAGCATCAGAGTGATAGATCCATTGCTGATTATTAAGCACGTCGAGGAGGGCTTCCTTGCTAATGAGGCTGAGGTTCCTCTTTTTCTCCTTTCTATTCTTATTATTTAGATCTGGATGAAATAACGGGATCTGTAGGAGGAAAGGAATGGCGTAATGATCTGACCAGGATAGCTGAATGGGTTCCTTTACCATAATCCGAGAATCATTTGAAAAGATACCATCTAGTATATGTCCCGCCTTATGGGTAGGGCTCTTTACCAGTTGAGATAGACCACAACAATTCATGGTTTCTAAAAGGGTTTGAGCTTCTTTACATAGGGTCTTGTCCAAATGAAAATTGAAATCGCCCAAAAGAGTTAGGTTAGATTTCGCCAAGTATGGTTCTATACGATTGCTAAAATCATGGCTAAACGACGCTCTCGGACCAGGAGGACGGTAGGTCACGATTCCAATCAAGCTTACAGTCGGGCATATTTTCAATGAGAAATATAGCGCCTGGTAAGGATTCGAGGGAGTTGTGAGCAACTCAGTGTGGCATGAATAGGAATCCTTACACAAGATGCCCAGTCTCCCACCCATTCTTCCCACCCTGTCGAGTCTAGATAAGTCATATCCGGAAGGGATAGCCTCTACCAGGTCAGGACCAGAGCAGTCTCTGGCCTAGGTTTCTGTAATGAAGACCCAGTCCGGCATGCGAAAAGATACAAAGTCCCAGAATTCTACTTTGTTTTTAATGAGGGATCTTGCGTTGATAAGATAGCCCAGGAAGGAGTTGTCAGAAGTAGGGGAGAGGAGCAAATGATTCTCCATTGAGATATTACCGGCGTTGTCCTGTGGAATATGAAAGTTACAGGAAGGGCAAGCAGATGCCTGACTAGCAATATCACCTTCCAGGTTCTTGTGCTGGCAGTGTGAGTCTCCATGCCTCTGTAGACCAAGAAGCTGGTCTTTAGAGTAGATAATAGGCTTTTTCGGATCTACAGAAAAAAGGCCAGGGTCCCTGGCGCCGGGCGCAGTCCGGGCACGGACGGGCGCAGATGGGCTTGACTTTGGCATTCCTTGGGCGCGCCGGCGGCGCGCCTGCTGCGTGCGTCCGCTGTGTGTCCGACCCAGCATGCCCTAAAATAGGCTGGGCCGGCAAAGACTAGAGCGGGAACCCCCCACTGAAAGGACACCCACCGGAAGTAGGTGGGAGGAGTAAATGGGATACTCACTTCCCTCCCTAACAAACAGCAAAGCCGTGGCGGACCGGGGAAGTAAGGAAAGCCCTTAGTGAAGCCCCAACAGAGAAGTGAGCAGAAACAGGGTGAGCGTACTTAAAAACACTAAAACCAATTAAAAAGTGACCAATATTTAAAATTCAACAAAGCGGGCAATGCGAACAGAGATCCGTGAAATATGACAGCGTTTCAGTACCTGTCTTAAGCGGCCATCTAACCGCTGCACGTCCAACCCAGCATGCCCTGAAATAGGCTGGAAAAGGCTGGGGAAAGGCAAGGAGGAGGGGGGAAGGAGAGGTGGATTAAAAAAAAACATGGAACAAGGAGGGTGGAAAGAAAAGAACCTGTAGGGGTACGGAAAAGATCGCCAGAATGCTAAGTTGAGAATACAGGATGACTGGAGATGTCAAGGATTAATAATGAATAATGTAAAGCAGACTTAATGTGACCATATGAGGGGTATCAATAAGGGAAGGAGGAATTTGAAGTGCATGAAAGAACACATGGGCACTGAAGGGGGATGGTAGGAGAAAGGATGATATCTTAAGCAAGGGGTCATTATTCTTGTTCTGGAATAAAGAACCTTACCTTATGTAATTGCCGCTGCGAAAGTTGGAATGTCTGCTATGGAGTTCTTGTCAATGTCGCTCTCCAATTTCAGGAAAGGTGCCCATATCTGAAGGAATAGGTCAATCTGGTCGTGGAGATTATTAATGACTCGTTCATGGGAGGCCGTGTGTATCAGAGTTACAAGCCATTCCTCCTGCAATGGTGATTTCCATTGTCGCAGTATACATATTTTGGCTGTAGCTAGTGCTGTGTGAAGGAGGTGACGTTGTGGTTTTGAAAGCTTTGGGGAAAAGCCGTAGATTGTGTAGAAGAATGGTGGCAATTGGAAGTGGAAGACGCAGAGGCATTGTGGTATGTAGGACTTTGCTTTGCCTATATAGACCCAAAAGGGTTGCACCATCGGACATTCACATATAATATGGGTGATGTCACAACTGGAGTTAGCGCATCTCCAGCAGTTAGCATGTGGAAGCAATCATGCCTTGTGCAATTTTATCGGCGACCAGTGCCAGTCATGGAGGATTTTCAATGAACAGAATTTCAGTCTTGCCTCCCGGGTGCCCCTGTCTAAGTCATTCAATATCTCTACCCACTCTTCACCCGTATAGGAGACCGATAGCCGGGTTTGCCAGATGGTATGAAGATTCTGTAACAGGGGCTGTGAAAAGAGATGGGATGTGAGTGCTCTGTAAAGACCAGACATTACTCCCTTATGCTTTCCCCATGTGTTTAAATATGATACTACTGGTGAGGTCTGAAGCGACCAAGGGAGCGGACCCAAACTGTTCTTCAGGCAATGCTGAAGTTGGGTGTATTTCAAGGATTGCTGTGTCGGAAGACCAAATTCCTCCCTTAATTGCGTAAATGTTTTGAAATCACCATCATGGAGGAGCTGATCCAGGGTGTAGTTGCCTGCTGCCTTCCATAATGGCCAGGATATTGTTAGTCTATTAATGCATATACCTGAATTACGCCAAAAGGGTGCTTTCTCATGGATTCGTAGGTTTGAATCCAACAAACGGTGCGCTCTTTGCCAGGCCTTGCTCATAGCTGATAATATCGGATTCTTGGGGTCATGGCGACTTGTTCCTGCCCCATATAAGGCTGAGAGACCAGGTTCTGAGGACAACAGGTGCCTTTCTATATGTACCCATTGCGGCACATCAGGGATTCCTGATAGCATATATGACACTTGAGATAATTGCAACCAGAGAGCAAAGTGTTCAATCGACGGGAGGCTCAATCCTCCACAGGAGCGATGTGCTTTCAATCTCACTACAGCAAGGCGAGGTCTTGCCGACCCCCACACAAAAGATTTTATCTTAGAGTCTATTAATCGTAGCATGGACAGGGGGGTCTGAAGAGGGAGCATACCGAGGGTGTATATGAAACGCGGAAGGGTGACCATTCTAACGGCCTGAACCCTACCCCACAAGGAAAGCCCCAGCGCTTTCCATTTTTCAAAGTCGCGATGCATCTGGGTGATCATGGGGCGTAAGTTATCTGCAGCCATCCCCTCCAAATCCTTGTTCACCAAAACTCCCAGGTATTTAAGGCGTGAGGGTTGCCAGTGGAAGGGAAATCCGTGTATAGCTGGTTTTGTGGTTCCGTCTGAGATGGGCAGCGCCTCACTTTTGTCCCAGTTTATTTTGTAGCGGGAAAAGGAGGAGAAATCATCTATAATTTGGACTAGAGACGGCAGAGAGCGGGGAAGATCCGTGAGAGTAAGCAGGATGTCATCCGCGTACAAGTAAAGTTTAGATTCTCCCATCGGGAGGTGTAGGCCCATAACGCTGGCTGCTTGACTAATTGCGGCTGCTATGGGCTCCATAGCTAAAAGGAAGAGGAGTGGAGATAGGGGGCACCCTTGGCGCATTCCTCTACGAATCGGGAATGCATCTGATATAAAACCCCCGCAATTTACTTGGGCAGTGGGGTTATCGTATAGCTGTCGTACTTTGGCTATGAACTGGTCCCCCAGTCCAAATTTTTCCATTACTTTAAAAGGTCCATTCGATGCGATCAAATGCCTTTTCTGCGTTAAGTGATAATGCTAGTGCATCATTTGAAAGGCATTTGGCAGACCACAACGTATGGGCTAAAGTGCGTAGATGATTCCGAGAGGAGCGTCCTGGTACAAATCCTACTTGCGTTTGATGAATCAGGGAGGGCAGGACTTTACGGAGACGGGGGGCCAGGATGCTAGCCAGTATTTTAATATCACAGTTTAACAGTGAGATGGGGCGATAACTGCCGCAAAGTAGGGGATCTTTTCCGGGTTTAGGTAAAACGGCAATCAGTGCTCTATTAGAGAGAGGTCCCAATGAGGCTTCATGATCCGCCTCTTGGAATTGCGGCGTGTAAAGTGTCAATTACACTGTCTCCTACCCAACGATAAAATTCAGCTGGGAAGCCGTCTTCCCCGGGAGCTTTATGATAAGGCAGGTTAATTATTACCCGTGAAATCTCCTCTTTACTTATCTCACCTTCAAAGAGTTGTCTGCCTTCATCCGAGGAAGGCAACCCTGTGAGGAAGGCAACCATCTTATCTGTATCAGCCTGTGTCCCTGGGGTGTAGAGAGACTTGTAGAACAGAGCAAATTCATTCACAATATCCTGGGGTCGGATGAGCATGGTGCCTCCAGCTGACCATATGGCCGGTATGGCCACAGCAGCTTCTCTTTGGCATAGCTGTGCCGCCAGTAGTCTCCCTGCCTTTTCTCCCTGCTCGTAGTGTCTCCCTTTCATTCTTTGTAGAGCGTCCTCTGCCCTGGATGTAAAGAGGCCATTCAACGCCATGCGGGCTTGCTCCAGCGATTTACAGTGTTGTAAAGTTGGCTTGGCTGTGTATAAGCGGGTATAGGACACAAAGTCCTGTTCCAGTTCTTTCTGTCGAGCAGCATTTTGCCTATTGGCTTGTGCTGGATCTCGCATAAGTTGGCCCCTAATGGTAGCTTTGGCCGCAGCCCAGATAATCCTACCTGAGCCCACGGACCCTTGATTGGTGGAGAGATAATCCTGAAGGTGCGTTCGTAGTTGGGATTTACCCTTAGGGGTCTTATGACGCTGAATGTTCATGCGCCAGGGTTTGCATCCCGGCCTGGAGAGTCCTAATTCCAGTGATAAGAGGGCCAGAGAATGATCAGAGAGCGCTGCCTCTAAGATGCGGGATTCCTGGACTAGTTGTACCGCTCTTTGTGATACCAGGAAATAGTCCAAGTGACAAAGCGTGCCATGGGTAGGGGAGGTAAATGTATATTTTGCATCAGTCGGGTGACAAAGGCGCCAATGATCCACTAGCCCATTATCCTCTAATATGTCACCCAACAAGGCCCTATCTGTGGAATTGCTCTTATCAAGGGGGCCCGTTTTGTCTAATATTGGATCTCTCACCAGGTTCCAATCCCCACCTATAAGGTATTGCAAGGCACCTATTTCTGTAAGTAAGCTGTTCAATTGGAGAAGGAACTATTTTTTCGCTCCCGTCTGGGCATAAACTGATCCCACACAGACATGAGCATCTTTTATTCGCAGCTTAGCAAATACATAGCGTCCGTCTGGATCTATCCATGTCTTTGACACCGTGGCCGGAAGAGATTTGCAGATGAAGATCGCAACTCCGCATTTACGGATAGGGCCCGTATCTGGAGTTTCTCCTGTTTGCACATTACAGTGAATCACCTTTCCCACCCAAGCTCTGCGCAACTTGTCAGATTCCAGCGCATCTAGATGTGTTTCCTGGATTAATGCCATGTCTACCCGCTTTGATTGTAGATAAGAGGGTATTTTTTCCTTTTTATGTAGTGCATGAGTCCATGTACATTCCATGTTGTTGCGCTTAGAGGATGAGTGTTATTCATGTTGGGAAGGCTAAAAGATGGGAATCTGTGCCAGGCGGACTCAGAGTATATTTAGAAAACGTCAATGATGTATGAAGGGGGAGCGTAAAATATTTCCAGTATTTCAAGGAGGGAGGAGAAAAAGGATAAGAGGGTAAGGAATGGTATATGGATAAGAAGGGAGAGGGACCCTGGCTCAGAGCAAAGGTGTTACCGTCCGACTGGATGACCCATGTCAGCAGTGGTGAAGGAGATGTTCCAAATGTAGGACACATGAGAAGTGAAGTGTCTTGCTAGCTAGGAGGGGGGGGGTAAAAAGGAAGCAATTGGGAATGAGGTCCGTAAGCTGCTGTGTAGCAGCACTCAGGGTCCTGAACTTTTAACCGCGGGTCTGTGTTCACTGGAGCACCACTGCAAGGTGGGGCCCCATCAGGAGGGCGGGCGATAGCTAGGGCAAACGGAAAAGTGGCTGTGTCCGACGTGTCGGGGTATGTGTAGTGTGAGCTGTTGATTAGGGGGAGGTATGCAATGATGTAACATATTAACACATAGTAGTTCATTATTAAACATATCTGAGAGCGTAAGGTAAAGATACTTATATGTTGCAAATAGGGTTAGTTTAGTGGCAGTGACGCCAGTTATATCAGTTGCATTATACCTAACAAACATAACGAAGTCCAAATGAGCTAAATCTGAGGATATCATGTATTACATATGTACCTAGTCAGGCTTTTAACTTAGTTGGTGGGGTAAAGGCTAAAACAGAACGAACGGGCATTTACACCATGCAAGCCGGGTGTGCATAGTATTGGCAAAGAGAAAGAGCATTCTCTTGTAGCATGGTAGCACATATTTCATTATGGGGATTAAAAGGAATACATACATACAATCGGGGGAGATTAGGCTATCGACAGAGACATCAATTACTTTACTTAAATCGGTAACAATAAAGTCTTATGAGCCATGACTATAAGTAACATCTACTGCATATATTCCTACTCTAACAGGTAAGAAAGTTAACAGATTTAGCAAAGTTAATACCGTTAACACAATGGAGCCAACAAGAGCGATACTCAGCTGTCCGGCGTCTGGGCATCTTCTTTCTTCTCTGCATCCTTATTACATCTAGCTCTGTCTCTGGCTTAGGAGGCTCTGAGAATAGTTATGACTATGGCCATGACCATAACCATGAACAGGCCCACCCCAGACTCATTCTGCGTCTGGAGCGGATTTTAGGGGGGAGCAAGACTTGTCTCTATGTTGCTCCTGGGTAAAGGCAGTCACAGTTTAAAGAGCTGAGGCCTTGTCCTCATGGATGCGAGTGGATCTCTCAAGATCCCTTCCACGGTGTCGTGAGTTGCTGGTGTTCTGTCGTCTGTTGCCCGGTGCCTGCATGGAGGAACTAGATTGAGTTTGCTCTGGGGTAGAGTGTTGTGTGTTCATGTCCTGCGGCTTGAAGCGGTCCATGAAGAGGCGCAAGTCCTCTGCATCATAAAAATCTTTGGAGTCCCCATCTTTGGTGATGTGGAAGCGGGCCGGCTCAAAGAGACCATACTTGATATCCAATTGGCGTAGTTGGGGCCTCATGGAGAGAAATGCCTTGCGGCGATCATTGGTCTCTCTAGAGAAGTCAGCTGCCATACGGATTCCGTGCCCGTCATATGTGAATGGACCTTGAGTGCGTGCTGATGCTAATAGCTGCCTTGTCTGCTCATGTCTTAGGAAACAGGTGATATGGGGTCATGAACGCGTTGCAGAGGTGTGCATGCTGTATCCCCAGTGGTGGGTCAAAGGAGGTGCCAACCAACTTCGGGAGAATGTTTCGAAGGAATGCTCTGGCGTTCTGACCTTCGATTTTTTCCGGGAATCCAAAAAAACAAATATTATTCCTCCTGCTGCAGTCTCGCAAATCAATCAATTTGCTGCGGAGAAATAATAGCTCTTGGTCTCTGATTTGTATTGATTCTAGGCGCTCCTGCACCATTGTCAGCCTTTGATCAAGCCCTTCTCTTCTTGTGTGGAACCCCGCAATGTCTGCTCTGATTGATTTTGCTTCTGCCACTAAAGAGGATATATTTGTGTCCATTCCTTCTAGCCGCCGTCTGATGGCTGAGATTTCTTGTAAAATACGATCCATAGTCTCGCCTTGTGTGGAGATTGGGATGACCTGGGATGAGCCTTTTGCTGGGGAGGTAATACCTTTTGTAGACATATTGCATGACTGTTTGAGCACGTCTGTGAAGAGAAGTTGCTTGGAGGACTTGTTTCCGTGCTTGGTGGTGGACATTCGTCTCTTTAGTCCCAGGGCAGCACGCTGAGTCAATGCAGGGGCACAGAGGGGCAACGAGATCTATAAGGTCAGAGCTTTAGTGACCCAATAACGAACCGGCGGAGCCTGTACTCCGTAGGCGTTCCAGGTGTGAATAATGCAGTCTTGTGTGAACCTGTCCTCCACTAGAGTATCTGTGTGGGGCACTGTATGCAGGTCGACTTCAGTATTTCCCTCTCGTGACTACTGTTGGAGTCATCAGAAACTGCCTGTTGATAGTGGGAGGGGAGCTTGGTTTACCCTCACCGTATGTGAGTTGTCATCTTAGTGTCTTAATGTCTTAGTGTTTCTTGTCACCCTTGCCACATTGCAATCCAGAAGATATTCAGGGGTGACGACTTGGGTTTGTAGCGGTCGTCCTTGTCCCTCTTTTACAGCACTCTCCTCTGTGAGTATTCAGTCCAGTCGGTGGCAGCAAGCGGACCGAGGCTTGGAGTGTATCTATGGGCCTAATATTTTCAAGTATTCCACTGATGCTCCTTCTTGCTTAGAGAGGATGGGCAAAAGGAAGAGGAGAGGGGGGATTGTGATCAAGACTCTCCCCTATCCTAGGTATGTGCCTTTGTACTGAGGAGATTACATTATTGGGCTATTTTGTTTCTCATAGTTCCTCCTATTCTCCTCATAATGACTCTTATCAACTCTGTGTGCTTAACTGTAACTGAGGCCTTGGAGGCACTTTGCCGATTTTGTAAGGTCAGAGGGTAGGGCTTTTGGCAGGAGGCGGTAAAACGGGTAGAACGCCTGGCTGTTTGGGGGTTGCGACTCTCCCCGCGCTTAGGGCACCTTAGAATTCTCAGCTGCGATCAATGTGATATGTGAGACTCAAGGCCATAGTTGTTTGAGGGCCTAGACTCTCACCCTGCTTCAGGTTCCTCAGAATTTGCAGCAATAATTTGGCGAGCTGTGCTGAGGCTCAAGGTGATGCTGATATCTCTTGAGAGTTGGGGCAGTTACTTACAGCTAACTGTCATGAGAGCGGGGTCAACCAAGTAATTATGGGCTGAGGCTGAGGCCATTATAGCTATGTGTAAGCTCGGTGTTCTCCAGGGCGCCTGTGGAGATAATTGGACCGGAGGGCCAAAGCGACGAACTACGCAGGGGCTGCGACACTCACCCGTGTCTCAGTTTCATGTATACAACTTACCCTAAACTAAGAAATATTATGTGGTCATGGTCTTAACTGAGGAGGCACCCGCTGTCGTCACACACTTGTATGGCTAAAAATATTGTTAGTCCATGGTGGAGCACTTACATAGCAATTGGATGGCACTGGGATGTATACATTTTGAACAATGTGTCTAGAAATCCACCACCCAAGGGTTGAGGAAGAGAGCATAGGGACCCGTTGGTCAAAGAAATATTTGTTGTATGATGAGAGATGTTAAAAGACCATGACCCTTGGGAGGAGAAATAAATACCCAGATAAGAAAAGATGCTTGTACTGGTCACAGCTTTGGTAAGATGTTGGGTGCGGATGTCAAAGGCCACCAAGTTCTCCACTAGGTCTCGGTGTGGTCAGAGCACTGGGGCCAATTGACAGGGTTGATAGCGGACTGCACTTAGGGCGACAAGACATGACGTGGGACTTGGCAAAATTAGTTCGCAGGTCGAGGGAGGCCATGAAGTTGGTAAAGGCTGTGAGACGCAGTGCCCTAGGTGTTCGTGCTATGCTAGGGCACTGAGTCATCTGCGTACAAGAGGGCTGGGAGTGGGTTGCCCTGATTACTGAGATGTCCTGAGTTGTGTCTAAAAGTGAGGGATGGAGATTGGTCACATACAAAATAAATAAGAGGGGCCAACAAGCATCCCTGCCTGACGCCACGCTGAATTTTGATTTCTCCTGTGACTTCTCCCTGTTGACTAATGTGGACTCTAGCCTTCGTTCCCTCGTGTAAATGGGCCAGAAAGTGGACCAAAACAGTGTCATGCCCATAAGAAATAAGAATGTGCCATAATTTCCCCCTGTTTACACAGTTGAATGCTGAATCCAGGTCCATGAATGCTAGGTAAAGCATAGACCTTTTAGCCACTGTATATTTACCCAGCACCAGGTCGAGATTAAGACATTTCTCGATGGTTCCAAGTTTGCGTCACAGCTAGGCACATTGCAAAAGAAGGGTCAGTTTTCAGTGGAAAAATTTGATGTGTCCACGTTGCGTTTTGGGCTGCTTCCTGTCGCGGACACTAGGCCTACCCACACAACTTGTATGCGCTCAGCCCACGACACGGTCATGGAGATCCATAACATCTATGTCCCCTTCTGATCAGGATGTGTATGTGCTTTTGGGTTGATTGCTAGTTCGATTGGTTTGATTGAGTGTGAATGTGAATGTTTTTATATGATTAGAATGTATGGTATTATTCTAGGGGTCCAGTGAAGGGCACTAAATTGTACTTGTATACAAAGAGATGAAATTGTCGATTCATGTAGAAAATATATAAAAAAGAAAAAAAAACTTGTGAAAAACAGATTTTTGTGAATATATATGTCCTTTTAGATTACATTTTTCTCGTTTTGATACTATCAATGCAAGTAAATATAAATACCAACTAAAATGAATAAATATAACTTTTGAAGAATAAGATGGTGTTGTATCCATGATGTTTCATAAAATGTATGTATAACCCACTAAGATTCATTCTATATGGTAAAGAAATAGAGGTCTAGAGGGAGGTATATTATTTACAGTGTTTATTGCAGTTGTCCCCCTTTTCTCCCTGACCTTCATTTATCCTTAAAGGGGGCTCCCTTTTCCAGAAGCTCTCAGACCAGGGTACTGAGCTGAGCAGCCCCCAGGAGCTTGGCCCCCCGGCACTGCGGGGGCTGCGGGGGCCTTTGTTACGCCACTGAACCCACTGAAATTCACCAGTTGTAGTTCACCAAGCTAACTATAACTTACTCCACTGCCATGCACTACTTATTGCCTCACATATTACATCACTCAAGACATTTTCAATGACATCATTGATGACATCACTGATGATATATCAAATGACAATTGATACCTCACTTCCAGCCCCTAGCTAAGCTGTTGTTTGTCTGAGTTTCTCGAGGTGGCCTCTAGTCCGCAAACTTTAGCTGAACAAAAATCTTCTTGTTAGGTCTTTGAGAAGGTTGCTCTCTGTATCTCTAAGTGGCGGCATTCCCAAGCAAGATGATCTACGGAGAGCTGATGGCCTTCACCGAGGATGTTTGCAACTCAGCCCACACAAATCAACTCTCCTGGGAAATTGAAGATTCCTCTCTGCCTAATACTTCCCTGTATCATGCTTAAATTTACTTTTCTGATTATTTTGAAAAGGGCAGTTCTTGTGATGTATTATGTAAAATGCAAGAATTAACATATTAACCTTGTTTCACCATTACTAAATTCTATCACACATTATAGAGCATATGAATACATATATATTCATAATTGATGCACTATCAAACTATTGTAAAACAACTGTTATATGTTATACATATGAAAACAATACTAAATGCAGCACAAGTTTATAAATGAAAAATGTGCACTCAAATAAACAAACATACAAGTATATGAAATGTAATGGGGTATATGTGTAGAAAAACACAAAGATTACATCAGGCCTCTATCACCACAGAAGACTCACAAGTTTCCCTTGCAGGACCAAAACGTCAGCTTGAACTGAGAGCTGCATTTGCCAGTTTGTCTCTGGTGGAGGGTAGCAACTCTGGGCACTACAGTTCTCCAACAGCCTCGCAGGTCATCCTCATAGATTGTAAAAAGCCAGCTTCATGTGATGCAAGGCTTGTCTTGGCAGGATGGTGCTGAGTGGGTTCTCTCAGCATGGGAAAGTCTGAGCAGTGCAAGCCTCCGTCGGTCCTGAACGGGAGCCCTGACTGGAGAATATGGGTGTATCCCTGGGTGCCAGGTGAAATGAGAACAGAAGATTGGTGAACTATGAGGAGGAAAGGACTAGACTGTCCCCTCGGGGGAAGAACACGAGTGGGTTGGGCCCCTGGTAGCTCTCTCCCTACTCTCTCCCAGGAAGCTGGACAGGATCGAGCACCTGCCCAACACTCAGAACAATTGCAGATTTGCTCGTTAGAGGAAGAGGGGCTGTCACAGGGATGAGAAGGCCCACCTCACTGCGAGGAAGACGTGCCCATGCCTCTGCCCACAGGTGATGTGCGGGAGCAGACACTCAGGAAGCGATGCCGGGGTGAGGCCTGGATTGGCAAGGCAGACACTGGACTGGACCAGTGCACCCGAGCCACTGTGTCCCTGAACGTGTCCGTGTCGGGCTCCCAGACCGGATGGCTTGGGTGTATTTCTGCACTCGGGAGTAAAGCTCCAGGGCAAAAGTGTGAACTTACCTACGAGGAATGGACTAGTCTGTCACACAAGGAGAAAAGGACATGTAGGATGGGCCTCTGGACCTCGCACCTTCACAGTCCCATGAACAACATTCCAGCTGGGAGGCGAGGGTGGGAAGGCCTTCCCCTTGGGTGATTGTGGAGCTGCGGCAGGGTATTTCACCGAGCGCAGGGAGTTCATCACACAAGAGCCACGGTTGGACCCAGTGGGCCTTGGAGATGAATGGGAAGTGATAATGGTGCACAAACATTTGCTTTTATGTACAGCTCTACGACCCTGATTGTTAGAAGGCCGGGGGAGAGCTCCCTTGTGAAGGTGCATGCATAACAAACGGTGAGAAACAGGCCAGTCCTAGGGGGGCTGCAATGGATCCTGAGATCTGAACATTACCCTCCCCGCTGCAGCGTGCCCACTCAGGTTCCAGTCTGGAGCACAATGGAAAGTATAGATCTAGCCTGCCTCAGGAAGACACCCTGAGATTCGCTGAGAGCAGGGAGGGAATGGTCTCCCGGGTTGGTGATTCCGGCAATAAATAGGTCGTCCTACATTGGCTGTTCCCCTTATGAGGGGCATGGTGACCTGTTACTGAAAGCGAATTACAAGCAATGGTGAAATACAAAAGGAATTTCCTTTTCATCCAAGGGAAATTGGACAGGTATACAACACCCAGTGTCGTCAAAACCTGATGAACGGAGGCACGCACTGTGACCACTGGGAACCTTCAATCAGAGGCGGCCACACCATCGACAGCAGTGACACTGGTTGTTGGATATTGGAGTGGACCTCACACGCTATGGAAGGACCAGCGCAATGTGCTTGATAAGGACAGAGGCCGAATAGGGAGACACAGTAAGCAGGCTCTAGGCCACGGCTTCCCAGATGGTGAACATGTCTAAGATGCTGGAAGAGTGAGTAACGAGCACAAGGTGGCGTGCCCAGAGAAAAAAAACCTTTGTTTCATAGGGATACTGGAAGGGATGGTGGGAGTCCAGTCTGAACAATCCCTGGAGAGAGCTGATTTTGCACTCTGTCCCAGTAAAGGACATTTCGTCCTATTTCATGGCAGTGAAAGCAATTTGGG
Source organism: Calotriton arnoldi (assembly GCA_963921515.1). Lineage (NCBI taxonomy): Eukaryota > Metazoa > Chordata > Amphibia > Caudata > Salamandridae > Calotriton > Calotriton arnoldi. The sequence goes on along the minus strand of CAWUFW010002794.1, from coordinate 1,105,856 downwards.
CAGTCACCTCATGATCCCTCGATACCCCATGATCTCTAAACTCCTCAAAAGAGATGCAGGCCTGATGACGATGTATTCTTCCTGATTTTACCAAGCAGGTACAAAAACATCTAAATATGTTGACAAAAAAGAGCCTAGAATTGAGAATAGAAAATCCTCATCCCTACTAAATTGAAGGAGGCCTTTAATGGAAAAGCCTTCTTCTTTAAGAGAGACAGCGTGGGGCTTGCCTGGCTGAGGGTAAGGTTCCAGTTGGAACATTCCGGTTACTGCAAAGCAGTGACTCAGAGATGGAGAGACAAGGGACCCGACTGAACAAAAAAAGAAAGAGGACAAGAAGGAGATGATAATTAGTGACTTGGCAAAATGACCCCCAGAGGAGATCCAGAAAGAAGCAGGTTCGGAGACAGCAGAGCTCTGATCCTCAGTGGATTTAGGTGAAATGATAAACCCCCCCCGTAGAATGTGATGCGGGGCCCCGGACTCTACCATATCTCACAGATATTCATTGACCATATACGGAATGGAGCCCCTCTGAAGGGTTTGGGTGCCCTGAATTGTTGCCACCCTTCTGCGCTGCAGGGGCCTGTGAGACCTCCCTCCCGACATACGGTTAATTGGTGATATTTGAGGCCCTTGGAAAGGAACGAGCCTTGTAGAAGAATGGCATTGGGGTTCCCTACTCCTGCCTCCAGAGAGTCATGGAACAGTGTGAATCTTGGGGTGTTGACCCTGTGTCTGACCCTCCAACAAACAATGCTTAGAAATAAACCAGCGGAATATGAATGGGGACTCGGATATATATAAATATGCACAGTTAAATATGCCTCTTGTGAGCTGCAATAGGAGGCACACATTTTAATCTACGGGGTTGATGGGGAGTGTGAGAAGTTGGCCTGGTATATGCTGTCCACTAATTAAAGTGGGCACCTTGTACCAGTCTAAACGACCCTTATGATGTATGAGGTCAAAGATAACCTTTAGAAAGCTATCCTAGTGGTAGCTGTGGAGAGCAGCCTTCAGGCTTAATCTTGAAGGAATGTAAAGCAGCTTGTTTTACCAGAATATCACCTCCTAAATGAAGGAGAACCACACAGTAGTTATATAAAAAATATGTATTTATTAATATAACACTCCCTACTATCCTCTACACGAGGACAGAACACCAAACACACAATACAAGATCAATAGAACAGTTGTAAGTAGCACAATGCACAGTGGGCTCCAGGGGGAGACCATATACTAAAATAGTGGTATAACAGTCACAACTGAGATCAAGACAAGGTCTGGAGCACGTAGAATCGCTGGGACCCCAAGGAACCACCCACGGTGAGTAGACAGGGACCCCACGGAGGCCGGGTGCAGTGTGGGAACACGACCGCGGGCTTCGTACAATTCTATGGGGAAGTCGCGGTTACACTTTTAAAGTTTAAGGACCCTTCTAGGAGGACTTCGAGCAAACCCCTTGGAACTTAAGAGTTTGAAGAGCTACCCCACCCGTGGTTACCGAGGTACCCAAGTTACATATCCCAGAGGAGCCGGGTGCATAGGTCTGAAGTGGCATCGGAAACTGCTGTCGTTCTCAAAGGAGAGCTGCAATGACGTACTGCTGCCGTGAAGGTGAAAAGGGTCAGGTGGAATCCAAGCCTGGATTCTGAAAGGAAGGAACCTGAAAGCAGAGGGGCCAGAGTCTGGGTCACTTCAGAGTGACCAGGGGCTCGGAAGACGAATGCTCACCGATGTCGGGTGCTTCAGGTGCAAAGAAGGGATGCTTGACTCTGCAGCCACGGGGACCAGGAGATGTCGATGACAACCAGGAGCCGGATGCGAGCTGCCCCACAAAGGATGTCGAGTGCTGAGGGGTCGGTGTCCGGCTGGAGCACCAACAAACCTTCGCAAAAGCAACCCACGCAGGAAGGTCAAACAGGTTACGGTGTGGACCAGCAAGGTCCAGGGGACTCACCAAGCAATGGGGAGTCAGGGCATGTCTGGAGTAACCAGGAAAGCCCACAAGAAATCAAGATGACCCTCAAGAGGACCCACAGGCCGAATGACCAGGAGTCGCGAGGGGACCTCGAGCAAGATTGCAAAGTACCAGCCCACGGAGCACTCGGTGCAAAGAGGCCAGAGTTCTTTGGTGCAATTACTGCTCAGGGTCAGGACTACACGGAGTCCAATGCACAAGCTCGGGAATCACCAACAAGCATATGCAACTGCAAATGTACGCGGTGCACAGGGGTTCGGGTTATGCAGTCCCCGCAAGGGTACTGGCCTCAAACTTGGTGAGAGGGCAGATCGACCTCAGGGACCCTCATAAACCTACCTCCTGTGTTGCTGAAATCTTCGGAGTCCGCAGGAGCTCAGGAGCAGCAGACCGGTCAGTTGCAGTTAGGTGCCTGCAAATGCAGGGGAGTGACTCCTTCACTCCAAGGGAGATTCTTCAGTTGTCTTAAGTGCACCACAGGTCCTACACAGAGCCTGTATGGAGCAAAGGCACAAACTAAGCTTCGGACGGAAAGGGGGACGAAGTCGAGCCCAGTCGAGGTCCAGCGAAGTCCAGAGTGTCCAGACGGTCGAAGGTCAGTGGTCAGTGGTTTCTTCTTGTAGAATCTTGTCCACGTAAAATCTAAAGTCTTACAGCCAGGTAAGCCCTTTTGTCCCCACGGGAGAGGGTTGGACAGATTCGGGGGACCCTCCTAGGCGAGGGGCAGGACAGAGGGGTGGTTACACCCATGTCCTTTGTCCAGATTCGCGCCAGAGCAGGGGCCAATGGCTCCCAGAACTGATTTGAGCTGGACTATGCACAGGGACACCAAATGTGCCCCAAGTGCAGACTTTCAGGCACTCTGAGTGCACCCACCCAGCCCCAATACACTAAATCCTGTCTGGGAGGTGGTCACACCTCCCCATGACAGGATGCCTATTGTGCTGCCTTCCCCTGCTCGAGATTGGCTCAGCAGCAGGAGGGCAGAAATGTGTATCTGGTCGGCAGCATCCATTTTGTGCTGTCCAGGTCGAGAAGGCTGGCACCGGTTAGACCAGTGACCCCACGAAGCTCGCTTCAGAAGGGTGGAATCATACCTCCCACACCAGTTACTGGTGTGGAGGTATGATTCCAAAGTGTTTGATACCAAACACGATATGTTTCTATGCAGCCGTTTTTGAGATAGCATTTACCACGAGGTTATAATGCACCTCTACCTATATGTCCGGCTGAGTCACAGACAACCCGGGAGAATGGTCTCCGAAGGCTACAGAGAGGCTCTGCTCATGCAGGGGCACCCTCTCACATAAAACCCAGCACCCTGCCTTCAGGATTGTTAAGGCCTGCTATAGGGGTGACTTATAAGTTTTAAATATAGTGACCAATAGATATAGTGAACCTATATCTAGAGTAAGTGGTGCAAGCACCAGCTTACACAGGCTGCAGTAGCATACCTGGCATTCCATTTTGCATGGCCTCTCATGGGTGGCATAATACATGCTTCAGCCCATGGGAGGCCTCTGGGGTACCTATGCCCTGGGTACATGTGTACCATATACTAGGGACTGATAAGGGTACCCCAGTATCCAATCTGGAGTGTACCAAAGTACAGGTATGTCAATTTAAGGGAGAAAGCAGATAGACTGGGGTCCTGATTAGCAGGATCCCAGTCAGACTAGTCAAAAACAGTGAGACATCAAGCAAAACGTGGGGGTAACCATAAGAAGCAGATCCTACTTTCCTACACAACCCCCCCAAACGAAAGGACATGAGACTAACCTTGACCAGTTCAGTCTTCATTTTCTAAGTGGAAGTATCTGGAGAGTCCATCTGCATTGGCATGGTTACTCCCAGGTCTATGTTCCACTGTATAGTCCATCCCCTGTAGGGAAATGGACCACCTCAAAAGTTTGGGGTTTTCACCCTTCATCTGTTTTAGCCATAAGAGGGGCTTATGGTCTGTCTGAACAATGAAGTGAGTGCCAAACAAGTATAGCCTCAACTTCTTCAGAGCCCAAACCACAGCAAAGGCTTCCCTCTCAATAGCTGAACAACGTTTCTCTCTGGGGGTCAGCCTTCTGCTTATAAAAGCTACTGGCTGATCCTGACCCTCTTCATTCAGTTGTGATAACACAGCCCCTACCCCCAACTCAGATGCATCAGTTTGAACAATGAATTGTTTGGAATAGTCAGGACTTTGCAGAATGGGAGCAGTGCACATGGCCTGCTTCAGGTCATCAAATGCCTTTTGACAGCTAACTGTCAACTGAACTTTTTTAGGCATTTTCTTAGAGGTCAGATCATTCAAGGGGGTCACTATGGATCCATATCCCTTGACAAACCTCCTGTAGTACCCAGTCAGGCCCAAGAAAGCTCTGACCTGAGTCTGGGTAGTTGGAGCAACCCAGTCCATGATGGTCTGGATTTTGCTCTGCAATGGTTGAACCTGACCTCCACCCACAAGGTGGCCCAGGTACACAACCTTACTCTGCCCTATCTGGCACTTGGTGGCCTTGATAGTGAGGCCTGCCTTTTGCAGGGCCTCCAGAACATTTCTCAGGTGGACCAAGTGATCCTCCCAGGTGGAACTAAAGACAGCAATATCATCAAGATAAGCTGCACTATAGTCTTCCAGGCCTGTGAGAACTTTATTCACCAACCTTTGAAATGTGGCAGGTGCATTTTTCAAGCCAAAGGGCATTACCACAAATTGATAGTGCCCACTAGGGGTTGAAAATGCTGTTTTGGGTTTGGCATCCTCAGCTAGTCTGATTTGCCAATATCCAGCTGTGAGGTCAAATGTACTCAAGAACTTGGCTGTGGCCAAAGTATCAATGAGCTCATCTGCCCTAGGAATAGGATGTGCATCAGTCCTAGTGACTGCATTGAGCCCCCTGTAGTCTACACAAAACCTCATCTCTCTTACGACCCTGGGTGTGAGGTTTGGGTACTTCACACAAAGAAAGGGGGAGAAGGACCAGACCTTACCTCTTCCTCCTCAACCACGTTATCTATACACAAAAGGAGGTAAAGTAAGAAAAGTCGCAAAAGGTTTTACGAGTATATGAAGTTAAATAAGGAGCACAGTCCCTTTGTAAAAACTGCCCTCACCCACAACAAGTTGTGGCATGCTTCATCATAGGGCTGCTACTAAACGCCTCCGCGCAGACCAACGCTGGATGCGGAGCAATAGGGAGGGGTAGACAATACAAACAATAAGAAAAAGGGAATAGAACATGATCCTATAAAGGTGCAGACAAGTAATGTTAAAACTGACTCAGAGATATCATCATAATAGTTTTATTCCTTGATTCCCTAGTCAGAGGTAAAAAAGGGTATAAGAAAACCCTCGGATGGTGGTGGCGTGAGTGAGTTATGCACTCATCACCCCTCCGTTTTGCATAGAGGTCAACATGTTTCTGCCGGATTCCGTCTCTCTACCGGCATTCGTCAGGACACGGGATCCCTATGCTACTTTTCCCTGAGGTAATACATCCCCTTAGGTATTTGCACTGTACAAAGTGTTACTCCACCTGTAAGTCTCGAGCAATCCAAAGCACTTACTCATCGATTGTTAACTGTAGGTGAAGAAAAATAAAAACAGTAATAGCAATCTGAACAGTGCATACACCAAATATATAATACAAGTGACAGAATTGTGCTCTCAGTGCTAACTTCATAGGTACAACCCATTAGGTGCGACTTGGGTGTTTTTCAATTGATAAATAACACACCCTACAAAAATGGGCAGACAATGGCCCTCACTATCTTCTATCAAGAACCACTTGTTGTGAGTTGCCCATATCAAAAAACATACCGTGATTGAATATCAGAAACTGTAGTGAACTCATACGTTAAAAACAGGGTGTGGTGGCATGTCATGCCCCACATCGTACTCATAGCTTTAGTCATATCCTTACGTGTGCTCTATAAGGGTCGTACATATCTAATCACTCAGCATGCCTTACCGAGTTTATTATGATGAGCGCTAGAATAGGCACGGGAGTAAAGGGCGACCCCCTGTAATCACACTCTGTGAGGAGAAATGGTAAACAGGTAAGTGCTAATACCACCAAAGTATATACACTGTCGAGACACCACTCTCCGCTGTGAAAACTGCCCGTACTCAATAGTACTGATGCTACTTGGTACAGAGTTGGAGCCCAAACAACAGCTGAACATAGTGGCCAGCGCCGGGAGTACCTATTAGTATCTCCCTGCATGGTGCGAAGCACCAAAAACGCTGATGTTTCAAAAGTGCGAGCGGAAAAAAAACCCTTGAGCTCCTTACTTCATCAAGGGTGGTCAGCCATCACCTGGTCGGTCTCTCCGGGTGCCGTGTAGATACACGGGCCCGAGTGCAGTCAGTGTCTTCAAATATGCAGTTGCTTCCTGTCACGTGGGGAGCGTGTGACGTATGCGGAACGTAATACGTCATGCGCAGGGTGTCCCTGACTAGAGCGCTAACCCACGTATACCATATGTATAGCCATGCCGAGTGCGCTGCCTCGTAATGCTAATCAAAGGGAAAGGAAGTTAATCAATCAAAGACTCAAACTATTGACATCCAAATATGGAGCATAGACTGAACAGTGGGTAAGAAATTATTTATACAAAGAGACACAGTGTGTTTCAGGGAAAAATACGAACGGGCATGAAAACTTCAAGTACCAAAGCAGTCCAAATAGTTCTTGGATACCCGAGTAAACGAGTCAAGTGTCCGCGTTGGGCATAGGCGGTTGGTGCATGGTGGAAATGTTTGTGCCTACGGGAGCTTATGAACAGGCTGCTCTAAATCAGCCATCATTATGGGAAAACAAAGGGATGGGCTTGTTTATCCCAGCCCCATTATCAGTGTCAAGACATAGCGTAGTATAGATCACCCCGACAGCAATTACTGGAGCATGCAGCTAGATATTACCCAATGAGGCCTGTCAATGGGCTACTACATGACGGGGAAAGAAGGAGACAGTCAATCGTGCACGGTGTCAAAACATAGGGTTTTGAAAGGATGGGGTGCCAGAAAGTCATGGAGTACTACAGCCTACCCAGGGCAGTCCATGGAATCTCGTCATTGAGCCCCGTTTCATGACTGCGAAGCCTGTAGACCCACTTCTGTTCACGTATAAACAAAGTATGTGAGGGGTCCCTGCTGTTGGGAGGGATAAAGGGTTTGTCCAACACAGTCGAGTAAATATCCTCAACAGTATGGCCCTTCTCAGCATAGTGTCGTGTGAGACGTGTATTGGTCCTTGCACATCGGATGTTGCTTCTGTGCTCCATTATTCGCACTTTGATATTTTCTACAGGTCATGCCCACTTACACAAGGCCACAGGGGCACCTGATTATATAGATGACATTAGTAGAGTTGCAATTAGTGTGCACTCGCTGCTCCCACGGGTAACTAAGTCCTACCTCAACACTCTTGCTGTTAGTCGTCAACCTGCAGACATCACACGAGCCACACCTCGTGCGGCCTGTGACCGGTGGCAGATGCCAGGCACCCCGGGGAGCCCCCCCGAGGACTGGGTAGCAATCTTGAGTGAACCAGATTGTCCCTAATATTAGGACCTCTCCTAAAGGAGAACAATGGTTTCTCGAGGTGGAGGCCACTGGAGTTCAGTATCCGCCAATGCTTAAGGATGATACGTTTTATCGCTGTGGAGGCTGTGTTGAATGTTGTAACACAGATAGTGTTCTTCTCAGGTCTCACTACTTTATCCAAGAGGACATCCCTATTTCAGTTCCATGCTCTTTTCTGTGCCCTGCGTACCACTCGCCTTGGGTAACCTCTGTCGTTCAGTTTACCAGATAAAAGGGCCGCTTCCTCCCTGAAGTTGTCTTGTTCCGAGCAGTTTCTACGGAGACTGTTTTTGTCTGTTGGTTTGTGATGGACTTTGGTAGATAGTTTCCCTTCATGAGGAAAAATTACCAAGTCCAGAAATGGGAGACCATCCTTGGTGATAGTGGTGGTGAAATGCAGGAACGCGTTGCGACTATTGAGCCACTGCATGAACTCTTTCATGGAGTCTTCGTTCCCTTTCCATATAAGGAGAACATCATCATTGAAGCGCTTCCAAACACAGATGTTACGTGTCCATGGATTACCTGCATCAAAGATGTGTTTCCGTCTCAAAGGCAGCAACATGCAGCCCCGCCAGGCTCGGCGCAAAAGCACTCCCCATTGATGTTCCGTGGGTTTGTAAATAATGAGTACCACTGTACTCCAAAAATATTTTTGTGAGTGCTATCTCTGCCAGATGTAAAATAAAGGGCCTGGGGGTCTGGTACTGCCAATCTTGTTCAAAAAGTAACTCCTCCACAACCCTTAGGGTCTCCAGTTGAGGGATATTGGTGTACAGGGTTTCTATGTCTAATCCCACCAAATATTCCTCTTCAGGATTGAAGTCCATGTCACTGAGGAGGTTGAGGACCTCTGTGGTGTCCTTGAGGTAAGCAGTCCTACTCTGCACCAAAGGTTTAAAAAAGAAATCACAAAATTGTGACAGAGGTTCAAGAATAGAGCCTATGCCAGCAACGATAGGTCTGCCCGGAGGTGGTCTTGTGGCCTTGTGCACTTTAGATAGTGTGTAAAATGAGGGAGTAACAGGATCTTTTTGTTGCAAAAAACTGGCCTCGTGTTCTGAGATCCAGTCATTGCTCAATGCCTCCTCTATCACAGTAGAAATTTCCCTTGTCAAATCAGGTGTAAGATCCCTCGGGGATCTCTCGGGAGGACCTTGTAGTTCCTTTCATCCCCCAGTAGTCTCTTACACTCCTGATCATATGCCGCTTTGGTTTGAACCACTATGGCCCCACCCTTATCTGCAGTCTTAATAACCAATTCATGGTTATTCTTGAGTTCATCCAGGGCCTCCTTTTCTGCCTGCGTGATGTTCATAAAGGGCTGGGTCTGTGTCTTTCCCAACTCTTCTATGTCATGGATCACTGCTTTCTCAAACGTGATGACTTCTAAAGGGAGTGAGGAGCTCACTGGAGTGAAGGTAGATTTAGGGCGAAAGTTGGTGTCCCCTTTATTCTCAAATCTTTCTTCCCGGCCCTCAAAAAAGGCTTTTAGTCTCACTGACCTGAAAAACTCTGATAGCTCCTGTCGTAATCTAAAGTTGTCCAAGGTATTGGTAGGGACAAACCCCAGGCCTCATTGGGTAATATCTAGCTGCATGCTCCAGTAATTGCTGTCGGGGTGATCTATACTACGCTATGTCTTGACACTGATAATGGGGCTGGGATAAACAAGCCCATCCCTTTGTTTTCCGATAATGATGGCTGACTTAAAGCAGCCTGTTCATAAGCTCCCGTAGGCACAAGAATTCCACCATGCACCAACTGCCTATGCCCAACGCGGACACTTGACTCGTTTACTCGAGTATCCCAGAACTATTTGGACTGCTTTGGTACTTGAAGTTTTCATGCCCGCTCGTATTTTCCCCTGAAACACACTGTCTCTTTGTATAAATAATTTCTTTCCCACTGTTCAGTCTATGCTCCATATTTGGATGTCAATAGTTTGAGTCTTTGATTGATTAACTTCCTTTCCCTTTGATTAGCATTACGAGGCAGCGCACTCGGCATGGCTATACCTATGGTATACGTGGGTTAGCGCTCTAGTCAAGGACACCCTGCGCATGACGTATTACGTTCCGCATACGTCACACGCTCCCCACGTGACAGGAAGCAACTGCATATTTGAAGATACTGACTGCACTCAGGCCCATGTATCTACGCGGCACCCGGAGAGACCGACGAGGTGGTGGCTGACCACCCTTGATGAAGTAAGGAGTTCAGGGGGGTTTTTTCCACTCGCACTTTTGAAACATCAGCGTTTTTGGTGCTTCGCACCATGCAGGGAGATACTAATAGGTGCTCCCGGCGCTGGCCACTATTTTCTGCAGTTGCTTGGGCTCCAACTCTGTACCAAGTAGCACCGGTACTATTGAGTACGGGCAGTTTTCACAGCGGAGAGTGGTGTCTCGACAGTGTATATACTTTGGTGGTATTAGCACTTACCTGTTTACCATTTCTCCTCACAGAGTGTGACTACAGGGGGTCGCCCTCTACTCCCGTGCCTATTCTAGCGCTCATCATAAACTCGGTAAGGCGTGCTGAGTGATTAGATATGTATGACCCATATAGAGCACACGTAAGGATATTTATTTATTTATTTTTTATTTATTTATTTGAGTTTTATATAGCGCTGGCTAGACCCGGAGGTATCAGAGAGCTTTACATGAGGAAACAGCGTATTACAAGTTGCAAAAGTTTCACAATAGTTACAGAATGAATAAATATACAATACAGGAGTAATTTAACGAACACGAAAATCAGGATCAGAAAGACCAGGGAAACCTGGTAATCCACAGGAAGGAGACAGCAGCAGGGAAGAAAACGAGACAAATGTCCGAAGTCCGGCTGGGTAGGTGACGGCCATAGCGGTGTGCCAGAGCCAATCTCCCCTATAACTGTCGGAGCAGCTCCACCGGGAATCGGCCATGTATGCGTTTCGGGCTCTGCCAGAATAGAGTGAGGAACAGGAGGTGATCAAAAGTCTAGAATCCAGAGACGGGAGGTAGGAGCTGGATATGACTAAAGCTATGAGTATGATGTGGGGCATGACATGCCACCACACCCTGTTTTTAACGTATGAGTTCACTACAGTTTCTGATATTCAAGCACGGTATGTTTTTTGATATGAGCAACTCACAACAAGTGGTTCTTGATAGAAGATAGTGAGGGCCATTGTCTGCCCATTTTTGTAGGGTGTGTTATTTATCAATTGAAAAACACCCAAGTCGCACCTAATGGGTTGTACCTATGAAGTTAGCACTGAGAGCACAATTCTGTCACTTGTATTATATATTTGGTGTATGCACTGTTCAGATTGCTATTATTTTTCTCCACCTACAGTTAACATTCGATGAGTAAGTGCTTTGGATTGCTCGAGACTTACAGGTGGAGTAACACTTTGTACAGTGCAAATACCTAAGGGGATTTATTACCTCAGGGAAAAGTAGCATAGGGATCCTGTGTCCTGACGAATGCCGGTAGAGAGACGGAATCCGGCAGAAACATGTTGACCTCTATGCAGAATGGAGGGGTGGTGAGTGCATAACTCACTCATGCCACCACCATCCGAGGGTTTTCTTATACCCTTTTTTTATCTCTGACTAGGGAATCAAGGAATAAAACTATTATGATGATATCTCTGAGTCAGTTTTAACATTACTTGTCTGCACCTTTATAGGATCCTGTTCTTTTCCCTTTTTCTTATTGTTTGTATTGTCTACCCCTCCCTGTTGCTCCGCCTCCAGCGTTGGTCTGCGCGGAGGCGTTTAGTAGCAGCCCTATGATGAAGCATGCCACAACTTGTTGTGGGTGAGGGCAGTTTTTACAAAGGGACTGTGCTCCTTATTTAACTTCATATACTCGTAAAACCTTTTGCGACTTTTCTCACTTTACCTCCTTTTGTGTGAGGTTTGGGTACCAGGAATACTGGACTAGCCCAAGGGCTATCTGAGGGTTCAATGACTCCTAATTCCAGCATCTTTTGGACCTCAGTCCTGATGCAGTCCCTGACATGGTCAGGTTGCCTGTAAATCTTGTTTTTAACAGGCAGACTTTCACCTGTGTCCACTTCATGGGTACACCAAGTGGTCTGACTAGGAGTCAGGGAAAACATATGTCTGTACTGATTGAAGACCTTCCTGCAATCAGTCTGTTATTGTTCAGTGAGGCTGCCTGCCAAGGCTACACCATCATCTGAACCATCATCAGGGTTCTGTGAGAAGAGATCAGGGAGTGGGTCACTCTCTTCCTCCTGTCCCTCATCAGTAGCCATGAGCAATCCCATGTCTGCCCTGTCAACATATGGCTTGAGCCTGTTCACATGGAGCACCCTATGGGGGCTCCTGGGAGTTCCAAGGTCCACCAGGTAGGTAACCTCTCCCTTTTGCTCAAGTATGGTATGGGGTCCACTCAATTTGTCCTGGAGGGCCGCTGGGGCCACAGGCTCCAACACCCATACCTTCTGTCCTAGCTGGTAGACAGTCAGCACAGCCTTTTGGTCATGCCAAGCTTTCTGTAATTCTTGGCTAGCCGCAAGATTTTTGGATGCCTTCTTCATGTATTCAGCCATCCTGGAGCGGAGACCAAGTACATAGTCCACTATGTCTTGTTTAGGTGGTTTGAGAGGTAACTCCCATCCCTCCTTCACTAGACACAAAGGGCCCCTAACTGGATGTCCAACAGAAGTTCAAAAGGGCTGTATCCAACCCCCTTCTGAGGAACCTCTCTGTAGGCAAAGAGAAGGCAGGGCAACAGGACATCCCATTTTCGCCTAAGCTTTTCTGGGAGGCCCATGATCATGCCCATCAGGGTTTTGTTGAATCTTTCAACCAACCCATTGCATTGTGGGTGATAGGGTGTGGTGAATTTGCAATTCACTCCACACTCCTTCCACATAGCAGTTATGTAACTTGACATGAAGTTTGCACCCCTGTCAGTTAAGACCTCCTTAGGGAAACTCACTCTGGAAAAAATTCCCAGGAGGGCCCTGGCCACCACAGGAGCTGTGGTGGTTCTAAGGGGTATGGCTTCTGGGAACCTAGTGGCATGGTCCACCACCACTAGAATATATCTGTGCCCAGATGCAGTTGGAGGATCCATGGAACCAATTATGTCAATCCCAACCCTCTCAAAGGGAACCCCCACCACATGTAGTGGTATCAGGGGGCCTTTGTGGTACCACCTGCCTTACCGCTGGCTTGACAGGTGGTACAGGAGTGACAAAACTCCTTTGTGTCCTCTGACATGTGAGGCCAGTGGGAGTGAGGGACAAGCCTGTCCCAAGTCTTACATTGGCCTAGGTGTCCTGCTATAGGGATATCATGTGCCAGTGTCAGTAGGAAGCCCCTAAACTTCAGAGGTATAACCAACCTCCTGGTAGCACCAGGCTTGGTGTCTCTACCCTCTGAGTAAAGGAGTCCTTCATCCCAGTAGATCCTGTGGGACCCAAAGGCACTCCCAGCAGCCTCAGCAGCAGCTTGCTGTCTGAGGGGTTCAAGAGAGGGGCAGCAGTCTGCTCCCGACTCAGCTCTGCCCTGGAAGGGCCCCCTGTCCCCAAGATCTCAACCTGATCAGGTTCAAGTTCCTCTGAGACAGTTCCTTCACAGGGACTGGGATCATCTTCCTCAGGAGACTGATCCTCACTCGGAGTCTGGGGGAAGACACTGCCTTACCCCTACTGCTCCTTCTCTTGGAAGGCACCTGGTCAATTTTTCCAGGATCCAGGGCCTGTTCAGTGGAAGACATTTTTGCCTGTGACCTGGTCACAGCAAACACATCTGCAGAGATGCCCAACATTGCTGCATGTGTCCTGAGTTCCACTTCAGCCCAGGCTGAAGTTTCCAAATCATTACCCAACAAGCATTCCACAGGGAGGTCTGAGCTAACCACAACCTTCTTAGGGCCAGTTACCCCTCCCCAGCTGAAATTAACAACTGCCAAAGGATGGTCTGTCCTGACATTGCTAGCATTGGTCACTTGGTATATCTCACCAAGTATGATCTGGTCAGGGCTCACAAGGTCCTTAGTCACCATTGTGACACTGGCTCCTGTGTCCCTATATGCAATGGCCTCCTTACCATTTATTAAGGGCTGTTGTCTGTATTTGCCCAGATTACTGGATCTGACAAATAGGGAGGCAATATCCATGCCTCCATCACAGACTAGAACTGCCTGAGCTGGAGTTCTGACTAGGCCAGAACCCATCTCGGATCCCAGGGTTAACCCTACTATACCCTTGTTCCCTGTACTACCACTTGGAGCTGAACTAGGGGGAACAGTTGCCTTAGGGGCAGTGGTGGTGGTAGGAGGATTCTTGGCTTTGGCACAATTGGCATCCCTAGGCCAATGTGTCTTTTCCTTACACAGGAAACACCAAGGCTTCTTTCTGCCTTTTCCCTTGTTAGATTGTGACCCACCCTCAGATGCAGGTTTTTGGGGCCCTGAAGAAGACTTCTGGTCTTTACCCTTCTCCCCACCCTTATCTGTAGGTTTAGCATCTTGCTTCTTTTGGTCACCACCTTGGTTCTGATTTTTCTGCTTCACCCTGGTTCTGACCCACCTATCTGCCTTCTTTCCCAATTCTTGGGGAGAAGTCAGATCAGAGTCAACCAGGTATTGATGTAACAACTGATTTTAGCAATTATTAAGGATCTGCTCCCTCATAAACAAATTGTACAATCCCTCGAAATCATTCACTTTGCTGCCAAGTAACCAGCCTTCCAGAGCCTTAGTAGCACAATCTACAAAGTCTACCCAGTCCTGAGTCTGTGCCTTCTGGGTGTCTCTGAACTTAATCCTGTATTGTTCAGCGGTTAAGCCAAACCCATCAATGAGAGGACTCTTCAGGACTGAATAATTGTCAGCATCCTCTTCTCTAACAGTGAGGAGCTTATCTCTACATTTGTCAGCAAAGGAGAGCCACAAGATAGCTGCCCACTGCTCTTGAGGGACCTTCTGTACATTACAGGCCCTCTCCAAAGCAGTTATCCATTTGTGGATGTCGTCCCCACCATGGTAGGGAGGGACTATCTTGCTCAGGTTCCTATGGTCATAAGTATATTCCTTAACCCTAGGGACACTGTTGCTGCCACCATGGGACTCTAGTCCCAATTTCTTTCTAGCCTTCTGGAGCTCTAAGGATTACTTATCTAGTGCCAATTGCTCTTGCCTGAGCCTAAGCTTGACTTTCTCAAGCTCTAGAAATTGGCACTCTCTGTCATAAGAGCTATCTCTCTTATGGGATATGGAGGTCCCTACAGAAGTTCCTGAATGGTTAGATTCTGCAGAGGGAGATTTAGATCTCCTGGGTAAACTCTGCACTCTTCCTGGAGTAGTAAAGAGAGGGCCACTGGGGCCTTCTCCACCACCTCCTGGAAGATCTAAGTTGTCCGGGGGGGATCATTTTGATCCTCCTGGTCAGGGTTTGATTCTAGGTCAAAGAAGGTTTCACTCCCTGGCCTGTCCTCATTCCCTGCCCCACCTACTCTATCTACCTCATCAGACCCTGGTGTCTTTCTAATGTCATCTAAGAGTAACACCTCAATGAGACGTTGGGTGTTGGCATTTCTCCCTGTCTTCAGCTTCCTAGAAGCACACATGGCTTTCAAATCCTGAAATGTAAGACCATTGTATCTAGAAGGCAGAGAGCCAGTGGCTTCTCCTTTAGAAGACATACTAAGTGTGGTGTGGTGTATGCACCTACCTAACCTAGTGGGAACTAAACTCTCTAAGGTTGGAGAAAGGGTGTGCTAGACCCTTAACTTACCCAACCCCAAGTTCAGTAGAACCTACTTATTCTAATCTTGAAGTATTATATGTGCCTAATACTTTAGTGGTTTTCAGTTAATCACTCAATGAGATTTATCTGGTAAAACAATAGCAAGCTTGAATCCCAACTGCTGCACACCAATGTGAGAAGTTGGCCTGGTATATGCTGTCCACTAATTAAAGTGGGCACCTTGTACCAGTCCAAACGACCCTTATGATGTATGAGGTCAAAGATAACCTTTAGAAAGCTATACTAGTGGTAGCTGTGGAGAGCAGCCTTCAGGCTTAATCTTGAAGGAATGTATAGGCAGCTTGTTTTACCAGAATATCACCTCCTAAATGAAGGAGAACCACACAGTAGTTATATAAAAAATATGTATTTATTAATAGAACCCTCCCTACTATCCTCTACACGAGGATAGAACACCAAACGCACAATACAAGATCAATAGAACAGTTGTAAGTAGCACAATACACAGTGGGCTCCAGGGGGAGACCAAACCATATACTAAAATAGTGGTATCACAGTCACGACTGAGATCAAGACAATGTCTGGAGCACATAGAATAACTGGGACCCCAAGGAACCACTCAAGGTGAGTAAACAGGGACCCCACGGAGGCCGGGTGCAGTGTGGGAACACGACCGCGGCCTCCGTACAATTCTATGGGGAAGTTGCGGTTACACTTTTAAAGTTTAAGGACCCTTCTAGGAGGACTTCGAGCGAACCCCTTGGAACTTAAGAGTTTGAAGAGCCACCCCACCCGTGGATACTGAGGTACCCAAGTTACCTATCCCAGAGGAGCCGGGTGCATAGGTCTGAAGTGGCGTCGGAAACTGCTGTCGTTCTCAATGGAGAGCTGCAAAGAAGTACTGCTGCCGTGAAGGTGAAAAGGGTCCGGTGGAATCCAAACCTGGATTCTGAAAGGAAGGAACCTGAAAGCAGAGGGGACAGAGTCTGGGTCACTTCAGAGTGACCAGGGGCTCGGAAGACGAATGCCCACCGATGTCGGGTGCTTCAGGTGCGAAGAAGGGATGCTTGACTCTGCAGCCACGGGGCCCAGGAGATGTCGAGGATGACCAGGAGCCGGATGCGAGCTGTCTCACGAAGGATGTCGAGTGCTGAGGGGTCGTGTCCGGCTGGAGCACCAACAAGCCTTGGCAAAAGCAACCCACGCAGGAAGGTCAAACAGGTTACGGTGTGGACCAGCAAGGTCCAGGGGACTCACCAAGCAATGGAGAGTCAGGGCACATCTGGAGCAACCAGGAAAGCCCATGAGAAATCAAGATGACCCTCAAGAGGACCACAGGCCGAATGACCAGGAGTCGCGAGGGGACCTCAAGCAAGATTGCAAAGTACCAGCCCACGGAGCACTCTGTGCGAGGAGGCCGGAGTTCTTTGGTGCAATTACTGCTCAGGGTCAGGACTACACGGAGTCCAATGCACAAGCTCGGGAATCGCCAACAAGCATATGCAACTGCAAATGGACGCGGTGCACAGGGGTTTGGGTTATGCAGTCCCCACGAGGGATACTGGCCTCAATCTCGGTGAGAGGGCAGATCGACCTCAGGGACCTCAGAAACCCACCTCCTGTGTTGCTGAAATCTTCAAAGTCCGCAGGAGCTCAGGAGCAGCAGACCGGTCTGTTGCAGTTAGCTGCCTGCGAATGTAGGGGAGTGACTCCTTCACTCCAAGGGAGATTCTTCAGTTGTCTTAAGTGCACCACAGGTCCTACACAGATTCTGTATGGAGCAAAGGCACAAACTAAGCTTCGGATGGAAAGGGGGACAAAGTCGAGCCCAGTCGAGGTCCAGCGAAGTCCAGAGTGACGGTCGAAGGTCAGTGGTTTCTTCTTGTAGAATCTTGTCCACGTAAAATCTAAAGTCTTACAGCCAGGTAAGCCCTTTTGTACCCACGGGTGAGGGTTGGACAGATTTGGGGGACCCTCCTAGGGGAGGGGCAGGACAGAGGGGTGGTTACACCCATGTCCTTTGTTTAGTTTCACACCAGAGCAGGAGCCAATGGCTCCCAGAACTGGTTTGAGCTGGACTATGCACAAGGACACCAAATGTGCCCTAAGTGCAGACTTTCAGGCACTCTCAGAGTACACCCACCCAGCCCCAATACACTAAATCCTGTCTGGGAGGTGGTCACACCTCCCTGTGACAGGATGCCTATTGTGCTGCCTTCCCCTGCTCGAGCTTGGCTCAGCAGCAGGAGGGCAGAAATGTGTCTCTGGTCGGCAGCATCCATTTTGTGCTGTCCGGGTCAAGAAGGCTGGCACCGGTTAGACCAATGACCCCACGAAGCTCGCTTCAGAAGGGTGGAATCATACCTCCCACACCAGTTACTGGTGTGGAGGTATGATTCCAAGGTGTTTGATACCAAACACGATATGTTTCTATGCAGCCGTTTTAGAGATAGCATTTACCGTGAGGTTATAATGTACCTCTACCTATATGTCCGGCTGAGTCACAGACAACCCGGGAGAATGGTCTCCGAAGGCTGCAGAGAGGCTCTGCTCATGCAGGGGCACCCTCTCACATAAAACCCAGCACCCTGCCTTCAGGATTGTTAAGGCCTGCTATAGGGGTGACTTATAAGTTTTAAGTGTAGTGACCAATAGATATAGTGAACCTATATCTAGAGTAAGTGGTGCAAGCACCAGCTTACACAGGCTGCAGTAGCAGACCTAGAGTTCCATTTTGCATGGCCTCTCATGGGTGGCATAATACATGCTTCATGCTTCAGCCCATGGGAGGCCTCTGGGGTACCTATGCCCTGGGTACATGTGTACCATATACTAGGGATTGATAAGGGTACCCCTGTATCCAATCTGGAGTGTACCAAAATACAGGCATGTCAATTTTAGGGAGAAAGCAGATAGACTGGGGTCCTGATTAGCAGGATCCCAGTCAGACTAGTCAAAAACAGTGAGACATCAAGCAAAAAGTGGGGGTAATCATAAGAAGCAGATCCTACTTTCCTACAGGGAGCAGGTAGGGCGACAGACTCTTCCCATTGGGGTGGTGGGCAGTTATGTGTCTGGTATGAAAGATTGGGGTGGGATGATTGTTGACCAAGTATATGGTAATGATAAGTGGCTGGTCATTTATTTTCTGTTATCTGCACTCAGTCAGTCATAAACTTTATTCGGATTTACACATAAATCCATAAAAGCACAAGAAAAAAGGCAGCTCGCTTTACAGCCTACAACGTGCATTTACATAACATCATTATTAATACAAGAGATTAAAAAAAAAAGTTATAATGTATACAGTTCCGGAAAAAAACACATAAAAAGCCCAAGTCCATTTTGTACAAACAAACGTGCAAAGTACAAGCAAAAATTCGATCAAATGAATAGGATAAGGATAGAAGATAAAAAGACCTCAGCATTTTAACAGAGCCTAAAATTGTGGAGAGGCAAGGCCAGGTAAATACTTTTGAACCTGAGGGCCATGCCACTGTCTGACAGTACTAAAGTGCAGGGTCTTCCTAATGCTCATGCAGGCCCATAAAAACGCAGCAACTGAGCAGCATATAAAAGGGTCTGGGAGAGATTTTAAAAAATACAATGCTACTCGCGATGGTCTAAAATGACGGCTTTTTAAAATTGGGAAAATATACTTTGCTCGAGCCAATTTATAAAAAGTGCAAAATAAAACAATATGAAGATCAGACTGCTTCGATATATCACAGGGGCAAGTTGATAGGTCAGAATAGGTATACTTATTAGCAGGAAAGCCCAACATCAACAGAATTAAGTTCATTCGGAATCTGATTAGAATGAATCTATGCTGGGAATTATTAGTAATCCCTAAATAAGAATAACCTCCCTCCATGATTGGGGGTGTTTGTTGGTATAAAATCACCAGTTTCTTTAGAGGATTCGATTCATAACGATCAAAGGCGGCCTTTTTCAAGTAATATGTCGTAAGATCACACTTTGAAATTTTATTGCAAGCACTAGGCTCCTCAAACAGTATCTTGTACCCGATGTCAGTAAGGGTCTTTTTCACGTAATGTAGCCAGGCTATTTTATGCCAGTTCCCTAGTCTAAGGCAATCTTTTATGATCCGTTGTGTAAGGCTCACCGTATACCTACGCCATACCAAATGCCATGACATGATTGGCGCCATTTTAATGCTATCAGTCAGGTAGGGCACGCTAAGCTCTACATGACATGTATAGTTTGTAGAGGACTTAGGGAGAGAGGCTAAACCTTTGACGAAGCTATCTTCCAGGCTTTGAAGAGAGGTGACAGCTGCCATACCCCAAACGCCTGCCCCGTAGGAGGCGGCAGAAACTGTTTTAGCTTGGTAGATTGTTTTAATAGTTTCAAAAGGTTTTAGTCCCAGTCTTTTAGCGAAGGCTGAGATTGCCCCTACAGTTCTCTTCAGCACTAGAGCCCTAACTGTCGACCATTTTTGCCCAGCACAGAGATTTGTCAAAAACGACCCCAAGGTAGGGAAATGAGTCTACCTCCTCCACAATTCGAGTGCCGCAGTGAAAGGAAGGTGTTTTTTCCCCACTGACAATCTTGGCACAAGAATGAAGGATTTCAAACTCATTTACCTGCAAATCCACTGAGGCCATGAAGGCTATGTAATCTCTAATTAAACGCTGGAGGGCCAAACCTGTTCTGGCAATCAGGACAGCGTAATCTGCATATACCAGTATGGGAACGCTGCTGCCGCCAAAGACGGATACATCTGGGGTAGACCCCCTGAGTGCTTCCCCTACCCCATTGGTGTAAATAGAAAATAGGAAGGGGGCGAGAACGCACCATTGTCTAACTCCCCTGCTGATCTTGAAGGGGCAAGTGCATTTTCCATTTTTGCCGAACTGAACTGATGCGTTAGCACTGGCGTATAGTTGGCGGATAAAGGTTATTATTGCAGCATCGATCCCCATGATATCCATTAGGTTCCACAATTTACTGTGGGACACGGAATCAAATGCGGCACTAAGGTCCATAAATGTCAAATAGATTTGACCTCCCTTCGCTCTGGTGTACTTATCAATTGTCAGGGTCAGGTTAAGGCACTGATCAATGGTGCTTTTCCCTTTTTGGAACCCGTCTTGAGCTTCCATCAGTATGTTTTTGTCTTTGTCCCACTCTTCCAGTCTGTGTAACAATAAACGCCCCATTAACTTTGCTGTTGCGTCCAGCAGGGAAATAGGACAATAGTTGTTGACGTTGTTCTTATCTCCCTTTTTGAAGATCGGGATTATTATAGTCGACGACCATGTTGGAAGAGGGGCTGTTTTTACTATTGCGTTTAGCACATTCGTGAGAAGGGGGACCAACAAGTCCTGATGTGTTAGAAATAAATCGATTGGGACCCAATATGGGCCTGGCGCCTTCCCACCTGAGCATTTACCCAGACCTGCTTGTATTTCTTCCAGAGAGAATGTCAGATGCTTTCCAGGCGGAGGGGGTCTAGGTGGATCTTCTACTGCACCATTCTCTCCTGAACCAAAGACCCTCTCAAAATATGCCACCCAGTCTTCTTCTCCCACATAAACATCTAATGTGGGATCACCGTGATTTTTGAAAAACGGAGCGTTAATTGTTTTCCAGAAATCACCCCTGGATTTAAATAATGCAGCTTTTTCTAAATTGTCCCACGCCTCTTCTCGAAGGGATCTCACCCTTAACTTCCTTGCTTCAGAATAACTTTTCCTGAGAGATGCTATCATAGAACTATTTTGCGGGCGTGCATTCAGGGCTTTGTGAAAGGTTTTGAGTGCTTATGTGCAAGAGTGATCAAACCATCAAATTGGCGGGGGGCGTTGGGCTGTTTTACATGTCAATGCGTTTTTTACTTTACCAAGAAAGATCCCAAAATCAGGGATGATTTGATCTGGGGAATTCTCAGGGTCAAAGCATCTCATAACTAGCGTTATACTGTTATTTAGAATTAGCTGGACTGTTTTTTCTTTATCTATTTGATTCCATTTTAATTGGAAACCATTTTTCCTGCCCAACATGGGTTTCATAATTTTCTGGGAGGGTAGAGCATTTATCAAACCTGTCTCCAATGAGGCGAAGAGAATTGCATGATCGCTAAATGGGGATGACTTCATTTTATCTTGCTTAATATGAGGCTGAAGTGAAGCTGAGACTATTCCGAAATCAAGTGTTGATTCGTAATCCTTTCTTGAAAAGGTTTTAACTAACTTGTCAGTTGTGGGGTTTACCTTATTGATAATTAACAGGTTTTTAGTAATTAACAATTTATTTAGGCTATGGCCATAATCATGGTGGCTAAAATATCGGATGGGATGTCCCAAGGTGTCCTCAAGCCCACATACCCTATTTTCGTTGAACTTGCATGGCTGGGTATTAAAATCTCCCACTGTTAGACTTGGCATCTTTTGGCGTGTTCCCCTTGAGTTTTTGCTTTCTGACCTCCCGGTTTTGACTCTGTTTGTGCTGGCTTAGTGTTTCTGCGCACTTTTCTCACTGCTGATCAGTGGTAAAGTGCAAGTGCTCCTGTGGTAAAATGTGTTATGGATTGGTGTTTCCATTATTGGCCTATTTGATTTATGTGTCAGTCCCTAGTAAAGTGCACTGAGTGTGCCAGCGCCTGTAAATCAAATGCAGTTAGTGGGCTGCAGCACTGGATTGTGCCACCCACACAAACAGCCCATAAATGTAACTCTGGCCTGCCATTGCAGAGCCTGTGTGCAGTCTGGTACTGCCATGTCGCCTTCGCAAGTGCACCCACTTGCCAGGCCCTAACCTTCCCTTTTCTTACAAGTCAGTCACCCCTAAGGTAGGCCCAAGGTACCCCTGTAGGCAGGGTGCAGTGTATGGGAAAGGTAGGACATGCCCTGGTGTGCGTGGCATTTCCTGAAAGTGAATTACTGCCAATTTAGTTTTTCACTATTGCAAGGCTACCTGTTTCCCATAGGACAGAATGGGGAGTTTGTTTATAACATCTTATAAACATAATTGGCAATGGGAACTAGGTAGGAAAATAAAGTTTAGTATGCCTGAACTCAGAATCTAAAGACGCATCTTTTAGTGAAGGTGATTTTTACATTCTGGGTTTGAAAATACCACTTTTAGAAAGTAGGTATTTTCTTGCTCAGCCATCCAGTAGGCCTCTGCTGGGTTTGTGGATTGACTGTCTGGATGACAGGGGCTGGAGAGGAGCAGTGACTCCAGAGAGTCTAGATGGGTCAGGGAAGGGCTGAATAGACCTGGGATGAATTTAGAGTAGGGGGAGGAGATTTCCTTTCACCTGAATGGGCCTGGTCTACCTCTGACAATGTCGTCTCCACCTCCTGCCAGGAAGCCACACCAGAGAGGGCAGAACTGGGTCTGGCTGGGCACAGACACTCTCTACCTGAGAGAACAAAGGATTTTGGGCTATAAAAAGTGGAGCCCAAACCCCTGAATTCTAGAACTCTTTTGGACCAAGAAGACTGCCAAGAAGAAGAGCTGGAGAAGCTGTGAGGAGGAACTACCACTTTGCTGTGTGCTTTGCTGTGTTGTCCTGCAGTGACTGCTTCTGTCTTGGGCAGTGAAAGGACTGGACTGAACTTTCTGCAATCTACTTTGTGAGTTTCTCCAAGGGCTTGAGGTAGAGCTTGTCCCCTGTTCAAGAAGTCTCAGGAACAGTGAAGACTTCAAGCTCTTCTGCCCTCAGTACTGGGAACTGTGTGTTTTGTGCTGCAACAGAAGAAAAAGCAACCCGACGTCATCTACGATGCCGCTGCCGACACCGTGTCCTGAAGGCACCACAGAGGGCACCGCTGCAACGCCGCAACGCGACCCTGGTCTCACCGACGATGTCTGCTGACGCCGCCACCGAACCGCTGCTCTCACCGCGACCTGTGGGCACCGCATTCCGCACCACCTCGCTTCACCACGAAGCCTTGGTATCCCCGACGACGCCGCTCCACGCCGAAATCAACGCCGCTGATTGCACCGTGGTTCGAGGGCACCGCTCGTAAAGTTACACGACGCACCGCCCTCATCCCGCACCGCAGCCTTGGCCTACCGTTGCCGGCGCCATCGACTCCAGTTCGTCAGCTGACGACAGCACTTCAGCAACGACAACGCCGCTGCTTGCACCGTGACCTGCCAGCACCGCAACGAGCACCGCATCACTTCGCACCGCGACCCTGGTCTCACTGACGACGCCATCTGACGCCGCCACCGAGACTCTGCTCGCACCGCGACCTGAGGGCATCGCACGCCGCACCGCTGTACTTCGCACCGCAGCACCCGACTCCTGCCGATGCCAGCGCTCCTTACTTCAACCGCGAGGAGTTCGATCTGCAACGCGTGTGACTTCAAGGGCCCGACGACTCCTGCACCGACCTCCGGAACCAACGCCTGCGGACGCCGTGCTTTTGGGAGCTCAACGAGAGGTCGCCGACGCCCTGCATCTCTAAAGGTACTGTTTTGCGGGTCTTCCCGACAACGTAGCTGGCCCGCGACGCCGCAGTCAGCCAGAACTGTTTGGATTTGTGTCACAAGTCCCCCGTCCCGGGTGTAGGACGGGAAAACTCGCTGGAATCGTGGCATGTTCCTTACGCTGGGGACCCTCTCCTTTCTCCACAGCCGGAGGATTCCCCGGACTGGACTGTGTCCCGGAGCCCACTGCAGAGGTTAAGTTCTTCCTTCTCTGGATGGGATTCCTTTAACTGGGAACTCCCTTCAGAAGACCCCGCCCCGGGCCTTACGTCACAGACTCGAGGCCATTCATAGGGGAGAAAAGCCCATCGTCGAGGGAGGAGGAGCGGAATCCCGGAAGACGCCGTCACTTTGAGGACGCCGAGCCTGAGAAGACGGACGAGGAGACCGAGACGACCAACGAGGGCACTTCGTTGTTGGTACTGGCCGCCAGAACCGAAAAG
The DNA here is from genome assembly GCA_963921515.1 of Calotriton arnoldi. NCBI lineage: Eukaryota > Metazoa > Chordata > Amphibia > Caudata > Salamandridae > Calotriton > Calotriton arnoldi. Next base: position 1,081,641 of record CAWUFW010002794.1, on the reverse strand, counting down.
CCCGAAGCATCAGGAGAGCCAGGAGGCCGTCGTCCCCACGCTTCGCCCAGCCACGCTTCTGGAGGAGCGTGGCTCAGCCAGGTACGCGCGCGACTCTTGGGGTGGACTGGGAGGAGGGAGGAAGTCGGTAAAAGTGAGAGTCCTGCTCCATAAACCCTTGTCTTCCGAACGCCCTCCCCTCACGAACAAACCCTCACGTCTGTGTTCACGATATAGCACCGGGTGAACCCTCACTCCTTGTCCCTGGTGGCAGTTTCTCAAAAGCCTGATATCAAACTTGTGCTTCTCTTCTTCCGAGGGGATCCCACGTCAAGAAGACCGGAGAACGGACAGCCCGGGAGCCCGAACCTTGAGAGATAGAAGTCGCACGGAGGGATAAGACATATTATCCCCTCTCACACCTCGACGTCTTATATAAGAGGAGACTGTCCTTATAATCCTGGCAGATTCAAAACTTCGGGTATTGAAAAGAATACAGAAACCCCAAATAACTTCTGTTGTGGACCTCGATCCTTTTGCCTGCTTACAATTTGTTTGTTCACGACGCCGTGATAGCCCCAGAGGGAGCTATCGACTTCAAGGAACTGTTTTTCAAGGTTATTGTGATAACTGAACATTTCTTAATACTGTATTGTGGATTTTTATCGTTTTTGGTCTTGTCTTAAGTATATAAAAATATTGGATATTTTTCTAAACTGGTGTGGTGTCCTTTTGTAGTGCTTACACTGTATTACTGTTGGTTATGTGCAAATGCTTTACACACTGCCTCTAAGATAAGTCTGACTGCTGGTGCCAAGCTACCAAGGGGGTGAGCAGGGGTTATCTTAGGAGTGTAACTCCCTTATCCTGACTAGGAAGAAGGGTCCCTATTTAAACAAAGGTACTTACCTCTGCCAACTAGAGACCCCCATTTCTAACATTGGTGGCAGCGGTGGGATAGGACTTGCGTTTGCACTTGACTTACAGTGATTGGTGTGCACTACTACCATATCGCAGACCATTACGTACCACATACTGTTTTTTTTTTGGTCTATTTTTGCCTTTCCATTGGTCTTGAACTTGAACTTTTCGGTACAACATGCCTGAATCAATTGCATCATCTGTTGCATCCTTGGAAGTGGCCTTTGAGGAGGAGAGGTTAGAAACCTACAATATTACGGAGTTGAAGGCTATCTGCAAGAACCTCAAAGTCCAAATCAGGGGCCTCACCAGAAAAGAGGAGCTACAAAAGGCGCTGAGGGCCTGGGTAGTGGCCAGACATGCTAGTGAGCAGTCTGGGGATCTTGGCATGGAGGCGGAGGAGCATATTCCAAGGGTGGATATGCTTTTGGGAGGGGGGGCACCCTCTAAACAAGGCAGCAGCAGTTTGCCCCCAGAGGAGCTGGAGGACAGGCGGGAAGCAAGGAGAGTTGCAGTAGAACTAGAGAAGCTTAAGTTAGCCATGGAGGAGAAAAGGATGATGTTAGACCATGAGATCAGGATAAAGGAGCTGGATCAGAGGAGTAGAACCAGCTCAGATGGTGGCAGCAACCCGTCAGGACAGGCAGACAGAATTGTGCACATCCCTAAGAATGTAGGCAAGGAATTCAAGAAGGGGGATGACATACAAAGGTGGTTTCAGGGTTACGAGGCAGCGATACACATGAATGGGGTCCCTGAGAAGAATTGGGGAGCAGGATTGTGGCCTCTCTTTCAAGAAGAAGCAAGGGATACTTTAATAGCTTTGGGTAAGGGGTATAACCTCACCTATGTTTACATGAAGGAGGCCCTTCTCACTAAGTATGGTCTTACTCCTAAAAAGGGATCAGTTCAGGTCCAGTAAGAAGTCTGATGCCAACACTTGGTTGGAGTGTGTAGATTCGTTTTGCAGGTCACTGGATGGCTAGGTGAAGGGCAGTAATGTGACAGATTTTCAGGGGCTCTACAATTTGATTGCATGGGAGCACTTGTCTAGTCTATGTTTTGCAGATCTGCACCAGCACCTAGTTGATAGTAAGCTGACTGACCTCATGAAGCTTGCTATGGAGGCAGACCGCTGGGTGAGTACCAGGGTACACAAGAAAGCGTTTGGGGGAGACTCAGCCAAAGGTGGGCAGGGTCCCCAGCAGAAGAGTGGGGGGGACAAGGGTAAAACGCACAAGTTCTCTAAAGGGCCCCAAACTAATACCCAGGGTAAAGGTTCCCATCCCCCAGGAGACAAGAAAGCAGTGGTCTCTTCAGGAAAGCCTGCAGAGACCGGCCCCCACAAGTGCTTTGTCTGTGAGCAGGTGGGTCACATGAAGGGGGATCCCAAGTGTCCCAAAAATGCACGCCCACCCACTGGTGGGCAGACCAAGGTATTGGCTAGTGTAGCGCTTGGGGAGGAGGGGTGCCCACAGGAGGGTGGGGATCCCACAGAAATGACCCTCGTCTCACTAGGGGACAGTGAGATGGTCCCAGAAAACCAGGTGCCCCCTAACACAAAGAAATACTGCACCTGGGTGACCATCAATGGGAAAAGGGTAGAGGCTCTCAGAGATACTGGAGCCAGTGTGACCTCAGTCCGGTGTCACCTGGTCTCTGAGGAGCAGTTAGTCCCAGGGGCATTCCACTAAGTAGTTGCTGTGGACAACTCGGAGCGCCAGTGTATGGTGGCGCAGGTTCCCTTTGAATGGGGGGTCTCAGGTCCCTTGAGGGTGGTTGTGAGCCCTACCATGCCTGTAGATTGTCTGCTAGGTAACGACCTGGAGCAGTCCTTAAGGAAGGATGTTGAGCTCAGGTCTCACTTGGAGATGCTTGGGTTGCCTGAGTGGGCATGCGTGTCTACTCGGTCAATGGCGGCCAGAAAGGGTGATCAGAAGGACTTGGAGCCTGAAACAGTAGCCCAAGTCCCTGCCAAGAGAAAGGGCAAGGGGCGCGGGAAACCGGCCCCTGAAGTTCCCATGGACCGGGAGGAGGCGGACCTTGAGGGGGATGCCCCGGTGCCTACAGGGGAGCATGTAGCTGAACTGGGGGACATCTCTGAGCTGACCCATTGGCAGCAAGAAGGGGGTCCCACCAGGGAGGAATTCTGCAGGGAGCAGAAAGAGTGCCCTTCTCTGGAGGGTCTGCGGCGGCAGGCTGCAGACCAGGCAGCTGGTGATCAGTCTGGATCACATTGGATCTACTGGGAGAATGGTCTCCTGTATAGTGAGCCTAAGGTCGCTGAGCCTGGGTCAGCCCGTGTGCTGGTGGTACCCCAGCACTTCAGGACCTTCCTACTGGGTCTGGCTCATGACGTGCCTTTGGCAGGACATTTAGGGCGGGACAAGACCTTCGACAGGCTTGTCACCCACTTCTTCTGGCCCCAAATGCAAAGGCAGTCAGATGGACATTGCAGGTCTTGCCAAACTTGCCAGGCAAGTGGTAAGAGTGGGAGGAAGGTCAAAGCTCCTCTCCAACCTTTTCCAGTTGTTGGAACACCCTTTGAAAGGGTAGGGATGGACATTGTGGGGCCACTGGATCCCAAGACAGCCATGGGCAACAGATACATCCTGGTCTTGGTGGACCATGCCACCCGGTACCCGGAGTCAATCCCTCTCAGGACAACGACGGCGCCAGTGGTGGGCCGGGCGTTAATGGGGATCTTTTCCCGTGTGGGCTTCCCCAGAGAGGTGGTTTCTGACAGGGGGACCAATTTCATATCCAAGTATATGACATCCCTGTGGAAGGAGTGTGGTGTAACCTACAAGTTCACCACCCCTTACCACCCACAAGGTAATAGTCTGGTGGAGAGATTCAACCAGACCTTGAAAGGCATGATTAAGGGTCTAACAGAACCCATGAGGCGTAAGTGGGACATCCTCTTGCCATGCCTTCTCTTTGCATACAGGGAGGTACCCCAGAAGTCTCTTGGGTTCAGTCCCTTTGAGCTTCTGTATGATCACCCTGTGGGAGGACCTCTGAGTTTGGTAAAGGAAGGCTGGGAGGCAGCTCCCAGGAAAACTCCCCAGGATGTGTTTAGTTACATGCTGCTCTTCAGAAACCCAACTGCCCGCTTCAGGAAACTCGCTCAGGCAAACCTAGAAGCAAGCCAGGAAGAAATGAAGAAGTGGTATGACCAGAATGCCACTCTGGTCGAATTTCAACCTGGGCAGAAAGTGTGGGTCATGGCCCCAGTGGAACCTTGTGCCTCGCAGGACAAGTGGACTGGGCCGTTTGAGGTGGTGGAGCGCAAAAGTGACGTCACCTACCTGGTGGATTTGCGGACTCCTAGGAACCCTTTGAGGGTCCTGCACGTGAACCGCCTCAAAACCCCACTTCGAGAGGTCTGAAGTGAGCATGCTCTTGGTGACAGATGATGGGGTGGAAGAGGAGAGTGAACCTCTCCCTGACCTCCTGTATACCAAGGAGCATGATGGATCAGTGGAAGGTGTGATCCTCTCCCCTACACTGACCCCAGAGCAGCAGAGCGACTGTCACCAGTTGTTGGGACAGTTTGCCCCACTGTTTTCTCTGACCCCAGGTGTTACTCACTGGTGTACCCATGACGCGTCAGAGGAGTGACGGAATGCACACCTTCCTTAACTTGATATGACCATCTGTACTCACAACGTTAATCCAAGTACGCGTGCAAACTGGGCTTATGCCTTGCCTGGTGGCACGCTGAATGAGAATCCATACAGTGTGGGGCGGCATCACGCCCCAATCCCAGTTGCACAGCGAAATCATCAATATACTATGATCCACCACTATTATTCATTTGTCCATTTTTATCCATTTAGTCCATACTGATTCCAATCCTTTACACACTTTTCTTTCTTAATCCACATGCGAGGTCATGCCTTTTCAGAAAGCTTCAAATATTCGAGATGTGCCCATCCGGACCTCTTTCAAGAATACAGCAGAAACGCATGATACTTCTTAAGCAGTGTGCATTTATTCAAACCCAATGCATTTCGGGCTTAACTAGCCCTTCGTCAGGGGTAACTGCAAATATCAATGTAAAAAAATCACCATTATTACATGGTCCTTCGCATAACATGTGACCTAACCCTTGTTCCCCATATTACATAAATTAAATCACAAAGACTTACTAATTCAAACCCTTTCCCCCTCTTTGTCCAATTGTTCATGAACCAATCCTTTTAAATAACTCCCACCGAATGAATGAAATCCCCACTGTGCCATTTTGAATTAACAACATCCTGTGCAGTGTTTGACTAAATGCACACTGTTTAAGAAGTATCATGCATTTCTGCTGTATTCTTGAAAGAGGTCTGGATGGGCACATCTCGAATATTTGAAGCTTTCTGAAAAGGCATGACCTCGCATGTGGATTAAGGTGGATTAAGCCACCTTTCAGAGGTTGGTCAACCAGGTGTTGGCTGGACTAGAGGATTTCAGTGCCGCCTACCTGGATGACATTGCAGTGTTCAGTTCCAGCTGGGAAGAACACTTGCAGCACCTCGGGGAAGTGTTGAGGGTGCTGCAGAGGGCAGGCCTCACGATCAAGGCCAGTAAGTGCCAGATCGGGCAGGGCTCTGTGGTGTACTTGGGACACCAGGTAGGAAGCAGCCAGGTGGCGCCCCTACAACCGAAGATTGACACCATTCTGGCTTGGGAGCCCCCCAAGACCCAGACAGAGGTGAGAGTCTTTTTAGGTCTCACCGGGTACTACAGGAGGTTTGTTAAGGGGTATGGCACCATTGTTGCCCCCTTAACAGAGCTGACTTTCAGGAAGCAGCCCAAGAAGGTGATCTGGACTGAGTCCTGCCAGAAGGCTTTTGATGCCCTGAAGGCCGCCATGTGCACAGCGCCCGTGCTCAAGGCACCCGACTTCTCCAAGGAATTCGTCGTGCAGACTGACGCTTCAGAGCATGGTGTGGGAGCGGTGCTCTCACAACTGAACGAAGAGGGCCTAGACCAGCCTGTAGTCTTCCTTAGCAGGAGACTACTCCCCAGGGAACAGAGGTGGAGTGCCATAGAAAGGGAAGCTTTTGCTGTGGTCTGGGCACTGAAGAAGCTGAGGCCCTACCTGTTTGGGACTCACTTCCGGGTTCAGACAGACCACAGGCCCTTCAGATGGTTGATGCAAATGAGGGGTGAGAATCCAAAACTGCTGAGGTGGTCAATCTCCCTACAGGGAATGGACTTTACGGTGGAACACCGCCCTGGCACAGAACACGCCAATGCAGATGGTCGGTCCAGGTTCTTCCGCCTTAGTGAAGAGAACTCCCAGAAAGTTGGGTAGTTCTCCCTACTTTCAGCTGGAGGGGACATGTGTTAGACTTGGCATATTTTGGCGTGTTTCCCCGGAGTTGTTGCTTTCTGACCTCCCAGTTTTGACTCTGTTTGTGCTGGCTTAGTGTTTCTGCGCACTTTCCTCACTGCTGATCAGTGGTAAAGTGCAAGTGCTCCTGTGGTAAAATGTGTTATGGATTGGTGTTTCCATGATTGGCCTATTTGATTTATGTGTCAGTCCCTAGTAAAGTGCACTGAGTGTGCCAGGGCCTGTAAATCAAATGCTGTTAGTGGGTTGCAGCACTGGATTGTGCCACCCACACAAACAGCCCGTAAATGTAACTCTGGCCTGCCATTGCAGAGCCTGTGTGCAGTCTGGTACTGCCATGTCGACTTGGCAAGTGCACCCACTTGCCAGGCCCTAACCTTCCCTTTTCTTATATGTCAGTCACCCCTAAGGTAGGCCCAAGGTACCCCTGTGGGCAGGGTGCAGTGTATGGGAAAGGTAGGACATGCCCTGGTGTATGTGGCATGTCCTGATAGTGAATTACTGCCAATTTCGTTTTTCACTATTGCAAGGCTACCTGTTCCCCATAGGACAGAATGGGGCGTTTGTTTATAACATCTTATAAACATAACTGCCCCTGGGAACTAGGTAGGAAAATAAAGTTTACTATGCCTGAACTCAGAATCTAAAGATGCATCTTTTAGTGAAGGTGATCTTTACATTCTGTGTTTGAAAATACCACTTTTAGAAAGTAGGTATTTTCTTGCTCAGCCATCCAGCAGGCCTCTGCTGAGTTTGTGGATTGACTCTCTGGGTTTTGGATGACAGCGGCTGGGGAGCAGGAGTGGCTCCGGATAGTCTAGGTGGGTCAGGAAAGGGCTGAATAGACCTGGGCTGCATTTAGAGTAGGGGGAGGAGATTTCCTTGCACCTGAATGGGCCTGGTCTACCTCTGGCAATGCTGTCTCCACCTCCTGCCAGGAAGCCACACCAGAGAGGGCAGAACTGGTTCTGCCTGGGCACAGACACTCTCTACCTGAGAGAACAAAGGATTTTGGGCTATAAAAAGTGGAGCCCAAACCATTGAATTTTAGAACTCTTTTGGACCAAGAAGACTGCCAAGAAGAAGAGCTGGAGAAGCTGTGAGGAGGAACGACCACTTTGCTGTGTGCTTTGCTGTGTTGGCCTGCAGTGGCTGCTTCTGTCTTGGGCAGTGAAAGAACTGGACTGAACTTTCTGCAATCTACTTTGTGAGTTTCTCCAAGGCCTTGAGGTAGAGCTTGCCCCCTGTTCAAGAAGTCTCAGGAACAGCAAAGACTTCAAGCTCTTCTGCCCTCAGCACTGGGAACTGTGTGTTTTGTGCTGCAACAGAAGAAAAAGCAATCCGACGCCATCTTCGACGCCGCTGCCGACACGTGTCCTGAAGGCACCGCAGAGGGAACCGCTGCAACGCCGCACCGCAACCCTGGTCTCACCGACGATGCTTGCTGATGCTGCCACCGAGCCGCTGCTCGCACCGCGACCTGTGGGCACCGCACTCCGCACCGCCTCGCTTCACGACGCCTTGGTATCCCCAACGACGCCGCTGCTTGCCAAAATCGACGCCGCTGCTTGCACCGTGGTTCGAGGGCACTGCTCGTAAAGTTACGACGCACCGCTCTCATCCCCGCACCCCAGCCTTGGCCTACTGACGCAGGCGCCATCGACTCCAGTTCGTCAGCCGACGACAGCGCTTCAGCAACGACGACGCCGCTGCTTGCACCGTGACCTGTCAGCACTGCGACGAGCACCGCATCATTTTGCACCGCAACCCTGATCTCACCGACGGCGCCATCTGACGCCGCCACCAAGCCGCTGCTCGCACCGCGACCTGAGGGCATCGCACGCTGCACCGCGGCACTTCGCACCGCAGCACCCGACGCCTGCCGACGCTAGCGCTCCTGACTTCAATTGCGAGGAGTTCGATCTGCAACGCGTGTGACTTCAAGGGCCCGACGACTCCTGCACTGACCTCCGGAACTGACGCCTGCGGACGCCGTGCTTTTGGGAGTTCAACGAGAGGTCGCCGACGCCCTGCATCTCTAAAGGTACTGTTTTGCGGGTCTTCCCGACACCGTAGCTGGCCCGCGACGCCGCGGTCAGCCAGAACTGTTTGGATTTGTTTGTTCACGATGCCGTGATAGCCCCAGAGGGAGCTATCGACTTCAAGGATCTGTTTTTCAAGGTTATTGTGATAACTGAACATTTCTTAATACTGTATTGTGGATTTTTATCGTTTTTGGTCTTGTCTTAAGTATATAAAAATATTGGATATTTTTCTAAACTGGTGTGGTGTCCTTTTGTAGTGCTTACACTGTATTACTGTTGGTTATGTGCAAATGCTTTACACACTGCCTCTAAGATAAGCCTGACTGTTCGTGCCAAGCTACCAAGGGGGTGAGCAGGGGTTATTTTAGGAGTGTAACTCCCTTATCCTGACTAGGAAGAAGGGTCCCTATTTGGTCAAAGGTACTTACCTCTGCCAACTAGAGACCCCCATTTATAATACCCACCCACAGGATGTTCCCGACTTTTCCATGAGTTGCGCTAAAACTAATCTGAATTTCAATATCCAAATTTCCACCACATTTGGGTGCCCTAAATTGTTGCTACCCCTCTGCTCTGCAGGGGCCTGTGAGACCTCCCTCCCGATCCCGACATACGGTTAATTGGTGATATTTGAAGCCCCTGGAAAGGAACGAGATTTGTAGAAGAATGGCATTGGGGTTCCCTACTCCTGCCTCCAGAGAGTCATGGAACAGTGTGAATCTTGGGGTGTTGCCCCTGTGTCTGACCCTCCAACAAGCAGTGATTAGAAATAAACCAGCGGAATATGAATTGGGACTCGGATATATATAAATATGCACAGTTAAATATGCCTCTTGTGAGCTGCAATAGGAGGCACACATTTTAATCTACGGGGTTAATGGGAAGCAGGTAGGGCGACAGACTCTTCCCATTGGGGTGGTGGGCAGTTATGTGTCTGTGGTATGAAAGATTGGGGTGGGATGATTGTTGACCAAGTATATGGTAATGATAAGTGGCTGGTCATTTATTTTCTGTTATCTGCACTCAGAATCTGGTACTCAAATTTTGTGGGGTGGGGAACTAAACACGGGGGACGGCCCATGATATCCCCCCCTTGGGCTAGAGGTATTGTACACTGAAGACAGGGTTACTGATATAGAATGCCATTGGGGACATTGTCCAAGTGAGAAAAAGGATGGCCTGGTTAAGAATCTCTCCTGGAATGTCAATGGACTTGGAGACAGGATCAAGAGAGGAGTTATATCCCAGTTAGTTCCTCTGGAGGCACTGCCAGGATAAATTTATTTTCCAGGGACACATTTGCTGGGGAAAATCATCAGGATCTTGGGGAGAGGACGATATGAATCAGTGGCACGGGCAGGGTCCATGCAAGACTCGTGTGGAGTAGCCACAGCGAAAAAAAATTATATTATTTGTGGTTCCCAAGACTTGCACAGACCCTAATGGATGCTGTGAAGAAAGAAATCAGTGGGCAAGAACACACAGGCTCAGGAACATAAGACCCCTGAGACTCTAAAAAGACATACGTGACAGGATTAATAACAGTATTGGAATCCCCGATCTCCTCTCTCACTTTTTTTGACAGCTTTATATAGCGTGAACTTGGCTGAAACGCATAGGAGCGCTTTACATGAGCACCAGATTACATTAGTCAAGGTCAGTTTTTTTAGGCAAGGGGAGATTAAGTAATTTGCCCTGAATCACAGGATGTTGTGTCGACGGCAGGACTCGCGCTGGTCCCCCAATTCTAAAAGCGGAAGCTCAGGCCGTTAGATTACATCAATGACATTATGACATGCAGGGAGAACCGAGGGGATTTAATGAACAGTGCACAATGTGTCAGGATCCCAGGACTCACAGGCTTCTGGTGCCCCAGACATGAGGTCAAGTGCATAGACTGTGGGATGTCTGGCCATGTGATATGGAAACCAGCCACCCCTCGACTTGACGATAAATTGGGGAACTAGGGGGCCTATTAGGATGGCGGGCGGACTTTAGTCCGCCCGCCACCCTAGCGGTAACGGGACCGGCGGCCAGACATGCGGCGGTCCCGCCACCCTAATTATGATGCGACCGCCACCGCGGCGGTCGCATCTGGCGATTTAACATTGCGGCGGGTGCTGCTGGCTGCAGCACCCGCCGCAATGGTGAAATGCCATGTTGTGCATTTCCATGCACAACGTCGCAGGCACCGCGCAGTGCCTGCCACCTTGTGCATGGACATTAAGTGCACCCCCCCACCCCCTGGGGGCCCGCAACGGGCCCCCAAAGCAAATCCCCGCCAGCCTTGCCGCCATGGAAAGGCATTCAAAACCTCACATCCTAATATGGCTGGCGGTGCCTGCTAGGCACCGCCACCATATTTGGGCCCCTGCTCCGCCCGCCCGGCAATCGTAACGATTGCCGACTGGCGGAAAAGCGGCGGACGCACTTTGCGTCCACCGCAATACCCACCGCCATCGTAATATGGCAGTGGGTAATTCACGTTACGATGGCGTAGCGGTCGCCACCGCCGGCCCGGCGGTGGCGCTCGTTTTGCCATCGTAATGACCCCCTAGGTTCGAATCTCGACGCCGGCTCATAACATCCTGTAATTCTGGGAAAATCACATTAAAAAATATGCCCTTGTGTAATGTAACTGGTGGTTATGTAAAGCATTCCAATACCTTCGTGTCGAGTTCGCGCTGAATAAAACTGCAAAAATAATAATGAATAAATACAGAAAAAGGAAAGAAGGCATAAGGAAGCTGGATGCGTAGGTGCTCTACGATAAGTAAACCACCTGACCAACTGGTAGAGTCTAAGTCTTTCTATTGCCAAGAGAAGCAGAAAGGGTGCTCTTAGACAATTAAAAAAGTGGTTCTTAGGGAGCAGGCCCATAGGGTATACTATAAAAAGAAAAAGGGATGAAACAATCCTGTGCTTGACCTTTGAACACGAACAGCAGAACGGATATAAACTAAAGCCTAAGAGATTGAGTCATGCCACTGTAGAATATAAACTAACTGGGGATGCAGTACCTTTCTGCACAAAGGAATCTCTGTTGAGTATGAGATAAAACCAAAAGTAAGAGACTTCCTGGAACTCTGACAGTGGAATGGCTAGAGCTTTCTATTCTGTACGGAAGCTCTCTCTGGGCCTACCAACATTTTTCAAGAGAAACTTTGAAACACAAACGGTTAGAGCTTTGAGGCAAGGCACAGGGTCTACGCAGGCCTTCTGAAACTCTGACTGGGTCTTGGTCAGAATTTTACACTGCAGGACCGAGGGCTCGCATAAGTGTGTCTCTGGTACATTGGGGCACCAATGGTCAGTGCGTGCAGCCCAGCCAAAGACTCACACCTGGGCCTCCCAGAGCTATGATGGGGACCCAGTATAGATTTCTACGCTCACTGGTAAGGCAGCGCTCTCAGGGCCCGCAGAACCCCGTTCTGGGTACTTTCTGTCACCACAAGCAGCAAAAGTAAACACAGGTCCAGGGCCTCCCAGACCTCTGACTGGGACCTAGTCAGAGCTTTCCACCCCGCTGAAGCAGGGGAGCCATCACCGAGATTGAATAGCACTGACCCGGGTACAGAAGACAATGGGGCCATGCCCTGCACACTCCTTTACCTCATAATCTGTCACCTTCAGAGCTTTTCGCTACAAATGAGCTGTCGTCCCTGTGGGCCAAATGGAGCCTAAAGCTGGTCTTGTCAGGCTGTCTTGATTGTGCAAATGATCTTGTCATTGTGGAGGTCCCTTTCTCCGCAGTCTATAACAATCTGGGGGGGAAGATGACTATGCTTCCCCGAAATCTGGGTACCCTCTGTGAACAAATGGGGATCTCTGAGTGAATGCATCCGGCCTCTCAGAGAGAGACCTGTCTAGAAGAACATTTTAAACGAAACCTGCAATTCTGGGCTTGCCATTTATTTATATTGCAGATCGGGAAAAAGCCCAAGTAGGGGCATGGCAGCTTTAAATCCTGCCCACACATCATGTGTTCTTTATTTTTTTTTTTTTAATAAAAATATCACCAGAAAAGATTGCAAAGTTAATTTCACACATCCCTTATCCACTGGCACCGTGAACTTCTCTGTCAACCTCTTCCCACATCAAAAGTAGGCCATCTTTTGTTTTATAGCCCTGGATCACCATATGCTCGACCCTGGGACAAAGTCCACTCGGTCTTGCACAAGGGTGGAACTCCTAGCACCACAGTAAAGGTTACCCCTATTATCAATTTACCTACTCAAAATTCTGACCTTCACATGTGGGTATTATTTACTACTTCAATAGTCCTCGTAATTGTCATTGGGTCTAACAGTGGGATTGCAGTGTATCTGTGAGCATTGAAAAGCGCCCGCATGACAACCCATCTACTGTCGTTGTCATTTTGCACTTTATATAGTCGCATGTCTGCATGTTTGGTCCCTAATATCTCAACCCCTCTATTTTTTTTATTAGTAATTGAGTTTAACTGGAAGCAGAGAGGATCATGGATCATTTCTCGACTTCAATCTACAGTTTTTGTGTTGTAGAAGGTGGATTTCTTGGAGCAGGGCTAGATCAGCTGTAAGTGTCCTAGGGGTACTTTAATTTTCACAGGTTTTTCTTGCAGTCCTGAAAATTAATTGTTCACAACATACACCTAATGCATTCAAACTCTTTTGCCCTAAGACTCTTGGACCGCAGTGTGCACACCAGGAGTTTTTGCCTGCTCATCGACTGTATGAACATATGACATTGGGGATGCATGATACCCCATTCTGAGGTACCTGGATTGCAAAGGGTCACAAATAATGCACCTGGTAAATACCGAACCTGGCGCAAACCAGTATTTACCGGGAGCATCATTTGAACCTGGGAAGCCACCAGTTTGCGTCCCTCTCGGAATGAGGGTGTAAGGGTCACTCCTTCATCCCTCTATGAATGGATCTGAGATTATTCAGAGGAGTAAGAACATGTGCCATGTATCTTCATGAATACAATGTGATGGTGTGGATCTTGCAGTAGTTAGCAGAGGTGAGTTTATCTATAAGTGCTAATGATGTGATATCAACTCTCGTTTTCTATTTTCTACTGCTTCTTCCCATCCATTCTCCTTTCCACCTCTCTAGCTTCCCTTCATCCCAAGGGTAATCTTCCCACATTCTCTGTCAGAAAGCAATGGAGGCTGGCTCCCAAGCACCCAATTGTTGTTTAGCAGAATACTAAATCATTCCCTTTTACATGCATGCATTTGTACACGAGTACAGGGATGTTGAAATGACCAAGAAAGCACAGCAAAAATATGAAATCAAGCCACAGAAGTGTAGTGGGGCTCACGGAACTTGTTTCACCATTCACTTTCAGCCCACTAGGCTTGTTTACTATCACCCCATATACAAAGGGAAAGGATACTGTGTATGCACTGTGTATGGCAGGCCACTAAATGAACTTCCGGATTCTGGTTTTGTCCCCAATTCTGATGTGTTTGCTGAATCTCTTTTGTCAAGGCCTGGAAGTAACACACTATATTATTACTTTTATATATTATCCTTATTCATTTCCATAATTACATGATCATCATGCTTTGAGCTTTTATTTAATCCTCATCAGTCCCTAATCTTCTTCCCAATTTTTCCCTCTGTGCTGATGTCTCAAGTGTCTTCGCCCTTTGACGATCTTTGGAATGCGTACCTGCCAATCTTTACTCCCCTCTTCTGAAGACCATTGTACTGGGAGTTGGTTTCATCATCATCACTTAGAAATCCTAGCACTTTGGCATCTCCTCTTTGCATTGCATTTAAAAATTATTTCAAAAAGGGAAGTCCATTATATGGGATCTCTTCCTTTCTCAGACATGTCTTTCAGGTCTCAGTGGTTGGCCATAGTCAATTCTGCTACATCTTGGAAAACCTATCTTTTTACTCATGAACTGTTGGTCCTTTTTATCTGGAACAGTATCATATCGCTCAATTTCTTTAGAGACGTGGTTTTCATCAGGGCATCCAGACCAAACCATGTTGAATGTGCTAATTCTCAATAACTCTGTGGGTTTGGTTGAGTTATATTTCATAAGGGTCAAGGTTCTGGTGCAGTTCATTGAACAGAGACCTGGTATATTTTTCTATTTCTTCATTTTATCTGCTGAGATTAAACCTCGATTTTGGAAAAAATTCCTTCTGGAGTGTTTTTCAATCTTCCTGGAGCTTGCTGTTTCTTATACCTCAGTCCAGGGTTCACCCTGTTCATGCACTTGCTGAGCAGAAGCAACCCGGTTTTAAATCAGAAGAAGTTGCTGCAGTCTTCTGCTATAATCTTTAATATTGCAGTCTTCAGGGAGGGCATATCTTGTTTCATCTATGCAAGAGGTTAAGTGACGTTACAACGCATGCCATTACCCCGCATGCCGTTGCAACGCCAAACTTTACCCCGACTTGCTGTCGGGGGAGCGCTGGAAGTTGGAATAGATTAATTTTCTATTTCAACTCCAGTGTGTGCAACAGTAGGGAAGGTGTTGGAGTTAAATCCAACACCTTCTACCTACTGCTACACACCTTTTTCGTTGCAACGGCATGCGGGGTAAATGCATGCGTTGTAACGGTTGCGTTGTAAACTCTGTTTCCCATGCAAGAAACATCAAGAGACCCACTTCTGTGGCAGTCTTCTGATGGTTGCCACTGTCATAAGGCATTGTGGGTGTATCCACAATATCAATGCGAGCTGTCACCGGGGCCTGAGTGCTCAGCGTTGATTTCACTTGAGGCATGTCCTCGATGTTGGATGTTCATTGGTCTATACACTTAGGGAGCTTCATTCTAAGTTGGTTATGAGGTAGTCACTATTTTGGTACAGCACAGTTTCAGGCATACAGCAAGTCTTTGGCACTATGCTAAGGACCAAGATACTGTAAAGTCTATCTAAGTAATCTAGCTGGCCAGTCAAATTCAACCTTATCAATAGTTTTCTATGAAATAAATGTTAAACCTGTCTTAGATGCAATATTTCCTGACCTACCTCTTTCAAAGAGCATCTGTTAATTCTAGGTATCCACTCCTGCAACTTATGCAAATTGTTCAAAACATGATTGCAGATCTTATCCTGTGGACAGCATAAAACATCCAAAATCTCAGCTCATCTGAAAGACCTTCCCTAGCTGCCAATAGGACAAAATAGTCTTTTGAAATCTTTTTGTTTCTGTATCAAGTGGTTTATAGTTCTGCATTTTCTTAGATTCAAATCAAATAGCTTTCATTTCAGTTACAAACCATTAAAAGCATACATACAGTTCAAAATAAAATCCATACAGTACACGCACATACAAACACTTATAAAAATGTAATTAATGCAAGTTTTAGAGTCAATATCCCCTACCTAGTTACACTTCACTCTTCAGTGGCCATGCTTATTCAACTCCCAAATATTTATAGAATCTGAATAGGTCGACAATCCCTTCCCTTCCTTACTGCCAATTCCTGGAATACCCTACCTCTTGCACTCAGATCTGCCGAATATTAACCTCAGTTTTGCAGACTACTTAATACCTATTTGTTATCTGCTTCTTAGGTCATGATCCAGGCTCAAGGCTCCTGTTTAACCCTCAGTTGAGTCTTCAGCACTGGTCACAGGGTCACAGGGTCCCAGGGTAATCAAGCACTTTATAAGATCCCAAATTAATCAAATGTATCAGTCTCTCTCAGACCCCTGAGTGCCTCGTTGCACCTACACTATTGTGCATCATGACTAAAAGACTTGCACAGGGCCCTTAAAGCACAACCTAGAGACCAGGTCCAGATTAATGCATTACGCAAGGTGTACAAGTCAGCCTGGAAATCTAGGGAAAGGGGTCTGAGGGAAGCCGCCTGTGAAAATCTGGCACAGACAGCAATTACTGAGAACAATAGGGAATTCTGGAAGGTGAGAAATGCTCCCTTTTAAAAAAAATAACACAGGGATTACACTAGATACTCACGTCAGCGAGGATGCTTGGGTGGCCCACTTTGAGCAGATTTTTGGGACCATGGACGAATCCCCAAAAGACCCAATCAGTGCAGTCCCAGCCCCAATGGTGTACTTGTTATTCAATATGGAAGAAGTAAGAAATGGGCTGAACAAGTGTAGTAGTGCTAAAGCCCCAGGCCCAGATGGAGTTCCTATTGATTTCTTCTTAGAGCACCAAGATCTGTGGGCCCCACTCCTAACTAATGTATTTAATGCCCTATCTAAGTTGGGTCCCTTAGCCTCCTGGAAAACCAGCATGATTGTTCCAATTTATAAAAAAGGAGACAAAGCAAAACCCCAGAACTACAGACCCATCTCCCTTTTGGAAAGTACCTCGAAATTGATGGGCCGTTTTTTGCTAAATAGGCTGGAAGAGTGGGCTAGGGAGAAAAATATTTTGATTCCAGCCCAGTATGGCTTGCAAAGGGGTAGCGGAACGATAGATCAGTGTCTGAACCTGAGCTTGACTATTGCTAAATATACCACAGCAAAGAGCGGTCAGACCTACATGGCCTTTATGGATTTAACGGCCGCGTTTGACTGTGTGAGCCATTCTAAACTGTGGAATATAATGGAAGCGATTGGTATTGATGCAGTATTAATCAATTTTATCTGCCAGCTGTATTCCCAAGCTATGGCACGTGTGCGTTATGTTAAAAATGGGGAAGGCACACAGACCTTCCAGATTATGAGGGGCGTTAGACAAGGTTGCGTCCTTGCCCCCTTTTCATTTTTGATCTATACAAATGAAGTTGAGGCTGCACTTGCAGGTTCTACACTGGACATCCCCTCTTTTAATACACTTACACTGCCGATTTTGGCTTACGCTGACTATGCAGTCTTAATAGCTAGAACTGGGGCGGCTTTACAATGCCTTATAGTGGCCTATGTGAGCTTTATGAAAGCACAGGACTTGAGGGTAAACCAGTCTAAATCTTTTATATGAATAACAGGGGTAGCACTCTCTAAAAGAATTCCATCCTTTTATATAGGGAGCCGAAAACTGGATGTGGTGGACACTTTTCCCTATTTAGGGGTATCGTTTGATAAAAAACAATCCTGGTCAAATATGGTGCAAAACAGGGCCCTAGTAATGGATAGAAGCATGGCAGCCAATTTTGGCTTTATTAAAAAATTGGGATCAAAACCAATTGTGCCTATAAAAAAGGTTTATAGTGACTAAGACCATCTCGGCTGCGACGTATGGGGCACGGGTCTGGAGACCGGCACCAATAAACTCTCTTCAAAAATTAGAGGATGGCTTCTTTAAGAGGGTCGTGTCCCTTTCTGGTTCTTGCTCTAATTATGTCTGCCATCAAGAACTTGGTTTACCAAATGTGACTGATACCATAAGGCTTGCACCTATTCTGCTATGGGATTCAATTTGGAGAAGGGACACGGTCAACCTAACTCAAATTATAATAAAAATCTGCTTGTCATTGAATAATGTACATAAAATCACATAGTTGCAGTAAGTAAGGACCACTCTGACTTCTCTAGGATTAGCTGACTTATTAATGAACCCTAGCTCCTGCATTAAATTCCCGAAAATGAAATTAAAGGCATTATTTTTATCCAAGGCAGATTATGAAATAAAGGAAAATATGCAAAAGCCTTTGTAATGTTATAACAAATGACAAAGGAAATCCTCAGCACACGTCTGTAGTGTATCTAAACAATTATCTGCACATTGTAGGCATAAATATTAACACAGTGTTTTGAGTTTCTTGTTTTCCTTTCTTATAGTTTTTCTTCAGCCGACATGTGTTTCGTCGCATACACTGGGAAGTCGTCCCGCGACTTTCTCAAGGCTGTATAAACACAAACAAAAGACTGATGTAACACCATACATACACTGGTGTACATTATCACATTAGAAGTTCCCCATGTCTAGAGGTATAATTATACACCTCTAAGGAGAAGCATGTAATAAACACGCACAAGGTAGAACAAATGAACATGAAACCCTTGCCAATCAAGGGCCCAACCTTGCTATTAAGCCAAACTATATGGGGTGAAAAAGTGACATCCCTGATCACCTGCTGATTGGTGATGGAGGAAAACATTTGTGACGACAAAGTGAAAGAGCTAAATACCAATCTATGACCGTGTGCTGGTCAAAAAACCGTGATGACACTTATCTGACATTGATTAAAGAACAGCCTAAATTAAGGACTGTAGATTGTCAGATACAAGCACAAAAACACAAAAAAACAGACAATAGGTGATGGAAGAGTGATCAATATATCCACCTTAAAACCCAAAGTCATGTGTATGTGAGAACACATTTCAAATACCTCTACAATCTTTGGTATATTCCTCTGTGAAATTAAAGAAACCCATCATTAGAACAAACTCCTCGTATACATGCCTACTTCCATTTCTAAATCTGACACGCAGATGGAAAACCTACTTCTTATGTGGTGATAATTCTAACCCACAATGGGTAAAATATCTGTCTTCTGCGTTAAAATCGGTTCTTCAGTCAGGAAAGGTCTCCGTCTGACCAATCCACGAGCTCTGAAAATATATATATATCCGGGGATGTAATAATGTATAAACTCCTCCAAAGACAATACTTGTATCTATCATTAGGTAAGATCCATATAATACTGTAAATGCACATATATCAACTTTCGAGCCAGAAATCACTAGACACCTGTGCGCGACGCCGCCTTATTCATCCCAATAACTCAAGGGAGTGTAATAAACTCGCTAACATAACACACCATCCAGCCACAACCTCTATGCGGTCATGCTTACTTGTTCAAAACGCAAACGCGTGTCCCCGCTTTGCATATCCATTACATTGTCAGAGTTGCAACACGTGCGTTAGCGTATCTAACTATTTCTAACATCTCAGAGAGTGTCATCCGTCACCCCTATCTGACTCAAAGTCCAAGACTTAGCCAATGGAATCATATATGTCTCATCGAGATCACAACACACATCCATATATCAACTCTCGAGCCAGAACTATCTCAGCACCTGTGCGCGACGCCAACTTGTTAATCCCTATCACTAAAGGGAGTGTAATAAGCTCGCTATCCTAACACACCATCCAGCCGCAGCCTCTATGCGGTCATGCTTACTTGTTCAAAACGCAAACACATGTCCCCGCTTTACATATCCATTACATTGTCAGGGTTGCAGCACGTGCGCTCACGTATCAAACTATTCCTAACAGCTCAGAAAATATCCACCGTCACCACTATCCGACTCAGTCATCCGAGACTTTGCTGATGGAACCGTATATGTCCCATCACGATCCCAACACAAATCCATATGTACTGCACCCAATTGGCACCAAGATATTTAAAAGATGCCTTCATAACACATGCCCAATTCGTATTTGTCCATCACACAAGTATACTATCTCAAACTACCCGCGAAGTCCTTCAAAGTTTAACAATGTATCCACAGTCAATTATCTCTTACCGTAAGGACAGCTCCGTCATCAACGTAGCCCAAGACCGTGGCTCTCGAGTGTGAGAACACAGGAAATGAATGTTCCCGCCTTTATACAATCTCTCACAGCTAGGAGTCGTCAAAATAGAAGGACACTGTTGGACTTGGCCCTTTTTGGCCGGTTCACCCCTAAACTTTTTGCCTGGTCTGTGACCTAGTGTTGGTGGTTTTAGGTCCAGTGGAAAGTGCGTGCGCGCTCTGTGCACATTTAGTGAGATTGACCTGCCTCCCATAGGAATGCATTGGGGATCTGTGTGCCAGTGGTAATTCCTAGGGTGAGAGGAGTGCAGGGGCGAGTTTAGTATGTGCGAACTCGTGAGAATAAATGCTGCGCAATGGTGTGCGCAGATTTATTATAACTGGTGTAGGAATGCCACTTTTAGAAGTTGGCATTTATGTGTGCTCTGTGTCTGCCTGCCTGATGTGAATTGCATGTCTGGCTTGTGAGTGACAGGGGCTGGGAGGTGTGTGTGGCTCCTGGAGGGGCAGGGTGAGTCAGCGCAGTGGTGAATAGAGAGATCTGCATCTAGATGGGAGGGAGGAGTTGCACCTTGGACCTGAATAGGGCTGTGCCTTCCCTCCACAATGCTGGCTCCACCCCTGTGGTGAGTCTGATGTCCCTAGCCTGTCCTGTGAAAGGAGAGAGGAGCTGAGCAAAACAAAGTGCTCCAAAGCTCCCCCAAACCAGTTGCGTCTGGTTTTCCCCAGCCCTGCACCTTTACACAAAGGGAAAAGGGTGTATAAAAGAAGGGGCTGTGACCCCATGTAAGGGTTCTCGTTCAGTTCCTGTGCTGTTCCTGACGGAGGGGGCTTGCTGCTGCTGGGGCCCAGGGGGGGCTGCCATGAGGGCTTGCCTCCTGGGCCCTGCATTGCCCCTTGATCCCTAAAGACCTGGAAGAACTTCTCTGCAGGACCTTTTGTGCATCTAGCGCTTTGGGAGCGCTGTACCCTACTTGCCAGGAGAAGAGGAGCGCTCTATATGCAAATCGCCAGAAGAGGAGCTGGTGTGGGTAGCGCGCTGTGGATTTCAGGGGAAATCCCCGGTGTAGGGATTCCCCCATGCCGGTTTGTGCAGCGGGGACCTGCCCGCCTTTGGGTACTATTAGCGGCAGAGCAGGAGCCCGCCCCGCCCTGCCGCATTTTGCCAAATCGTGCGGGTGCCCACCCCGCTTATCCTCTTATTTTAATTACGGGAGCCTACCCCGTAATTGATGAAATCCGCGGCCGGGGGAAGTCAGGCAACGTGCTGCCTGACGGCGGGCGGGACTTCCGGTTTTGCGAGGAAGCCCCGCCCACGCCGGTGCAGAGTCTTGCGGCCGGTGGAGAGAGTCCCGGGTCCCAGGAGGGGACCCGGGTGAAGCGAGGAGCAGGCCGAGCGATGAATGCGGCCCGACCGGGGCTCCCATGAGCTGTAGGGAGCCCCGGTGCCCAAGGAAGAAGAGGTAGACCGGCAGGAGCCCACCCCGCCTATATGGATGCCCCCCGAGGCCGGAGAAACCGACCGGAGCCTCGCAGGCTCCATGCTGAAAGTCCCGGCCCCCAGGAGAGGGACCGGGCGAAGAGAGGAGTCCCCGAGCAGCAGTCCCGGTGAGTGGGGCTGGCCTGGATGTGGTTGGTGCCTCTCGAGGCACGTTGCCGGTGCTTAGGGAGGTTTTGAGTGGCCCTGCCTGAGAGCGGGCCGCTCCAACGGTGTGGGCATTTGTTCTTAAAGGGCCCAGAGGGGCCCGGGCTGTTCCCAGTGTCAGAGCCCGTGTGGCTCCAACGAGTGGGCACATGGTGGTGAGGGCCCCGAGGGGCCGGTGTCCCCCTACCGGTCGAGGCACATTGTCGGTGCCTGAGTGGTCCCGCAGGAGAGCGGGCCACTCCAATGAGGGGCACAGTAGTTGTAGGGCCCCAGTAGGGGTCCTGAGGGCCAGTGGGGCCCGTGCCCAATCCCCCATGTGTTTTCAGAGTCCTGGAGTGGGACAGAGGGCACAGTGAGTGCCCGAGCCCATGTTCTACATCGCAGCTGCAACGTTTTGGGGCCATTTGCTTTTAGAGAGGCACAGTGAGTGCCAGTGCCACATTTTGATCCCACCGCTGCCACCAATGTTAGAAATGGGATCTCTGGTTGGCTAAGGCTTGCGCCAAAGCCAGGCAGAGACCACCACTCTAGTCAGGGCGAGGGAGTTACACGCCAAAGATAACCCCTGCTCACCCCCTTGGTAGCTTAGCACGAGTAGTCAGGCTTATCCCGGAGGCAATGTGTAAGCGTTTGCACAACACACCCACAGCAACAACATACTAGGCACACCACAAAAGGAACTCCACACAGGTTATATATAAAAATAGCCTTTGTATTATCATAAAACACATTAGAATAGTACTCACATATTATACATCGTGCCACCTGGCACGGGTCATATTTACAAGGGAATTATTTACACCTGACAGGGCCAACTGGACCACTGTCAGAACCAGCACAAAGTGAACTTAGTATAGGTAGTACTTATAATAAATGTAGAACACATCATGAACGTACAACCAGTAATCACTGGTAACCACTGTACTTAGCATCAGCCTGTAACATAAACTACATTATGCACAGTATCACATCAGGCGCAAATTACATTCTGCGCCAACCTCACCAGCATAAATACATTATGCAATCCTCTCATAAGTCTAAACCCATTAGACCCTAACCTCCTAAGTATAACTCACATTAGGGGCGTAAGCGCAGTAGAGAATAACTCACAACCTAAACGCCTTAGGTAATAATAAAATCACAAGCATAAAAACATTATGCAGAACCTCATAATCATGACAGTACATTAGAGGTATAATACGGGGTGCGTAAATCATACTACATGATTACATTTCCTAGCACCACATTGTCACATTAGGCCTGGCGTCCTATAAATCTCACAGTCCCTCTGGCCAACTGGCCATCTCAAAGAGGGCTCAAATGCTCTATGTCCACAGAGTCAGGGCGCGCTGCCTAGCAGCGAGCGTCAAGTGCGCAATCTGCGCAGGCCTAACGTAGCAGCTGCCCACTACTTGCTGGGCAGCTGCTACGTTTAGGCCTGCGCAGATTGCGCACCCTTGACGTTCGCTGCTTAGGCAGCGCGCCCTGACTCTGTGGAGATAGGGCATTTGAGCCCCTTTTGAGATGGCCAGTTGGCCAGGGGACTGTGAGATTTATAGGCGCCAGGCCCTAATGTGACAATGTGGTGCTAGGGAATGTAATCATGTAGTATGATTTACGCACCCCGTATTATACCTCTAATGTACTGTCATGATTATGAGGTTCTGCATAATGTTTTTATGCTTGTGATTTTATTATTACCTAAGGCGTTTAGGTTGTGAGTTATTCTCTACTGCGCTTACGCCCTAATGTGAGTTATACTTAGGAGGTTAGGGTCTAATGGGTTTAGACTTATGAGAGGATTGCATAATGTATTTATGCTGGTGAGAGTTGGCGCAGAATGTAATTCGCGCCTGATGTGATACTGTGCATAATGTAGTTTATGTTACAGGCTGATGCTAAGTACAGTGGTTACCAGTGATTACTGGTTGTACGTTCATGATGTGTTCTACATTTATTATAAGTACTACCTATACTAAGTTCACTTTGTGCTGGTTCTGACAGTGGTCCAGTTGGCCCTGTCAGGTGTAAATAATTCCCTTGTAAATATGACCTCGTGCCAGGTGGCACGATGTATAATATGTGAGTACTATTCTAATGTGTTTTATGATAATACAAAGGCTATTTTTATATATAACCTTCTGTGGAGTTCCTTTTTGTGGTGTGCCTAGTATGTTGTTGCTGTGGGTGTGTTGCGCAAACGCTTTACACATTGCCTCCGGGATAAGCTTGACTGCTCGTGCCAAGCTACCAAGGGGGTGAGCAGGGGTTATCTTTGGCGTGTAACTCCCTCGCCCTGACTAGAGTGGTGGTCTCTGCCTGGCTTTGGCGCAAGCCTTAGCCAACCAGAGATCCCATTTCTAACAGACACATATTGTCTCCAAAACGGGTGCCATCTTGAAATTCCCAATAGGCACCAAAATCTTCAAAATCCTCACGCAGCAGCACTGTATTCAAAGCTCTTACAGTGCTATCTGACCCAAAATATGTCATATGGTTATACTACTTATATTGTTCTGTGCACAGTGCAAAATGATCAGCAAATTAATCGTGATTAAAACTGTACCAAAATGGGCGCCATCTTGAAACGTGTTCACCGTGTTTATGGTAACATGCTTTCCAAAATTGAGGAGGCAAACACCACCCTTTAAGTGTATGAAAGGGCGTAAGGTCACTTTCAAAATTCATTAAGATGGTGTGACAAATCATCTAAAACCAGTGTTGGTTGTGATATATTAACGCTACATTTTTCCATCTTCTAGATAACTTCAATTAGATTTAAGTTCCTATATTTTTTATATAAGGAAAATATAACCGGAAAGTAGACATAACGATTTTTAACAGAAGAGGAAAAAAGTGTAAAATTTGAGTTACGAAACGAGGCAACCGAAATCATTTCTTATATTACATACTTTTGATAACTATTATCCACACAGAAAATGCAGTAATGAGCATTTCACCTTCCCAAAAAATAATGCAGCTCCTGATCCACATTTAACCCAATCTTCAATAGTACGAAGTTTGAGAATCCAACGAGCTTCGCGTCTTCGTAAGGCAAGTTCTCTGTTACCCCCTCTGGGGTGTCTCTGAGTTTGTTCTATGCCATAGAATGAGAAGTGTTTATTAGTGGTTTGTGAGGGGCAGAGCACGATGTGTGCTGCGATAGGATATCTAATGTCCCCTTGTTTCACCGTTCTCATGTGTTCCCCTATTCTTTCACGTAATGTCCTTATGGTGCTACCCACATATCTTTTGTTACACCTGCACTCGATAATGTATACAACAAATTTAGTCAGGCAGTTTATATTGGAAACAATCCTGTACGTTTGGTCTCCTGGGCCCTTAAAATGAGTCTTTCTGCTACAGGCCCACTTACATGCACTGCAGTGCACACAGCCATAAAAACCTATTGTACGTTGTGTAAGCCAACTCTCTTTCGCCCCAACTCTTGGATAACTAGGGCTCAGTAAATTTCTCAGTGAGACTCCTCGTCTATAAGTAATGTCTGGTCTGTCTGAGATCGCATCGCTGAGGGATTTGTCAGCTCTCAGAATGTGCCAATGCTTGTTGAGACTACGTACTAACACCCCCGACCAGGCATTGTAACCAGTCACCATACGCATCTTCTCATTTTTCTTGCTAGGTTTGGTGTGTTCCCTTAAAGTGTCCTGTCTCTTTACACTATTTATTCTCTGTTCAGCTTTCCTAAATGTATTTTTGCCATAGCCCCTTCTCTGGAAGCGGGCCAACACACCTTTCTTACTTTCCTCAAATTCCGGATCTTGGCTGCAATTTCGTCTAACCCTGATTAGTTCTCCAAAGGGAATAGACCTAATTTGGTGAGCAGGATGAGCATTGGGTTCATGCAACAGTGCGTTGCACGCTGTCTTTTTACGAAACAATCTACTTTGGATCTTATTCTCCTTGATATAAAGTTCAACATCTAAAAAAGAGATCTTGTTTGTGCTAAACTCAAAGGTGAATCTGATGTTATATTCATTTTCATTGATGTATTTGAAAAATCCAACACTTCTCATTCTATGGCATAGAACAAACTCAGAGACATCCCAGAGGGGGTAACAGAGAACTTGCCTTACGAAGACGTGAGGCTCATTGGATTCTCAAACTTCGTACTACTGAGATTGGGTTAAATGTGGATCAGGAGCTGCATTATTTTTTGGGAAGGTGAAATGCTCATTACTGCATTTTCTGTGTGGATAATAGTTATCAAAAGTATGTAATATAAGAAATGATTTCGGTTGCCTCGTTTCGTAACTCAAATTGTACACTTTTTTTTCTCTTCTGTTAAAAATCGTTATGTCTACTTTCCGGTTATATTTTTCTTGTATAAAAAAAATAGGAACTTGAATCTAATTGAAGTAATCTAGGGGATGGAAAAATGTAGCGTTAATATATCACAACCAACACTGGTTTTAGATGATTTGTCACACCATCTTAATGAATTTTGAAAGTGACCTTACGCCCTTTCATACACTTAAAGGGTGGTGTTTGCCGCCTCAATTTTGGAAAGCATGTTACCATAAACACGGTGAAACACGTTTCAAGATGGCGCCCATTTTGGTACAGTTTTAATCACGATTAATTTGCTGAACATTTTGCACTGTACACAGAACAATATAAGTAGTATAACCATATGACATATTTTGGGTCAGATAGCACTGTAAGAGCTTTGAATACAGTGCTGCTGCTTGAGGATTTTGAAGATTTTGGTGCCTATTGGGAATTTCAAGATGGCACCCGTTTTGGAGACAATATGTGTCCTTCTATTTTGACGACTCCTAGCTGTGAGACATTGTATAAAGGCGGGAACACTCATTTCCTCTGTGTTCTCGCACTCGAGAGTCACGGTTTTGGGCTACGTTGATGACGGAGCTGTCCTTACGGTAAGAGATAATGGACTGTGGATACATTATTAAACTTTGTAGGACTACGCAGGTAATTTGAGATAGTATACTTGTGCGATGGACAAATACGAATTGGGCATGTGTTATGAAGGCATCTTTTAAATATCTTGGTGCCAATTGAGTGCAGTACATATGGATTTTTGTTGGGATCGTGATGGGACATATACGGTTCCATCAGCAAAGTCTCGGACGACTGACTCGGATAGTGGTGACGGTGGATATTTTCTGAGATGTTAGGAATAGTTTGATACGTGAGCGCACGTGCTGCAACCCTGACAATGTAATGGATATGTAAAGCGGGGACACGCGTTTGCGTTTTGAACAAGTAAGCATGACAGCATAGAGGTTGCGGCTGGATGGTGTGTTAGGATAGCAAGCTTATTACACTCCCTTTAGTGACTGGGATTAACAAGGCGGTGTCGCGCACAGGTGCCGAGATAGTTCTGGCTCGAGAGTTGATATATGGATGTGTGTTGTGATCTCGATGGGACATATATGGTTCCATTGGCTAAGCCTTGGACTTTGAGTCGGATAGTGGTGACGGATGACACTCTCTGAGATGTTAGAAATAGTTAGATACGCTAACGCACGTGTTGCAACTCTGACAATGTAATGGATATGCAAAGCGGGGACACGCGTTTGCGTTTTGAACAAGTAAGCATGACCGCATAGAGGTTGTGGCTGGATGGTGTGTTATGTTAGCGAATTTATTACACTCCCTTGAGTTATTGGGATGAATAAGGTGTCTAGTGATTTCTGGCTCGAAAGTTGATATATGTGCATTTACAGTATTATATAGATCTTACCTAATGATAGATACGAGTATTGTCTTTGGAGGAGTTTATACATTATTACATCCCCAGATATATATATATATTTTCAGAGCTCGTGGATTGGTCAGACGGAGACCTTTCCTGAATGAAGAACCGATTTTAACGCAGAAGACAGATATTTCACCCATTGTGGGTTGGAATTATCACCACATAAGAAGTAGGTTTTTCATCTACGTGTCAGATTTAGAAATGGAAGTAGGCATGTATACGAGGAGTTTGTTCCAATGATGATTGGTATATTCCTCTGTGAAATTAAAGAAACCTAAGATTGTAGAGGTATTTGAAATACGTTCTCACATACACATGACTTTGGGTTTTAAGGTGGATATATTGATCCCTCTTCCATCACCTATTGTCTGTTTTTTTGTGTTTTTGTGCTTGTATCCGACAATCTACAGTCCTTAATTTAGTCTGTTCTTTAATCAATGTCAGATAAGTGTCATCACGGTTTTTTGACCAGCACACGGTCATAGATTGGTATTTAGCTCTTTCACTTTGTCGTCACAAATGTTTTCCTCCATCACCAATCAGCAGGTGATCAGGGATGTCACTTTTTCACCCCCTATAGTTTGGCTTAATAGTAAGGGTTGGGCCCTTGATTGGCATGGGCTTCATGTTCGTTTGTTCTACCTTGTGCGTGTTTATTACATGTTACTCCTTAGAGGTGTATAATTATACCTCTAGACATGGGGAACTTCTAATGTGATAATGTACACCAGTGTATGTATGGTGTTACATCGGTCTTTTGTTTGTGTTTATACAGCCTTGAGAAAGTCGCGGGACGATTTCCCAGTGTATGCGACGAAACACGTGTCGGCTGAAGAAAAACTATAAGAATAAAGAAAGAAAAACAAGAAACTCAAAATATTGTGTTAATATTTATGCATACAATGTGCAGATAATTGTTTAGATACACTACAAACGTGTGCTGAGGATTTCCTTTGTGTATTCAGTGGCCTCGCCGCAATTTTGGGGGAGGTTGGTGGTTCTCCTCACCTTACAGCACTGGCCAGAATTTAGGATCTACTGAAACTAATATATGTGCGATTTTCCTGAGTGGCGCCGTTTCACCTAGCTCAATACCACTGTCCGTTCAAAGGTCGGTTCTAACAAATTACCCTGCCTCTAATGGAGGGAGCGTGCTCGTATTTAGAAACGGTAAGGAACCCTCAGCATAGATTCATTTTGTTTAGGCTCAGAATGAGCCTAATCCATTTGATGTTGGGTTTCCCCACAAAGAGGTATACTTTTAATGAACTGTCAACTTGCCGATGTAATAATACCTCAGAGCAATCTGACCTCCACTTATTTTTCTTCTGTGGCTTCTACAAGGAACAAAGATCAAGATATATTTTACCTCTTTTACAACGTTATAATTTTACTCAATGCCGCCCTGCTTTGTCCTTTCTTAAAAAACGTAATGATCCATTCGTTTTCTTTAGCTATATTCCTTTGAGCCTGTATGAGAAGGAGTAAACTGTGTTTAGCTGAGAAACCACAGATGCTTTAAGAGGCTATCTGACATATATAACTTATCACTCAGCACTTTATGGAGCTAATAAGAGGGAATTTTGAGAGTGGAATTGTCATAACTTTTAAAAATAAATATTTTTATAAAGGTAATTAGTACCTGTTCAATGGTTTTTTAAATGTGATGGCTGCATTGTGTAGAATTAATTTTAGACATCTTAGATTCTATACACTATTTGGGAAGATGTTGGTTGTTAGGAATTCTGAATTCGTACATGCTAATCGCGCTGTGAATAAGTAAGTAGGTAATTGTCTACTTGGCGGACCTTGAGTGAAGTTTTTAGCGTTCATTCCATCTACCGGTGGTATTAAAATTAATTTGTTTTCTAGATAATGTTAGGCTCGAAGTGTTGTTAATATGGACTCCTCAATGCCATTTTTATCTTGTATTTTTTACTAAGATTTTATGTATTGTTATTTTTAACCTCTATTGTACTTTTATGATGTATGTTTTTTAATGTGATCGAATAAAGTTATTGAATTAAATTGACTGCAATGGCTCTGTCTAAAGATAAGGTCTATAGTGCTATGAGTGGCATCTTTTATATCTTGCTTCCCCCCACTGGTGGATGGCCTTTGTCACTCCACAGATCGCAGAGCCCAGGGGAAAAAACCAAACAAGTTTAGCGCACCTCCACTAAAGTTCAGTGAAGTCTACTAGTACAACCACATATGCATGGTCGAAGTGGATTTTTTGATTTATGTGTGAAGTAAAAACTTCATCAAATTGAAATCCAGGTACTGTACATACTAAATAATCTATTCTCAAGCAGGTTCAATTGAAAACAGGAATAGAAAATGAGATCGTTATCTTCCTCCTGTTGCCACATAATGTCTAGCGAAATTAAATCTTTCAGGCCATGCAGTAATGCTCTAGGCAGTTTTATACTGAATGATAATGAAGAATTAAAATCACAGTTAGAATTTTCCCCTGAATTATAGGAAGGATTGAAATAACTCAGTATAAAATTCTTCTTGAGCTTCATTTGGGGCATATTCTGTACACCTGAATAATTCTTAATCCACCCACCACCAGCATTCAGAGGTTCTTTTTTGCCACTCAATGATTAAGAGACAAGTTCACCAAGATTGCAACCCTCCTTTATTTGAGCTTTGTGACGAGAAATGGGATAAAGGACTATATTGCTTATTGTTTCTTAGAGTAAGGGTAAGCCGGTATTCAGATCAAGTATCAACATCAACATAAGCTTTATTTGTTTTTTGTACAAACCATAAAAGCCAGTATAAATACAACAGTGCAAAGATAAATATACTTACAAAATATATGAAATTCATTGATTAAAAACCATACCAACCAACGCTATAAAACCTAAACTAAAATCCAGCCACAAGTGTTCACAGGCCTAGACTATTTCTCAATCTCATAGCGGCTTTTAAAAAACAAGGTACATTAAAAATTATATCTACTGGTAACAATTGTAAGAACAAAAGAGCTGGTCGCACTTGGGTAAACTTTCCACGTTTTAATAAAGGGATGATACAGGCCTTCCTCGGTACAGCATAAAAATGATAAAAGATTATAAAATGCAGAGTATCATGCGGAGACGCATTGTCGCAGCCACAAAAGTCAAGGGTGTAAACGTCTTACCTGCCCCGAGGAAAACATAACAGATAGGGCAGTAAATCCATCCTGATTTTGGTAAGTAAAAAATTATCATAATTACTCTTTACTCTTTACAACTGAAAGGTAAGGCTCCATTGTTTGGACGGATTTAAACAAAATATATCTACATACCAAGGGCATCTAAAGGGCTACTTGTTCTCTAACCATGGTCCTCTGCCTCATAAAATGTTCTCTTATCCAATTACGATTTGCCTTATCTATACTCTCAGGGGTATTAAATAAATCAATCCGACCTAAGCTCTGCAATGATTACTTACCATGCTTAATCCAGGGAACATGATGGGAGTGGTCAAAGGAAAGGCAATCTTTCAATATCTCTTTGTTTAGCTTAGTTTCGTTACTTGTGCAGACGTCAATCCAAAGGAAAAGTGGGCAGAGTGCCGATATATCAGTTACATAGACTACTCCCAATTGTTGCACTGCAAAAGTTGAGACGCTTTGGGGAACACATAAAAGTCGTCTTAAAAATATTTTGAACGGTCTGCAGCTGGTTCTGTTTGATGTACCCCCAGATCTCACTCCCATAAGTCACTTTTGAGGCGCATTTGGCATGGTAAACCTGCAATAATGCCCTGATAAGTCTTGTGCCCAACCTAGAAGCAAAATTAAAAACCTCTGCATTGGCACTTGTAAAATCAGCTTTTTTCCCCATTCACCAAGGGGCTCCAGCTCAAGAATGAATCAAACAGTATAGCCAGGTATGAAAACGCCCTAGTCTTAGGTAATATGTGTGTTCCTAAAGTAAAATATTTTGTCTTTGTTGTTCGGGGGCCTAGAAGCATCAAAAAGGATTTACTAACATTGACAAATATGTCCAGGTCACCCATGAATACTGCAAATGAGTCCAACAGGGCCTGCAGACCCCTTGCAGTCTTAGCAATTAAAACTGCATCATCTGCATACTATAGCACAGACAGTGAGCGAGACCCCACCTGTGGTCAGTCTGCATAAGTATCAATCAGGACCTGCTCAAGTTTATTTACATGCAGGGTAAATACAAAATTTAAAAAATGCATCCCTGTCTCACACCTCTACCAATATTAAAACAGCAGGTGCATTTCAAATCTTTAGTGTATCACACCAATGCCACTGTATTAGGAAGGAGGTCTCTTAATAAATAAACTATATCCTGATCTACCCCATAGATAACATACGTTGCCACTGTTTAGCTCTGTTTACCCGATCGAAGGTCGAGGTGAGATCCATAAAAGCTAAATGGATAGAGCCTGAGTGGGCAACAGTATATTTCCCTTAAACAATATACAGGCTCAGACATTCGTCCACTGTCAACCTGCCCAACCCAAAACTATACTGCACATCAGATAAAATGTTGTGATTCTCAGCCAAAAACACTAGTCTACCCAAAAGGGCCCGCCCCACCACCTTAACCACTGTCCATCAGTGAAGTCGGCCTTTAACATTGGTGGTTGTCCCTTTCACCCTTTTTAAAAACAGGGCCAAAAATATTGGTGGCCCATGACTGTGGAGTTCCCTCCAAAAATGCTGCATTCAGAGTTTGAGTCAGTACTGAGGCCCAGACCTCTGTGTCATTAATGTGTAGATCTAGTGGGATTCCATCGGGTCCTGGGGCCTTGTTCTTGGTTAAACCTAATATGCCCTTCTCTACTTCATCTAATGTGAAGGACAGCTTTGAAAGCTCTTCCTCCAGATACCCCCCATTACAGTCATTTGTGGAGGAAATACTTTTATAGATTCCCTCAAAATGGGAAACCCAACTATCTTCAGTGATGTGTGAGCCAAGAAATGCTACATCGTCTGATGGAAAAAGGGGGTTGTTGATTATGCTCCACAATTTAGCACTACTACTTAAAGTGCTCGCCTCTAATAGACTGTCCCATGCAGTGTCCCATAATGCATTCTTGCATCTCACAGTTTCCGAATTATACCTCCTACGGCAAATCTTGATGAGGGCAAGCAACCTTCTGAGATGCCTAGAAGGACAGACAATGTACGCGAGATAGTTTTAAAGACCCCCAGAATCTCTCGAGGATTATAATTAATGGAAAGACAGATTATGAGCTCAGTTTCTTAGCTAGAGTGCAGGGACTGATTAAAGCTTTCGGGAACTACTTGAAACCACCTAAGCCTTCTCCCCTAACTAGTTGCCTTCCAAGTTCTTCTAACCCCTAAGAGGCTCTCTTGCATGGCCTGTGTCCAATATCATGATAGGCAAACTGGATATGGATCACTAAAGGGGCACTGTGGAATACTAACGTCCAAAATATTAAGAAAAATTAGTGCTGAAACAAAGATAAAATCAATGATTGTATCACACACCCTCCCTGTAAAGGTGGGGTTGACCAAGTAATTTCTCATGTAGGTTAAGTAACTTGTGGGAGAATTTAAGTCGATTTCAGGATGATTATACAACCTAATGGCCTCTGGTGGATCCCTTTTACTTATAGTTCTACCCCAATCAAATGATTTAACTATTAACAAAACTGCATTTTGAACATTCTTTTATGCCAGTAGAAGGGAAGCAGGTCCTTCTGCCAGCTCCCCAGCGACAGTTCTCCTGTCCAGCTTGCCAGCAGTCCCCTACCCTCTGCCTCCTATCTGCTGCTCTCTGTATGTGCCACCTCTGCTCGTTTCTTGCTCTGTTTTGTCTTTTCTGCTCATTTTTCTGCCCTCTGTTTTGCCTTTTCTGCCCTCTGTTTTGCCTTTTCTGCTTATTTTTGTGCCCTGCATTTTGCCTTTCCAGCTAATTTTTCTGCCCTCTGTTTTGACCTCGTCTTCTCTGTTTTTCCTTTTCTGCCCTCTTTTTTTTGCCTTTTTCTGCCCTGTTTTGCCTTTTCTGCCCTGTTTTGCCTTTTTGTGCTTGTTTCTTCTCTCTTCCTGCCGTTTCCCTCCTCCCGCTGTTTCCCTTCTCCCGCCACCCGGCGCCCCGCCATCCCCCAGGACCTACTCAATGGAGGCCGCAGTGCGACCCCATTGAGCTCGTCCTCGCTTCAGCTCCCCTTGCAACAGTTCTCTTGTTCAGCTTGACCACAGTCCGCTACCCTCAGCTGCCTGTTTACCTGCTGGCCTCTGTTTGTGCCTCCTCGTTTTTCTGCCCTTTGTCTGGCTTTTCTCTGCTTGTTTTTTTGTCCTCTGTTTTGCCTTTTTCTGCTAGTTTTTTTGTCCTCTGTTTTGCCTTTTCTGCCGTTTTTCTGCCCTCTGTTTTGCCCTCTTCTGCTCTCTTTTGCCTTTGCTGCTTGTTTTTCAGCCCTCTGTTATGCCTTTTTCTGCTTGTTTGTCTGCCCTCTGTTTTGCTTTTTCTGCTCGTCTCTTCCCTCTTCCTGCTGTTTCCTCAAGACCTGTCACAGGAGGAGCTGGTATGACAGAGACCTCGCACCCCAGCGCCCAGATACCACTAGGGGTGACAGTGCTGCTCTACAACTGCTGATTGATTGAGTGCACTTTGAAATATAAGTACTGACAAGCCAATAGGTCTGGACTTTCCCATAGCTGTAGTACCTCAAGTCCTTACTGGATGTCCCTCACCAGACAGGACCAAGAGTTTTATCGCCTTTAACAAGGCTGTAGTCCCTTAAGATGTTACTAGATGTCCTTTTCAAGTGAGAAGTAACTGCCTAAATGTCTTTCATAAACCTGCAGTGTTTGAAGCCATTTCCAGATGTCCTTCATGAGTTAGATGCAGCACCCTTACAAGCCATTCAGAAACATACAGTACTGCTAGTGTGTCAGACCCCCTTTCAGAGGGCCACGGAGCAAGCAGGAGCTACTGGACCCAACCACAGGGGTTGTAAATACAGTGCAAGTGTATCTCAATGATACATGGCAAACATCATGATGGTGGTGACTATATTATAATGTGCAATAATGCAACACAAAATAACAAGAGCTTAACAATTACTGTTGGTTTGTATGTACTGTCCCCTTGGAAAAATGTACAGTGACAGAGAAATGCACTAATAACGCCTATTATCCATAATGATGTTTGACTACAACAACAATGTGGCAAGTATCAAAGACAGTAATGGAAGTGGCCATTTTAAAATGCATAGTAATACAAGCTCATCAATTACTGGGGATAGTATTTCATCCTGGTACATACAATCC
Organism: Calotriton arnoldi; assembly: GCA_963921515.1. Classification (NCBI taxonomy): domain Eukaryota; kingdom Metazoa; phylum Chordata; class Amphibia; order Caudata; family Salamandridae; genus Calotriton; species Calotriton arnoldi. The sequence goes on along the minus strand of CAWUFW010002794.1, from coordinate 1,047,270 downwards.
AAAAATAATGTGCTATCCAATAAAACCTCCTAAATTAGAAGATCTATGTAAGTGATCTTGGAACACAAACTAAAAAAGCAGTTGCCACCTCAACTCCATTGCAACAAACAAGTATTGAAAAAGTACATAAATAAACAATCTGTCCATTATTAAATTGGAAACTAGTGTGACTAGGCAAAAAACCAATCCCACTTAGCAATGCTATTTCAGCTACTGAAAAGCACAACTGTATAGCTGACCACAGATAGAAAGAATTTACATACATTTCATATTGAGCCTCTGTACTACTTATACTCCATATCCCATGATGTCTCAAGGGGCCATAGGAAACATGACATTTCCACTCAGTCATTCAGATCACTCTTTGAAATAGGTTCTTATTTATGTCCATCCCTGGCGTGCTATCCAGAATCTCCAATATTTGGAAGCGAAGATGTGAAAGATTATGTTGGAATTCATGGAAATTCATAGCAACTGCAAATTTCACATTCTTTTTACATATGTTGCTTTTATGTTCTGAAATATGAAGTTTGATTTTTCTCTCTGTTGTGCCTGTATACAACAGGCCATATGGACAATTTCAACGAGTAAATGCAATTCTTGGTGTTTCAATCCTCTCTGTGTTTCAGTTTGATCTTAGTACCCTTGTGAGGGTGGCATAAGAATGGCCAAGAGATCACATTGTTACAATGTACACAGTTATTACAAGGGATAGTTCCTGTGCGATCGTTCTTTTGGTACTTGAGTTGTTTGTTTCCTTATAACCAAGTAAACATAAGATTTTCCGAATAGTGTGCACCAAAGTCTTGTTCTAACTGGAAAATCTCCCATCTGTTGTTTATCAACCTTTTGATGGCAATACTGATAGTAGAGAACCTTGACACAAATGCAAAAAGTGCCTTTAAAGGTTGTATAGATTTAGTCAACAATTCTAGTGTGTATATATATATATATATATATATATATATATATTCACTGAAAAAACCATAGGTTTCAGGGGCGTTATAGTTAGTTGGACATTTCACTCGTACAAAACCATAGAAATTCCCCCGTTATAGTTAGTTCAGCTAACTATAACTCAGCGCGCCACGCAATGCACTGCTGATGACGTCACATATTACATCACTCATGACATGGTCAGTGACATCACTCATGACATCACTGATGACATCACTGATGACATCATCCTTGTGATAGAGTGGCAGACCTCCTCTCACCCTAATATAACCTTTGATACACACACTCAAAAATACAAACTAACATTTTCAAAACAATGGACATACCAATAACAGTTACAACACACCTATTCAGTAATTCCAAGATCTACACACACATCCACTCATTCACCAACAGTCCCTATACAGTCACTCATACATGTACTCACTCATCATATGTACTCATACACCTATACATCCTGTTACACACCGCCACTCATCCATAGTTACTCACACACATAGTCACACATGCAAACAAAGTATCAAACATCCATTTACTTGCATATACAGTTATACACACACTACCACACTTACTTCTACAGAAACTTACACATACTTACTCTCTTAAACAATCACTTATAGAAACACCTACTTATTTGTACAGGAACTCTTCCAATCTCTCACTCTCACATATACTCACTTATATACACCAATACTCACATATACTAGTTTAAAACATATGTAGTTACTCATAAAGACACTGTTGAGACAGTCATTCACTCACTAACACATACTCATCCACCTATACAGTCCTGCACACATGCTGTCTTCAACACATACAAACAGTGAGTCACTCATTCATGCATCTATGCACTAAGTAATACCCCCCACCGAACCATACAGACACTCGGACACTGTTAGAAGGTGGTTCTGACACTATGGGCCGCCCGGATTTTTCGCTTTTTGAGCACCTAATTGTTGAGCTTTTACTGTGGGAGAGCCTCATAAGTTGGGACTCACCCTCAGTGAACTCATGAGGAAAGGGACTGCATGGGGATTTTACTGGTGTCCCCCTAGCTTGACTAGGCCGCTGCGCAGCAGCTGGAGTAAGGGGCACTGGGCTAGTTACATGCAAACACCTGTGTACATGCGTGTGCACACGTGGGGGGACTGTGCAGGGGAGATTCCTAGCGTGCGCAGTCCAGGAGCAGCTACAAAGTGAATGGTGTGGCAGGACTTATGCAGAATTGGGTGGTGACACGGAATAGGCCTTATACACTAGGAAGGAACATGCCAGGGAAAGTCAGTGTGCTTTACTGTGTTTTTCACTTCATTATTCCACTATGGGAATGTGGAGCCCATGTGTTAGATTAAGTTCCATAAGGCCTACAGATTCCAGACACGCACTAAAGTCCACGGTAGCGGATGTGAAAAGAAGTATTCTGCAGAGTCCAAAGTCATATTTGTACTGCTTTTGGGTCATCCAGGAATGTCATATTTCTCTGAGTCCCTGGCTGGGGTCTGGCCCTGGCAGGTTAGATTAATGACCCTTCTTCCCAGAGCGAAGATCTTCCCTCCAAGGAGAGGAGATAGGTGGAGCTACAGGCTAATCCATCAGCAGCTGTCTCTGGGTGCCAGGCACCAAGCTGAACCAAGATGAAGGCAGCACTGTGAAAGGGTCTTGTTTCAGAGACCATGTGGCCAGAGACCCTGGACGACGCCATTTTGAACAAGCCCAGAGGCTGGACCAGGAGGAGGGAGCAGGGGCAGGGAAGTGATGTGTCGCTGTTTGATAGGACAAACAGAGACTTCCTGCCAGCCCCCTACTCAACTTTTAAAAAGTGCTTGGACAGGAAGAGAAGCGCTCTCGGGGGTGTGGTCTGCGGAGGCGGAAGGTGCTGGAGCCTGGCAATGGGCAGTTGGAAGGAGGTACCCCCTGACTGCCCCCCCGGCCCCTAACAGCACCAGAAGAAGAGCCCAGGACCAGTGCGCAGAAGCAGGGGCCTCTGCACAGGGAGAAGAGAGGCCCAGGAGGAGAGCCAAGCGAAAGTCTGGCGCGGGGAGCCAGTGAAAACCGCTCCCTGCAGAATGCCCCCTCTTGGAGACCCGGAGGGCGACGGAGAGTGCTCCCAGTGGCTGGGGGCCGCCGCCAGGAGCGAGAGGACGCAAAAATGGAGAAGATCGGACCCCTGGGGGCTGAGATATGCCCCCCAGAAGGTACGCGACCTTTGCGGGGACCGACGACGAGGCACGTGGGGCTCCGCCGCCGGTCTGGAAGATGCCCCCGGGGTGGGTCAGGTCCCGGGGGCTGCCCCCCCAAGGAGAAGTAAAGCCGGGGAGCGCCGTCGCGCTCCCCGTGAAGGTGCCTTGTATGGGGGCCAGGAGCCCACCCTGGCCCCCACCGAAGAGAAAGCCGGGGAGCGCCGACGCGCCCCGCGGATTGTGCCCCAGGGGCCCGGGACCCCATCCCCGGGCCCCGAAGAAGTAAAGTCGGGGGAGCGCCGTCGCGCCCCCGCGAAAATGAGCCCAAGGGGCCCGGGACCCCATCCCCGGGCCCCGAAGCAAGGTCGGGAGCGCCGTCGCGCTCCCGTGAAGATGCCACCCCCGCGAGGAGGAGGGGGCCCGGGACCCCATCCCCGGGCACCGACAAATGGGAGGAGGCCGGGGGAGTGCCGCCGCACTCCCCCGCGGTCCAGCAGGACCGGAGCCAGAAGACGCGTCTGCCCGATGGAGCGGGCAGACCGGAACTGCTCAGCCGGCTCCCGCGGCAGCAAACGAGGGTGCTGGCCGCGCGGGGAGCCGGCGGGGGCAGCCGGGGGTGGGCTCCCTAGGCTGCCCCCCCCAGCAGAGAGGCGGTCCCGGGTGGGACTGGGACCCGCCGAAGAAGCGGGGAGGTCTCGCGGTGCCCGGGTGGGACCGGGCCCCCGCAAAAGCAAACCGAGCGGCCGGGGGTGGGCTCCCCGAGCCGTTACCCTCACCTGGGGGTCCGGGTGGGACCGGGCCCCCCACCAAGGAAGGGATTAGGCGCGAAGCGCCAGCTCGATCGCGGCTCTCCCCGGCACAGCGGGAGAGCCGCTCATCCAATATGCAAGAAGAGGAGCATGAAGCGCCCCATAATGCCTTGCCAGGCATTTGGAAATCTGGCGTTTTTGACCCTGGTGGCCCCCAGAAGAGGGGGTCACCCTCAAGAGTGAAAAAGGGTGCTGGGGGAGCTGCTGGAGAAGCGCAGTCTCCCCCCAGCACGAAGTGAAGTCCCACCCTAAGTTTCCTAGGGATTTGGAATGGATAACCCCTCAAGGGCTCAACCAGCATTTATACACCTTCTAGGCTGGAACTTTTGTTCTACAGCTGAGGGTGTATTGCGACGTGCTTAATGGAGTGAAAGGCTGAGTTGGGGATGGCTCGAGAAGGGCATCCCCTGGAGGTGAAGAGGTGTAATTGCACCACAACTGCATTTACTAACGGTTATTCCTTTTTAGAGGGACTGAAGGTCACATATGTAATGTGAAGTACCTGTGTAAGGTGATGTCATAAGCAAAGTGGGTTATGTTGCCAGACACTCCTGCTAGGGTGTCTGGCTGGATATGCGTAATCCTGTGATTTCATCTGTGATGCCTTTAGGGGCTGTAATTGCAACGCATTTTAATGTCCAACAAATGTGCTGAGTACTGTCAGTCTAAAGTGTGCGTAAACATGTATTTTTGCTGCTGCGCTTAAGTGAGGAACAACCCAGACTGTTAGCCCTGAATATGTAGGGGTGCATACTGTATGGTCAATATAAGATGCTCAGTCAGGGTTATGTGTCACTAGGGCAGGTGAACCTATTTTTAATGCGTGTTGAGGTAATGGGGTGGGTCGCCACTGGGATGGTGCCAGTGCGCAGGGCCCTCGCTCCAGGTTATGCTCAACACACTGCATTAGGGAGCAAGATGATATGCATACATGGGAGTGGTGGTACTAGACCCCACCCCTCCTTTGGGGAGGGGTGGAGATGTTACGCAATGTCACAAAGTAATTCCAACAGCTTATGTATATTTGTAAATTGGTGCATAGTATTGAGTAGTGTGTGTGTTTAATAAATGTACTCTTACTTTTATAAAGCAAAGTACAGACTGGACAATCAATTATTGAGTGTTATTTCTGCGCACCTGCAAATGGCGATTACTAGCCCACACCACCTCCCTTGAGTAAAGCCTCAGACTGCTCTGCAACGCTACCCTCTGAGAGTCAGGCGCTACAATTGGGTGTTTGGTTCCCAGTGAAGGACAAATGTAGTCATGTTATTTGTGCAGGCCTCACAGATACTGCCTCGTTTTCCAACAGACACTCATACTGATACTCAAAAAACCAACTAATAACCCATATAGACACTCATGTAGCTACTCACCAACCCATGCAGCCACTTATACACAAAGTGAGAGACTGATACAGATATTTTCATATTTAAACATTACTCACTAACCCATGTATTCACTAAGATACACTTAGTCAGTTATACAATCAATTTTACAAAAAAAATCATCCATTTAGACACTTACCCATTTATTCTTCCATCGACCTTGAGATATACATATATAAAACATATTTAATTTTCAGAAAAACACACATTCACTGGATGATGTCATCAGTGATGTCATGAGTGATGTCACTGACCATGTCATGAGTGATGTAATAAGTGACGTCATCAGCAGTGCATTGCGGGCGCGCGAGTTATAGTTAGCTGAACTAACTATAACGGGGGAATTTCTATGGTTTTGTACGAGTGAAATGTCCAACTAACTATAATGCCCCTGAAACCTATGGTTTTTCCAGTGAATTTCTAAGGTTTTTTAAATGCTCATTTCTAACTATAACGTGCCTGAAACCTATGGTTTTTTCAGTGAATTTCTAAGGTTTTTTAAATGCTAATTTCTAACTAGAACGTGCCTGAAACCTATGGTTTTTTCAGTGAATATATATATATTTATTATACTATGTATACATGTGAAAATGTCTCGGTCCCCTGTTTGCCTCTGTGGCACGGAAAAAATGGGTGGAACTGACATCAGCACGCCGACGAGGTCCTCTTATGGCTCCGATGACGTCATACGGTGTCGCGAGCGGAGCCGTGCTATTATGACGTTCTCGTTGACGTGGGAGAGCTAGGAAAGAATTTCCGTGGAATGCTGGTGCAGGGGATATTCACCTAAGTGTTCAGGCTAGTCCTTTGGGAGCAACTGTTTATGTTGCCACTCCAGAAACCGAAACCAGTGATCCGAGGGCAGAGGCCCTGCAGATGGCACACGAGGTGGGGTGCCCAGTCGTGTGCACCGGCGGGGCAGCGAAGTGACAAGCACCACAACCCACAAAAAAGGTAACGAGGGCACTGAATAACACAGGATCTTCTCTTTGTATCTGGCAGGAACAACGAAGTTAAAATGCCCTAGTACCAAAATGTAGAATTAGTGCTACAACGGTCTTCAAGAGGACCTGCGATGCCGCTTCTGCCTCCCGTACCCTGGAGGCGGCACATGGGTCACGTGGTGCGGTCATACTGCGGTGGGACGCACACTCGTTGACCTCTCATGGCACTGCTCCACACTTCAGGGAGGAGGCTTTCCATTAGCTATGTTTTCTGATGACATGTCGCGCTGGCCCCGTCCAACAACAGAACTCCTTTAGATCCAAACAGACTCTTCCACTCTCTCACCGGAAGTGAAACCAGGCCACGCGGACACTTTCACAATACAACAGCCGGGAATGCACTTTTCGGTACTAAAAAACCCACATTCCTTCCTCCTAATTAATCAAATAAACGTCTCACTGAAGAACAGGGGCCAGCTTCGATCGGTAAACAGCCGTTACAACGACTTTTTACTTTGCGATACCATTACAACGCATGCATTACCACGCATGCGTTGTACATCGCGAAAGTCATTACTACGCATTTTTTAGAACGCATGGTCATTTACCACGCATGCCTTTACAACTAATTTTGTTGTAAAGGTATGTATGGTAAATGACCATGAGTTCTAAAAAACATGTAGACGATCCATGTCGTTGTAAGGAAACAAAGGCTGTTCCATTTCCTCACAACGACGTGCACCGCCCCTCAGAGACGACGTGAAGCAGGAACCACAAGGAGAGAGGAACCACGAGGAGTGAGAGGTAAGGGGGATTGGGCATGGGGTGGGGGTTTCTTTTCTAGGGTTTAGGGTAGTGCAGTGGTGTTTGGGTGGTGTAGGGGGTCGTGCTGGGGGTAGTGTTTTAGGGTTTAGGGTAGTGCAGTGGTGTTTGGGTAGTGTAGGGGGTCGTGCTGGGGTTCGTGTTTTCGGGTTTAGGGTCGTGCCGTAGTGTAGGGGGTCATGCTGGGGGAGGGTGTTTTAGGGTTTAGGGTAGTGCAGTGGTGTATGGGTAGTGTAGGGGGTCATGCTGGTGGTAGTGGTTTAGGGTAGTGCAGTGGTGTTTGTGTAGTGTAGGGGGTCATGCTGGGGGTAGTGTTTTATGGTTTAGGGTAGTGCAGTGGTGTTTGGGTAGTGTAGGGGGTCGTGCTAGGGGTAGATTTAGGGTTTAGGGTAGTGCAGTGGTGTTTGGGTAGTGTAGGGAGTCGTGCTGGGGGTAGTGTTTTAGGGTTTAGGGTAGTGCAGTGGTGTTTGTGTAGTGTAGGGCGTTGTGCTGGGGGTAGTGTTTTAGGGTTTATGTTAGTGCAGTGGTGTTTGGGTAGTGCTGGGGTAGTGTTTTAGGGTTTAGGGTATGGCAATGGTGTTTGGGTAGTGTAGGGGGTCGTGCTGGGGGTAGATTTAGGGTTTAGGGTAGTGCAGTGGTGTTTGTGTTGTGAGGGGTCGTGCTGGGGGTAGTGTTTTAGGGTTTAGAGTAATGCAGTGGTGTTTGTATAGTGTAGGGGTTTAGGGTAGTGCAGTGGTGTTTGTGTAGTGTAGGGGGTCATGCTGGGGGTAGTGTTTTAGGGTTTAGGGTAATGCAGTGATGTTTGTGTAGTGTAGGGGGTCGTGTTTTAGGGTATAGGGTAGTGCAGTGGTGTTTGGGTAGTGTAGGGGGTCATGCTGGGGTTAGTGTTTTAGGGTTTAGGCTAGTGCAGTGGTGTTTGGGTAGAGTAGGGGGTCGTGCTGGGGGTAGTGTTTTAGGGTTTATGGTAGTGCAGTGGTGTTTGGGTAGTGTAGGGGGTCATGCTGGGGGTAGTGTTTTAGGGTTTAGGGTAGTGCAGTGGTGTTTGGGTAGTGTAGGGGGTAGTGCTGGGGTAGTGTTTTGGGTTTACAGTAGTGCAGTGGTGTTTGTGTAGTGTAGGGGGTCGTGCTGGGGATACTGTTTTAGGGTTTAGGGTAGTGCAGTGGTGTTTGTGTAGTGTAGGGGGTCATGCTGGGGGTAGTGTTTTAGGGTTTAGGGTAGTGCAGTGGTGTTTGGGTAGTGTAGGGGGTAGTGCTGGGGTAGTGTTTTGGGTTTACGGTAGTGCAGTGGTGTTTGTGTAGTGTAGGGGGTCATGCTGGGGATACTGTTTTAGGGTTTAGGGTAGAGCAGTGGTGTTTGTGTAGTGTAGGGGTTAGTGTTTTAGGGTTTAGGGTAGTGCAGTGGTGTTTGTGTAGTGTAGGGGGTCATGTTTTAGGGTTTAGGGTAGTGCAGTGGTGTTTGTGTAGTGTAGGGGTCATGCTGGGGGTAGATTTAGGGTTTAGGGTAGTGCAGTGGTGTTTGTGTAGTGTAGGGGGTCGTGCTGGGGGTAGTGTTTTAGGGTTTAGGGTAGTGCAGTGGTGTTTGCGTAGTGTAGGGGGTCGTGCTGGGGGTAGTGTTTTAGGGTTTAAGGCAGTGCAGTGGTGTTTGTGTAGTGAAGGGGTCGTGCTGGGGGGGGTAGTGTTTTAGGGTTTAGGGTAGTGCAGTGGTGTTTGGGTAGTGTAGGGAGTCGTGCTGGTGGTAGTGTTTTAGGGTTTAGGGTAGTGCAGTTATGTTTGGGTAGTGTAGGGTGTCGTGCTGGGGGTAGTGTTTTAGGGTTTAGGGTAGTGCAGTGGTGTTTGGGTAGTGGAGGGGTTAGTGTTTTAGGGTTTTGGGTAGTGCGCCCAACCAGCCACAATATCCGTGGACAAAGGGGATCCTGACTCTTTGGAGCAGCTCCGTCAATTGAATAATTTGGGTCAAGGGCCCTACCACGTCCAAGACCTATCAATTCCTTTCTTGGGATCCCTCACATACTTGGAGAAAAAGGTACATAGTTTCTCATCAATTTCAGGCGTGTGTGCCACCTTCCCCTTCAGTGAGGGCCTGGGGCATTCTCCCCTCATCCTCTTCCTGACCTCCCTTTCAAGGGGTTGATGGATTTTCCCCACCACATACTCTGCCACTTTGGCGTCAGGTGTCCACTCCGCCGCCCTAGGATGGTAAATTTGGGTAGGCTCGAACATGTCCGAGTGGACCCCGTCCCCAACCGGGGACTGAGAGAGTGGGACTCTGGACGCCAGGGACGCCCGAGTCCTTATCCTCATCGGAGGAGAAATCGTCCTCCGATACACCCTCTCCCTCAAGGAAACCCGCCGTCGGGGTCTACAATAGTGGTGACAGTGTCGCAATTTTCTCCGGGCCCCTCCTCCTCCCGGCAGGTTGCATGTTTTAGCGTTCGCGCACTCTTGAGGAAGGTCTCCGTAAGTTTATCAAATCCTTCCAAGTGCCCCGCGTTATGCTTATGACCCTTTTATTCCCCATCTGGGAGCTACTGGGACCCGCCACCACCAGATCTGGGTCACTGAACACCCCAGGGATGCTTTTCGCCAGCTTATCAACCTGATCCCTAAGAGGAGCGAGTGCCCTAGAAATAGCCAGAGAGAGGGCTTGGTCCACTGCTGGAGGGAGAAGTTGGGGGCCATTCTCCTCCACTTCCTGGTAGGAGGAGTAAAAATGGTCTTCTGGAGAAGACATGATAGCAGAGGGTGTGAGCACAGAACAAATGCCCTTAAAATCCTTAAGGCAGCCCCCTCGCCGGTGCTCCAACAGCTGGGCTTTCCCCGAAGCTGTTATAAGAATAGACTGAGGCGCAATACCAATTACCACCACCAGGTGGCGCTGGTCACTAACGTGGCCGTGTGGGGAAATCACCGCGTAGCGGTGTCAAAATTAGGCGAGGGTTGGTCGGGAATCAGCGGACACTAAAGGAGTGACCGGATTCCCAAACGCGCGTAAAGACCAGCGGGAGCGCTCGGCGGAGCTGCCTCGCTCGGACCAGGCGCGCCTGACAGGATCTCACCGCGCGCAGAGCACACAGCGGGAGAAACTGCGAGGGGAGAACGCAGCTAGGGTAAGAGCCTGCTGCGCAGGGAATATGAAACAAAACCAAGGCAATAATGCTAATAACGTGCACAAGAAACCGCTATACAAACAGCAACAACTTCAGATTAAGCCAAGAATGTAAGGAATGCACTTAACTGACGAGCAGTGAAGAAAGAGGAAGCGGAAGGGACGTCACGATATTATATACGATGGACTGTGATATGATTGGACTATAGTTGCCTTGGAGACTACCCCCTAATGGTTCATGGGTTGTGTAGTCTTTTGTTTAATGATTGCTGTGTTACGTTTTCTTTGAACTGCTATGCAAATAAAGTGAGGAAAGATATGCATAATCCTCGCCTCCGTCCTGCCATAGAATTCATTAAACTTTATTTGATCTGATTTAGAAACATAGATCATAAAAGTGTACATAAAAACAGTAAATCCTCTTTCCTAATACAATACAGTGAGAATTAATTAAAACCAGTAGGTAAAAACGGGTGTTACAAAGCCCGGTTCAGAGCAACTTCAGGTTAACAGAATCGTAAAGTTCAATGTTTCACAAGATCAATCTCATGTACTTCGTGCAAAATACGCAATAAGGGGTCCAAGTAAGATGTAACGCTCCAATACCTGACCAGTTTGCACTATATAAAACTGCAGAAAAACTCAAAATAAAAAGTGTTTTGCACACTTCTGTCATTGGGCTATATGTGGGCTACATCTGGGTGATATTTGTGCTACATTTGGGCTCTTTGTTCTCTGGTGGCCATCTTGGGAGACTTATTTGTTATGAAGTTTCCTAATTTCGTCATTTACTGCAGTCTCCTCAGTAGGAAATGCTTTCAGTTTTTTACTTTGATTCCATCAAGAAGGCATTCAGATGTGTCACACATTTGCCATAAATTCAGAATGTTAGCACTCTAGTTGTTCATTAGATCACTGTAGTAAAGCTACTGCTCACCAGGGAGTTAACTGGAAGTCTACTGCTGGTATTGAAAGTGATTGTTTCAGTCTGCATGTCAGAATTTTCTAATGACATAGAAGAGGATTTGAGATCTCACTTAAAACATGCCCTAAATTTTCTTTCTGCAGCACTAACCATAATTTCTATGGCAAAATGAACCCCCTCATTTTGTTCCTTTTTAAATTAAATGTTTTAAGTGTTACCAGTTTATTCCAATCAAGATGGCTTCAGGTGTGCCATACTTTTGTCATAAGCAAGACTGTTAGCGCTCTAGTTGTTCTTTAGAACACTCTGGGAAGCTGCAGTAGAACACAAAGGCATCAACTGACAGGCTGCTCCTGTTGAAATATTACAGGAAGATATTTGAGATCACACTTGAAACATGTCCTAATTTTTCTTTCTACAGCACTAACCATAATTTCTGTGACAAAATGAACCCCATCATTTTGTTCCTTTTTAAATTAAATGTTTTAAGTGTTACCAGTTTATTCCAATCAAGATGGCTTCAGGTGTGCCATACTTTTGTCATAAGTAAGGCTGTTAGCACTCTAGTTGTTCTTTAGAACACTCTGGGAAGCTGCAGTAGAACACAAAGGAATCAACTGAAAGTCTCTGCCCTTGTTGGATGTACATGTTTTACTGAGAATGTCAGACTTCATTCTCACATGACTGAGAAAGATAATGTGAATCTACAGAAAATATGCTCTCATTTTAGCTTCTGGAGCACCTTCCAAAACTGTATGGGACAAGCATGTGAAAATAGTTCTCTCTCAAACATGATTCATGATATCCCAGCAGAAGGTTTTTCACAGGGTAAAATCACCTTAGAACACACCACAATTCCTGAAATTAGTATGGTACCATCAACAAATGAATTCTAATGTAACTAAAGTCTGTTATCACCCTTTATAGTTCTCCTTTTGGTAACCCTCAAAATCTTCGATTCACTACAATGCATTTCAATGGAGTACTATCATTTATATTGGTCCCAAGATGGCTGCCAGCAATTCCAGGATGAAGTGCTGACAGCCAATCAGATCTCACGATGACATGTGTGGTTAGGCTCCGCCCAGATATCGATATGTTTTCTTTTTCAAATTTCTCAGGAACTACTGAACGGATTTACACCATTTAACAAAAAGGGTTCTTTCTGAACCAAGAACTACCTCTTTGCCACATTTGGTGTAATTCCGTTCAGCAGTTCGAGTTGTAGCCGTGTCTAAAGTTTCCTATGGAAAATTGCATGGGGAAAACATGTTTTGGGACCCCCCTTTTTTCTCGGCCCCCGCTTGCCGAATCACCCCGAAACTTTCAGGATAGGAGCAGACCGGAGCGCCCCACGAGTTTTGAAAATTGTGCGAAGATTCATCAACCGGCGCCAATGTTATTGGAAATAGAATGTTGTGAATTTCCTATGGAAAATAGGTCCTAACTATAACTACCTACTGGCGACCGCCAGTAGGTAATATATATATATATATATATATATTCCCAAACAATGACCTTCCTCCACCGTCACGAACGAGGCGCACACTAGGGAAATTATGTCTCCTTCAATTTATTTGTTCACCACACGACCACAACACCAGACAGACGCGTTTCGGCTTACGCCTTTCTCAATGTCTGTGTGGTTTCAAAAAACAATCATTTTTAAAGTAATTTCATCATAAACACAAAGGAAGGAAGCAAGTCCAAAACAATTCATTGACATAGAGGAAGTCCTCTTCTAGTCACGAAGTCTAGGGATTTCATTTCGGCCATCTTGGAATGGTGTGATAATACTCAATACTGTTATGCAGTAAATACATAAAACATGATTTATAACGTGAACAATTCTAATGCATAGTTCCAATCATATGTTCATCCACATATTGTATGAACATCAATCATTTCTTTCGAAATTGTGAAACACATTGATTCAATAAATTCATTAAACAAGAAAATAATGCCCTGAATGGGCCCTAATTTCATACATGGCATATCAATCATTAGTACCACTCTATAGTTGCCTTTTGCAATTTTAGCCCTTAATGGGCACATGCTCCATAAAGACATTCTAATCTTGTGGATAATTACTTTCTGCCAGAATTAATTAAAAACAGTCCTACATTGTGTTTTTAACATATTTCCCTCGACTACCTTATTCATCCCTAATTCATCACTATCTTGTTTACACATGACGTTCTGATATTATGGAATGTGAACCCATAATTCCTCCTCATTATTCAAGCCTTGTGGAGTTTTCGTTTGTATTTCAATAATGTACTTGGACTCAAGTTTCCTTAATTTCTTGGTTCTATCCCCCCCCTCGTTCTTCTTTGGGGACCTGATCTAGACAGAAGAATTTTAATAAATTCTGGTTGCTTTTATGTTTTTCATGAAAGTGGCGTGCCACTGGATATGTTTCATCATAGTTTTTTATCGCCCTCATATGTTCCAAGATTCGCTTCTTGGTTGGGTGAATCGTACTGCCGATGTATTTCTTATCGCACGGGCAAATCAGGCAGTAAACCGTGTAATCTGAGTTACAATTCATCAATTTATTTATTCTTCTTTTGGTCTTTCTGCCTGGTATTTCAAATTCTTTTACTTTTTGGCTATTTTTGCACGCCTTGCAGTCCATGCATGGATAAAAACAAACAACCAATCTTTTCTTTTGGGGGCTTTTGAAAAGTGACTCCTCACCAAATGATCTTTAAGGGCTGGGCTTCTCCTATACGTAATTAGAGGACTTTGTGAGATACGTGGTCCTAAAATGGTATCTGCTTTCAGAATTTTCCAATGTCTACGAAAAATCTGGAACACCTCAGATGAGCTGGTGGTGTATTCAGTGATCATTCTTACTCCACTATTACCCCCTTGGGGCTCATCTACGTTTCCTGTTTTCGTTAATAGCAGATCTTCCCTTTGTAGATTTACTGATTTCCTCATTGCCTCATTTAATACCCGCTCAGTGTATCTTCGCTCTCTGAACCTTCCAAAAGCTTAATCTCTAGATTTCTCAAACTCATTTCTTGTGGAGCAATTTCGTTTGATCCTAACTAACTCCCCATAGGGGACACTACTGATAACACTTCGGGGATGAAAACTCTTGGCATATACTGTGCTGTTTCCAGCCGTGGGTTTTCTATATAGTGTTGTTTGTATGGTGTTATTTTCAATGTAGACTAGAAAATCCAAATAGGGTACCTGTGTACTACTGATGCACTAGCAACCTTGTCCAGCCATATTTCATTTCTACCCGCCCAGGCCACGCGCTTCTCCCACCAACCCACGAATAAATTCGCGTAGCTGGGGGCGAAGCACGTGCCCCTGGCCATCCCCTGTTCTTGCCTGTACATATCACCTGAAAAAATAAAAATATTATTCATCAAACAGAAAGATATTAATTCCATAAGCATTGAATTGTGTTCATAATATTTCAAGTTTCTTTTTTCAAGGAAAAATTGGATCGCCTTCAGTCCCTTTGTATGTTCTATACTCGTGTAGAGACTGGTTATGTCCAATGTTATTAATAACACATCAGGCTCCCATTCAATGTTGGTTATGATTCTCAAAAAATCCTTAGTGTCCTTTACGTAAGAAGTTAAATCTTTGACTAAGGGGGTGAGAAAACAATCGATGTATATTGAAGCATTCTCCAATAGGCTGTTTTTTGAGGACACAATTGGCCGTCCCGGTGATCAATTTGATTTTTATGGACTTTTGGGAGATGATAAAAAGTTGGCAGTTCAGGAAATTCGCAATGCATGAATTTAAAGTCCTGCTCCCCCAATATTTCTTTACTCTGCCATTTGTCCAAAATTTCATAAAATTCTTTGATGCTTGTATCATAGACCCTTCGTGGTATTATTTTGTAGCATTCTTTTACTTTGTTGTCTCCAGGCTTCCCTTTGGTACGCTTTTTTGTCCATTATCACCACGTTCCCGCCTTTGTCAGACGCTTTAATTTCTATTCCATCATCATTTTTAAGATCTATTACCGCCTTCCACTGACTCTTGGTTAAGTTTTCTTTTGTAAGGTTAGGACCCTTTGATTGTAGATTCTTTAATTCATCAGTCACCAATTCGTGAAAGGTGTCAATTCCGTTGTGGGCCATTTGTGGAATGAAAAGTGATTTTATATTTAAATTACTCCGTGCCCCTACCTGGGTGACTCCCACTTGTTCAAGAAGTCCCAGTGTGTTGTCTACATCTGGAATGTTACTGTCTGTCTCCAATTCCCTTAATACTCTCAGAGTGTCAAGGTCCGTTCTGGTTAAAGGATTTCTATTTTCCGCACTATTCGATACAATTCCCTTAGGTTCTTAGGATGAAAAAAAAAAATATATATATATATATATTCACTGAAAAAACCATAGGTTTCAGGCACGTTATAGTTCGAAATTAGCATTTAAAAAACCTTAGAAATTCACTGAAAAAAACCATAGGTTTCAGGGGCGTTATAGTTAGTTGGACATTTCACTCATACAAAACCATAGAAATTCCCCCGTTATAGTTAGTTCAGCTAACTATAACTTGCGCGCCCGCAATGCACTGCTGATGACGTCACATATTACATCACTCATGACATGGTCAGTGACATCACTCATGACATCACTGATGACATCTCAAATGACATCACTGATGACATCACTGATGACATCTCAAATGACATCACTGATGACATCATGCAGTAAATGTGTGTTTTTCTGAAAATTAAATATGTTTTATATATGTATATCTCAAGGTCGATGGAAGAATAAATGGGTATATAAGTGTCTAAATGGATGATTTTTTTGTAAAATTGATTGTATAACTGACTGATTAAGTGTATCTTAGTGAATACATGGGTTAGTGAGTAATGTTTAAATATGAAAATATCTATCAGTCTCTCACTTTCTGTATAAGTGGCTGCATGGGTTGGTGAGTAGCTACATGAGTGTCTATATGGGTTATTAGTTGGTTTTTGAGTATCAGTATGAGTGTCTGAGTATCTGTATGGTTCGGTGGGAGGTATTACTTAGTGCATAGATGCATGAATGAGTGACTCACTGTTTGTATGTGTTGAAGACAGCATGTGTGCAGGACTGTATAGGTGGATGAGTGTGTGTATGGGTGTGTTGGTGAGTGAATGACTGTCTCAATAGTGTCTTTATGAGTAACTACATATGTTTTAAACTAGTATATGTGAGTATTGGTGTATATAAGTGAGTATATGTGAGAGTGAGAGATTGGAAGAGTTCCTGTACAAATAAGTAGGTGTTTCTATAAGTGATTGTTTAAGAGAGTAAGTATGTGTAATTTTCTGTAGAAGTAAGTGTGGTAGTGTGTGTATAACTGTATATGCAAGTAAATGGATGTTTGATACTTTGTTTGCATGTGTGACTATGTGTGTGAGTAACTCTAAGGATGAGTGGCGGTGTGTAACAGGATGTATAGGTGTATGAGTACATATGATGAGTGAGTACATGTATGAGTGACTGTATAGGGACTGTTGGTGAATGAGTGGATGTGTGTGTAGATCTTGGAATTACTGAATAGGTGTGTTGTAACTGGTATTGGTATGTCCATTGTTTTGAAAATGTCAGTTTGTATTTTTGAGTGTGTGTATCAAAGGTTATATTAGGGTGAGAGGAGGTCTGCCACTCTATCACAAGGATGATGTCATCAGTGATGTCATTTGAGATGTCATCAGTGATGTCATGAGTGAAGTCACTGACCATGTCATGAGTGATGTAATATGTGACGTCATCAGCAGTGCATTGCGGTGCGCGCGAGTTATAGTTAGCTGAACTAACTATAACGGGGAATTTCTATGGTTTTGTACGAGTGAAATGTCCAACTAACTATAACGGCCCTGAAACCTATGGTTTTTTCAGTGAATTTCTAAGGTTTTTTAAATGCTAATTTCTAACTATAACGTGCCTGAAACCTATGGTTTTTTCAGTGAATTTCTAAGGTTTTTTAAATGCTAATTTCTAACTATAACGTGCCTGAAATCTATGGTTTTTTCAGTGAATATATATATATTTATTATACTATGTATACATGTGAAAATGTCTCGGTCCGCCTGTTTGCCTCGGTGGCACGGAAAAAATGGGTGGAACTGACGTCAGCACGCCGACGAGGTCCTCTTATGGCTCCGATGACGTCATACGGTGTCGCGAGCGGAGCCGTGCTATTATGACGTCCTCGTTGACGTGGGAGAGCTAGGAAAGAATTTCCGTGGAATGCTGGTGCAGGGGATATTCACCTAAGTGTTCAGGCTAGTCCTTTGGGAGCAACTGTTTATGTTGCCACTCCAGAAACCAAAACCAGTGATCAGAGGGCAGAGGCCCTGCAGATGGCACACGAGGTGGGGTACCCAGTCGTGTGCACCGGCGGGGCAGCGAAGTGACAAGCACCACAACCCACAAGAAAGGTAACGAGGGCACTGAATAACACAGGATCTTCTCTTTGTATCTGGCAGGAACAACGAAGTTAAAATGCCCTAGTACCAAAATGTAGAATTAGTGCTACAACGTCTTCAAGAGGACCTGCGATGCCGCTTCTGCCTCCCGTACCCTGGAGGCGGCACATGGGTCACGCGGTACGGTCATACTGCGGTGGGACGCACACTCGTTGACCTCTCATGGCACTGCTCCACACTTCAGGGTGGACGCTTTCCATTAGCTATGTTTTCTGATGACGTTTCGCGCCGGCCCCGTCCAAAAACAGAACTCCTTTAGATCCAAACAAACTCTTTCACTCTCTCACCGGAAGTGAAACCAGGCCACGCGGACACTTTCACAATACAACAGCCGGGAATGCACTTTTTGGTAAAAAAAACACATTCCTTCCTCCTAATTAATCAAATAAACGTCTCACTGAAGAACAGGGGCCAGCTTCGATCGGTAAGCAGCCGTTACAACGACTTTTTACTCGCGATACCATTACAACGCATGCATTACCACGCATGCGTTGTACATCACGAAGTCATTACTACGCATTTTTTAGAACGCATGGTCATTTACCACGCATGCCTTTAAAACAAATTTTGTTGTAAAGGTATGTATGGTGAATGACCATGCATTCTAAAAAACATGTAGATGATCCACGTCGTTGTAAGGAAACAGAGGCTGTTCCGTTTCCTCACAACGACGTGCACCGCCCCTCAGAGACGACGTGAAGCAGTAACCACGAGGAGAGAGGAACCACGAGGAGTGAGAGGTAAGGGGGATTGGGCATGGGATGGGGGTTTCTTTTCTAGGGTTTAGGGTAGTGCAGTGGTGTTTGGGTGGTGTAGGGGGTCGTGCTGGGGGTAGTGTTTTAGGGTTTAGTGTAGTGCAGTGGTGTATGGGTAGTGTAGGGGGTCGTGCTGGGGTAGTGTTTTAGGGTTTAGGGTAGTGTAGTGGTGTTTGGGTAGTGTAGGGGGTCGTGCTGGGGGTAGTGTTTTATGGTTTAGGATAGTGCAGTCGTGTTTGTGTAGTGTAGGGGGTCGTGTTTTAGGGTATAGGGTAGTGCAGTGGTGTTTGGGTAGTGTAGGGAGTCGTGCTGGGGGTAGTGTTTTAGGGTTTAGGGTAGTGCAGTGGTGTTTGTGTAGTGTAGGGGGTTGTGCTGGGGTAGTGTTTTAGGGTTTATGTTAGTGCAGTGGTGTTTGGGTGGTGTTTGGGTAGTGTAGGGGGTAGTGTTTTAGGGTTTAGGGTAGTGCAGTGGTGTTTGGGTAGTGTAGGGGTTCATGCTGGGGGTAGTGTTTTAGGGTTTAGGGTATGGCAGTGGTGTTTGGGTAGTGTAGGGGGTCGTGCTGGGGGTAGATTTTGGGTTTAGGGTAGTGCAGTGGTGTTTGTGTTGTGAGGGGGTCGTGCTGGGGGTAGTGTTTAGGGTTTAGAGTAGTGCAGTGGTGTTTGTATAGTGTAGGGGGTTTAGGGTAGTGCAGTGGTGTTTGTGTAGTGTAGGGGGTCATGCTGGGGGTAGTGTTTTAGGGTTTAGGGTAGTGCAGTGGTGTTTGTGTACTGTAGGGGTAGTGTCATAGGGTTTAGGGTAGTGCAGTGGTATTTGTGTAGTGTAGAGAGGTCATGCTGTGGGTAGTGGTTTAGGGTTTAGGGTAGTGCAGTCGTGTTTGTGTAGTGTAGGGGGTCGTGTTTTAGGGTATAGGGTAGTGCAGTGGTGTTTGGGTAGTATAGGGGGTCATGCTGGGGTTAGTGTTTTAGGGTTTAGGGTAGTGCAGTGGTGTTAGGGTAGTGTAGGGGGTCGTGCTGGGGTAGTGTTTTAGGGGTTAGGGTAGTGCAGTGGTGTTTGTGTAGTTTGGGAGGTCATGCTGGGTGTAGATTTAGGGTTTAGTGTAGTGCAGTGGTGTTTGGGTAGTGTAGGGAGTCGTGCTGGGTTCTAGTGTTTTAGGGTAGTGCAGTGGTGTTTGGGTAGTGTAGGGGGTCGTGCTGGGGGTGTTTTTGGATTTAGGGTAGTGCAGTGGTGTTTGGGTAGTGTAGGGGGTCGTGTTTTAGGGTTTAGGGTCGTGCAGTGGTGTTTGGGTAGTGTAGGGGGTCGTGCTGGGGGTAGTGTTTTTGGATTTAGGGTAGTGCAGTGGTGTTTGGGAGGTGTAGGGGGTCGTGCTGGGGTAGTGTTCTTGGATTTAGGGTAGTGCAGTGGTGTTTGGGTGGTGTAGGGGGTCGTGCTGGGGTAGTGTTTTAGGGTTTAGGATCGTGCAGTGGTGTTTGTGTAGTGTAGGGGGTCATGTTTTAGGGTTTAGGGTCGTGCAGTGGTGTTTGGGTAGTGTAGGGGGTCATGCTGGGGGTAGTGTTTTTAGATTTAGGGTAGTGCAGTGGTGTTTGGGTGGTGTAGGGGGTCGTGTTTTAGGGTTTAGGGTAGTGCAGTGGTGTTTGTGTAGTGTAGGGGGTCATGCTGGGGGTAGTGTTTTATTGTTTAGGGTAGTGCAGTGGTGTTTGGGTAGTGTAGGGGGTCGTGCTGGGGGAAGATTTAGGGTTTAGGGTAGTGCAGTGGTGTTTGGGTAGTGTAGGGAGTCGTGCTGGGGTAGTGTTTTAGGGTTTAGGGTAGTGCAGTGGTGTTTGGGTAGTGTAGGGGGTAGTGCTGGGGTAGTGTTTTAGGGTTTAGGGTAGTGCAGTGGTGTTTGTGTAGGGTGTAGTGCTGGGGGTAGTGTTTTAGGGTGGTGTTTGGGTAGTGTAGGAGTTCATGCTGGGGGTAGTGTTTTAGGGTTTAGGGTATGGCAGTGGTGTTTGGGTAGTGTAGGGGGTCGTGCTGGGGGTAGTGTTTTATGGTTTAGGGTAGTGCAGTGGTGTTTGGGTAGTGTAGGGGGTCATGCTGGGGGTAGTGTTTTTGGGTTTATGTTAGTGCAGTGGTGTTTGTGTAGTGTAGGGGGTCGTGCTGGAGGTAGTGTTTTTGGGTTTAGGGTAGTGCCGTTGTGTTTAGGTAGTGAAGGGGGTCGTGCTGCGGGTAGTGTTTTAGGGTTTAGGGTAGTGCAGTGGTGCTTGTGGTAGTGTAGGGGGTCGTGCTGGGAATGTTGTTCATTTCTATGGCAAAATGAACCCCCTCATTTTGTTCCTTTTTAAATTAAATGTTTTAAGTGTTACCAGTTTATTCCAATAAAGATGGCTTCAGGTGTGCCATACTTTTGTCATAAGTAAGGCTGTTAGCACTCTAGTTGTTCTTTAGAACACTCTGGGAAGCTGCAGTAGAACACAAAGGAATCAACTGACAGTCTCTGCCCTTGTTGGATGTACATGTTTTACTGAGAATGTCAGACTTCATTCTCACATGACTGAGAAAGATAATGTGAATTTACAGAAAATATGCTCTCATTTTAGCTTCTTGAGCACCTTCCAAAACTCTATGGGACAAGCATGTGAAAATAGTTCTCTCTCAAACATGATTCATGATATCCCAGCAGAAGGTTTTCACAGGGTAAAATCACCTTAGAACACACCACAATTCCTGAAATTAGTATGGTACCATCAACAAATGAATTCTAATGTAACTAAAGTCGGTTATCACCCTTTATAGTTCTCCTTTTGGTAACCCTCAAAATCTTCGATTCACTACAATGCATTTCAATGGGGTACTATCATTTATATTGGTCCCAAGATGGCTGCCAGCAATTCCAGGATGAAGTGCTGACAGCCAATCAGATCTCACGATGACATGTGTGGTTAGGCTCCGCCCAGATATCGATATGTTTTCTTTTTCAAATTTCTCAGGAACTACTGAGCAGTTTACACCATTTAACCAAAGGCATGACTCTGAACCAAGGGCTACCTTTTTGCCAAATTTGGTGTCATTCCGTTCAGCAGTTCGGGCTGTAGCTGCGACTAAAGGTTCCTATGGAAAATTGCATGGGGAAAACACGTTTTGGGACCCCCCTTTTTTCTCGGCCCCCACTTGACAAATGACCCTGAGACTTTCAGGATAGGAGCGGACCGGAGCGGGCCATAAGTTTTGAAAATTTCGCGAAGATTCGTCGACCGGCGCCAAAGTTATTGGAAATAGAATGTTGTGAATTTCCTATGGAAAATAGGTCCTAACTATAACTATCTACTGGCGACCGCCAGTAGATAATATATATATATATATACACATACACATACACATTACCTACTGGCGGTCGCCAGTAGGTAGTTATAGTTAGGACCTATTTTCCATAGGAAATTCACAACATTCTATTTCCAATAACTTTGGCGCCGGTTGATGAATCTTCGCGAAATTTTCAAAACTCGTGGGGCGCTCCAGTCTGCTCCTATCCTGAAAGATTTGGGGTGATTCGGCAAGCGGGGCCGAGAAAAAGGGGGTCCCAAAACGTGTTTTCCCATGCAGTTTTCCATAGGAAACTTTAGACACGGCTACAGCCCGAACTGCTGAACGGAATTACACCAAATTTGGCAAAGAGGTAGTTCTTGGTTCAGAAAGAACCCTTTTGTTAAATGGTGTAAATCCGTTCAGTAGTTCCTGAGAAATTTGAAAAGAAAACATATCGATATCTGGGCGGAGCCTAACCACACATGTCATCGTGAGATCTGATTGGCTGTCAGCACTTCATCCTGGAATTGCTGGCAGCCATCTTGGGACCAATATAAATGATAGTACCCCATTGAAATGCATTGTAGTGAATCGAATATTTTGAGGGTTACCAAAGGAGAACTATAAAGGGTGATAACAGACTTTAGTTACATTAGAATTCATTTGTTGATGGTACCATACTAATTTCAGGAATTGTGGTGTGTTCTAAGGTGATTTTACCCTGTGAAAAACCTTCTGCTGGGATATCATGAATCATGTTTGAGAGAAAACTATTTTCACATGCTTGTCCCATACAGTTTTGGAAGGTGCTCCAGAAGCTAAAATGAGAGCATATTTTCTGTAAATTCACAATATCTTTCTCAGTCATGTGAGAATGAAGTCTGACATTCTCAGTAAAACATGTACATCCAACAAGGGCAGAGACTGTCAGTTGATTCCTTTGTGTTCTACTGCAGCTTCCCAGAGTGTTCTAAAGAACAACTAGAGTGCTAACAGCCTTACTTATGACAAAAGTATGGCACACCTGAAGCCATCTTGATTGGAATAAACTGGTAACACTTAAAACATTTAATTTAAAAAGGAACAAAATGATGGGGTTCATTTTGTCATAGAAATTATGGTTAGTGCTGTAGAAAGAAAAATTAGGACATGTTTCAAGTGAGAACTCAAATATCTTCCTGTTATATTTCAACAGGAGCAGCCTGTCGGTTGATGCCTTTGTGTTCTACTGCAGCTTCCCAGAGTGTTCTAAAGAACAACTAGAGTGCTAACAGCCTTACTTATGACAAAAGTATGGCACACCTGAAGCCATCTTGATTGGAATAAACTGGTAACACTTAAAACATTTAATTTAAAAAGGAACAAAATGAGGGGGTTCATTTTGTCATAGAAATTGTGGTTAGTGCTGTAGAAAGAAAAATGAGGGCATGTTTTAAGTGAGAACTCAAATCCTCTTCTATGGCATTAGAAAATTCTGACATGCAGACTGAAACAATCACTTTCAATACCAGCAGTAGACTTCCAGTTAACTCCCTGGTGAGCAGTAGCTTTACTACAGTGATCTAATGAACAACTAGAGTGCTAACATTCTGAATTTATTGCAAATGTGTGACACATCTGAATGCCTTCTTGATGGAATCAAAGTAAAAAACTGAAAGCATTTTCTACTGAGGAGACTGCAGTAAATGACGAAATTAGGAAACTTCATAACAAATAAGTCTCCCAAGATGGCCACCAGAGAACAAAGAGCCCAAATGTAGCACAAATATCACCCAGATGTAGCCCACATATAGCCCAATGACAGAAGTGTGCAAAACACTTTTTACTTTTAGTTTTTCTGCAGTTTTATATAGTGCAAACTGGTCAGGTATTGGAGCGTTACATCTTACTTGGACCCCTTATTGCGTATTTTGCACGAAGTACATGAGATTGATCTTGCGAAACATTGAACTTTACGATTCTGTTAACCTGAAGTTGCTCTGAACCGGGCTTTGTAACACCCGTTTTTACCTACTGGTTTTAATTAATTCTCACTGTATTGTATTAGGAAAGAGGATTTACTGTTTTTATGTACACTTTTATGATCTATGTTTCTAAATCAGATCAAATAAAGTTTAATGAGTTCTGTGGCAGGACGGAGGTGAGGATTATGCATATCTTTCCTCACTTTATTTGCATAGCAGTTCAAAGAAAACGTAACACAACAATCATTAAACAAAAGACTACACAACCCATGAACCATTAGGGGGGTAGTCTCCAAGGCAACTATAGTCCAATCATATCACAGTCCATCGTATATAATATCGTGACGTCCCTTCCGCTTCCTCTTTCTTCACTGCTCGTCAGTTAAGTGCATTCCTTACATTCTTGGCTTAATCGGACGTTGTTGCTGTTTGTATAGCGGTTTCTTGTGCATGTTATTAGCATAATTGCCTTGGTATTTTTTCATATTCCCTGCGCAGCAGGCTCTTGCCCGAGCGCGTTCTCCCCCTCGCAGTTTCTCCCGCTGTGTGCTCTGCGCGCGGTGAGATCCTGTCAGGCGCATCTGGTCCGAGCGAGGCAGCTCCATCGAGCGCTCCCGCTGGTCTTTACGCGCGTTTGGGAATCCGGTCACTCTTTTAGTGTCCGCTTGATTCCCGACCAACCCTCGCCTAATTTTGACACTGCTATGCGGTGATTTCCCCACACGGCCACGTTAGTGACTAGCGCCACCTGGTGGTGGTAATTGGTATTGCGCCTCAGTCTATTCTTATAACAGCTTCGGGGAAAGCCCAGCTGTTGGAGCACCGGCGAGGGGGCTGCCTTAAGGATTTTAAGGGCATTTGTTCTGTGCTCACACCCTCTGCTATCATGTCTTCTCCAGAAGACCATTTTTACTCCTCCTACCAGGAAGTGGAGGAGGAATGGCCCCCAACTTCTCCCTCCAGCAGTGGACCAAGCCCTCTCTCTGGCTATTTCTAGGGCGCTGGCTCCTCTTAGGGATCAGGTTGATAAGCTGGCGAAAAGCATCCCTGCGGTGTTCAGTGACCCAGATCTGGTGGTGGCGGGTCCCAGAAGCTCCCAGATGGGGAATAAAAGGGCCGTTAAGCATAACGCGGGGCACTTGGAAGGATTTGATAAACTTACGGAGACCTTCCTCAAGAGTGCGCGAACGCTAAAACATGCACCCTGCCGGGAGGAGGAGGGGCCCGGAGAAAATTGCAACACTGTCACCACTATTGTAGACCCCGACAGCGGGTTTCCCTTAGAGGGAGAGGGTGTATCGGAGGACGATTTCTCCTCCGATGAGGATAAGGACTCGGGCGTCCCTGGCGTCCAGAGTCCCACTCCTCTCAGTCCCCGGTTGGGGACGGGGTCCACTCGGACATGTTCGAGCCTACCCAAATTTACCATCCTAGGTCGGCGGAGTGGACACCTGACGCCAAAGTGGCAGAGTATGTGGTGGGAAAATCCATCAACCCCTTGAAAGGGAGGTCAGGAATAGGATGAGGGAGAATGCCCCAGGCCCTCACTGAAGAGGAAGGTGGCACACACGCCTGAAATTGATGAGAAACTATGTACCTTTTTCTCCAAGTATATGAGGGATCCCAAGAAAGGAATTGATAGGTCTTGGACGTGGTAGGGCCCTTGACCCAAATTATTCAATTGACGGAGCGTTCCAAAGACTCAGGATCCCCTTTGTCCACGGATATTGTGGCTGGTTGGGCGCACTACCCTAAACCCTAAAACACTACCCCTCCACTACCCAAACACCACTGCACTACCCTAAACCCTAAAACACTACCCCCAGCACAACACCCTACACTACCCAAACATAACTGCACTACCCTAAACCCTAAAACACTACCACCAGCACGACTCCCTACACTACCCAAACACCACTGCACTACCCTAAACCCTAAATCTACCCACAGCACAACCCCCTACACTACACAAACACCACTGCACTACCCTAAACCCTAAAACACTACCCCCAGCACGACCCCTTCACTACACAAACACCACTGCACTGCCTTAAACCCTAAAACACTACCCCCAGCACGACCCCTACACTACATAAACACCACTGCACTACCCTAAACCCTAAAACACTACCCCAGCACGACTCCCTACACTACACAAACACCACTGCACTACCCTAAACCCTAAAACACTACCCCCAGCACGACCCCCTACACTACACAAACACCACTGCACGACCCTAAACCCTAAAACAGGACCCCCTACACTACACAAACACCACTGCACTACCCTAAACCTAAAACACTAGAACCCAGCACGACCCCTACAGTACACAAACACCACTGCACTACCCTAAACCCTAAAGCACTACCCCTACACTACACAAACACCACTGCACTACCCTAAACCCTAAAACACTACCCCCAGCACGACCCCTACACTACACAACCACTGCACTACCGTAAACCCAAAACACTACCCCAGCACTACCCCCTACGCTACCCAAACACCACTGCACTACCCTAAACCCTAAAACACTACCCCCAGCATGACCCCCTACACTACCTAAACACAACTGCACTACCCTAAACCCTAAAACACTACCCCCAGTATGACCCCCTTCACTACCCAAACACCACTGCACTACCCTAAACCCTAAAACACTACCCCCAGCACTACACAAACACCACTGCACTACACTAAACCCTAAAACACTACCCCCAGCACGACCCCTTACACTACACAAACACCACTGCACTACCGTAAACCCAAAACACTACCCCAGCACTACCCCTACACTACCCAAACACCACTGCACTACCCTAAACCCTAAAACACTACCCCCAGCACGACCCCCTACACTACCCAAACACCACTGCACTACCCTAAACCCTAAAACACTACCCCCAGCACGACTCCCTACACTACACAAACATCACTGGGCTACCCTAAACCCTAAAACACTACCCCCAGCATGACTCCCTACACTACCCAAACACCACTGCACTACACTAAACCCTAAATCTACCCCCAGCATGACCTTCCACACTACACAAACACCACTGCACTACCCTAAACCTAAAACACTACCCCCAGCACGACTCCCTACACTACCCAAACACCACTGCACTACCCTATACCCTAAAACACGACCCCCTACACTACACAAACACGACTGCACTACCCTAAACCCTAAAGCACTACCCACAGCATGACCCCTACACTACACAAACACCACTGCACTACCCTAAACCCTAAAACACTACCCCTACACTATACAAAACACCACTGCACTACCCTAAACCCTAAAACACTACCCCCAGCATGGCCCCCTACACTACACAAACACCACTGCACTACCCTAAACCCTAAATCTACCCCCAGCACGACCCCCTACACTACCCAAACACCACTCCCATACCCTAAACCCTAAAACACTACCCCCAGCATGAACCCCTACACTACCCAAACACCACTGCACTACCGTAAACCCTAAAACACTACCCCCAGCACTACCCCCTATACTACACAAACACCACTGCACAACCCTAAACCCTAAAACACTACCCCAGCACTACCCCTACACTACCCAAACACCACTGCACTAACAAACCCTAAAACACTACCCCAGCACAACCCCTACACTACACAAACACCACTGCACTACCCTAAACCCTAAAACACTACCCCAGCACGACTCCCTACACTACCCAAACACCACTGCACTACCCTAAATCTACCCCCAGCACGACCCTCTACACTACCCAAACACCACTGCACTACCCTAAACCATAAAACTCTACCCCCAGCATGACCCCTACACTACACAAACACCACTGCACTACCCTAAACCCTAAAACACTACCCCCAGCATGACCCCTACACTACACAAACACCACTGCACTACCCTAAACCCTAAAACACTACCCCAGCACGACCCCCTACACTACCCATACACCACTGCACTACCCTGAACCCTAAAACACTACCCCCAGCACGACCCCCTACACTACTGCACTACCTAAACCCTAAAACACTACCCCCAGCACGACCCCTACACTACCCAAACACAACTGCACTACCCTAAACCCTAAAACACTACCCCCAGCACGACCCCCTACACCACCCAAACACCACTGCACTACCCTAAACCCTAGAAAAGAAACCCCCACCCCATGCCCAATACCCCTTACCTCTCTCTCCTCATGGTTCCTCTCTCCTCGTGGTTCCTGCTTCACGTCGTCTCTGAGGGGCGGTGCACGTCGTTGTGAGGAAACGGCACAGCCTCTGTTTCCTTACAACGACATGGATCGTCTACATGTTTTTAGAACGCATGGTCATTTACCATACATACCTTTACAACAAAATTCGTTGTAAAGGCATGCGTGGTAAATGACCATGCGTTCTAAAAAAATGCGTAGTAATGACTTTGTGATGTACAACGTATGCGTGGTAATGCATGCGTTGTAATGGTATCGCAAAGTAAAAAAGTCATTGTAACAGCTGTTTACCGATCGAAGCTGGCCCTGTTCTTCAGTGAGACGTTTATTTGATTAATTAGGAGGAAGGAATGTGTTTTTTTTACCGAAAAGTAAATTCCCGGCTCTTCCGGTGAGAGAGTGGAAGTGTGTGTTTGGATCTATAGGAGTTCTGTTGTTGGACGGGGCCGGCGCGACATGTCATCAGAAAACATAGCTAATGGAAAGCGTCCTCCCTGAAGTGTGGAGCAGTGCCATGAGAGGTCAACGAGTGTGCGTCCCACCGCAGTATGACCGTACCGCGTGACCCATGTGCCGCCACCAGGGTACGGGAGGCAGAAGCGGCATCGCAGGTCCTCTTGAAGACCGTTGTAGCACTAATTCTACATTTTGGTACTAGGGCATTTTAACTTCGTTGTTCCTGCCAGATACAAAGAGAAGATCCTGTGTTATTCAGTGCCCTCGTTACCTTTTTTGTGGGTTGTGGTGCTTGTCACTTCGCTGCCCCACCGGTGCACACGACTGGGCACCCCACCTCGTGTGCCATCTGCAGGGCCTCTGCCCTCGGATCACTGGTTTCGGTTTCTGGAGTGGCAACATAAACAGTTGCTCCCAAAGGACTAGCCTGAACACTTAGGTGAATATCCCCTGCACCAGCATTCCACGGAAATTCTTTCCTAGCTCTCCCACGTCAACGAGGACGTCATAATAGAACGGCTCCGCTCGCGACACCGTATGACGTCATCGGAGCCATAAGAGGACCTCGTCGGCGTGCTGACGTCAGTTCCACCCATTTTTTCCGTGCCACCGAGGCAAACAGGGGACCGAGACATTTTCACATGTATACATAGTATAATAAATATATATATATTCACTGAAAAAACCATAGGTTTCAGGCACGTTATAGTTAGAAATTAGCATTTAAAAAACCTTAGAAATTCACTGAAAAAACCATAGGTTTCAGGGGCGTTATAGTTAGTTGGACATTTCACTTGTACAAAACCATAGAAATTCCCCCGTTATAGTTAGTTCAGCTAACTATAACTCGCGCGCCCGCAATGCACTGCTGATGACGTCACATATTACATCACTCATGACATGGTCAGTGACATCACTCATGACATCACTGATGACATCATCCAGTGAATGTGTGTTTTTCTGAAAATTAAATATGTTTTATATATGTATATCTCAAGGTCGATGGAAGAATAAATGGGTATATAAGTGTCTAAATGGATGTTTTTTTTGTAAAATTGATTGTATAACTGACTAAGTGTATCTTAGTGAATACATGGGTTAGTGAGTAATGTTTAAATATGAAAATATCTGTATCAGTCTCTCACTTTGTGTATAAGTGGCTGCATGGGTTGGTGAGTAGCTACATGAGTGTCTATATGGGTTATTAGTTGGTTTTTGAGTATCAGTATGAGTGTCTGAGTGTCTGTATGGTTCGGTGGGGGGTATTACTTAGTGCATAGATGCATGACAGAGTGACTCGCTGTTTGTATGTGTTGAAGACAGCATGTGTGCACGACTGTATAGGTGGAGGAGTATGTGTATGGGTGTGTTAGTGAGTGAATGACTGTCTCAATAGTGTCTTTATGAGTAACTACATATGTTTTAAACTAGTATATGTGAGTATTGGTGTATATAAGTGAGTATATGTGAGAGTGAGAGATTGGAAGAGTTCCTGTACAAATAAGTAGGTGTTTCTATAAGTGATTGTTTAAGAGAGTAAGTATGTGTAAGTTTCTGTAGAAGTAAGTGTGGTAGTGTGTGTATAACTGTATATGCAAGTAAATGGATGTTTGATACTTTGTTTGCATGTGTGACTATGTGTGTGAGTAACTATGGATGAGTGGCGGTGTGTAACAGGATGTATAGGTGTATGAGTACATATGATGAGTGAGTACATGTATGAGTGACTGTATAGGGACTGTTGGTGAATGAGTGGATGTGTGTGTAGATCTTGGAATTACTGAATAGGTGTGTTGTAACTGGTATTGGTATGTCCATTGTTTTGAAAATGTTAGTTTGTATTTTTGAGTGTGTGTATCAAAGGTTATATTAGGGTGAGAGGAGGTCTGCCACTCTATCACAAGGATGATGTCATCAGTGATGTCATCAGTGATGTCATGAGTGATGTCACTGACCATGTCATGAGTGATGTAATATGTGACGTCATCAGCAGTGCATTGCGAGGTAGCTGAGTTATAGTTAGCTGAACTAACTATAACGGGGGAATTTCTATGGTTTTGTACAAGTGAAATGTCCAACTAACTATAACACCCCTGAAACCTATGTTTTTTTCAGTGAATTTTATATATATATATATATATATATATATATATATATATATATATATATATATATATATATATATATATATAGCAGCTTCAAGGTATAAAAAATACCAGCACTCGTGGGAGCATATTACCCAGATTTAATAAGGGTTAAGTGCACACAAGACGCGTTTCGGCAACAACCTTTTTCAATATCAGCGGGCAGCCCGAGACGGCGTGACTTAAATACAAAATTCATTGGTGAATACAATGCATCAAAATTGACAAAGGACTACCGTCCTCATTGCATTAGGTGTCGGCCAGCTTTAAACATGCAATACGTATTCAATTCATACATTCTTGCTTGTCAATGTTCTAATGAAGCTCAACTTATTGCCCTGAATGGGCATAAGGCTTAGATAAATATCATGCCCCACAGATTAAACGTGCTGTTTAAATTTTGTAATAACGCTAGACATCTCTAGTCTCTATACGAGTATTAACCACAGAAATGGTCTTGAGGCCATTAAATATTTCCTAAATGGTCGCTCTTTGAAATATATGGAGCATAACACAATGTTGTTGGAATTTGTTGGATATTGCTTGAACAATAACATTTTCCTTTTTCAGGACCAGCTGTTCAAACAAACAAGGCACGGCCATGGGCACCTGCTTCGCCCCCAGCTATGCAAATCTTTTCGTAGGCTGGTGGGAGAAGCGGGTGGCCTGGTCGGATGCCAATGATGAATGGACCAGTACAGTGGTTAGTTGGAACAGGTATATAGATGATTTGTTCATCATATACAAAGGGACTGAAGAATCAGCTAGGAATTTGTGAGTATTCTCAATGTGAACGATTTAAATCTTAAGTTCACAGGAGAGATCAGTAAAAATTCTGTAGACTTTTTAGACTTGAAAGTGTTTGCATCTGACGACAAACTGTGCACGACATTGCACAGGAAGCCGACAGCGGGTAACTCCGTCTTGCACGCTAACAGTTGCCATCTGGATAAATTAAAAAACAGTATTCCGTATGGTGAACTACTGCAGATTAAAAGGAATTGCACAAGAGAGTGCGACTTACAAGTGGCGGCAGCTGAGAGTGTGCAAAGATTTTGAGTGAGGGGTTACTCGAGTGAGGTTTTACAGGAGGCAAAAAAGAAGGCAGATACCAGATCAAGAACAGACCTAGTGAGTCGCGTGTCTGCCTCGAAAATAAGAAAGAGTAAAACCACAGAAAGTAGTCTGAAAGATTGCAGAATGATTACCAATTATTCAAGTGATGCTAACGAAATTAGAAAATTGTTAAGAAAGAGTTGGCACATTTTGAAAGCAGATCCCATCATACGGGGTGACCTTCCAGGGTCACCCCTGCTGACATTTAGGAAAGCATGGTCATTAAAAGATCAGTTGGTACAAAGCCAATATGTAAAGGAGAACAGGCAATCATGTTTTGGGCAAATTAGAGGTTTTTTCCCCTGCGGTAGATGCAAGGCCTGCAAGAACAGCCATAAGGTTTTATCAAATGATGTACCTGGCCTAAAGATCCCCCCAAAAATTGGGAAATTCATGAACTGCAATACCAGCCATACGGTATACTGTCTAGTATGTCCGTGTGGATTAAGGTGTATTGGAAGCACCATACATCTGACGAAAGTACGGATTTTGGAACATCTCAGAGCTATTGCCACCATGGATGTCACATATCCGGTGGCAAGACACTTTGAGAGCCAACATAACAGCAACAGGGATCTGTTGCGTTTTTTCTGTCTGGACCATGTGGCCAAAGATATACGAGGGGGGGACAGACAGTTAATGCTTCGTAGACTTGAATCTAGGTATATCATAGATATACAAACAAAGATAGCATATGGATTGAACAGTGGGGAGGAGTTAGCTATACATTTGTAAGATAAATGCACTGGATTCTGGATTATGAACACCACAACTGTAAAATTAAGGGGGTCCGTCTATTCATTGAAAGGGTGGGTCAACTTCTGGCGTATACATTAATTAGGATGTTTTGAAGTAGAGTGCTGATTATGCCCATTTAGGGCTAAATAATGAATTTAATCAGCACGTTTAATCTGTGGGGCATGATATTTATCTAAGCACGTATGCCCATTCAGGGCAATAAATTGAGCTTCATTAGAACATTGACAAGCAAGAATGTATGAATTGAATATGTATTGCATGTTTAAAGATGGCCGACACCTAATGCAATGAGGACGGTAGACCTTTGTCAATTTTGATGCATTGTATTCACCAATGAATTTTGTATTTAAGTCACGCCGTCTCGGGCCGCCTGCTTATATTGAAAAAGGCGGTTGTCGAAACGCGTCTTGTGTGCACTTAACCCTTATTAAATCTGGGTAATATGCTCCCGCGCGTGCTGGTATTTTTTATACCTTGAAGCTGCAATATTTAGCGCGCCTTTCGCCGATGCGCAGTACAGCACCCATCCGAGAGTGCAGGAATCAAGGTGGAGGTCTTGGAGCGTTATATATATATATATATATTCACTGAAAAAACCATAGGTTTCAGGGACGTTATAGTTACTTGGACATTTCACTCGTACAAAACCAGAGAAATTCCGCCGTTATAGTTAGTTCAGCTAACTATAACTCGCGCCCTCGCAATGCACTGCTGATGACGTCACATATTACATCATTCATGGCATGGTCAGTGACATCACTGATGACATCATCCAGTGACTGTGTGTTTCTTTAAAGTTTAAATATGTATTATATATATGCCAAGGTGTATTGAAAAATGAGTGGGTGTATAAGTGTCTGGATGGAGGATTTAGTAGGTGCGTGACTGACTGTATAAGTGAGTGATTAAATGTGTCTTACTGAATGCATGGGTTAGTGACTAAACTGTGTGAATGTCTGTATCAGTCTGTCTGTTGTTGTGTAAGCTGCTGCATGGGTTGGTCAGTAGCTACATGAGTGTCTATATGGGTTATTGATTGGTTGCCTGAGTATTTGTATGGGAGACTAAGTGTGTGTGTGGGTGGGTGGGAGGTGTGTGACTGTGCATAGATGTGTGAGTGGTTGATTCACTGGGTGTATGGGTTCAAGAGTGCATGTGGAAACAGCTGTATGGGTGGGTGAGTGTGTGTATGGGTGTGTTGGTGAGTGAATGGGTGTCTCAGTGGTACATGTCCAAGTAACTACATATGCAAAAGGCAGTGTATGTGAGAGTTGGAGTATATAAATGACTACACGTGAGAGTCAGTGATTGTGAGAGTGGCTGTATGGATGAGTGTGTACTTGTATCAGTGACCTTCTCTTGGATCCCGGCGTCGTGAAGGCGTGTTCGTAGTGTGTGGTGGCAGGCCGTGTCGAAGGCGGCTGATAGGTCCAGGAGGATGAGGGCTGCTGTTTCTCCGTTGTCTAGCAGGGGTCCTGATGTCATCGGTGGCGGCGATGAGGGTGGTTTCGGTGCTGTGGTTGCTGCGGAAGCCGGACTGGGAAGGGTCCAGGATGTTGTTCTCCTCGAGGTAGCGGGTCAGTTGTTTGTTGACGATTTTCTCGGTGACCTTCGCGGGGAACGGGAGCAGAGAGATGGGTCGGAAGTTCTTGAGGTCCTTGGGGTCTGCCTTGGGTTTCTTGAGTAAGGCGGTGATCTCGGCGTGCTTCCAGCTTTCCGGGAAGGTTGCTGTCTCGAAGGAGATGTTGATTATTTTCCGGAGATGGGCGCGATGGCTGTACTGGCTTTGTTGAAGACGTGGTGAGGGCACGGGTCTAGCGGTGAGCCGGAGTGGATGGTGTTCATGATCTCGCTGGTGTCCTCGTCGTTGATGTTGGTCCAGGAGAGCAGGCGGTTGGTGGTTGTGGGGGCAGTGGTCTCGGTGGTTGCCGGGGCGGTCGTGGTGTTGAAGCTGTCGTGGATGTCGGCGATTTTGCGGTGGAAGAAGGTGGCCAGTGAGTCGCACAGGTCTCGCGACGGCTGGATGTCGTTGGTGTTGGAGCTGGGGTTGGAGAGTTCCTTCACGATGTTGAAGAGCTCTTTGCTGTTGTGTGCGTTGTTGTCTAGGCGGTCTTTGAGTGAGGCCCTTTTGGCGGATCTGATGAGGTGATGGTGACTGCGGGTGGCGCTCTTGTGGGCAGCGTAGCTGTCCGCTGTCCGTTTGTGGAGCCAGATCTTCTCCAGTTTTCGGCATGTTCGTTTGGAGGCCTGGAGGTCTTCGGTGAACCAGGTGGCTTTCTTGCTCGTGTGGCTGTTGGGCGGATTCTTGAGCGGGGCGAGGGTGTTGGCGCAGTCGTCGATCCACTGTGAGGTTGCGGGCGGCGGTGTCGGGGTCGGAGGGTTCGGCGGGTGGGCTCAGGGCGAGGGTTGTGGTTAGCTGGTCTTCGGTGACTCTGCTCCAGCAGCGGCGAGGCATTTGTTCGGTGCGGTGGTGCGTGGTGGGCTTCCTGTAGGTGAAGTGGATGCAGTGGTGGTCAGTCCAGTGGGGTTCAGAGGTGTGGTTGAAGGAGACGTGTGGGCTTGCGGAAAAGATGGAGTCTAGCGTGTGGCCGGCGGCGTGGGTGGGTGTAGTCACGAGCTGTCTGAGTCCGAGGGTGGCGAGGTTGTCGATCAGGGTGGTGGAGTTGGTGTCCTTGTTGTTCTCGAGGTGGAAGTTCAGGTCCCCGAGGAGGATGTAGTCCGTGGAGCGATGGCGTGTGTGCTGGCGAAGTCAGCGATAGAATCGCTGAACTGTGGTCGGGGTCCGGGGGTCTGTAGATGAGGGTTCCTCTGAGGGTGGTGTTGGGATCGGTGTGGATCAGGAAGTGCATGTGTTCGGCGGTGCTGAGGGTGTTGTCGGTGTTGGTTGAGACTCTGAGGGTGTTCCTGTGGACGATGGCGATGCCTCCTCCGACTCCGTTGGTGCGGTCCCTGCGGGTGATCTTGTAGCCGTCCGGGATGGCAATGGCGATGTCGGGGGCTGAAGCGGGATTCAGCCAGGTCTCCGTCAGGAATGCGACGTCTGGGGAGGTTGAGTCGAGAAGGTCCCAGAGTTCGATGGCGTGTTTGCGGGCGGAGCGGATGTTGAGGAGGATGCATCTGAGGTAGTTGGGTTCTTTCCTGGGCGGTGGTTTGGCGGGGCGGGTGCTGGCGAAGCTGCAGTTCCGGCAGGTGAAGGGCCCTTGGGTGCGCTTCGGGGTGGCCAGGTAGCAGGCGTGATCTTTTCCGGGGTTGAGTGCGTGGAGGGTGCTGGCGTCGTATCGGCGTCTGTTGATGTGGCGGGCGCGGGGGATGCCCGGACCAGGGGTTCTGGTGCTGGGCGCGGTCCCGGCGCAGACGGGCGCAGACAGGCTTGCCTTAGGCGCGCCCGCTGCGCACGTCCACTGCGCGGCCGCACAGCGGCCACCATAAATGGGGAGGTGGGAGGGAGGAGCAGGGAATGGGGCAGCGAATGGGCAGTGAGGGGGCGGGGCCGCAGGGGCGCAGTGGCGGGAAACAGGCACAGAAAGGAAAAAACGAGCACAATCAGGGCAGCAAGGGGGCACAGAAAGGAAAAAACTAGCACAATCAGGGCAGCAAGGGGGCACAGAAAGGAAAAACTAGCACAATCAGGGCAGCAAGGGGGCACAGAAAGGAAAAAAACGAGCACAATCAGGGCAGCAAGGGGGCACAGAAAGGAAAAAGCGAGCACAATCAGGGCAGCAAGGGGGCACAGAAAGGAAAAAACGAGCACAATCAGGGCAGCAAGGGGGCACAGAAAGGAAAAACGAGGCACAATCAGGGCAGCAAGGGGGCACAGAAAGGAAAAAACAGAGCACAATCAGGGCAGCAAGGGGGCACAGAAAGGAAAAAAAAAAAAAAAACGAGCACAATCAGGGCAGCAAGGGGGCACAGAAAGGAAAAAACGAGCACAATCAGGGCAGCAAGGGGGCACAGAAAGGAAAAACTAGCACAATCAGGGCAGCAAGGGGGCACAGAAGGAAAAAACGAGCACAATCAGGGCAGCAAGGGGGCACAGAAAGGAAAAAACGAGCACAATCAGGGCAGCAAGGGGGCACAGAAAGGAAAAAAAAACGAGCACAATCAGGGCAGCAAGGGGGCACAGAAATGCCTATCAACATGCAATGTTATGGGTCTAAAGGGCTGCTGAAAAAAAAGCAGTTCGTCATTAAAGTGACGTGCAAAAGGCTGCTTGAACGTGCTTGGTTTCCTGATCCTCGCTCTGACGAATGGACAGACCACCTCCAAAGGGGAAATAAACATGTTTCGTCCTAAAGTTGCCTTAAGGTTTTATTTTCAACGGAGGCTCTAAACTCGAAGGGGCGGAGTACCTACGCTCTAACGCACGAGCCACGACTGCTGAACCTCCTTGCTCACTCCTCCATGACCTACCCTCACATCTATATTCCTATGCCCGAAGGTTGTTCTGCCAACTCTGTAAAAATTGCCAGTGACATTTTATGTGTATCCTTGGTCCCTACATTTCTCGCTGATTTGCATGTTTTTGTGGCTGCAGACACACTGGTATCCCAAGCTTGCAGCCTAAAGCTGCCAGCCACTGCCGCTCCCGCTTAAAAATGGGCATGTGTTCTTTTAACTTGGGATCTGAGCTTCACAGCTTCACATTACAGGCCTCCTGTGATTCCCACCATGTCCCCAGCCTTTCCACATCCCCCTACAAGCCTCCTAGTGCATCAGCTGTTTGACTAACGTGCTCTCTGGTGCTACCTGCTGTAAGGGAATGCACCTCCGGTGCCCATGCCAGCACTGACCCGGCCCTGTGGATCAAGGGGATGGTAGCCTTTGCCCGCAAGCACGCTGAAGCGTCCCTGGCGCAGACACTCGCACCACCCTTGACAGCCAGGAATACCGACATGAGTACCAACATATGTGGCGCTGACACTGTGCTCCTGTCTGCATGGCCAGCCCCTGCAGTAGACACCTCACTTGCTACCTCATCCAAAGTTATGGGGCAGTTTTGCTACTCTCAGATCCTTGTACCCTACCTTCCCTCCTCTCCCAGCAGCCCTAACTCAGTCTCTCAAACGGAGGCATGCAGGTTATAACTCAGATTGCCATCCTGCTCACATCCGCCCTCCTGGACCTGCGGAGGCCCGCCCAGGCCTGCTCGAGGATCCCCTCCACCAACAGATGGCGCCTCCCTGCCTCCTGCAATACCTTGAGTACTTCTCTAACTGCTCTACTAGCATTCATCTTCCTGACCCTGATAGGACAGGAAAGTCCCATACATGCTGACAGATGTGCACCCCTTCCCTGAGGGCCCCAGCTGCATTGGTATCTGGATCCTTGATGTACGAGTTACTTACCTTCGGTAACGATGTATCTGGTAGAGACGTTGTCTAGCCGCAGATTCCTTAACTTAGAATATCCCCAGGCGTCAGACTGGATCCGGAAAATTTTGCGCAGCAGTACCTCTGCGCGCCGGAGGCCGCCCTGATGTCGTCCCTGGACATGACGTCAGTGGAGCCATATAGGACCCTCCCGGCGCGCTGACGTCAGTTTTCGTCGGAGGAACTTTTCGGCGCTACAACGCGGAGCCCCCAGCAAAACTGTGAGAGTATGGGAACAGTGTGCGAATAAAAAAGAGAATTGGTGAGAAAGCACCATGAGCACAAGTGAGAAGCACTGTCGACTGAAAAGTGTCGAAAAGGA
The DNA here is from genome assembly GCA_963921515.1 of Calotriton arnoldi. Taxonomy (NCBI): domain Eukaryota; kingdom Metazoa; phylum Chordata; class Amphibia; order Caudata; family Salamandridae; genus Calotriton; species Calotriton arnoldi. The sequence continues at coordinate 1,009,292 of CAWUFW010002794.1, read as the reverse complement.
AAGAGCAGAGCAATACTCTGAGATGCCAATTCGCAAGAGCTAAGTGAATTGCACCCCTGAGGGAAATCGCCCCACAAAGAAGACCGAGGCAGACGACAGAAAGTCTGCACCGGATGAAAGGAAATGAAGAGGGCAGAACAGTAAACTGAGAAGCAACCCCGCAAAAGCGAGAGAGTGCCCACTCCTGAGGCAAGACGGCAATAATGAGCCGAGAGCGACAGGCAAAAAAAGCACCCACCCATAGGATTAAGAAAAGAATGAAAGAAATAGGGAGACTGTGTCCCCTGTGAGAGAATTATCGGTCGTAGGAACAGGCCCAAAAGAGACCGGAACACTTATTGACTGCAGGAGCGTCAACAGAGAAGGCGGGTGGGAAGGTAGAGAACACCAGCAGGCACAATACTGGAAAAAACTGATGCGTAAAAACACGGAAGGACACCTGAATCCACCGCCCCAGCATGAAAATGGGGGGTGGGGGAACAAGTAAACCAAAGTAAGAGGTCAACGGGGAGCAAGGCAAAAAAACGCCGCCCCGTAGAAGGACAAGCCACCCCCAAGGAGGCAAAAGCCGAAAACCCCACCTGAAAAGGTCCTCGCAGATCGGGGAGGATGGGTGGGCGTTAAGGAATCTGCGGCTAGACAACGTCTCTACCAGATACATCGTTACCGAAGGTAAGTAACTCGTACATCTGATAGAGACATCTAGCCGCAGATTCCTTAACTTAGAATAGATACCAAAGCCATACCCCATTGGAGGCGGGTCTGCGACAGAACCCCACTAAGTATTGGTAAGGTATTGGGAAAATGCAGGCCAGCAGCCGACACCCCACCAATGGCACGCAAGAAGGCCCCTGAAAGGCCCGCACCAGCAGCGTGCAAAACACACAGGCACAGCCGCAGGAGGACCGAGTGAAAAGGACCCCACAGAAGCGAACAAAGGCAACTGTCGAAGGAAGGCAGCTATACAATAGCAAACAAATACCCCACATAGGGTAAGTATCAACCTCAACCAGGGGCTCCTCTGGAGCGGAAGCTCAAGACAGAGGACGTAAAAGTGGAACTTAGAAACCACAGGCTCCGAGCACATAACCCGTGGAGGAAGGGTGCAACCTGAACCACCAGGCTATAGGAACTGAGAAGGATAAACAGCAAAACTGCTGCATAAATGAAAGAAAATACGGCGAGGAGCCATCCAGGCCGTTCAGGCAGTACAGCATGAACCCGGCCCAACATGAGTCAAGACAACAGAACAGGGGGAGGACAAGGACCTCAACCGGAACAAAAACTACGAAAGTTGACACAGAAGGCGGCGAACCGCAGAGTCCGCATGTGCGTCAAACAGGGACACACCATCAAAAGGCAAATCCCGGAGACTGTCACGGACATTGTCGGGAAACCCCGTCGCGCAGCCAGGCATGGCGGCGCAAGGCAACGGACCGCGCCATTGTCCTACCCACCGAATCGGTAGAATCAACGGCGGACCGAACCGTAAACCGCACCATCTCTCTGCCTTCGTGAATGAGACGAGGCCATATCAGCTCGAGGACACTCAGGGAGGGCAGGCAAAAGACACTCCACGGAGTCCCAAAGGGCAGAAGAAGCCCTGGCAAAAATGCAAACTGTGTTGAGAGCACGTAATGCAGAACTAGCGGATGCAAAAATGCCGCATCCACATGTCTCCAGCCAACGAGACTCCCTAGTAGGAGGCTGCAGTAGAGGTGGAGAAGAAGGCTGCATGGCGAAAAACACCTGCACCACTAGACCGTGAGCAGTAGGCTGAAGGGACAAACAGGATGGGCCCCCAGGGGCCGGACGATGCCGATGCGCAACGTCCCTGTTGACAGCATCACCTGAAGAGAGACGCGCCCAAGCCCCGAGAAGGGCGTCGAACAACAAGCCGCTAAAGGGCAGCAAGGGCTCAAGATCCACCGCACCTTGGTGGAGGAGATCCAACAATGGATCAGAGGACAAGAGGACAGAAGGCGGGTGCAAGTGCAAAACAGCTGCCGCCTTGCGAACACCCCGTAAAAATAAAGCACCAGCTTCAGTGGGCGTCCGGGGGGGGACAAGAGCCCATCGGTAGGGGACGGTTGCAAACTAACACATCCCCCAGCAGGAGGAAGAAGGGGCCACTGCCTCCATGGCGGTGGAGCCAACAGGCGTGGAGACAAGCCCAAGCACAGCGGTTCCGTGTCCTCTGGAAGCGGAGAGCCAAGAGGAACCGGCAACCCCTCCGGCGTCGAACGACGCCGATCCGGCGCCGAAGCGACGTCGAGCCCCATGAGGGGCGACTCGGTTGGACGAGTGGGCGGCGACGTCTCCACCACCGAGAGGTGCGGAGAAAGTGCCTGAGGTCCAGGACACGACAGGCAGAGTGCCGCCGGTGCCGATGTCAACGCAGGGAGCCGCCAGGGGCTATGCGGGGACAAGGCAGAATGGTTCGGCGTGGGGCTGGAACGCCCATCGGTTGGAACCGACGCTGGCACGACTCCGGAGCCGGAGTCAAGGCATTCGACTGGCGCCGAGGGCGAACCCGCCGGCGGAGACCCGACCTGAATGCCTACCTCCACTGTGGGACCCGAAGGCGCACCAGGGAGTGGAGGTGACCCGAAGATGGAGTGCAGAGCCTGGTAATAGGCTTCCATCTGGGGCTGAGTCGCACCAGTACCTGGAAAGGGCGGGTAAAAGGAGGCCGACTCCGGGGGGCACGGCTCCGCGAAGGAGTGGGAACCATGGCCCCCACCGTCACGTGGAAGCGAGGACTTCGACTTCCGTGACTTGTGCTTACCTGCAGATCGACGTTCACGAGATCGACTCCGGGAGCGGGCGCGGAGAGACGAACCCACCGGAGAACGTCGGGGAGAACGTCGGGGAGATGCCGGGCGGGTCAACCGGGCGGCCAAGAGCTTCATCCGCCGCTCCCGTAGGGACTTCGGGACGCATCTGCCGGCAGGCGTCACACTCCTCGGAGTCGTGGTGCGACCCAAGACACCACATGCAAATGGCGTGCGGGTCCGACGCCGACATCTGACGCGAACAAGTCCCGCACAATTTAAAGCCCGAAGGCATCGCACACTGTTCGCCGACACCAACGACGTCGAAAAAAGGGGCCTGAATAAAAACAGGCCAGTTGTAACGCGGAAAAGAAGGAAACTAACGTCAGCGCGCCGGGAGGGTCCTATATGGCTCCACTGACGTCATGTCCGGGGACGACGTCAGGGCGGAGCCGCCCCCCGGCACGCAGAGGTACTGCTGCGCAAAATTTTCCGGATACAGTCTGACGCCTGGGGATATTCTAAGTTAAGGAATCTGCGGCTAGATGTCTCTATCAGATACCGAATTTTGCTTATGGGTGATCAGGGATCGGTTGTATGACGGTGCAACGCATGCAACTACCACGCATGCCTTTACTACGCCATCCATACAACACATGCGCCATTACCAAGCATGCATTTACTACGGTCATTTTTACCACGCATATGGTTTTACCACGCATGTCATTACCACGCATATTTAATTGTAATGGCATGTTTGGTAAATACATATGCATGTTAAAAATTAAGACAATCACTCACAGTTAAACACACTCAACCACGCCGCCGGTACTTACCTTTGTTGTGTTTCAACTTCGCACATCGAAGCAAGGACTGACCGGAAGAGCTCCATGTAAAGCGTGACTGTTTCTCAGGCAGCCAGACAGTGGAGGACGGAGCCTCGAGACTGGCCCTGTTGCTTGAATGTTCTGTGGAATATGCTGAATAGACCTACTAGTCGATCCCCTGTGCCCCTAAAATGAAGCGGGGACTGATCGGAGGAGCTCCATGCATGGCCAGACTGGTTCTCAGAGAGTGGATCGCGGAGCCTCGACACCGGGGGTCGCTGAGGTGGCTGGTGGGAAGCCTGGTCTTCCGGGCCCTGATGCTTATAAGGCAACCCCCTGTCAACACTTTTTAAAATGCGACCCCCGTAAATCCACATCTGGAACAATGAAGTGCAGAGTGGAGCAGGCCGGGGGTAACCCCTCTACAGCCCTCACAGCTGCTGATTTCTATCGTTGGACCACTTGTAATGCCTCACCCGGACGTAAGTCTCACAAGCCGGAAGCAACCCTTGTACAGCTTCAGAGCTGCTGATTCCTATAGCCAGACCAGCCGTAATGCTCAAGTAAGTAAGCAAGCAACAAAGACGACAACCAAAACAGCCTTTACAACGTGATCATCAACGCGTTTTGTCCTTTACCATGAGTCCTTAAAATGAACATGCCTTTACCACACATATTCGTGGTAAAGGATTTGTGGTGATGGACATGCGTGGTAAAGGCATGTTCGTTGTAAAGGATGCGTGGTAATAGTCATGCGTGGTTATGACCACGTTGTAATGGCTGTTTCCCTCAGGGATCATGCATGTGTGCCATGACCTCGGCCTGTCGCTCGGATTGCAGAAGCCTTGGGCTGCTCCACCCATGCTACCACTGAGTCCAGTGCTGGAGGGGTAGTACTTGGCCCGGTTGCTCAGGGTCCATAATGGGTCCGGCCCGCGACATCTGGAGTAAAAGACCTCCACTGTTGGGGCCCCAGTAACTCCTGCTTTCCCTGTGGCTCTCGCAAAGTGCTTCTGACATATCCTAACTCGAAAAACACCCACTAACTTCCCTGACAAATCAACCTCTAGACCTAACCCACAGAAAAAAGCCACCAAAAGCACCGCTATGCCTACTGACGTGATCATAATGCAAACAGGGCAGTTACAAAACCAGCTTGACATTAACTCTCAACCCATCATGTATCCCCTGCATCCTTCTCCCTACTTGTTGTGGTGTGGCCCTCCCTGTTGCATGACCACCCCTAGGGTAGGCGAGGATTGCCACCTTGTTCCATCCTCTGCAACCCCCGAAACTCCATCCCCACTAGCAGAGAGTCAAACTTTCATGTTGCACATTTCTGGCGGAGTTACTCTTGGTGCGTCGCGGGGAGCATCATGCACCACTATCTTTATGGTGCCACTCCTTGTCACCAGGGATGTAACTAGCAGTAGTGCATCAGGTGCTGTGGCACAAAGGTCCATAGGTGTGGTGCGATTAGTACACAACTATAGCCTTTTTTTACCCAAATCGGTGGTGGGAGACTTTTTTTTCTTCTTGCGATAGGACTAGAATGCCCTTGCTAAACCCCTGCTCGACATTTTGGTGTATGGAGTAGTACAGAGGACATCTGGGAAGCGGACCACAGATGTTTGTTCTTTACTTAGATCTACCTTAATGCACCTGCACACATCTTTGGGGAGGGGCCAGGCCTACGCTGGTATGTAGGGATAATGGAAGGGTCCCATTGCTACACATGTTTTGTAGTCGTGCTGCAAGCCAAGGGAGGAGTCCATCACATATGGGGCTTTGCCTACAGGCGTGTCCTCCAGTAAAAAGGTGTTTGGAACGGTGGAGCCCCCCAGTGACATAAGAGGAATTGGCACCACTGCTACAGCGGTGTTGAGAAAAACTGAGTGACAAAATTATTGGCTTTCTCTTTCCTGTGCCCTGTGTTCATTCTCTTTCTTTAAAGGAAATTACTGTCGCTGCCAGATTGTAAGGACATGAAACTTTTATCTGTAGGTCACCCTTGAATGTGAACTTTGCTGAAATCGGTGCCGACACACTCAACCTTAAAACCACCTATATGTTTGTTTAATTGATTTAGAAATGCTTCAAATGGCATTGAACACTGAATGATGAAAGGCGGCGTAAACCCAACAGATGAATTAAAGGTGAAAAAAGGCACTGCATGTTTCAGGCTCTAAACTCAGTAATTCCTTAAACGAGGCACCCCGTGGGTGGCAACATGAGTCTTGGGGAGGCGGGGGAGGGTGTTGCCTAGCTGGTAAGCTTGGTTCAAGTTGGCCAATCAGCCCACAGCAAAGAATCGCGAAACATAGGTAAAGGGCCCTCGTCTGGGCAGGTAAGAATCTGCCACTTTGTGGCTAATGAATCTGTGCACACCCCCACCCACAAAGTGGCACCAAACAGTGGGTACAAAGGGCATGATGAGCAAGGTGGGTAGTGGTAAAGGGCAATAGGACGCTGCACAATCAAGACCCTCCTACTCAAATGTTGGCCCAATGGAGGGCATGGATTGGCACTGCAGGCTTTGGGGTGGCAAACAGCTGGGCCAGCCGGTAAGGAAAATGATGGGATACCTCCCAAGCAGACATGGCACCCGCAGTCCAAGCCTTGCTGCAGGCCGGCAAACACGGACAAGCTGGCGGTTAGAGTCACGCCTAGAATCTGTAGGTAGGGTCACGCAAACCTACCCGGAGACACAGCAAGTGATCCAAACAGAAGGCGGCGATGACTACTGTTAATAAATATTGCATAATCTCAATATTTTGATTGCAGTGAACAGTTGCATGGGAGCGGTCACCTGAACTGCTTCTTACTATAAATCTTCATGAATTCAACGCCACAACCGTTCTCGGCGATTGTGTTCATCGGCGAACAGTGGTGCAGCCGGTGGATCACGGGCCCTAGTGCAAGGAAGGAAATGGGCCCACTGTGTGCCGCTCAAGACTCTGGGCCCTGTGCCACAGCACCAGTGACGTCTAGGCCCCTGCCGGTGAAATGGAGCTCACGGCAGAGAGTGGCCCGAGTGCTTGGGTTGTAATCAAAGTGCCATCTATTCATTTCTCACTGTGCGGTGTGGCGCTGTGGCCAGGGCGACTGACGCTGGAAGCTGGGGCTCACGGTTCGATCCCCGGCACCGGCGGCAGGTCAGCCCAGCACCATGTGACTCTGGACAATAGCTTCCTTAATCTTCCTGACGGCCCCCAGCGCCGGGATGCCTTCGGGTAGCTGTTCGCGCTTTACAAATACTGGATTTACTGTGCGAAGATGTGGAGGGGGCGGGGAGTGGGCCGAGCACAGCCTGAGGCAGCTTAACTTTACCACCTGTCCCCTTCCCCACCAAAAACAAAACACATTTGAGGCTGCCACTGATGCACTGAGGAGGTTTCACACCCTAGAATGGCCCTTTACTGCACACAGCCCACAGTTAGCTGGAGACCTGCTTTCTTCAAGGGTTTACAGTTAATTGTGTGCACACCACGTGATTTCTGCTCCTTACTGGCTTGCTGTTTGAGCCGGTATTGCATGACACGGCGGCCCCTTGTGATTGTGAAGGGCTCGTTTAATTGGGCTTAGCCCCGCTTACTAGGAGGTTTGAGCCGCAACACCACTCGGTGACCTTTTCACCAGCGAGAAGTCCTTGCATCCCTCCCCTGTTCGTACCAAACAGGCGGCTACATCTCCTTGCACCTTTGAAGGTGCGGGCCAGTGTGGGGGAAGCACTCTTCACTTGCCAGGCCCCTTGTGTGCCTTCATTGCACCCATCGCCATTGATGCCTCCGAGCAATTGGTCACTTGAATGCCACCCACCCAGGTGGATGTCCACGCAGTGTGATCTGCACACAAACAAAGGGTGGTGAAGCCTTGAACGTCGATCATGACAAGGGAGCTCGTTTATTTTTGTATTTTTTATAGAGCACGAACTTGGTTCAAGGGCACCACGAGCACCACATCGCGCTTCATTTTTTTATATATTTGCGGCAGGATTCGCGACCCCAACGCGAATTCCGCTGAAATTATAAAAAATAAATGCTTTTTTTGGCCCTGGGGGTCCTTGTGGGACCCCCTGAGCAGGCCTAGGGGGTCAGGGTGTTTCTACCCTGCCCCCTTTTCTTGTTTTTTAACCTTTTTTTTACTGTTTTCTTGTGACTCGGTTCTACTGAGTCACAAGATGGCTGCCAACACTTCCTGGTTTGGAGTGTTGGCAGCCAAGGAGAATGAAGCTCGTGCTCAGGAGGGTTCGCGAACCCACTGTTGCCCTAGATATCGAAACTTTTTCTTTTTTTAATTTCTCAGGAACTACTGAACGGATTAACACCATTTTAAAAAAAGGTCGCTTTCTGAACTAAGCGCTACCTTTTTGCCAAATTTGGTGTAATTCCGTTCAGCAGTTCGGGCTGTAGCTTTGTCTAAAGTTTCCTATGGAAATTAACATGGGGAAAACGCGTTTTGGGACCCCCCTTTTTTCTCGGCCCCCGCTTGACGAATCACCCTGAAACTTTCAAGACAGGAGTTGACCGGAGCAGGCCATTAGTTTTGAAAATTTCGCGAAGATTCGTCAACCGGCGCCAAAGTTATTGGAAAATCAAAAAACGCTTTTCCTATGGAAACTAGGTCCTAACTATAACTACCTACTGGCGACCGCCAGTAGGTAATATATATATATATATAGGAAAAGGAAAGAGGCCACACGGGGAAACCTTCGGGAGCCGTTTATTGGAGACAGCAAAGCATGATGCATTTCGGCATTAATAGCCTTCCTCAGATGCTGCTGCTACCGCGATATATCTCCACCCACGCCTTATAAGTGTCCTGCATTGCCCTTATTGGAAGGTAAGTTCCGACCCCAGGTCACATGATCTTTATACCCAATGTAGTCCAAAATAGCACTTCATATCCCAGAAAGCACTGCTCCCTGGTGGATGTTGCATGGAAAAGGGATCACTGTTCAGGGAAAAGGCGCGGCAATTCAAATGGAGTGTCCCGGTAAAATGAAGACCTCAGGCTTCCTTGGGTCCCCTTGACGTTCCAGCCTCCAGTATAGGCGTCCGCTGGGCCGTGACTCAACAATATAGTGATTGCGGCTCCTCGTGCAGTCACGAGCTGCACCTGGCAGTAGTCCCTAGCTTCACCATCACTTGAGGCGGGCAGGAGTAATTCGATACCTCGAAGGAAAGAAATGCTGAAACAGCTGATGCCAGCAACTCTCCTGCCGCTTAGTAGAACGGGGCCTCTTGCGCACCTCTGGCATGTGCGCGAGTAGAATACAAACAAAACACCCCTCCGATAGGAAAAGGAAAGAGGCCACACGGGGAAACCTTCGGGAGCCGTTTATTGGAGACAGCAAAGCATGATGCATTTCGGCATTAATAGCCTTCCTCAGATGCTGCTGCTACCGCGATATATCTCCACCCACGCCTTATAAGTGTCCTGCATTGCCCTCATTGGAAGGTAAGTTCTGAAGGGCTTGTGTTGTGTTGGAAAGAATGATTGAGGAATGTTTCGTTTTTATTTTCTTAGTGGTAATGAGTGAAATAAGGGAGAGTGGTCTAGTGAGATTTTTTCAATGGCAAGCCAGGGGGAGGAGCAGCATTAGGTATGGGAAACCAGAAACATCATTGTTTCACTAAGAATTCATTTTGGTATCTCCTATAGTCTGTGAGGTTTAAACTTCTATATTTTTTTGGGAGCCTTAGTTTCTTTAGTGCAATTCTTGGTTTCTTGGATTTTCATAAGAACTCGGTGAGCATTATATCCAATCTGGCAAAGAAAGTGTCTTAGAGGTAGAGAGGAGACATGGTAATCTAAAAGTTGAAGGAGGGTGATCATCATTTTGATGGTGTCTATGCAACCCCACCAGGTAATGAATCTGGTGGACCATTTATCTAGAGCAGGGTTCTCCAAATTCGGTCCTGGATGGCGGAATCCATGCCAGATTTTTACCATTTCGCCAATTATACAAATGTAGTTATCTTAAAAATCTGCCATGGATCCGGCCCTCCAGGACCTACTTTGTAGAACCCTGATCTTGAGTGTCATTCATTTTATTGTTTTTTCATTGTAATCAAATGATTGTCTGAGTTTTTGGCTGTACCAGATTCCTACGTAATTTATTTTGTCTGTGGTTCATTTCAGGCCAGGAGCACCGATGATTGAACTATTGCAGTGGACATTCAGAGGTAGGACCTCAGTTTTGACCCTATTGAGGGAGTAACCTGAGACATAGCCATTGATGGGTGACATTATGATAGATAAAGTCAAACCAGCTTGAGTTGGGGGCCTGCAGAAAAGGGAATACCAGGAATAGAGGGGTTCTCTCTAATTTACATAAAAAATGGTTCCAAGGTTAATAGAAACAGTAGAGGGGAAAGGGGGCAACCTTGTCCAGTGCCTTGCTGTAGGTTGAAGGTGTTAGATAGTGTTCCGTTAATATTTATTCTAGCGTTAGGTTCCTTGTAGAGGGCAAGAATCTTATTGGAGAAGTTAGGGCCTAGGTTGAATGTGATGAGAGTGGTATGTAAGAAAAGGCTACAAGACCTTGTCAAAGGCCTTTTCCGCATCTAATATGACAGCGCAGGTGAGGCTGTTGAGAAGGTGGGCTTTCTCGATGACGTGACTAAAGAGTCTAATATTGTCTGCGCTGAATATGCCTTTGATAAATCTGGATTGTGAGGGCTGGATAATTCTTTTAAGGATGGGCTCCAACCTAAGAGCGAGGATTTTCACATAGATTTTGCAGTCAACGTTTATTAGGGATATAGGGCGGTAGTTCTTGGGGTTGGAAGGATCTTCAACTTCTTTGAGAATGACTATTATGGTGGCTTATGCCACAGTGCCAGTGACTGTACCAGTGGAGAAGTGGTGAAAGAGATCCTCCAAGAAGGTGATAAGGGAGGGTCCCCAATTTTAGTAAAAGGAGGCGGGGAAGCCGTCCGGGCCTGGTGCCTTCCTAGCTTTGAGTAGTTTAATTGCATTTGCAATTTAATTTCGCTCAATGGGTTTTTCAAGGAGGGATTTAGTTTTGTTGTCTATTTTGGTGATGGGGATTTTGTTGAGGTATTCAAGGCAAGTCTCATAGGGAGTGTTGTTGCTTTTAGAGTAGAGGGTGCGATAAAAGCTTTCAATGGTTGAGAAAATATCCTTCTCTTGGGTGGAGGGTGTGCCGTGTTCGTTGGTAATGGAGGTTATCCTGGGTCTACGGTAAGTTTATTTCAGATAAAATGCTACTTTTCTACTGGATTTATTCTGTCCACAAAAAGAGATAGCTTTGTGTCTTTTGACGATTAGTTGTGCATTGTTCCTTAGGATCCTATTGCATTTGTACTTTAATTTGGTTAAATGGTTTATATGTGTTTTGTCTCTGGTTTGTTTAAGGTTTTTTTCTAAAGATTTTATTTGCTGTTCTAGGATATCTAGTATAGGGTTATCTTGTTTGTTTTTCCATGTCATTAGTTTGATCACGTGACCGCAGATGGTGCATTTCAGGGCGTCCCACACAATTTGAGGAAGGACCCGAGTTTTTGTTAGGTTCTATGAATTGTGTTATTCCCTTTTTCATCTTACCTCTAAGGTAGTGTCCTCTGAGAGGTCATTCATTCTCCAAGATTTAGGCTTAGGTGTAGTGTGGGAAATATTGAATAGGAGGGATATGCAAGCATGATCTGACACTAGAATTGGTTCAATGGTGGGGTTGTAGGTGACTGGGATATGAGACTCGCCCACTAGTATTTAATCTATGCGAGAAAAAGAGTTGTGGGGGTAAGAGAAAAACGAGAAGTCTTTTCCTGTAGGGTTGAATAGTTTCCATACATCTTTCAGTTTGTGTTCATTATAAAGATTTTGCATTTGTTTGTGAGGCTTGTTTGGACTGAACAGGCAGGAGGAATTTCTATCTAGGACACCATACCATTGTAGATTAAAATCCCCACCCATGATAATTCTGCTGTGAGGGGGCAGGAGTGACAGTTTTTTATTTAGTTGCGACCAGAATGCACGAAGGTCACTATTGGGCACATAAGTGTTCACAGTGTTAATTTTGGTGCTATCTTTTTGGAGTTTGGTTGCAAGCCATCTGGTTTCAGGATCTTCCTGGTTGGGGCACAGGATAGGTTGCTGACCCAAAGTTTCTTTAGAAGGATAGCTTCTTTCAGAGCAACTTTTTTCTCTTGTAGGAGTATTAGGTCCACCTTGAGTTTATGTACGTAGTCTAAGGTTTAGTCGGTTGTTTAGTCCCTTAACGTTAAGGGATAATATCTTTATGTTCTGCATATTTACAGTCAATGGGCTCCCTAGCTGGTTGCTGTAGCGAGTTGAGGGGATGTTGTAGGTGATGCCAGAGGAGGGGGTGGTGGGAGGAAAGGGGTGGGATGGGGTAGGAAAGCAAGGGGATTGGTAAAGGAGGAGGTGTGATAATGATGAGATGAGGGGAAAGAGTGGAAGAGGAAGGAGGTGACGCGTGAATGGAGGAAAGAGGAGAGAGAAAGACAGATGAGAAAACAACGTGAAGAGTGTGGGTAAAAAAAACAATGTACTGAGGAAGGTACAGAAACAATCCCATTCAGTGGAGACCAGGATGGGTCAAACCTAGACACAAAAGGCTAGAGGCCATGCACTTAGATTGGTCTATAGAGGAATGGTATGGGCACTGGGCTTTACCAGTGGGAGGGATAAAATCATAATATTATGTTATATATGGCAGATTATGACATGAAAGTTCGGGGGTCAAGTAGCATATCTATGTGCTTTTGAGTCTTCATCGAAAGATATGGCTACATAGATAACAATAGAGTAACTAACATGTACTCAGGCAATGAAACTGTTTGACCAGTGAGTAGCATGTTCATGTTCATATGAAGACGAGGTGCTATGGTAACATGCGCATGAAGTGTTTTAAGAGAGTGAGGTTGCTAGTAGACAGGGAAAGTGTTAGCACAAAAAAACTGTGTGGGAAAGTTAGTGGCAACTTTAGTTAGTGAGAACTTTCATCATGGTTAGTAGAGCATGTAGACATGAAGCTAAGTGCTTATATTTGGTCCCGGAGGTTTGGTAATAAAGGAGCCAGTAAAAGGGTACTGTGAAACAATGCGAACAGGTAAGTAACCAGAATCAGGATTAGTCAGGAATCAGATCATATCAGCACCTATTCCTACTTTGAACTTATCGGAATTTCAAGTCAGCACTTCTGATAGGAGTTTTTAGGAGGGTTAGTGACTTCATCATGCTTTGTATGGGTTAGTAAGGGTTAGTGGAGAATGCAAGCATATCATGGTTGCAAAGGTGTCGCTAAGTGTGAATCTTGGCGATGAATGAGTCCAAATCATTGGGGTCTTCAAGGATGGTCATTTTTCCGATGTAGGTGGTCGTCAGGCGAGCTGGTCCAATGAAGTAGAACTGTATCGTTAAGTCCTAAAGAGTTTTCCGCAGGGATAGGAATGCTTTCCTTTTCCTGACAGTGTCCTTGGAGTAGTCCTGGGAGATACCAATTGAAGAGCCTTGCCAATTGATCCTTTGCACCTATTTTAACTGTGCGAGGATTGAATCGGTGTGTGAGTATCGACGAGGCCTGAAGATTAGGGAATATGGGGAGAGGATGTGCCCTAACGGCTAGGGCGATCGACCTTGAAGATGGGGAACCGGGTTCGAGTCTCGGCAGGGACACTCAACATCCTGTGATACTGGGCAAATCACTTAATCTCCCCGTGCACAACAAAAAATGAATGTGTCCGTCTGTAACCCAACTGGTGCTCATGTAAAGAGCTTTGATACCTTCGGGTCTAGTTCGCACTATAGAAAACTCCACCCAAAAAAAAAAAAAAAAATTAGAGCTCTGGGTGAGGTGGTTTTTCAGTTTGAAGGCAGGGATTCTGTGGGCTCGTATTATTTCAAAGTCCTTTGGGATCCATTTGTCCACGAAGATGGCGCAGGGATGATGTGTGATGTTCCACTCCCTCTGGGAGCCCAAAGACCCACAGTTTTCCCCTTCTATGTCTGTCTTCTAAGTCGTGAGATTTCTTTCCAGTTGGGCCAACCTTTCAGCAGTAGTTGTCAACGTCTTTGATAAGCTTTGTTTGTGGTCTGCCAGAAGGCTAATACGAGATTCTGCTTCAGTCACTCTTTCTCCAAGTGAGTGGTATCTTCTTTTATAGATGCAAGGTCAAAGTGCATGGATTCTGTGGTAGCCTTTGTGGGTTGGGCAAGGATATATGGTGTTTCGAGCTTCTGCATAATTAGACCCAAAGACGGGTTAGTGTCTGATTTCGATGTGATTGGGGAGTCCAGAATGGGGGGGGGGGTCCTGTGTTTCTTTTGCACTGGTTTAGTGTCTTTTGGCACCCCCCATCCTCCCTAGTATCATGAGATTTGATATCAGCCATTCTGGTCAGTTGTGTAGTTGTTTTTGGCACTATGTGGGTTAGAGCCTTAACTCCTCACCAAAAAAAGTGGCTGATTGCTGAGTGTTTGCACAGTGAGGGTTCATGTCTATATTTAGGTGGTGAGCATAAAAGCTGCAGACAGGTTTTCTTCCTAGTAGGTGTCGGAGCAATAGTCAAGTCTCTTTTATTAGAGCGTCACAACCAGCATGAGCACACAGGAGTGAACACCCGCTCTTAACCAGGAATTGGGGGACCGCTTCAGTTGTTCTGGAAGGTCAGAGTCTCCAAGGAAAAAGTAGGATGATTCTAACTGGTGATATGGGTCCCAGCGGTGGCCATTTTGAGGTCAGGCATGGCCTGTGAGCTCCCCCAAGGAGGTGGCATGCAGGTTGGTGGCAGAGATAAACGTAGGAAAGCATGCACCCTAGAGCTGGAGCTGTGGGCGGTCAAACCTTGTGTGGGGGCTGCTGGGGGTTCCAAACTGTTAGGAACTGCATGAGCCTGCCCTGTCAGTCGAGCAGTGTCCAAATGACAGCTATCTTACGGTCAGGCGCTTTTCGCCCGGGCGTCACATGGGGAAAGACAGGATCAGGGATTTTGGTGTGGCAGCGGTTTATTTATTTTTATTTTTTATTTTTAGTGTTTTATAGAGCGCGAACTTGACCTGTGAGGGTATCAGAGCGCTTTACACGGTATACAGGGGTGAACAAACAAAAAGTCTAAAATACAGAAATATATATACAGGGGTGAACAAACAAAAAGTCTAAAGTACAGAGGTATACAAAAATATACAAAACGGCAGGCGAGGGGCAGGGGTGTTGGGAACATGGGGGAAAAGGGGATACAAGTTTATGGTTACAGTTATGGTTAGGATCAATAAAAACAAGAGCCCCACATTATCTCGGCGGGGTGAATTGGTGGTCTGAGGTAGAAGCGATAGTCTTAGTTTCGTCGGGCACATTTTGGTGGTTGAGGGCGGCCTGAGACGAGGAATTTACCCATGAGGAAAGTTTTGGCCTCCTTCTTGAAACGTGCTAGAGAGGGGATTCTTCTGATGGCGGGGGGGAGAGAGTTCCAAATTCTTGGTGCTGCTCCGGAGAAAGCCCTATTGTAGGTTCTTTTTTTCTGAAAACGGGCAGGTTGGAGCAAGAGGTTTCTAGCGGACCGGGAGTTTCTGCTTCCCCCGGATACCACTAGTTTCTGTGCCAGGTAAGTGGGGGAGTTTGTGTGTAAAGCCTTGTGTGTGATGCAAGCCAGTTTCAGCTGTATTCTGGCCTCTAGAGGGAGCCAGTTCAGCGCTTTCATATGTGGAGAGATGTGGTCGAATTTCCTGGTGCCGGTGAGTAGTCTGGCGGCCGCGTTGAGGCAGGCTTTTAGAGGTGCCAAGGAGATCTTGGGTAATCCCGTGAGGGTGGAACATCCATATTCCAGTCTAGAGATGACTAGTGCTTGGGCTGCCATTTTTAGGTCAGGAGCATCGATGAAAGGTTTCAGCTTCCACAGGTAGTTCAGGTGGAATCTGGCTGATTTAGCCATTGAGTTAATGTGGTCTCGCATGTTCAGGTTACAGTCGAGGATTATGCCCAGAGATTTGGCAGAGTCCACAATGGTCGGCGGGCAGTTTAAGGCTGTGATGGCCTTGATCCACAACTGAATCTCCGGGTTGGCCTTTGAGGGGGAGATTAGGAGAAATTCAGTTTTCTTTGCGTTGAGTTTGAGTTGGTTAGCGGCTAGCCATTGGACCGTCAGTTTCAAGGTCTCGTTCAGGGAGAGGATCTCCTCGAGTGATGAAATATTGATGTATATTTGGGTGTCATCCGCGTACATATGGTAGGAGATGTTGGCAGTACGAAGAACTTCGGTGAGTGGCTCTAGGTAAAGATTAAAGAGGGTGGGGGACAGGGTTGAACCTTGGGGGACTCCGACAGTGACCGGGGTGGGGGCTGATAGGTTGCCGTTAATGAGGAATCTCTGAGATCGGTTGTGGAGGAAGGACCTGAACCATTCTAGGACAACACCATCCAGACCCATCCTGAGTTCAAGGCGTTCGAGTAGTTTTGCATGGTTCACAGTATCGAAGGCGGAAGATAGGTCTAAGAGGATTAGAAGGCAGGTTTTGCCTTGGTCTATGGCTTGGAGGGCGTCGTCCACGATGTGGAGCATAGTGGTTTCAGTGCTGTGCCCCGGTCTGAATCCAGATTGGAAGTCATCAAGTAGGTGGAAGTTGTTGATGTGCTGACTTAGTTGCTGTTGTACACACTTCTCTAATACTTTGGCTAGCAGAGGGATATTGGAGATAGGTCTGAAATTGTCGGGGGAGGCTGGATCCAGCGATGGTTTTTTTAAAATAGGAAGGACTTGGCCGGCTTTCAAGGGGTCCGGGATCGATCCCTGTTGGAGAGAGGCGTTGATTATTGCAGTCCAGCAAGGGACAATGGATTGGGAGGCAGCAGCGAGGCAGTTGGATGGTAGTGGGTCATTAAAGTGGTTGTTTGGGTTTAAGGTAGACAGGATTTTAGAGATGGAGTCTTCGTCATAGTATTCGAAGTCGGTCCAGCGTGCTTGGTTTTTAGGTGAGGTCAGTGGAGGTAGCGCGGGAAAGGGGGCAGGTCTGGAAGGGGTTGAGAGTGAGTGGAGGTATTGAGTTCAATTCCTAATGCCGTGATTTTATCAGTGAAGAAGGAGGAGAATTCTTCAGACGATATTAGAGACTTGGGAGATTCTTTCGGTGTTTTAGCCAGTTTATTTGATTGGTGTTTGACCAGTTCAAAGAGCTTGCGGGGTCTATTCTTGGCATTCTCCAATTCCGATCTGAAGTATTCTTTTTTGAATTGAGGATATGTTTGTTGTAGGAGTTTCTCGCCTGGCGGAGAAGTTTTAGATGCGTAGCAGAGGGTGCTGTCTCCAGATTCTTTCAGATTGCCGTAGGGATCTCCTCTCCAAGTTGAGGGAACCAGAGAACCAGGGGTTTCTGTCTTTGATTTGTGTTCTTTTTAGTTTTAGGGGGCAAGGTCGTCTAGAATGTTTGAAATAGACGCCGAGTAATGAGCATTGAGGTCACTGACCGTAGTTATGTGCGAGGGGGGAGGTCAGATTTGCAACGAGCCTCCAGTTTCCTAAGGTCAAGGTTCTTAGTGTCTCTGACCCAGCGTTTGGGAATCACCGGTTGCGGTGTCTTTGTCTTGAGGGTCCCAGGTACAACGAAGGAGATGGTATGGTGGTCAGACCAGTCACATGGGTCTGAGGAGATAAGCTTGACTGAGGATTCCTTAGAAATGATCCAGTCAAGGGTGGCCCCTTTTGAGTGAGTTGGCAGAGAGCAGGCTTGAGTCAGGGCTTGATCGGTTAGGAGGTCTTTGATGGCGTTGACGTAGGGATCTTTAGGGTCATTCCAGTGCAGGTTGAAATCACCAAGGAAAATCTCTTTGGCATTGGAGGAAATCCTAGTTGTGATGATTTCCAAGAGGTGATCGGTGAAAGAGTCGTTCGAACCTGGGGGTGGTAAAAGATGTGCAAGTTGCAAAGATGTAATGAGTTGCTGCAAATGGAGAGTGCGAGGTATTCGCAGGAGTCGGTGGTGTCCGCCACGAGTTCCGTGACAAGGAGGGAGGATCGGTAGATGCAAGCGATGCCTCCTCCTTTTCTGCTAGATTGTCTGTCTAGTCTAGCAATGCTGTAGTTGGGAGGGACTAATAAGTCTAGGCAAGGGGAAGAGTATTCATTGAGCCAGGATTCTGTTAGTATAGCTAGGTCTAAGTTTTTGTTCAGGATGAGGTCAGCGATATCTGCGGCATGCTTAACTGCCGATCGGCAATTGATTAAGAGACCAGATAGGGGGGTCTGGGGGGGTGTCAGGGGTCTGGACGGATAGGAATATAGGCGCAAGGTTGCTTTTAACCACACTTCTGTTATGGAGGGTGGCTGGCCTGTTGGGGTTGATGGTGACCGTGCTGATGGGGTGTTCAGGGCTCCTATTTAGTGGACGAGGGATGGCTTGGACCGAATTGTGGTCTTGGAGGATGGCTAGGATTTCGTTTTCCGTGAGGTCTAGTGGATTAGAAGAGGTGGCAGTGGTAGAGTTGTAAGAGAGTGCGAGAGCTCGGGATTCCTCCTCTGATAGGTGGCAAGGGTGTTTGCGCGGGCGAAGATGTCTCAAGGGTAGTGGAAGTGGGTGTTTGGGAGGCTCGGCGATCTGTGGGGGGAGGATTGAGGTGGCTTGAGGTTAGCGAGGGAGAGTTCGGCAAGGTGAAGGAGGTTCATAAGGTCCAGGATGGAGCTATGGATGCTCTGGGTTAGTTTGGTCGCTCTGGAGTGCAGAATTGCGAGATCAATATAAGCTGGGGGTGCTAGAGGGCAAGGGGGCAAAGGTTCAGGAGCGGTATAGGTGGCATGTAAGGGTGGAAGGGGGGGAGGTTGGCATGAGCCGACTCCAGGGTCTTTGGAGGCGTATCGAGCTCGTGGATTTGGTGGATGGCTGGCGGGGAGGGGATCAGGGGTCTGGGGGCGACTCTGTTGGAGGTGCCGGGGGATGAGTTATAACGGTTAGGGTGATCAGTGTTGGGAGCCATTGGAGGGTTAGTTCGACCTGAGTCCGGGGTCTTTGGGAGAGTATCAGTCTCACAGTTGGTGGGGGGCGCTGGGTGGGAGGGGATCAAGGGTGTGGAGGGGAGTCCGTATCCGGGGTCCTTAGAGATGCTGAGGGGGATAGGATGAGCTGTGAAGGAAGCCATTGGAGGGGTATGCGGGTGGCGAGGCACAATAGGCTGGCAGGACGGTGAGTCGTTGGTGCGGATGCTAGATCCCCTATCCGTGTCGTGCACGTGGTTTCTGAGGAGGGTGAAAAGGTCTGCAAATTTATTAAGGTTATTGGTTGAGGCTTGGATCAGAACAATGCCATTTTTGTAGAGGGTGATGGTGAGGTCCGCTCGCAGGGTAGAGGAGGGAGCAATTGTGAGTTTGGTGCCATATGGGATGTTTTTGGTTGAGCGAACGTTAAGAAGGTGCGAGAGGGTTTTGCGCCAGGCGGCGGTTCTTCTGGAATAGAAGATAAGGTCATTTATGCAAACGCCACTGTCCACGTTGGAGCGCAGGTCAGATATCAGCGTCTCAGGGTGGCTTTTTAGGGTGGCGTGCTTGAATGATTTAGCAGCTGTTTTTGAGAGGTTGGGGGGTAGACTAGAGTGTAGGAGTTTTCCCCAGACCATGTCAGGTCAGGGCTTGACATGTTGGTTAGGGAAGGGCACTAATATGAGTAAGAGGGTAAAAGACAGCGGAGGGGATGAGTTTCCCGGTACAGAGGTGAGATGGACCTATGATAAAGAGGGTAAAAGATTTTTTTTTTTTTTTTCTTTCTTCCTTCTCCTTTTTTGGTGAGTCTTCAGGCACAGCAATGTAACTGTGAAGTTACACAGAAGAGATGAAAGCAAAGGTTATTAAACAATAAAGTATTGAGGCAGCGCCATCTTAAGGTCAGGCACTGTGAGGCGAGTCGAGGATGTCTTGGACCGTCGCCATTTTGGAGTCAGGTATTGATCGGCAACAAGTGTACAGGCAGGTTGTAAAGGGACTTAGTACACAATCAGGGGCAATAATGCACTTCACTTTAGTGGCGTTTGCAGAGCTGCCTCATTAGCGGTGTAGAATGAGGAGCAGTAGCGGTGAGAGATTGACCTGAAATGCACTTCAGGGCGCCGCCATTTTAAGATCTTGGGAGCATCGGCCCGGGACCCTCTGAAGAGCCGAAAATGTCTCGGCGACGAAAGAACGTACCTGGCGTGCGTTTCAAGTGTGCGTAGGCGGAATCCTCGTCAGTTTCTGTCTCCCGTGTGGAGAAGACTGGGGGCAGCGGCATCAGAGGCTTCGCGCCATAGTAAGCGTGCGCCGGCAGGATCGTAGCGAGAGCAATGGAGGAGGAGATAGAGAGCACCCAGGCAGCAGCAGAGTGCCAGGGACTGCCGCCGCACAAGCGTGACCTCAAGGGAGACGAGCAGCCAGCCACGGTCCACAGCTGCAGGTAGGCGCCGGAGAGAGAGCCAATTCCCTCTGTTTCCCGTTTGGCACCAGGAGGGTAGTCGAGTAGAGGGTAGTCACCTCGGCACCGCAGTCGGGCTCCGGCCTGGACCCCAACGTCCTAGCTCCTTGGCCGCAGACTGGAGAACCGCAGCCGGGCCGTATGGGGCAACGGGGGAAGCCTCGCAAATGGCGTCCAACTCCTGGGGTCACCCACGGACCTCGGATCACAACGGGGGAAGCCTCGCAAATGGCATCCAACTCCTGGGGTCACCCACGGACCTCGGATCGCAGGAGGCAGGTGACGGTCGTGACCGGGGGTCGTCCTTCCCTCAGCGATGTCTCGCAGTCATCCACGGCTCGAAGCTGGCTCCGCAGCCCAGCGATGCCTCGGACAGCGATGGGGGTCCCGGGCAGTGGGGGTGCAGAAAGAACTCCGGTGGCAGTCGCTCGTCAGGTAGGATGGGAGTCCACTTTTGACTCTGAGTTAGGGCAGTTCTTGTATGGGTGGTGTGCAGTCGCTCCGCAGAGATCGCCAGAGCCAGAGGGACGATTTTAACATGGATAACTACCAGAAATTGGTAATCCCCAAACCGGGAGCTCCTCGGAGAGGCTCCTACTCGGCGGCGGCCATTTTGCAGAATGGTTCCGTGGCACAACAGGGTAAGATGAGCGGCGCTTCAGATAAACCACATTATCAGAGGTCCAGTTGCTTCCCAGTATATGAGGATCTGCCTCTCCAGGCGGCAGGAAAAGCCAACAGTTTGAGCAGGCATGGCGGAGCAATGAGGCTAGGTGGCCATCTTCCAGGGCAGTAGACAATCCCCTCCCGCCGTTGTCTTTTATATTTTTTTACCAAATGTGTGGCCTCTGTGATGACATCTTCTGGGTACCCTCTTTTTTGGAATCTCTTTGTATTCCTTTTCACTGTGCTTATAACTTTCTGGCTCTGAAGTCATTCTCTTGAGACGTTTGGAATTGTTAAAAAGGTATATGTTTTTAAGTGCCTCAGGATGGAAGCTCTGAAAATAAAGCATATTATTTTTATCTTTATCCTTGCAAAAAGATCAGTCATGATTTAACCATCTTTTAGATTTATAGTACATCTAGGAATTACACTCTTTTACTGCTAATATGTGAATATATTTTATACGTTCATTTTAAGTATTTAGTTTAATGATGTTTCTTGCTAGTTCTTCAAGGGTGCCATTCCAAATTATGAACATTTAATATATATACCTATCAATGCACGACACCACCATTAGGGTTGTAAGACATCAAGCAGATTAGGGGGGTCACCACTTTTAAAAGCAAGCCATGGTTTTATTTTACAGGCAGAATTCATTGTTATATATTTTATATTGTGCTTCACATAAAGTATTTTACAGACATGGTATCAATTTCATAGCGGTGTTTATGATGGGCTTTGTGGGCTTATATCATGTTTTTATCTGGCATGAACAGACTTGTTGTAAATATTGATATTTGCATTTATTTCAGAATATAATAGAGAATTGATTGTTAAGTACACCTCCTGATGATGGACTCACGTCTGATATAGGGAAAAATAGAATACATTATATCCAAACACACACAGAGTTGAGGCCTGTAACTTCCATGCAAAGGTTTGAAGCTAGAGGCAGTTTTAGGCCTCAGTAAGAACACAGGCCTTCGCGAGAAATAGTTTAAAAATACCATGCCACAAAAGACAATGTATTTAGCTGAATTAATCAGGTCACACAGTTCATTGAAATGTCAGAAAGTAGCCTGCAAGGTCAGGAAATAGCTTGCGGTTAACAAATGGAGTTTCTGCATGAAGCGTAGATCATATCTTCCTTCAGACTCAGGACACCAGTAGCGTTTGGGCGTAGAAACTGCAAAAATATGTTACCACAAGTTCCATCTGCTAGAGAGATGGGCCAAAATGCACCAGTCACATAAGAGCCTGCTTCCTCTGAAGCGCTGTGGTTTCTTACACCTTTAAGCTTGAACATCTACATAGGAAGAAATACCAGGTGCACATCCTGCCTTAGTACATACTGACGCACATGTGCACGCTTCTGCCGAGATCACACCTACAGGTCAGATAGCTGGTCACTCGCTTCTGCGAAAATCACAGCTTCACACCTAATCGGCTAGATGGCTTGATGGAAGAAACCACATACACAAGGTCAGATAAGCTTGGCCAATAGGCGTTGAGCAGGACATAACCACGCGCTGTGTAGTTAAATAAAGATATCTTCGCTCCGCTTAGATTCCGAGAACCGAAACCCACAGGGGGGTTTCCACACTCATCATGTGAGGCTAGGCCACCCTACATGTGCTTCTGTTTCCGAGAAATTGCTACATCTACTGATGCCATCTTGTATGTCCTGTGTGAACATTGATTACGTCAATGGTCAACTTGTGACCTTTTCCTCTGTGGTTTGGAAGAATAAATAGAGCTGATTCTGGGCTAAAATGAGAGACATCAAATTGTATCTCCTTTGAGGTGAACTGATCTCTCCTGTAGTGACTGATCCTCACTACAGTATTGTAATAAACCCATATTGTATTGTCAACTTGCTGTTCTTGGTGTTTGTTCAATTGATTTCCCTCTAACATATTGGAGAGTTCCTGAGCCAGGAGTTCCACTTCTTCTCACCTGCTGCCATATCCTGAAATACCTCCTTTCCTCTTGAATTGATTTGCGCAAGTAAAAGAAGGTAAGAAGCCGCCTGTTACAAGGTCTTCTCATTTCTCTGTGACGGGTAGGACTTGGGAGTTGGCATTATTAAAAGGTGAGAACAGTGCGAATGTTGTTCCTTTTCCTTTACAGGTAGCATGTTGACAGTAAAATATGTTATATGTTATTATTTTGTTATTATTCATATGTTGTTGGGAAATGCATGCATGATTGTGTATTGACACAATAATAAGGACTAAAGTTCCGGTGGTCAGTCCGGAAGGTACTAGGGGACATGACTAAAAGTAGTCAGAAGTAGTCAGGGTAGAGTAGGACTTGAGACTGGGCAGCCAGTATATGTTCTGAAAGGCAGAACACTCAAGTCGTCCCAGGCCTTAAGCCTGGAAGTCACAGTTTGTAGTTACAGACAGTGAAAGTCCTCCTTGTGAGTCGGGGAGACGTGACCAGCAGTAGTAGCTTTTTGCCCTAGTAAGTAGCTTTTAGAATAGTAAGTAGTTTTAGAATAGTAGGTGATTTTAGAATAGAGGAGTAGTTTTACAATATATTAGCATGTTTATGTAAATATGAATTGCAGTGTGGCCACAGATTAATGTCCTGTTGTAGTTTTATGCTGTTTATGTTATGTAGTTAGGATTTCATATTTTGTGAGAAATATTGTAGAATTCTAGAAAAGGATTTTATTTAGAAAAATGTCTCAAGGGTATACAGGTAGGCAATCACAACAGGTCCCTGAATTAATTGTCCATCTTTATAACAGTAAGGTTGTAGGTTTTTCTAACGGCACTGACCCCAGTAGACTACCAATACCAGTACCACCCAATAATACCTTAATGGGAGAAATCCTTGAGCGCCTAGGAATTGACACAACATCACCGTCAGGTCTAAGGACAACATACATTGATGTAATAACATTAGATACTTTATAAGAGTATATAATTGTTCCAAAGAATTAATTGGAAACTTTTTAAAACATCCTACAGGGACATAGATGAATATCTTGAGGGTATACAGACAGTTATTTGAGAATATTCTCTTATCGCAGGACTTAGTATATTAAAACTGCAGTATAAAAGTATGTCATTTTTTGAGATTGCAATCACATTTTAATATAAATATGAAAGTAAAATAAAATATTTTATCTAAATGTGTAGAGAGTCTAAGACGTTAGACTGGTCTCTGCTTATAGTTTCACCAGCCAAAAGAAGCTGGATTATTTAGAAGAATGTATAAGAATAAGTGAATTGAAAGGGAAGACTCGCTTGTGTTAATGGAAAGTATGCAAGGAGTAGGAGACTGGTGGATCTCCAGGATAATGAGAAATAAATAAAAGGATATGATCATATGAAAGAATTCAGGAAGTTAGGAATATAAAAAGTTTAAATAATTACAGGTATTAACTCAACAGGCCTACCTACCTGTCAGAGGCAGGGTGGTTTTGGAGGTTGGGGAAAGAGGTACACGATTTATTAATGGAATAGATATCGATGCAATGTCCAATGTAACCTCTATATTCAAAGATAAAGACAAGGCCCTCCAAAGTGCCATGGGGTCCCCTGTAGAACGCCTGGTTGAGGTATACTCTGAAAACAGAGACCAATAGTTGGTCATTGTAGCTGTATACCGGTGAGGCTGATCCTTGTTTCCAGTGTTTCCTGAGCTTTTGATATTCCTTGTTTCCTGAGTTACTGAGATCGGGAAGTTACTGAACGTGAGAGAGGACCTTTGAAGCTGCTCTCTGTTGTTTTTGGGGGGACTCTGCTAACGCATTTTAATACCCTGGTGGGAAATCGTCCCAGGGCGCTGCCAGTGCCACCAACGCCGCCACTGCCTCCTGGTTCCTCCGTAATCGACCCGCGCTGACCCTGGTGGGACTCAGAGTCCCGACTCCCAGGGTGACCAGCGCTTCTCGGCAGTTCGCACAGGTGCGGGGGAAAAGTCATCACGCACTTTTAAGCGCTTCCACATTTCCCGCGGCGCGGGACGCGCGCGGGCGAAGCCCGGGCCAAGGGCGGGCCCGTCCTTGCCCGTCACTGGCAGGAAGTGGCAGGGCAGGGCCACCCCCCTTGAATTTAGTTCTGCTTGATGATCAGCGCTGCCGTGGATCCTATGGAACCCTAATCTTATCTCTTTCCGACGGCAAGTAGACTGATTATCCTTGGTGTATCTTGGACTGCAATCATCTGTAAATGCTGGCTATTAGGTCTGTGTGTCATTGCTTTACTGGGACACTCCCTTTTATGAAAAGAGTAAAGTACTTTGTTCCCTCATTTTTGAGCCTCGTATTGTAAATCTTGTGCGCCTGCTATCACTGTAGTTTTTCTTGGTGGTTTTTATCTAACAAGTTGCTTTTTTTATAGTTAGAAATGGGTAAGCGCACCTGTATTGCCAAAAAAACCCGGGCACAAATTAATTCTTCCACCCCGCCCCCTCCGACATCAATTGACAAAATGCTGCAAAGGGCAATAGGTGCTGTTACGTCAGAAATCGAGCGCACCGAAAGGCGGTTGTCAATCACCCCGGACCTTTTCCTGCCCCTAGTGGACCTGCCCAGTCCCAATACTCTCTCGCCATCTGTGTTAATAACTGGAGAAGTTCTCCCACTCCCCAAACCCAAGAAAATGTCACAATGACCACAACAAAATTGGTTGATGAGGTTGCAGGCCCACGCAAAAACGGGAAACGTAAGCAGCTAGTTGGGGGGGGGCAACTACGAGCAAGAAGGCAAGAAGAGGGAATGACCCAAGGGCAGAAGATTTTGTGAATCGGGACCTACCTACAGAACCTGCCCTAGCCTCTAGTGTAGACCCCAAGTATCCAGACTGGGCCCAAGCGCTATTAGTTGATTTATTGTCCCGACTTAGTGTTTTAATTAAGCAAGAGGTTGCCCCTTTAGTCGATCAATTAAAATCCTTGTCATCTATGATCACCACGAGGCAAATACAACCTAGCTCTAATGTAACGATACTTCCAGTGAGGGAGGGACCTACGAATCCTGACCCTGATCTTAACTCGAGGGCACATGTAGGCACAGAGGGGATCGTTAGTGCTCAACCTTTCAACACCCGGCAACCCACTAGACAAGCTTATAATCTCACCCCACAAAATCCTCCCGTCCAGCACGAGCAAGAGCACAACACTAACATAACACTAAGAACAGCGCCTACTGTGGATCAGAATGACCGCGCAATGAATAGTATGCCGATTACTCACCGACCAACTAGCGCTCCAGTAGGGCGAAGTGAAACCATAGAGGACCTGAGAAGTAAGACCGATA
Source organism: Calotriton arnoldi (assembly GCA_963921515.1). Taxonomy (NCBI): domain Eukaryota; kingdom Metazoa; phylum Chordata; class Amphibia; order Caudata; family Salamandridae; genus Calotriton; species Calotriton arnoldi. The sequence continues at coordinate 983,340 of CAWUFW010002794.1, read as the reverse complement.
TGGCTCTCCCAATCATTAACCTCCCCCCTGAATCATCGCCTTATGTAGTTATCCTAACGGGAGTTCCGCCTCTTAAAGATACTCAGAGGGAGACACAGCTAGAACTCAGGATCAAGACGCTATTTTGGTTAGTTACACATAGACACTTCCCCTATGAGAGGGCTGGGGAAATTCTTATGGTACGGAGGGTAGATTGGGTGGGATCTACTAATAAATCCATTCCAGGTGATAGTGTGGTTATTAATTTCAAAACCCCCCAGATGGTACGCTTGATAATAAACCATAAACTGACTTCTGGTGAGCCCCGTACAGATGTGGGAGCTTTCCCGCTGGATTATTTTTATTCCCATTGTCGTAATCCTGGTAGGGTAAAATTTCCCTTGGGGCATCTTAGACAAATAGAGGAAGAACGGACTCATGGCTATAGACATGCTTATAGTAGATCTCTGATGTTTAACCTGCTTGTAAACAACCGATATGGGCCCTTGGAAGAAGTAGATTGACCATTAAGCTTGAATGGTGTGTGTTCTACAGAGAATATTCTGGAACCCCGGGAAGGGTGTGTACAGTTAGACCAGGTGAGCCCCAAGCAGTCATTCTTAGTGGGGCCAGGTTTGATATTGGGGGCAACTGCGGAATCCCTCTTGCCGGCTGGGGAACAGCCGGGATCACTTTATACCCCTGGACCCACTTTTACTAATCACTCCAGTCGTTTGTCTGATATTGTCCAAGGGAATGCCCACCTAAGCACATCTCATGTTCCTACTGTCTCTGCGGAAGGAGATCCATGTTTAGGTAGTGTGCTTAAGATTTTATCCTGGAACGTAGCTGGCATCAAGAATAAACTCTCTTGCCCAGAGTGGGGATCTTTTGTAGACCAGTTTGATGTTTGCCTGTTCCAGGAGACTTGAGCAAAAGATGATTTTGGTAGGGTGGGTTTTGTAATATTTAATATTCCAGCTATCGCTAGCCAGAGGGGTAGACCTTCTGGTGGATTATCCACTTGGGTTGCCTCTCATGTGGGCTGTACACCTACCCTCCTGAATACCCATTCTAGAGATGTCCAATGTGTAATGCTGGGCTTTCCTTCTAAATTGCGGCTTGCCTTCATTAATGTCTACTCTCGCCCCGCAAGCCTGTCCCAGGAATCAAAAACTCTGGACGACTTAAATTCCTTTATTCCCCTGGTACCGTTAAATACAAGGCTGATAGTGGGAGGTGATTTAAATTGTCACTTTGAACCCCTCTTTGGCGCTCATGACATGATTATCAATGAGGAGGATCACCAGTGGGCTATTCCAGATCCACAAGTTCAGCCGGCAAAGACCTGGTCCCCCCTGGTACTCCAAATAAATGCTATTTTTCTTAACCATTCCCTGAGAGCCTGTAATGGGCGTACAGCCTCTGTTAGACCGGGCAAACCAACGTTTAATAGAATCGGCCAAGCATCTTTAATTGATTACATTCTTGTCGAGTGTAGATCTTGGTACAGAGTTCTGGATTTTGCTGTCCTCCCTCGACATGATAGCGACCATAATGCCTTGACATTAACTTTCAAAGTTCCAGATTCTGGTTTCCTCCCCCCAAACAATCCCCCTTTGAAGAATAGCTTATCTCTCACTACTAATAGGAGAAGAGTTAGGTGGGTAGTAATAAAACAAACACCAGAGAAGATGGGAGCTCTATATGAAATAGTAATTCCAGCTTTCCAGGAACTCAGTTGTTTACCTGCTGACTGGGATAACCCAGTATATTTTGATCAGGTTGCGGTACTCCATAAGAAACTGGCAACAAACTTAGCCGATTTCTTTTATCCGATAGTACGCCCTAGTAAAACAAAAATGGTAACCCACAAGTGGTTTAATGATAACTGTCGTAAGGCCAAACGGGCGTTGTTAGTGGCTATTAAAGATAAAAATAAGCCACTAACTAAAACTAGGAGAGTTCACTATAAAGAAACTGTCGCCCATGCGAAGCAGTCCTGGGAAGAGAATAAATGGGTGGATATCAAGACCGCCCTACTGAACCGGGACATGAGAGAATTCTGGGCCATAGTTAGAACAGGAACTAGGGAGGGCAACCCATAGGTTGAACCTAATATTCCAGCAGAAATATGGGCAGAACACTTTCGGGCATTGTATGCAGTAGAAGTTGATTTAGACCCCCAGCCTTGTAACCATATCACTCCCCCAGGTGACGTGGGTTTAGCTAGCGGGCAGACACAGGATACATTTGCTACTGCCTTTACCCGCGCCAACGCGGGGGCTCCCGGGATAACTCTTCGTGAGGTTGTCTCGGCAATTGAGAAATTACCAGCAGGCAAAGCACCTGGATTGGACAGGCTGCCAGGGGATTTGTTCAGGGACAAACCACATATCTGGGGTCCCTATCTTTGGGTGTTATTTAGCGCCATTATGAATGGCATGCCAATCCCTGAAACCTGGGCAGGGGCAGAAATTGTCCCAGTTTTTAAAAAGGGCTCTCCTCTAAACCCTGCAAACTATAGACCGATCAGTTTGATCAATGTCACACAAAAGCTATTTGCAAGGGTTCTATTAGACCAAATACAGACCTGGCTGCACGAGAATGACATCATAAGCCCCTACCAAGCCGGATTCAGGAAAAACACCTCTACCGTGGACCAAATCTATAGACTCCAACTTATAGTTTGGAAGACGGTATCAATTGAGGGTGGCAGCCTCTTTTTGATTTTTGTGGACCTGAAAACGGCTTTTGATCTGGTTCCCAGAATTAAACTTTGGGGGGTGCTCAGAGAACTGGGGATTCCCCCCCATCTGCTCAGCATGCTTATTAAGCTGCATGAGGCCACCTATGCCCAAGTAAGATGTGGCAGGGGTGGAGAATTAACTAACAGACTCCCAGTTGACAGAGGAGTGAGACAGGGTTGTGTGCTTGCACCAACCCTCTTCTGCCTCTTTGTCAACGCATTAATTGCACAACTCTCTGAGGTTGAGGATAATGACGCTCCCAAGCTAGCAAACTCAAAGATACCGGCATTGATGTTTGCTGACGACACTCTTTTATTATCTAAGACGCCTAGGGGGGTTCAGAGGATATTGGATAGGTTTGTCGCTTTTTGTAATAATAGGGGCTTGGTGATAAACACCTTAAAAACAAAATTTATGGTGCTTAATCCGCCTAAGAAAATACATTCAAATCCCAAATTAAATGGCATTCCACTTGAAAGGGTTTCCGTATTTGATTATCTGGGTGTCACCCTCACTGAAAATATGGAATGGGCTCCCCAAATAGCTAAAGCCAAGCTAAAACTCGCCCAGACCGCCGGGGAATAGCTAAACTGGTAAGGGAATCAACGATGAAGCCCATTGCCCCTGCCATTGAGATCTATAGGGCGCAAGCGAGGGAGCTACGTTGTATGGGGCTGAACTCTGGGGACATTGCTCTTCTGTCCTTTTAACTAAGGTTGAGAACAGTTTCCTCAGGCAAATCTTGGGCCTCCCGCCTAGTACACCGCTAACCCCTTGCGGCTAGACATAGGTATTGCCCCGATCGAAGATGAGGCTGCCCTACGACCCCTAACTTTTTGGCGAAGGCTTTGGGTGACCCCAGAATTGGTTGAATACCAAGCAGAAACGAAGGATCTTCTAGCCCATCTAGGGGTCCTAAAAAAAGTCCCTTGGTTTGTGCATGTGAGGCATCTATGTGTAATGATAGGTAAACCAACACTTTGGACTAATCCTGAAGAAACCAGTTTCATGGTTTCACAAGCTGAACTTGTGAAAATGTATCGAATAAAAAGCTTGAGGCCATCCAGGTAAATCCGAAATTAGGTCCTCTAACTACACTGTTTCTCACAGTTAAGGAGGACTACAAATTTGAACCTTTTTGGATGACATTTTACCTCCCATAGCAAGGAAATTATATGTGCAGTTCCGATATAGTATTTTACCCCTCCGGGCTTTTACTTCCAAATGGGCTCATTTGCCCCCTCGTGGGTGCCCTGCCTGTAACAACCACGAGGAGACTGAACTGCATGTTTTATTCTTTTGCCCTGGGTACAAAGTAGCAAGGAAAAGCTGGCTTGTACAGTTGTGCAGGAATCTGGGGTTTGTGCAATGTATGGCGGCATTTAGAGTCTTGAAATACGATACTTCCAAGCCTATAGTTTTTGCTGTTTCTCGGTTTCTAAATGCAATGTGGCGAAGGAGAAGGGTTTTCCTTCACAAGGAAAAATAATTAAAAGATACTAGCCTGATTGTAGTACTAATACAAGTGCCCAATGCTTAGACCACTGTAATGGGAATTTGCTTTAAAATTTTTATGATCAATGTAGATTTTTTCTTTCTTTTTTGTCTTTTTAATTGGCATTTGTCTTTTATCTATTTATTGCAACATTACTGTGTTGTCCTTTGCTTAGGACCTGTTTAGTTATACTAATGAACTGACCAACTATTGGGAATCCCAGCCCTGTGTGGTTTTCTCCATGTACCTGCAAATGTATGGATGTATTCTATTATTGGAAATTTTATGTCGTGTCGTGTATCCACAATTCCTCTGATGGAAGTGGTTCTACTTTTATGTTGGAATGTTTTAAATTCAGAGTGCAGTTCTACTCATCTTTGTATACTTTTATGGTCCTAGTGACCGAAATAAAGGTTTTTGAACTGAACTGAAACAATTGTATAGAATGGCACAAGGCTACTAAATACCACACATACCCATGGCCCTAGGAGCATGCCAGCCATCCCACTCAAAAGAGATCCAGAGGCAGACCCAAGGGCAGTATAAAGAAAAGCCATTTATAGAAACGAGTAGTAGATTCACAAGCCCAGAAGAGGCCAAGAGGGAGACCCCTAAAATGGCCAAGGCCAGAGGGTCCAAATGATAAAGCAGAAGAAGGGACATTGAGAGAATACCAATGTCCTTCTCAGTTGACTCACATCAAGGTAGTTAAGTGTCATAAAGACAACACAGCTGCCTTCTTCGCATACCCCATTTCAGATACAGGCGATGATATCCATGACTGGGCCATATCTACTCCAGATGAGTGCAGCCAAGCACAAGAAGTCCCCATTCCAGGCAGTGTTGTATATTTTGTAGATAGGTTCCCACAGTAGATTAGGACACAGGATTGAGACACACAGGTGCAGTAGTCGTCAAAGCCATGTTGCATGACTCTTCGGATATATTACGGATACCAGACCAGATAACGTTGCCACTCATTACTTAACTCAGGTTGCTGAACTAGTAGTTTTAGTGCCAGTGCTTAAACAAGGGGAAGGGGAAGCAATAACCATATACTTTGATTCAGGCTATGTCACCACAATAGTGCAAAATGGTCCCTTAGTAACACACATACTATTAGAAAGATATCCAAGCATTGCTACTTATAGCCCTAACTCAGCTACATTTCCCTTGGCACACTGCTAGGCCCAACATGTCTCTCCAAATACGCCAGGATTGGTTTGTTTGCAACTTACTTGAGATGACCACAATGTATGAATACACCTGTACTGTGTGCCAGCAGGGTTCATTAAACCCCACGTTTAAAGTAATAGTTTCCACAATACTTCGACATCGGAAGCCCTCCACTGGGATCAGGGCCAACTCAAGGGCAGTGCAACCAGTGCCACCAAAGCGGGTACCGACTGCAGGTGGGGGGCACCGGTTCCAAGTATATTATGGTTTTAAAAGCATTTACTAGCATTCCTTGCCTCAGGCAAATCACAAAGTACCCATACAAAGTAAATAGGTCAGTGGGTTACTTTTTTCTGGAAGATACTTGTGTTACTTACAGTTTTATAAGTCAAGCTCATAATATTTTATGTTATGTTATCTGGTATTTATAAAGCGCGCGGCTACTCCCAACAGTGTCCCGGCGCTAAGAGAAAAAGACCACATAACAGCATACAGAGCATCACCTTACAGCAGAAATCGAACCGATCCTAATGTTGGAAAAGCCATGTTTTCAGATTCTTCCTAAAAGTAAGGAGGCCCGGTACCTGTCTAAGCGAGAGAGGTAGGCCATTCCATAGCCGAGAGGCCACTGCTTGAAAGGATCTTCCCCCTACCCGGGAGAGCAGGACCATCGGAGTCGAGATCAGAAGCTGAGCAGAGGACCTCAAGGTACGCTGCAGTATATAGGGTTGAAATCTTTCCCTAAGGTAGGGGGCTCCAATCTTATGAAACGCTTTAAAAACCAAGACAAGCGCTTTAAAATGAATTCTTTTCCGCACCGGAAGCCAATGTAGGGAAGACAGAAGGTGAGTCGTGTGAGTCCTAGGTCCTGTCAAAAAGATGGCCCTGGCCGCCACATTCTGGATCACCTGCAGTCGGGCAAGTAAGTACTCTGGGAGGCCCAAATAGAGGGAGTTAACATAGTCCAGTCTTGATACCACCAGGGCCTGGACCACTGTTTTCCTGTAAGAGACTGGGAGCAGGGGGAGAAAGTTCCTCAGCATTCTCATCACCCCAAAACAGGCCCCCGCCACCATTTGGACTTGAGCCTTCATAGAAAGGGCAGCATCTAATTTGACCCCCAGATTTTTCACGATGGTAACTGAAGACAAGGGGGGAGACATGTCCTGTGGCCACCAGGTATGCCATGCTTCATACGGACTTGAGCCAAAGAAGATAATCTCTGAATTTTCAGAGTTACACTTATATTGGTTTTGTCTGAGCCAGGAGAATACCTCAGAGAGGCAGGAGTTGATCATATTACCATTGAACTCAGCACCCTTCTCGCACGTGAACACCAACTGAGTGTCGTCCGCATACGACACTATTTTGGCACCGTATTTCTCGGCGAGAAGGGCCAGAGGGGCCATATACAAGTTGAACAATGTTGGGCTTAAAATTGAGCCCTGTGGAACCCCAACATTCATGGGAGGAATTTCCGCGGCGAAAGGTGGAGACCAGATTGTTTGTGAACGGTTATTTAAGAAGGATATGAACCATCTCTGAACCATGCCTTCGATACCGCCCTCCTTAAGTCTTTGCAGTAGTCTGTTGTGGGGCACAGTATCGAAGGCCGCGGAGAGGTCCAACAGCACCAAGACCGCATTTCCTCCTCTATCCATCGTGGCTTTTATTGTTTCAGCAACTTCTAGCAGGGCCGTTTCCGTGCTGAAATTGGCTCTGAAATCCCACTGGCTCGGGCGCAGGAGATGATTGGCCTCCACGTAATTCGTGGTGACTTCATTGACATATTTTTCCAAGACCTTGGAGAAGAAAGGCAGGAGGGATATGGGCCTGTAGTTACCGGCGACCTCAGGGTCTGCCATAGGTTTCTTTAGGAGTGGGAGAATTTTGGCTTGTTTCCAAGTTTGCGGCATATGCCCCTCCCGCAGGGCGGTGTTCAATATATAGCAGTGAGCTATTGACTGTCAAAGAGTTGTAGAGATACTACAAGGTACAGATTAGAGCAATATACTTTTTGTTCAGTCTTTTATTTTTCTAATGTTGTAATAAGTGAAAATAAATTCTTATTAGTAAAGAGAACTCCCAACCATGGTGTTGTAGTTCAAACGCTGAGTTTGTGCTTCTCCAGATCAGGCACTCTTGAACTGTACTGCCTGTCAGTGTGGATGTAGTGTGGCTCCTGCACCTTGTAGTTCTCTGTCTTATGAAACATTTTTTATACATTGATTTACAAGTGTGACTGATTGTCTCTATGTAATGTAGGTGTGGTGTGGAGTGTTTTGACACCCTACCCTGGTATGAGTGGCGCTTCAGAACCAATTAAATGCATCTGCGAGAGTGTTTATGGAGACTTAAGGGGCACTGTTAAGGGTTGGTTGTGAGGGAATCAGTGGCAGAGGTGGTCATTGGGGAGCACCAACAAACATTTTTGCACCGGGCGACACCAGTGATAAAGTAGGAACTCATATCCATTGTGATGCCAAGTTTGATGCTAATTTTCTGGTCTGTGAGGTAATGCTCCAGTGGGGCATTCCTGAGGGGATCAGATTCGATTTTGACACACACATTTCTGTCAATAATATTGTCTCCTGCCTCACCACTTTGTTAGGAATGATACACAAACTCTTGTTAGCTTACCACCCCCAAAGTAACAACATCCTGGTGTGCTTAAATGACCTCTTAAAACACAAAATAAGTAAACTGTGTGTAACATTGGAAAAGAAATGGTTGTACTGTCTCCCACTAGCACTGCTCACTTCGAGAAACACCTCAGGTCAGACCACCATTTGACCCCACATCAGATAGTGACAGAGAGAAGGATGAACACTGTTGTGCTACTAACTAGACATAGGTGACAGACTAAGGGGCCGATTCCGATCTCGCTCGGAGGCGCACCTAATACCATTCGGTCGGGAAAAAAGCCAGGCGAATGCCTGTTTCCCGACCGATCTGCGCATATGTCCGAACGAGCAAGTACGATGCGCACAACTGCCCAAATTCCGACCCAGTCGTACTCACCGAATACAGGTCCTGTACTCCGACCGAGGCGGATCCGGAAACGCAGAATCGAGTCGCACGGAAGCTAAAATGCAGCCCCGTCCGGCCAAGTACGATGCGCTTTCCGTACGCGCCGAACCCGTCGCTACGCACGGCACGTCAAAGCATCCGGGTGAGGCGCACATAAGCTCCGATTCGCGCCACAAGACGATCCACGGCTACGAGACGAACACGCCAGCGACGAGGACGAGGCGAAGCAAAGAGAAAGACGAACCAACCATGAATCCCATCGTGCCGATCCTACCAATATTCTACATCTATTACCGGAACAGGCAAGGACGCGTATGGCGCAGAAGGTAAGTCAGACACCAACCACAAAAACAAACTACACGTACCCAACATATCTCACACACACACACACAGAGGGATGCAGAAATACTTACACCAGCAACAGCAGCACCATAGGGGCGGGATGGCCATCACCAATGCCACACATACACATAGGGGCCTGTATGCCCACCAGCACTACCACCCCTACTCAGGGGGAGCCAGATGCCTGTCACTACTACCACCTCTACCCATGGGGGGCTGGATGCCCACCACCACTACCACCCCTACCCATGGGGGCTGGATGCCCACCACCACTACCACCCCTACACAGGGGGTGCCAGATGCCTACCACTACTACCACCCCTACACAGGGGGTGCCAGATGCCTGTCACTACTACCACCTCTACCCATGGGGGGCTGGATGCGCACCACCACTACCACCCCTACTCAGGGGGTGCCAGATGCCTGGCACTCCGCCCACCCCTACCCATGGGGGGCTGGATGCCTACCACTACTACCACCCCTACCCAGGGGGTGTTATATGCCTACCACTACTACCACCCCTACCCAGGGGGTGCCAGATGCGTGTCACTACTACCACCCCTACCCAGGGGGGGCTGGATGCCTACCACTACTACCACCCCTACCCAGGGGGTGCTAGATGCCTACCACCCCTACCCAGGGGGTGCCAGATGCCTGTCACTACTACCACCCCTACCCAGGGGGTGCTAGATGCCTACCACTACTACCACCCCTACCCATGGGGGGCTGGATGCCTACCACCACTACCACCCCTACCCAGGGGGTGCTAGATGCCTGTCACTACTACCACCCCTACCCAGGGGGTACTAGATGCCTACCACTACTACCACCCCTACCCAGGGGGTGCCAGATGCCTACCACTACTACCACCCCTACCCAGGGGGTGCTAGATGCCTACCACTACTACCACCCCAACTCAGGGGGAGCCAGATGCCTGTCACTACTACCACCCCTACCCAGGGGGTGCTAGATGCCTACCACTACTACCACCCCTACCCAGGGGGTGCCAGATGCCTGTCACTACTACCACCTCTACCCATGGGGGGCTGGATGCCCACCACCACTACCACCCCTACTCAGGGGGTGCCAGATGCCTGTCACTACTACCACCCCAACCCATGGGGGGCTGGATGCCTACCACCACTACCACCCCTACCCAGGGGGTGCTAGATGCCTGTCACTACTACCACCCCTACCCAGGGGGTGCTAGATGCCTACCACTACTACCACCCCTACCCAGGGGGTGCCAGATGCCTACCACTACTACCACCCCTACCCAGGGGGTGCCAGATGCCTACCACTACTACCACCCCTACCCAGGGGGTGCTAGATGCCTGTCACTACAACCACCCCTACCCAGGGGGTGCTAGATGCCTACCACTACTACCACCCATACCCAGGGGGTGCCAGATGCCTGTCACTACTACCACCTCTACCCATGGGGGGCTGGATGCCTACCACCACTACCACCCCTACCCAAGGGGTGCTAGATGCCTGTCACTACTACCACCCCTACCCAGGGGGTGCTAGATGCCTACCACTACTACCACCCCTACCCAGGGGGTGCCAGATGCGTGTCACTACTACCACCTCTACCCATGGGGGGCTGGATGCCCACCACCACTACCACCCCTACTCAGGGGGTGCCAGATGCCTGTCACTACTACCACCTCTACCCATGGGGGCTGGATGCCCACCACCACTACCACCCCTACTCAGGGGGTGCCAGATGACTGTCACTACTACCACCCAAACCCATGGGGGCTGGATGCCTACCACCACTACCACCCCTACCCAGGGGTGCTAGATGCCGGTCACTACTACCACCCCTACCCAGGGGTGCTAGATGCCTACCACTACTACCACCCCTACCCAGGGGTGCCAGATGCCTACCACTACTACCACCCCTACCCAGGGGTGCCAGATGCCTACCACTACTACCACCCCTACCCAGGGGGTGCTATATGCCTGTCACTACTACCACCCCTACCCAGGGGGTGCTAGATGCCTACCACTACTACCACCCCTGCCCAGGGGGTGCTAGATGCCTACCACTACTACCACCCCTACCCAGGGGGTGCTGGATGCCTACCACTACCACCACCCCAACCCATGGGGGGCTGGATGCCTACCACCAACACCACCCCCACTCATAGGATGGACAATGCATGACACAACAAGCACACTACAACCTAGGGAATGCAAGAAAAAGACATCCCCCCAACACCATGACAAGCGTGTGTAGACGGTGTCAAATGCCTACAACACTGAACATGACTATGAACACACAATGTGACCCCCTATCACATGTGTCACACATAAATGTGTGTGGCCTCCACAATGCAAGCAGACCATGACCACTGTGGCAATGGGGTCCAACTCCCATCATCACAGTGACCAAAAGGTAAGTGTGGGGTCCATACCTGAAGCACATTTTGAACATTGTGACAATGGGGTCCAACCCCCATCATCACAGTGACCAAAAGCTAAGTGTGGGGTACATAGCTGAAGCACATTTTGAACATTGTGGCAATGGAGTCCAACCCCCATCATCACAGTGACCAAAAGGTAAGTGTGGGGTCCATAGCTGAAGCACATTTTGAACATTGTGACAATGGGGTCCAACCCCCATCATCACAGTGACCAAAAGGTAAGTGTTGACATTCAAAAAACTGCAACTGCCAAAATGCATGGATGATTTCTGGTCACAGAACAACAAACACATCAGTGGCAAAGTAGTGCTTGTGTCCCATAGCAACATAGATTGTGTGAGGCAAACAGTGCAGTGCAAATAAGACATACCTTTGGCCATGTGCAGACAAACATCACCCATGGGGGCTGACACTGTCAACATTCATCAATGACACGATGACAGAAGTGACCATCATAATGCAGACCCACATATTTGCACCAATGGGCACACAAATGGAGATATCCTGTGGAGACTGTAGATGTGAGCTGAACACATACCATACCATGGCAGCAATGGGACACACAAACAATGATCATAGTGCTGACTGATGACCTAGGAGTCCCAGGGACAGCAGGTCAAACCCACCAAACAACATACAGCCAATGGCACACTAAAGATATGCCAATGCAGTGGTGCAGATGCACAAACACAAACAGGCAGCCCCACACTGCACATCAAACACAACAGGTGAGGGGGTGCCAGTGTCCCCAGGCAACCACACAACACATGATGAGGCCTGAATACCAATTACACAGATGCGCATACAGTGCCACACAAAAGTAACTCATGGATCCAAATCCCCTATGTGGGCAATCAGGCATTGTTAGATGAGAGGGAGCACAAATCACACATGTCACACAAGCATGTAGGAACAGCAACTGACACAGCAAGACACAGACACACCACAGCACTACCCCCAGGGTCCCCACAATGTGTTGACCCTGGGCTGCATGGCAATCCCACTGTGATGACAAAGCTAGATGTCGTTCACACTGTGAACCACAGTCATGTGTCCTGATCAACAAACTACCATCACACCTACACAAGCACAAATCAATCAGCACGGCCAGTAAGCCAAGCCCAACATGGAGGCAGGGGTCTAGCCGGGCAACAACTCTCATCTGCACACACTCAACACCACACACCTCGACCTCCAACAATGTGCAGCAGTGAAGATCACATGCACTGGTGACATTGCACATGCACCCATGACAATCCCATGGGGGGGTGGTGGTAACTAAGCTGCAGAAACACATCACACATGGCCACTCAACAAGACACCTGAATGTCTGACACACTGCACACTACGCTGTACATGGACATGACGGCAATACCACACCAACCAATGGGATCCCAGCCACAGTCCCACACCAATGAAGAAGCCAAGGTCACCCACGAAGAACACACATAGACAACTACCAACATTGCAGCCATGACCCTGAGGAGTGCCAGCAGTCACACACACAACGTGTCACAATCACTGAAAGCTAACACAAACTGGAAATTACATGACAGGTGTAAACAACAAGTGCCAAGGGGAATCCTGACTGTGTCCCATCTGCGTTACCCCACAAACTCAGCCCTGACAGCAAACACACCTATGGGTGACACCCTGATGACCAGTAATGTGCCATGCACCCACATCACAGAGAACCCAGGGAGAAGACTTGTGGGGAACATAGGTCAACTCAGCAAGCATCACAAACAGGAACATCACTAGGGATCCCAGCATGCACAGCAAAATGGAAGTGAACACACACACAGACATGCTCACACAACACACACCTTGGGCTCAGGCAAAGTCACAGGATTACTCACTGCCATGAGTGGACTCCACTCCTGTGTGAGGAAAGCTATGCCATATGTCGCCTCTGTAGGGCTCCATCATGTCAGCAGAACACTTGGTCACACAGTCAACAATTAGCACGAAATGAAGGCTCCCGTCATATCAGCCTGGTCATGGGAGTGTCAACGAAATCATCAGCACAGATCCAACACACATGTATAGCAAGTTGCACTGACAACACAGATGAGTCCTTCCCCATTGATGCCCAAACTTGCATGTCCAGTGGAGATGGACACAAGGTCAGGGAAGTAGACTAATTGAACAATGGCAAGCACAACAGATGTGCAGGGGTGTAAGCCACAGATGTGATTATGCAAATGTAAGTAGGAAATCCCATTGCCAAATATTAAAAACATGACACCCTCATATGCTGCTAAGGATTACATGGATACACTACAGGATAGGACACATTACCCGTGGACCACATGGGTTCCTGAACAGTAACACTTCATTTTCATGAGACCAAAAATCACCATCACTGCAGCAAGGGCACGGTTAGCATCATCAACATCATGTACATCAGAAGCAAAACCACTAGAGAACAGAAAGTAGCTTTATTCAGCATATGTGGGTTCTAAAGTTAAAGTCCAGAAGAAATAGAAACAAAGGCCAATGGCCAGTCCATTCTTAAAGTCAAAACAGGGTGACAGTGGCAGATGTCACCCTACGCCTGCCTGCACTGCTACACACCAGGGACAATCCCCTCGGAGGGGCATATGGGGGGGCAGGCCAGGCACCGCAGGGACAGGATCAGGGCTCACCAGAAGGAGGAAGTGAAGGGGTGGTGGGTGCTGGAGAGCCACTGACAACTGCAGTGGAGGTGACTGACATGGTGTGTGCCGGCCCAACTGGGGGGCATGACTCAGATGTTGTGGGTGCCGGCACGACTGCAGTGGGCCGTGCAGATGGAGTGGACAGGTTCCCCACTGCATTGCCCAAGTCAGACGGGGTGGTAGTGGACTCCACTGCAGTGCCTACCTCCAGGGGAGGAGAATGGGGTTCAGGTAAGGTGGGCAGGACAGAGGGGAGGACACCGTCTCCACACCAGTGGCACAGACATGCGCAGCGGGGGTGTGGTGCCGGAAGAGCAAGTGGCAGGGGGAGAAGGCCGGATCCTTTTGGGGATGGTGTATCTGTGGGTGGGGGAACCTGGGGCAGGGTGTGGTGGGGGCACCTGTGGAGTGGGGGCCTGAGGGATGGAGGAAGGAGACTTGGTGCTTGAGCTGCAGGGCGGCGGCGGGGTCTTGCTCTTCCGAGTCCTGGGGGACTTGCGGGTGGGGGCGTCAGTCGGTCTGCGCCTGGGGGAGGGTGTCCGGGGGCGAGGGGCACTCCCCTCCGGGTGGGTGGGCTTCCTCTTCCCCCTGAATGCTGGATCAGCTGGATCGGAGGGGAAGAGGCCGAGGTCACTGAGGAAGACCCGCTGTGTCTTTGGGGTTGCAGGTGAGGCAAGGGAAGGGGCCTTGGAGGGAGAGGTAACTGAGGACTGCGCAGTGCTCGTGGATGCGTGTGTGCGTGCCTTGGCCCCATCCCCTGTGAGTGTGGTTTCAGTCCCCTGACTGTGCGTGCGTGTGGATTTTGGCGTGTGTGTCTGTGTACTGCCTGTGTCTGTGCTGGTGTGTGCCTGTGCCGGTGTGTGTGTGCTTGGGACAGGTAAGGTGCTGGGGAGTGTGGATGGGGCAGAGGTAGGAGGGGTGAGGGACTGTTGGAGGAGGGACACTGCTGCCGTCAGGGAGGAGTCCATGGACCTATTGCCCCTCTGTAGGGCAGACATGCCCGATGAGATGCCCTCCATGAATGACACCAGCTGAGTCAACAGAATGGTGTGTGCATGGAGGACACTCAGCATCGCTGTCTGCCCTACATGGAGCTGGCGAAGGAGGTACACAGACTCCTCACTCAGGGCAGCAGGGGACACAGGGGCAGGGGGTGCGGTGCCTGGCACGAAGGAGACACGCTCCCGAACATGGGAGCCTCCACGGACCTGGGGAATGGGAGCCGATGGGAGGGCGGTGGTGGTGGTGGCAGGGACAGCAACACTAGCTGTGGTGTGGTGGCTGCTGAGACCCGCCTCCACAAGGGAGTCATCCTCTGAGCTGCTGTGGTCCTCAGCTGAGGTGGATGGTGCTGAGGACTCCTCGGTGTGGCTCCCCTCGCCCTCCGTGCCACTGGGTCCCTCCGACCACTCTCGGCTGCTGACCCAGTCTGGCTCTGCGGCTCCTCCTGGTCCGTGGAGCTGTCCCCTCCTGTGGCTGTGGATGTATCTGCAAACAATAGGGAAACAGACAGACATCAGACACCTGCACCGAACGCACACACCACAGTAAGTACAGCACATTACAGAGCAAGCCCTGGCATCCTTAGTTGAACATTGCAAAAAGTGCCCAAACAGAGTAGGGGAAGCCAATTGTCAGTCTGATGGTCAACCATGGCACTCACATCTCTCCTGGCCTTGCACCCATCTGTCTGGTGCCTGTCGGATGGCAATACCCCAGTGTGGACACCTGCACCACCTACACAGTAGTTGGAAAGTGCAGAGAACACGGTGAAGCATGTGAACATGCACACATCACAACTCTTGCCACTGAGTCAGTACAGGTGTCCGGAGAAAGGGATGCCCAGAGTAAATCTTGAAATGCATGTGATGCATACCAGCGACAGACACCATGATGCACCCATGTCCTGATAGTCATTGCCACAATGGTGTGCATGTAGCACATGTCACTCTCCTGCGGGATCACTCATAGGAAGTTTCACG
The DNA here is from genome assembly GCA_963921515.1 of Calotriton arnoldi. NCBI lineage: Eukaryota > Metazoa > Chordata > Amphibia > Caudata > Salamandridae > Calotriton > Calotriton arnoldi. The sequence goes on along the minus strand of CAWUFW010002794.1, from coordinate 967,494 downwards.
CCATGGCACAGGCATGCCTGCTAAGTCATACATCACGGTCTCCAGTCACATGGGCAGGGCAGCCAGACAACAACAGTCTGCACTGTCACTATAGTAGGTCATGGGGAATGCAAGTCCTGGAGCTGAACAAGTGCACATGTACATCCCCACACACCACATCATCTGAACCCTTATCTGTCCACGTCATACCAATTGGACATATGGGAGACCTGTAACAGAACCCTCTGAACCTGAGCACCTCACAATCTGCTGTGAATGGGAAACAGCTGCCTGAACTTCACATTTGCATACTCCAGTCTGCACGGTCAGGTGATTAAACACCTATGTGTCACACTAGTATCGTCTCCTATGTCACATCTCCGGTGGCATGCTGAGCCCCAAACGAGAAACACCCCTGACAACGAAGTCACAGCACACTGACACAGAGGCAGAACCTGAGGGGACATATCACTGAGCACAACGTGTCAGCTGATACACGGGAGTGGGAGTACAGACTGTATTGTATGGCCTGGAGTAGGCATGACTGTCCTGCCCCACGTGAATGAGGGATGAGCCCTGGACAGTAGGCAGGTGGCTAAGTATGTGTGACACACGTAATACACACACTCCTGGGGCCCAAACATTGTACCCACCCGCAGCATGGGTGTGTGCCAGATACCCCAGGCACATGTGGTGGATCAGCTCAGCAATTGGACCACATATCAAAGTAACACGCAGATAACATGGCAGAACCCAGGCATTGTGTAAGCAATGGACCCACCCATGATGCCCACCACAGAGTTAGGGAAACAAATGCTGTCCCCCACCTTGAGCTGAGCAAAATGCAAGGACACAGTACCCAAGTGACACAATTCCCTGACTGTAAGGGCCACACCTGGGTATCAGATGAGGAGTGGGAAGTGCACAATTAAGGGACATGGGTCCTGGACCACATGACTGATGTACTGTGGAAGTTTAACCAGGCCAGAGGAGGGCACATAGCATGGCAGACAAAGTTCACAATGCAGTCATGGACTCACCCCTCCTTGCTGCTCTCTGGCCTTCAGCTGCCCATCCAGATCAGGGAAGACCACCGCCAGGATCCTGAGCATGTGGGGGGTCAGGGTCCGGTGTCCGCCCCTCCTGCGAGGAGGCGACAGCTTCAGCTGGACCCGTGCGATCCTCCGGGTCCAGCCCGAAGGTCCTGCCACCTCTTCTGGCAGTTGCGGATCCGGCGCTTGTAGACCCCCACGGATCTCACTGCCCGGACGATGGTCAGCCATATCTGCTGCTTCTGGTGGGCATCAACCTGTGAGGATGACAAAGTGAAAATGCCATTACTACACATTCAACATATCCGTGCATTACACAGTTGGATATACATGTCTCATTCACAGGGGCACATGATGTACACAGGCAGTGCAACGATGGCTATGGACCGTTTGCCAGCAGTTACTACATGGTATCATTGCCTGGGTAGTAAAACCTTGTTTAAATGCACTGTCACTGCACTATACCTGTTCAGTGCATGTTACTACACACTATGGGGGTGACAACTACTCAGTGAGCCTGCTAGCCAGTGGCGTGCAGACTGTAAGTCTTGCTAGTCAGACAACATGCACATCTAGTAAGGCAGTGGACAGCACACTCACCTGCTCGCCTGCTTTCCCATACAGCTTGCTGTACTGTGGAAGGAGGCCGTCCAGCAGGGCCTGGTTCTCCTCAGTGCTGAAGGCTGGGGCTCTCTCCACAGTACGTGCCATTGCAGGATCCAGAGGGTGCAGGTACAGCAGCAGTGGTGGTGGCAGATGTCGTCCTGGAGCATGTAGTGCAGGCAAGTGAGCTCTCAGGGGAACAGCCAGCATTATATGTGTGCTGCAGAGGCAGGTACTGACCCATGTGTCCAAAGTGATAGGTCCAAGTCGTTTGCATCTTCTGAATCTGACCAATCCATGGAATAGCAGCACTCATACACGCCCACAGCATCCTTCAAAAGTTCAACTTCATGACACCCATGAATTTGCAACATTGTTGTGGGTGACCAACTGAATTCACAGCATCAGACTCGTTAAAGATTTGAAAACGCGTCCGTTGCCAGGCCAGGCCATAGCCAATGTGTGCGCACCGATCGGTCCATTGCTGTACAACGCGTATTGCGCATACAACGCGTACCCGCTCACATTGAATGCAATGGGCCGGCCGGGAACACCGATCGGTCCATTGCTGTTCAACGCGTACCAGGCATACAACGCGTACCCGCTCACATTGAATGCAATGGGCCGGCCGGGTACACCGATCGGTCCATTTCTGTTCAACGCGTACCAGGCATACAACGCGTACCCGCTCACATTTAATTCAATGGGCCGGCCGGGAACACCGATCAGTCCATTGCTGTTCAACGCGTCCCTGGACAAGTCACTGGCATATGTCACCATGCCTGTCACAGGTGAACATATGCCAGCCACATCTACTTCCCAGGGAGTGAGGGGCACACCTACAACACCACAGCCTGTCCACACTGTATCCTAAGGCATGTAAGGCTGCATTACCTATTCCGTGTATGGGGGTGAACATGTTGTTCTGTGGGTGTCACTTGGGGGCAGCCACTCCCAGGCTGTGCACGTGTTCATGGGGACAGGATCCTTGGTGTGTCGTGCACATGACCACTGTGATGTGCAACTGTTCATTCCTGAGCATGTGGCATGTACACATTTCACGGTGGTGTATGTGTATGTCATGTCACATACCCCCTGAGTCCCATGTGGGACGGTATGTACGTCCCATGGTGACCCATTGGCACAATAGTGATGGTCCTCCACAGTCTGTGTGCATGTTGTGTTTACAATGTCTCTGATTCCATGTGCACAATGTGAGACAGTCTCCGCATCCACGTTGTTTGTGCATGAACTTTGATGTTGTGCGTGTGTGTGTCACAGACGTCCATGTATGTCCTGCCGTGGCAACAGGGACCACTACCTGTGTGGGTCATGGTTGTTTTGCTGTTGTGTAATCATGATGCACCATGTCATGCCAGTGTCCATGTGGCAATACAGGGTCCCTGGGAATCTACCTGTCGATGAGCTGTGATGCCTGGGGCACATCTGTCCTCACATGTCACTGTGGTGTGTGTTTGGAACGTGGCAGCAGTACATGGGTACTGTGACACAGCCTAATGATATCCCATAGCACAACCTGGGACTTGTTGAGGGAACATGTTGAACTGTGATGTTAGATGTTTGCCATGTAGGTGCCATACATGTCCTTACGGAACAGCACACGCATCATGTACTTGTGTCTCGTAATGGTGTATCATGTGATATTGAGTCTGGTCTATGCCACATATGTGGGGTGACTGACAATCTTTCTTTCTTCACCTATGCACTGGAGGGCACCAGCTGTCCATCGGCCATTCCCTGACCTTGCAACAGTGGTTGAACGGGACTGCATCCGACGGTACCGCTTCACCAGGCCACTGATTGAGGAATTGGCGGTGCGGTTGGCCCCACATTTGCAACCTGGCCGGACATACCCCACAGCGCTGACCCCCAAGGTGAAGGTGATGGCAGCCCTACACTTCTTTGCCACCGGTACCTTTCAACACACTGTGGCGTCTGCTGGTGGGATGTCACAGACCATGTTCAGCCGTGTGCTCTGCGATGTTTTGGTGGCTATGTTGAGATACCTGAACCAGTACATCCATTTCCCTAGACTTCAACAACTCACTGACGTGAAGAGTGACTTCTATGCCCTGGGGAGGATGCCGCATGTCAATGGCTCCATTGATGGTACACATGTGGCTTTGGTACCACCACAGGCCCAGGAGCAGGCATACAGGAACCGCAAGCACTACCATTCGGTCAATGCACTGGTGGTATGTCTTGCAGATATGTGCATCACACACGTGTGTGCCCGTTTCCCCGGTTCTGCACACGATGCCTACGTGATGAGGAGTAGTTGCATCCCGAGGATGATGTCACAGATGCGGAGCCAGCGTGCCTGGCTTGTTGGTGTACTGACTATGTACCATTGTGTGTGTTCTGCAATGTAGTGTTCCACCCTCTTTTCCAACTCAGCTAATGTGCAATTGTCTGTATGTAGGTGACTCCGGATATCCCAACATGCCGTGGTTGCTGACGCCCCTCAGGACCCCTGTGACACCAGCCCAGATGCGTACCAATGAGGCACATGGTCGGACCAGGAGAGTGATTGAGCGGACATTTGGTCTCCTGAAGAGCCGCTTCCGCTGCCTGGACAAGACAGGAGGGGCCCTCCCATATGCACCAGCAAAGGTGTGCAAGATTGTCATCGTCTGCTGCATGCTACACAACCTGGCTGTGCGGAAGTAGTTGCCTCTCATCCTGGATGACGATGATCAACATCCGCCACCTGTGGAGGATCCTGGCCTGGACCACGATGCCAGTGATGATGATGATGGTGATGTCCGCACACAGCTCATCACCAACTTCTTCAGCTGAATGGAGTATCCGGAGATGTCATGTCAATGATGTGAGTATGCATGATATGTGTTGGTGGTGCTCTGGTGCTGTTTGAGTGTGGCCATGTGCTACATGACTGTATGCGTGTAGCGATGTGTCCTTACAGGTAGTCTGTACTCCCCAACAGTGTTGACATGCTAACGTGGTTCTGGGTGGGTATCTTGTGACATGTATTGGGCATGAGTATTGCAGTTCTGTCCTGTTCTTCATTGCTTTTGACTGTGTGTCATTTCTGTCCTTCACAGGGTACTTTCAGAGTTGTTTGGTCAACTGTGATCCCCCAACACTGTGATTGAACTTCCAGGGTGGTAGCTGTCGTATCCCTACAGGTGATGTGCACCACATCCATGGACTTCCTTCCTTCTACACTTGTTGACTGTGTGCCCACTGCCAGGTGGGATTACCTTGCATCTGTAGTGGTTACAACATGTTGCAAATGTGTAATAAACCTGTGCTTCACTTTGTGATGTGCGTTGTCTGTGGTCACACATCTGACTGACATTTGCTTACTGCACCAGTGGGATAGTTGACAATGACTGTGAATAGGTGTTGTGTCTGTGCATTGCACCGTATTTCTTGCCAACATCAGTGTAGGCGATGAGTCAGATGGGCTAGGTGTGTTTATGTTGTGTAGCCCTGGTGGTGTGTCTCCCTCATATGCGTCACGTTGCCATGACTCACATGCCTGTGTTGTAATTGCTGTAGCAGTTAGCATGCACAGTGTAATTTCGCAGGTCATCATCTCCATGACAGAAACCACGTTGGAATCACAACAGAGGCAGGTATGGTGTATTAGTGTGTTTATTGTCATACATGTGTGAGTATAGTGCACAGGATGGTGGGTGCTGTACATTTTGATTGCAATCCTAAGTTCCTAGATGTATTGGAAGTCCTGGTAGCAGAGATGTCCTGAATGAAGTCCACAGTCATCTGATACAATGGTCCAACTTGTACTCCCCATGTCATGTGCGGGAGTTGTGTTGCAGTCAACAGGGTGAACAGTTTGCGCACAAAGGTGATTATCCAGAACAGGTTTTGGCTTCCTGGGGGTTGCACATGGCCATCGGCCTCTCAGTTGCCCCTCCTCGGACAACCCCTCTTCTTTGGGGGGGGGACCCTCAAGTGCAGGCTGCTGCGGTGCAGGGGACTCTCCGCCAGAGTCATCCTCCCTCCCTGTGGCAGTTGCAGTTGTTTCAGCACCAGATGTTGTGGGCACACAGGGAGGTGTTGACTGGTTGCTGCTCATCTGGCGGAGGCATTGTGTGAGAAGTTGGCCTGGCATATGCTGTCCACTAATTATAGTGGGCACCTTGCACCAGTCCAAACAACCCCTTATTGGAGATAGGTTAAAGACAACCTTTATTGAAAGCTATCCTAGTGGTAGCTATGGAGAGCAGCCTTCAGGCTAAGTCTTGAAGGAATGTAAAGCAGCTTGTTTTACCAGTCTATAATCTCTTGAGTGACCAAATGAAAGAGGACCACACCAGGTATATATTCAAAATATATGTATTTATTGCTAAACACACCCCTCTAGTCTCTTTATGAGGCTAGAGTTCGAAGTACATAAATTATAAGTTAGTTATCTACAGTAATAGCACAAATACACGTTTGAGCCCTAGGGGCGTACCAAACCATATACCAATAAAGTGGTATAAGAACCACGACTGAGCTAGACACAGGGCCTAGAGCCTGTAGAAGTGCTTGGACCACAAGGAACCACCCAAGGTAGTGACACAGGGGACCCACGGGGGACGCGTGCAGTGTATGAACACAGCCGCGAATCGCCGTTAACTTCTATGGGGAAAGTCGCGATTTGAATTTAAAAGAAAAGGGACACTTAGAGGAGGACTTGGAGCAAACCCTTTGAGAACTAGGCTGTTCTAGTGTCAATACCCACGGGAGCACTGGAGTACTCGAGTTACCTCACCCAGGGAGCCGGGTGCATAGGTGTCTTTCGGGGTCAGGTTTCGTCGTCGCTTTCAATGGCGATCTGCTGCAAAGTGCTGCTGGCGGCCAAGTCGAAAGTGTTCGGGTGGATCCAAAGGTGGATCGAAGATCTGAAGAACCTGAAAGCAGAGGGGACAGAGTCTGGGTCACTAGCCAGTGACCAGGAAGGCGATGAGCAGATGCCCACCGATGTCGAGTGCTTCAGGTAGGTTGACGGTCATCTTGACTCTTCAGCCACGAGGTCCAGGAGGTGTCAACGACAACCAGGAGCTGGATTCGAGCTGTTCCACGACGTCTGTCGATTGCAGGGGTGTCGGCGACCATATTGGACCCAACAAGCCTTGGCAACGGCAAGTCTCGTGGAAATGGAAGAAGGACGATGTTGCAGACCAGCAAGGTCTGTGGGACTCACCCAGTGAGGGTAAGTCAGGGCACGCCTGGATCAACCAGGGAGCCCAAGCAGAAGAAGATTGGCCTTCGGGAGGGTCTACTAGCCAATGGACTAGCGACCGCGAAGGAGCCTTAAGTCGACGCACGTGGAGCTGGCTCACAGGACACTCATGGAGTGGAGGCCAGTGATCTTCGGTGCAGTTGGTGCTGGAGGCTGGGGCTACTCGGAGCCCAAAGCATGACTTCGTGGGAGGCCCAGAAGAGGATGCACTTGCAAATGCGATTGGTGTCCAGGGGTCACGGTTCCACGTTACCCAAGACAGCTACGGGCCTCAGCTTTGCTGGGGACTCAGGGCAGCCTCGGGGAAGTCTGGAAATCCACCTCTGGTGATGCAAAGACTTCGGCGTCCGGCGGGAGCTTCAGTGATGCAGACCAGACAATTGCTTCTTTGGTGCCTGCCAAGCAGGGGAGTCACTCCTTGACCCCAAGGGAGATTCTTCAGTCCTCTAATCTTGAAGTAGAGCGTCGAAGGTCCAGGATTCTGTGTCAGAGTTTCATCCAGGTTAATCTAAAGTCCTAAGGACTGGGGTCCCATACTTATACCAAGTTAGGGGGTTGGACATACTCTGGGGACCCACCTATGGGAGGGTCAGGGCAGAGGGGTGGTTACACCCCTTTCCCTTTGTCCAGTTTTGCGCCAGAGCAGGGGCTGGAAGCCCCTGAGCCGGTTTGAACTGGGGTATGCACAGGGACACCAAATGTGCCCCCAGTGCAGGACTTCAAAGCACCAGAGAGTGCTCCCGCCCAGCCCCAATACACACTATCCTGTCTGGGGAGGTGGTCACACCTCCCTGGGACAGGAAACCTATTGTCCAGGCCTCCCCTGCCGGAGTTTCGGTCAGCAGCAGGAGGCCAGACTCGTGTCTGTGGCAGCGGCATCCATTTTGTGATGCCAGGGCTCTGGAAAGTCAGTACCGGGTATACCGGTGTGTACATGTCTCAACCTCTAGAAGGGTGGAATGCTACCCCCGCTGCCAGAACTGGTGGGGGGGGGTAGTATTCCAAGATGTTGGACACCAAACACGACATGTTTCCGTGCAGCCATCCCAAAGTTAGCATTTAACGCGAGGTTATAATGCGCTTAAGAGTATATGGTCGGGCTGCACTACAAACAGCATCAGAGAAGGGCGCTCCGAACGCTGCAGAGGGGCCGAGCTCATGCAGGGGCACCCTCTCACATAGGAACCACGCACTCTGCCTCCAGGATTGATAAGGCCTGCCATAGGAGTGACTTATAGGTTTATATGTGTGTATGTATGTAGTGATATAGGTAGCCTATATCACAGTAAGGGGTGCATGCACCACCTTACCCAGGCTGCAGTAGCAGACCTGTGGTGTCCTTTTGGCTGGCCTTCCAGGGGTGGCACAATACATGCTTCAGCCCCTGGCAGGCCTCTGAGGTACCTATGCCCTGGGTACATAGTATACCATATACTAGGGACTTATAAGGGCACTCCAGATTCCAATCAAAGATGTGCCTAAGGCACATGGAAACCATTTTATAGAGGAAGCAGATAGACAGGGGTCCTGAATGGCAGGATCCCAGTCCAACTAAGTCATAAACCAGCAAAACACCAGGAAAAAAGTGGGGGCAACCATATAGTCAGATTCCACCTTCCTACACATTGTAATATGTCCCTATGCACCACCGTCATCTCTTGCAGTGTGTCCCACTTGGACTCCACGCGGGACATGTGTAAGTCCAAGCGTGCATGATGGGCAGCCTGCTGCTGTCGTATGTCCCTGAGGATCCCCACTACCTGGCTGAACTCTCCGGTGCTGGTCTGGTACGCATCGGCTATGCGTACCAGTTGTGGGTCTTCATGCAGTCCAGACCCCTCTGCGAGCAGCGACCTATGTCTACCACCCCTCCCACCACCCCTGGCGACACGTGCAGTACCTGAGGTGGCACGCACAGGTGATCCTGGGCCCCCTTGGGGGTTGTTGGTGGTGTTGGTGTCCATAGCCCCACGTTGGGCAGGGGGCCGTGTGCTGGTGGTGGTGGTCCTTGGTCTGTCCGTGTCGGCAGGGGTGGTTTGTGTGTTGTCAGTCGTTGGAGGGGTGGGTGCAGGGGGTGCAGCTGGTGGTCCTGCTGGTGCTGCATGTTGACTTGCTCCGGAGGTGCCAGGTAGGTCTTCGTCATCCGAGGAGGGCAGAGGCTGTTCCACTCCAGTGAGCTCCGTTTCCCCTCGATCCTGGGACAGGGACTCCTCAGCGTCTGCTGCTGTGTCCCCATCATCACCTGTTTTTGGGAGACACACACAATATATGTTATGTTTCTGCAGGCATCAATGGTTGACACACCTGACAGTTGTGACTGTACCTCTGGATGCGGGCCTGTACATTGCATTGTCCTGAGTTGTCACAGTCAGAGGTTGATATTGGTGTAGCACATTGTCCTGCATACTTTGATCATTTCAATTTGAATGTTGGGGTGTGTACATGGTCTGCATGGGTTGTATTTGGTTGACATCCGGACCTCCTTCTCCACCCAGCCCAGTTATCCCACCATGAAGCATGCCACCCTTGCAGTGGGTTCAGGTTGACTCTCAGGATGTCAGTGAGTGGTGTCCTGCTGTTGGTGGTGCCCAGTTCCCAGCAGGGACTGGTGCTCCCCACAGCAGTACCCAGTGTCAGCCATCTTGTCAGTTCTTTTCCACTCCCTGTGATGTGCACATGGTTCAGGGTGGTGTTGATGGGACAGTTGTGGTGGTGACCAATATCTGTGACTACCACTCCCATCATGCTTTTGCCTCCACCCCCCTTCCCAGCATGCCCATGCTTCCTTCATTTTGACTCGGCTTCCCTGTGGGGTTGTGTGCCTGTGCTGACAAGATGGCTGACAGTGTTATCCTGGGGTTAGTTTTGCTAGGAGTCCCATGTGTGTCCCTGTGCTTCACACAGCATGACCCAGGGTTGTGGTTCTTTGTGGGATATTTGATTTGTGTGTTTGAGTCAATGCATTCTCCCAGGTGAGTTGTGTGTAGTTTGTGTTAGAGGGGTGTGTGGGGGGAGCTGCTGGTGACTATGGTCAGTGCTGTGAGTCCTCCTTCCCACCCAGCCAGGCATCCCACCATGGAACGTGCTTCCATTGCAGGGAGTGCAAGTTGTCTTTCAGGATGTCAGTCAGTGGTATCCTGCTGTTGGTTGGTGCACAGTTCCCAGCAGGGCCTTGTGCTCCCCACAGCAGTACCCAGTGTCAGCCATCTTGTCAGTTCTTTTCCACTCCCTGTGATGTGCACATGGTTCAGGGTGGTGTTGATGGGACAGTTGTGAGGGTGAGCAATATCTGTGACTACCACTCCCATCATGCTATTGCCTCCACCCCCCTTCCCAGCATGCCCATACTTCCTTCCTTTTGAGTGTACTTCACTGTGTGTGAGTGTGACAGCAATGGCAAGATGGCTGACAGTGGTGTCCTGCTGTTGGTGGTGCCCAGTTTCCAGCAGGGCCTTGTGCTCCCCACAGCAGTGCCCAGTGTCAGCCATCTTGTCAGTTCTTTTCCACTCCCTGTGATGTGCACATGGTTCAGGGTGGTGTTGATGGGACAGTTGTGAGGGTGAGCAATATCTGTGACTACCACTCCCATCATGCTATTGCCTCCACCCCCTTCCCAGCATGCCCATACTTCCTTCCTTTTGAGTGTACTTCACTGTGTGTGAGTGTGACAGCAATGGCAAGATGGCTGACAGTGGTGTCCTGCTGTTGGTGGTGCCCAGTTTCCAGCAGGGCCTTGTGCTCCCCACAGCAGTGGCCAGTGTCAGCCATCTTGTCAGTTGTTTTCCACTCCCTGTGATGTGGGCATGGTTCATGGTGGTGTTGATGTGCGCATTGTGAGGGTGGGCAATATCTGTGACTACGACTCCCATGATGCTTTTGGCTACACTGACTTGCCCAGCATACACAGAATTCCTTCCTTTCAGTGAGCTTCCCTGTGAGGTGGTGTTGTAGTGGTGGCTACATATCTGACTGTGTTTGTTGGTTAGATTTGTGCCACTGCCTAGCTCTATTTGTTGTTGGGTTTGTACATGTCATGACACAGTTACATATCACTATGAGCTGGCATGTATTGTGTTTATCTGACTGACAAGCACATTTTGGGATGATTCTGTTTTGGTTGGTGTGTATTTGCTAAGGGTGCATGGTTTGACTCTCCCCTTGACAGTGATGTGTGTGTGTATTGTCGCACAGTATTGTGTACATTTGTTGTGTACTCACCAGGCTCTGGGATGTTTTCCAGTCCATATACGCTCACTGGTGGTAGGATGGCCCGCACCTTCTCCTCCCAGGGCCTGAGGTATACTGGTTTGGCAGGAGGGCCACTGCCGGTGTGTTGGCTCAAGAGGTAGTCCTTCTTCAACAGCTCCCTGACCCTCCTGCGCACGTCATACCACCTGTTCTGGATGTCTACCTTTGTGCGCAGACATGGTGATTGTGCGTTGACCCTGTCAACAATCCTCTCCCACATCTTGGTTTTCTGCGCCATGGGTGTCTGTTGGACCAGTGTACCAAACAGCTGTGGCTCTACCCTGAGGATCTCATCTACCAGGACTTCCAATTCACTATCTAGTAACTTATGATTCTTCTTTGGGGGCATGGTGTTGGGTGGTGATGGTGAGTGATGTGTGTGTTGGTGTGCAAGTGAGGGTGTGTTAGTGTGTGTTTTGCTGGGTATATGTGAGGGTGCTATTTGTTGAGGTGCTGCTGGTGTGTGGCTTGTGTGATGGATGAGCTGTGAGTGTGTGTGTGTGGGTGCTGTCTGTTGGTGTTGAGTGCTGGCAGGTAATTTGTAATTGCAAAGGATCATGGTAGGGATTTGTGTCCTTTATATGGGTGGAGTTGTGGGTGTGTCTTTGTTCCCTGTTTCCCCACCCAGTATTTATTTGCTTTGTAGTTGCTTGTTTGGCCTTTTTTTGTGTGTTTTTTCCTTGGTTCTTTTTGTGCATGTAGGAGACGTTCTTCTGACCGAGTCGGACCCTGCAGTTGTTTCGTGCGAGCCTCTCAGATTCGTTCACGCTGTGTTTGTGCTGTTTTCTGTGCTGCGTACGCGTCGGTCGCAGTGTTTTGGGTTTCTTTGGCTCGCAGTTTTGTATGCGTGTCAGTCGTACGGCTTGGGCCCCGTGCGACTCGGTCATGTTTTCCATGCGTTGCATCGTACTTGGCGGGTTGGAGTTCGCGGGTACGTTTCGTTCGGGATTCTTCCTGGTGCGTGTCGGTCGGTTCGATTCGCGTGGTTTTCCGGCCGGATGGCTGTTTTCCGCGCGGTTCGGTCGTTCGGCTTGTGTTCCGTACGCGTCGGTCGGGTTTTGCACACTTCTCATCGTACTTTGCGGGTTGGGCTGCACCGGTACGTGTCGGTCGGAATAATTTCCGGCTCCGAGTCGGTCGGTACGTTTTCCGGCCCGAATCGGAATCGGCCCCTAAGAGTGCACTTGAAATAGTTCAAACTTAAATGTATGTTTGTCTCACCTAACACAAGTGTCAAAGTTAGTCTCTAGACAGGGTACACTGTAGCTGCAATGCGCATTGACGCCCCTCCAGTGCATGACCAACGCACGCCCTTGCCATTGGGTACTTTAATTTGCATCAGAAACTGTTTCACCAGTGGAAAGATTCTTACAGCACAGTTACCTGTAGGGAAAAATTCGCAGCTACAAGCGATGGATTTCTTTCTCACTCCAACATCTGCCTGGCCCTAGCTGTGCCATCCATCCCTTTGGACACCGAGCAGGAAAAAGAGGGGGGATAACAGGAGAAGCAACCGGAGTAAAGCCTCCCTCCACCGCTTCAACGAGACACTTATTTTAAGTTATGTGCTTCAGTTTTATTTTTCCTTCTCAGTGCTCTAACACTGATGCTTTTTAGCCCTTGTCTGTTTCTATTTCTTCTATTTCTTTTATTCTTCATCAACTATTATACACCTGCGCAGAATAGCTGATAATGATACTGACCATCATCCTCTCCACACTGCTTTGTTTTGAAGATATGTGGTACCAGGTACCAGCACATGCATAGTATAGGGACGTTCACATCAAACACCAGTTGTTATGTATGCTCCCTCATCCCCATGTTGCCGCAGTAGATAAATTGCATCACCCTAAAGAAGTATTCCCAAGCCTTTACTCACTGTCTTTTGCACCTTTTTTATGTAGAATAAAAGCACAGCTGCAACCAACACATCTTAGCCCCATTACTGAGCAAGTTAAAACAACTAGATTTGATACCATCGCTGAAGTACTACTGACCTTGACAGATAGACAGCATTCAGTCAAAATATTGAGTTTTGAATGTCGACTTACACTAATATCAAGTTTTAAATATCGTGACACAGAAATATCGACAGCAAGAATATCGTGGTCAAGAATCTCGGCTTTAAGGTAAGAAATATCGATTTTAAAAATATAGAAGTCATTAATATTGATTGCAAAAATATAGTTGTTTAAAATATCGATTTTTTAATTAGTATTATGTATTTTAGTATATATTTTAAATGTATGTGATGTATTTTTTTGTATAAGTATTGTCTATGTTTTTTTAATATATGTGTAAAAAATTTAGTAGTTATTAATTTTATGTTAATTACATTTTGTGTTTTTTAGTTCCGAAGTGGGTTGATAGGGGAATAGGGTGGGAAGTAATTTAATTACAATAAATTAATGTACATATTTATTTATTAATATTTTGTTAATTGAGATTTGATAATGTTAATTGTGTTTTTATTTTTTGGGGGTAAATTTTGGATGCGCATTGTGGGGTTTATGGGGTAATGGGTGGGAAGTAATTTATTTTGATAATTCGTTGTTAATTAATATTAATTAATTGACATTAATAATGGTAATTGTGTAATTAATTTTAGATGCGGGTTGTGGGGTTTATAGGGGTAAAGGATGGGAAGTAATTTATTTTTAATTATTAATAGTTAGTTGGGAATTAATAGTAATTAATTTATTGATAATTATGGTAATTGCGTAAATCATTTTAGGTGCGGGTTGGTGGTTTTTTAGGGGTAAAGGGTGGGAAGTAATTTATTTTTCATTATTTAATGATTTGTTGATAATTAATATTAATTCATTAAAAATTAATTAGTGTAATTGTTTAATTACTTTTTTGTGTGTGGGTTTTGGGTTTATAGGGGTGAAGGGTGGGGAGTAAATTAATTTTACTTACTTTATAATTAGTTGTTAAATACTTTTAGTAATTTAATTAAAAACGTTTTTTAATTGTGTAATTCATTTTTTTACAGTTTAATTTTAGGTGTGGGTTGTGGGGATTATAGGTGTAAAGGATGGGAAGTTAATTACATTTTATGTGTTTTCATTTGTTTTTCAATTAATATTTGTTTAATTGATAATTAATTATGTTAATCATGCAAATACATTTTTTTTTCTTTTCGATGTGGGTTGTGAGTTGTGTGGTTTTATAGGGTAGGAAGTAAATAGACGAAATGTATGTAATAATTAATGTTTTTGTTAAATAAATATTTTCTAAATATAAATATTTATTTGTTAGATTTTTTTTTATTTTCTTTAATATAAAATATGTAGGTATTTGTGATATGTATTTAACATTAGTCCTCAACCGGAGCAGAGCACTCGACCGATGCACACATATCCCTGTAGCACACTCGCTTAAGGTCTCTACTAATTACCACGTGTGGAATGGGATCATTTCCCGCACATCTCATATCGGTCCTGTTACTCATACCCTAATATAGGTTTTAATATTGGAGAACACTATATGTGCGCTTGTGAAAACTCTGAAAATACTCTCATTTATTGGCCAGCCGGGCCGGAAGTATAACCGGCGGAGTGATCGTTGAAAAGACATAGTAAAGAAGTACAGCCCTGAAGAAGTCGAGGGATATTTCCCGGTAAGACGAAACACGTGTTGGCTGGATGCTCTTTGTTTATTGTTTGAATTAAAGACAAGAATCGGATTCATTTGGACTTTCATTGACAATTGTACTCAAATTACTTGATGAACTTTCATAGAGTGAATATTACGTGTGCATAGGACTCTGGCTTTCAGTTTTGTGCAGGATTCTTCCTCCACACATTTGGGGGTTTGAGGGTGTTTCCCCCACCTATTGCACCGCACTAATCAGGAGATTAACACACTACATGCATAATTAGCCAGGCGCCACCACTTCCTTTACCCCTAACACCATTCAGCGAAGTAATGTATTTAACATTATATCATGTTTTTATTTTTTTCATTATTTAATATTAAATATATTTTTATTCTTAACAAATATATTTTTTTGATGATATTTTGTTTGTTTTTAATTTTGAACTGACTGGAGTGAGAATAGTCAATTTTACCCCTCCGCAATCCAACACTTTCCCTACTGTTGCACTCACTGGAGTGGGAATAATAATTTTCACCCCTCCGCTACCCAACACTTTTCCTACTGTTGCACTCAGTGGAGTGGGAATAGTAATTTTTGCCCCTCCGCTATCCAACACTATCCCTACTGTCGCACTCACTGGAATTTAAGTTTAAAGATTGTTAAATAGTTTAATATTTTAATTTATAATAGAATGTTTTTTTTCTAAATAGAATTTATGTTAATGGTATATGTATATATATATATATATATATATATATATATATATATATATTTGTTAAATTTTTATATAATTTTAAAATTATAAAATAGATTAAAATTATTAGTTTAATAATTGCTTTAAAGTAAATATATATATATATATATTAATTATATGTAGAAAGTCCAACCAAGGAAGGAAAGGCGGCACACCAAGTAAACACCAGTAGTTTCGGCTGAAACGCGTTGTTCGGTTTGTTTTCTCACTCGGAATAAACTACTGGTGTTTACTTGGTGTGCCGCCTTTCCTTCCTTGGTTGGACTTTCTACATGTTTAGGGGCGCTGTCAACCCCGGCAGGCACCGACACTTTATGGGCAGGATATCGGCATTTGTGGCAGTTCGTGGATATTCATATTAATTATATATGTGTTTAACTTTTTTAAATTTAGTTTATTTGTTAAATTTGTTAAAATGTATACTAAATCTAATTCATTTTTTTAAAATTAATTTTATTCTTTATTATATTTATTATGTATTAATTTATTTTATATATATATAAAAAAACTATATTTTGTACAACTATATTTATGACCAATATTTTTTTTTCAATATTTTTGTACTTACCATTATAAATATAGGATGTAGATATTTTCGACTTCGATATTTTGGTCACGATATTTTTGTATGGGGATATTTTGGGTGTCGATATTTTGTCAGTGTACCCAGATAGACTAAAGAAAAGAGATCAGATATCAAGAATGAAGGAAACAGGTCATAAGAGAGATTGGCCAAAGCGGAAAAAAAAGGGATATTTGACCAGGGTATTTTAGGGGTAACTCAACCATCATCCGAATGTAGTACAGGATCAGTATTTGCCAATGATAAATGGCATACCGGTGCCACATTCATATGTAGAGTTGTATCATTGTAGAATGGCACAGAGACAAGTAGCCCTTTAAGATTTGGTAACATTATAGGACAATTTCAGCAAATATGGGATGCAAAAATACAGAGATATACATGGACAGGAACTAAAACACACACACTAAAATAGCAATGAAATTAACTCAGTTTAATCTTTGTTTCAGAGGAAATGGGAAAGTAAAGGTGTGAAATAACCTCAACTGCAACACCACTGTGGATGACGCCGACATGCAGGGGGGCACCGCCAGCCTGATGGACCACTTTTGTCAGTACGGGACCCAGATCCACATGCACCTGACCCCGAAATGGAATGGCCTCTGTGACTGTACACACACCCTCACTGGTGATGCCAGCAGTGGACTTCTCCGATATGTATGACCGTCCCTTGCGCCGTCTAAGAGACTTTGTTTCACCATCAGTGTCAGAAAAAAAAGCTGCAGAATACTATGGCACTGCGGTTTGGGAAAACGTCCCACAGGAACACAGACTATTTAATGACATGTGGTCATAAGTAGCGTGGTGGCAGTCATTAGAGGTTGCCACCGGAGAGTTGACCCGGGGGGAAGCGGGGACAGTCTGGCTAGGCCCAGATGCGGTTTGCAAGCCCCCTGTGAGCTCCCGGCACTTGATTTTGAAGTAGAACCAGAATAAAGTTGATAACGACGGCCATGAGGGGGTGTATGCAAGAGGACAATGGGACATTGGCTGAGGCCATTCAGACATTGCACGATCTACACAAGAAGATGGTTCAAGAGAGGGGTGCACCGGATGAGTGGTTCGAGGGCTGGTTCGAATGGGTGCCGTCCTGGATGTCGGGTGTGTTCAAGGCCTTGTTGCCTCCAATTGTTGTGTTGCCTTTGACATGTCTTATATTTCAGGTGATAGTAGCATGTTGCAAAAGGATGACAGCTAGCATAGGAGGAACATTTTTAGTTAGGAAAAGCACCACGGATGCTTTAGAACAGAGTATTATAAATGAGGAGATTCCCTCTGAGGAAAGGAGATTAGGAGAAGAAGTAGTTGAAGAATCAATTGGAGGAGGGAATTATATAGGGAAAAATAAGATACATTATATTCAAACACACACAGAGTTGAGGCCTGTAACTTCCATGCAAAGGTTTGAAGTTAGAAGCAGTTTTAGGCCTCAGTAAGAACACAGGCCTTCGCGAGAAATAGTTCAAAAATACCATGCCACAAAAGACAATGGGGCCGATTCCGATTCCGGCCGGAAATCTCTCCGACCGAGCCGGACCCAGAGAAAATTCCGACCGAATCGGACCCTAGCAGTCCGACCGGACGAGTACGATGCATTCGCATGCTATCGGACTCGATTCGGTCGGACTCCCATTGAAGTCAATGGGAGCCGGTCGTACAACGCGTACGCGGGCTCCCATTGACTCAATGGGTGCGAGGCGAACAAGGGCGCCCCTACAGTGGGTACGCGTCCATGCGCATCGCAGCGTACATGCACAGGTAGGGGGGACCCATGGTTCCCCCCTGTGTGCGACTCGCGCGCCTACGCGTACAGGGGGTCCGACGCGGACCCCCAAAGTCCGGCTCCGACAGCTCTTTCGAGCCGGACGGTGCGAGTCGGTCGGACTGCTCGCGGCGCGCATCGTACTTACCCGGCCGGGAAACGTCTCCATAGCGCGGTGCGAGTCGAGTCCGAGCGAGTCGGTCGGTGCGGTTCGGACCCGTGAACGAGTCGGTCGGCGATTTCGCGTGCGCTCGCATCGTACTCGCTCGGCCGGACCCGCGTACGATTCGGTCGGGAAACAGGGCTCCGAATCGGATCCGGTAAATCCGAATCAGATTCGGAGCACTACCGGCCGAGATCGGAATCGGCCCCAATGTGTTTAGCTGAATTAATCAGGTCACACAGTTCGTTTAAGTGTCAGGAAGTAGCCTGCAAGGTCAGGAAATAGCTTGCGGTTAGCAAATTGAGCTTCTGCATGAAGTGTAGATCATATCTTCCTTCAGACTCAGGACACCAGTAGCGTTTGGGCATAGAAACTGCAAAAATAGGTTACCACATGTTCCATCTGCTAGAGAGATGGGCCAAAATGCACCAATCACATGAGAGCCTGCTTCCTCTGAAGCACTGTGGTTCCTTACACCTTTAAGCTTGAACATGTACATAGGAAGAAATACCAGGTGCACATCCTGCCTTAGTACATACTGACGCACATGTGAACGCTTCTGCCTAGATCACACCTACAGGTCAGATAGCTGGTCACTTGCTTCTGCAGAAACCACAGCTTCACACCTAACCGGCTAGATGGCTTGATGGAAGAATCCACATACAAAAGGTCAGATAAGCTTGGCCAATGGGCATTGAGCAGGACATAACTAGGCGCTGTGTAGTTACATAAAGATATCTTTGCTCCGCTTAGATTCCGAGAACCGAAACCCACAGGGGGGTTTCCACACTCATCATATGAGGCTAGGCCCACCTACATGCGCTTTTGTTTCCGAGAAATTGCTACATCTACTGATGCCATCTTGTATGTCCTGTGTGAACATTGCTTACGTCAATGGTCAATTTGTGACCTTTTC
The DNA here is from genome assembly GCA_963921515.1 of Calotriton arnoldi. Classification (NCBI taxonomy): domain Eukaryota; kingdom Metazoa; phylum Chordata; class Amphibia; order Caudata; family Salamandridae; genus Calotriton; species Calotriton arnoldi. Next base: position 948,594 of record CAWUFW010002794.1, on the reverse strand, counting down.
CTCTGTGGTTTGGAAGAATAAATAGAGCTGATTCTGAGCTACAATGAGAGACATCAAGTTGTATCTCCTTTGAGGTGAACTGATCTCTCCTGTAGTGACTGATCCTCACTACAGTATTGTAATAAACCCATATTGTATTGTCAACTTGCTGTTCTTGGTGTTTGTTCAATAGATTTCCCTCGAAGAAGTCCGAAATGGATTGGGCTTTTCTGATGTAATGTGAAGAATAACTGATGTTACAAAGAGAAATTAGTTTTGGCAAAATGAATATAATTTACCAATACTCAGGGCTATTGGTTATTGCAGTAGCATACCGTGTTGAGTTATTTTAAATATTTTTTTCAATGGAGAATGTTTAAAAACAAACAAATCTAATGGAGCGAATATGAGTCTGCAAGTTTGTTGTGGTCAAGCAGTGAATCTGTGAGATTAACTTGTCTGATGGCAGGCGGCTTGACAATCTTTACTTGAACATTCATGAACAGGGAGTTCACCCAGATAGCATGCAAAACAAAATTAAAAAGATCAAACTATGAACAAGAGAGGGGAGAGCACAGCAGGAACGGCTTCTTAATTCTACATTTGGAAACACCTTTGAAGGAGACTCTAAAGCAGATTTATGTTCATCAGTTTTGTCTGTGCTACTCAGAGGCAACCCTTGTGTACCAGCCTTCATGTTCAACACTCATGACTCATCATCTCATCTCAAGCCCCCAGATAGAAGCTCTGGGTGGAACAACTGGAGACCTACTTTACTGCAACGGGCACTATAGATGGGCAGGAAAGACCCCTTCTGCTCCATCACTCTGGTATAGGCTTCTTTAAATTGTCCAAGATTGTCACAGAAGCAGGTCCCCCTAATATGTACACCACAGCTATTGCAGTGCTTATCGCTCACTTCACCCCACTAGCAGGTGTGAATTATGAGCATTTTTTGCTGTGTCAAGTAAAACAACAACAGGAAGAGTCTATCTAAAACTTCTGTGCCAGGCTCAAATACTTGCTCGTATATGTATACTTACAATACAAGGATTGAATCAGCCAAGCTCTTGAGTCACGCTGCTTGAACCAGGCAAGACTGTGCCAAATATTTTAACATTGGTGTGCTTATTGCAACTTTGTAATAACTCCTGAGCATCCCATATGGAGGCAGCACTATTCACCTCCATCAAGATAGAAAAAGCAAGAAATCAGGGCTAACACCATGGCTTGGTCTGTTTCCACATACAGGCACTTGCCCCACCAAAGTGAAGAAATGCTGCTCCTGCAGAAAGCAAAATTATTTACCAATGTTTGTAGCTCTGCTGCAACCTGACCTTCCACCAGGGACTGAAGACACCATCTAAATCGGTACACACCATCACACCAGAACATCCACCTCCAGAGTAAGACAACATGGATGATGACAATGATGCTGGTGAAGTACATGTTCTGTACACATTTGATCCTTGAGAGTCCAGGTACTGCTCTCAACCTAAGAGGGAAATCTGGGAAGGAGGTCAGCCTGTGATGGCAATCACTGACACAGGTACATATATCAACATAGTTTCCTCCCCCAGTTTGATCAGCTGCCATTTCTCTTACTGCTGAAATGGACTAAATGCAAGACATTTGTTTACAGAAATACAACACCACTTCTGCTACATGTGGTGTTCCACTTAGAGGCATTGAAACAGCTGCACTGAAATACTATGCTTATTCCAGTTTACACAGTGCCCACATTTGTGATCTCAATCAATACATTTCTTAAAGACTTCAGCTCCCTCGTCCATGATATCGGGTGTTTGAAAGAAAAGCTGATCTAACTCCACCGAAAATGCACATTCCAACAGACAGTTCTATATAACTAGAGAGTGATGTTCCATCTCCAACCCAAAGAAAAAGCTGACCTACAGAGATTGGCATTATTGAGAAGGTAGAAGGTCATGCCACCTGGGCATCTCTCACTGTGGTGGTGCAAAAAACAAAACAACCCACTGACATTCTCATATGTGTAGACATGCAAATCCTTAACTCCGCCTTCAAACAAGAGTGCCACATCGTTTGAAGATAGACTTCAATAATTCTTGGGGCCATCAACTTCTCCTTGATCCTATATCTTGGTGTATCATATAACCTTTTCCACCATGCCTTTGGGGGCTAGAAGATACTTAACTGCATCTCAACTGCAGCTAAAGTGTTCAAAGCTTGCATTTGTGACATTCTTTCTGGACTGGAAGGGGTAATAAATGTTTACACACACCAAAAACCAAAGACTTCAAGCCACTCTTCAGCAAATAAAATGCAGTGGACTGACACTCAATAAGAGAAAGTGAGTTAGTGAGTTCCTGAAACCCCAAACAGAGTTCTTTGGATATCCTTTATCTTCAAGTGAGATAGCAACAGATCCCCTTAAGGTGATTGGCATCAAAGCCACTCATCCAACCACATCCATCTAGGTGGTTTGCAGATTCATATGGATGATGACATACTATGGTAGGTCCATCAAGAACCTTTTTGTTTTTTTATAAATTTTTATAAAATCTTATGCAGATTACAAAGACAGCATCAAACAGCACATTAGATTGAGAAAGTTTAAACAATCCGTGGCTATGTTACACATGTCAAGTAGCAATGATAAATGTTAATCTCTACAACATAGTGAGGCATCATACATGTGAATAAAGTAAGAGCATGCTTAATGGTCAACATTTTCGGGAGGCTCATCCTGTTCAATTGAGCGCAGATATTGCAATAAGGGCTCCCAGATGTCATTAGGCCTAGAAGTGGCGGGAAGTTCCTCCGCACATAGCACTAGGTTTTCCCTGCAGTACACCAGGTCTTTGAGCCTGTGTGCAGCCGAGGGCCCAACCTTTCCCTCCCATGTCATCGCCACCCATCTCTTGGCGAGGAGCAGAGCCACCCTCACAAATTTACCTGTGGCACCTTTCAAAGAGGGCACCAGGCCGAGCAAGCACACCTGCGGAGAACACCGCAATTCAATATCAACCATCTTATGCAGTTTGCCGATCACATCCGCCCAGAACACCACCACTCACCTGCATGCCCAGCCCAAATGCCAGAAATCGGCACCCGGAGTGCTGCATCGTTTACATGCATCTGTATCTCTGAGCCCATATTTGAACAATTTATGTGGGGTGTAATAGGCCTGATGAAGGTACCTAAAGTGAATTATTCGTAGGTTACCATTGGAGGTTAGGGCACTGGTCAGTTGACAGCAGTGCTCCCATTCCTGCGACGTGAGCTGTGGGTCTAGATATGTATTCCATGTCTCTAAACTCCTGCTGTGTGGCGAGATCTTCTCATCCCTAGCGGCACGATAGAGTTTGGTGATAAGTTTACGCTGGGTCGGAGTAACAAGCAGAGTGTGCAGGGTCTGCAGCACCAGAGGTTCCGCAGGGAATGTAGAATAGTGGGCCTGCATCGCCTTTTTTAGTCTGTGAAACAAAAATATGAACAGTGGCGTCTTATTCTGTATATAGCTGAGGTCATCCTCCGTCAAGAAAGCACCGTTGGGATATAAGTCCTGCATTTTATCAATCCCTGCTAGTTTCAGAGTGCGCATAGCGCCTGCTTCATGTGTCACCGACATTTCCGAGTGGAAAGGAATTGGTAATAGAGGGGAATAAAGTGGCAGCTTCCCAGCCATACGGCCTAGCGCCTGCCAGGCCGTTATCGTTGTATTAGTTATGTTAATTTCAGTGCGGGGCGTGCTCCTGCGGGCATGAGTTAGTATGGAACTTAACGGGATGGGATGCGTGTCACAGTGCTCTACTGCTATATGCGGGATAAAGTCATGTGAGCCGAACCAAAAATGCACGTATTGTGCGTGGGCGCATAAATAATACAGGTATATGTCGGGTACACTGAAGTCCCCCTTCTTGTAATCCAGAGTTAAAGTCTCCCAGCTCACACGAGCTTGCTTGCCCCCCCAAATCAACCGGAGGAGTAGGGAGCGCACAGTCTTAAAAAATTGATGGAATAGCAATATTGGTATGTTGCTAAAAAGATATAAAAATTTAGGCAGCACAACCATCTTAATGAGAGCTATGCGGTCAGCCAACGACAGCGGAAGTCTCACCCACCCATCTACTTGCTGCTCCAAAACCGTAGACGCAGCGCCATAGTTTGCGCGGATAACTGTTTCGGGATCGCGGTGAACCCACACCCCCAGATACTTTACATGTTCCTCCGACCACATAAGCGGGAATTCAAGCTCATGAGGGAGAGTGCTTTCTGACAGCGGAACCACCACGGATTTGGTCCAGTTAATATTTAGACCCGAGATTAGTCCAAACCGAATGTATTCTCGTAGGACCGGTGCCATAAATGTGCGTGGTTCCCGTATGAAAAGCAGCATATCATCCGCATAAAGGGAAATGCTTACTGGGCGGTGAACAAAGCAAAGGGCCACGTCCCAATGGCGCTGTCTGACAATACAGGCCAGTGGCTCTAGCGTTAGTGCAAAAAGGAGCGGCGATAGGGGGCACCCCTGCCTGGTCCCTCTAGTGATACGTATAGGATCCGAAGTACAGCCCTCCACCCGAATCCATGCCATGGGGTCGGCGTAAAGCAGACGCACCCAGTTGATAAAGCTGGGAGGAAATCCCATTCTTCGCAATATGTAGAATAAATAGCCCCACTCCATAGAATCGAAGGCCTTGGCTGCGTCAAGCATCACAGCCGAGGCTTGGAGCCCAGGATCAAGAGTGTGAAACATTGCGAAGAGTGTGCGTAAATTATGAGAGTTGGACCTAGTGGGGATGAACCCGGATTGATCTGGAAGTACCAGATTCTGCTTGAGAGGCTGGAGTCGGGTAGCCAGTATTTTTGCTAAAATTTTTGCATCTGTGTTGATAAGCGACAATGGCCAATATGAGTCGCAGCAAGTCGGTGGTTTATCTTTCTTAAGTAAAGTTATGATCAATGCTTCTTGGAGGGTTGGCGGCAATGCGCCTGTGTCATAGGCTTCGGCATACATTTCCAACAAATGGGGGGTTAGTTCTTCCGCGTATTCTTTATAGAACTCGCAGGTGAACCCGTCAGGCCCTGGAGCCTTCTTATTTGGAACAGTTTTAATCGCCGCCCGGATGTCCTCCGCTGTGATAGGCTGACTCAGGAACTCCCTCTGACCATCTGAAAGCCATGCAATGGCCACATCTGATAAATATGTATCCAGCTCCCTAGTGTCTGTCCCACCCTGCGAGGTATATAGGTCCGCATAGGTGCTTCTGAATTGTGCAGTAATGTCCTGAATAGTATAATAATCTTGGCCGGCCACATCAGTGATCTTGGTAATAGTGTGCCGGTCCATGCGAGCTTTAATCTTATTGGCTAGATGGCGTCCTGGTCGACCACCCTCCCCGTAGGTACAGGCCACATGACGTTTGGAGAGGTACCTGGCCTCCCCCTCTGCCAGTTTAGCATAAGCTAGTGTAGATTCTTTAATAGCCGCCAATGTCTGTGCACAGGGTGAGATCTCATAATCTCGCTCAAGGCGCTGCAGGGTGGACTCCACCTTAGCTAGCTGTCCCCGCAGGTCTTTTAGTATGCCAGCTGATGTACCAATACAGGTACCTCTGATAGTGGCCTTAAACGCTTCCCAAAGGGTAGTAGCACTGTCAACTGAGCCCTTGTGGTTAAAGTATTGTATAATGGCCTCACGAATTGTCTCCGCATAGAGTGAGTCCAGCAGCGCCTCAGAGCGGAAGTGCCATGTGAAGGACCGATGAACGGTTTGCGGGATGCGCAATGTGAGGTGGAGAGGGTTATGATCAGACAGCATTCTGGGTAACCTCTCTACCATAGACACCCATCCCACCGCACACTCACTCAACAGCCAATAGTCCAGTCGAGACCAGCTACCATATGTAGTGGAGATGTGCGTGCCCTCCATTTTTTCTGCGTTTCGCTGGCGCCACACATCTAGCAATCCCAGTTCGGCCATCCCCTCATGAATGACCCTGGCCGCCCCAGGTGAGTGTCCCCTTGTGCCACTTGATTTATCCCTGCTAGGATCTAGGTGTGTATTAAGGTCCCCCCCCCATATGATCACAGCTTCGGGCCAGTCCCGCAGGGTGGAAATGATGCGTTCGAATAGAGCAGGATCATCCGTATTGGGGCCAAGGTATTGACAATGGTAGTTAAAACACCCGCTAGCTGCCCATGAACCATGGCATACCGTCCAGCATCGTCAATACAGGTTTTAATCATGGTGAAGGGAAGTTTTTTTTTTTTTAATAAGCGTGAGCACCCCACGAGCGTAGGAGGAGTAGGAGGAAGCCAATCGATAACCGGCCCACTGTGCCCCAACGTGTACCTCGGACTGTTTTGTCAAATGCGTTTCTTGTATAAGGGCAATCGTTACTGCGTGGCGATCGAGGTACGCTAAGACCTGACGTATCTTTTTAGGTGAATTGAGCCCCCGTACATTCCATGTTAAACAGGTGATTAATACATTGTCATGATGCAGAGAAGTACCAGGTTATACATCAAGCATGTTATAACTTGAGCGTGATGCGCTCCCTGTGCACACCGCACAATGACTGAAATCCAATTAGCCACATGAACCAACCCCCCAACCATCACCCCCCACCCACTTTAGCATCCCCAACTTGCTAAAGCCATCCCAAACTTCCCAGATCAAATCCCAAGTGGAACACCCGGGGTGTAAACAGCTATGGGGAGCACCCATGGGTGGAGCGCAAGTACCCTCCTAGTGTAAAAGGAGGTGGCCGAGAAAAGATAAGAACATTTCCTACACGTATCCCTGTAAGATCGTAAAACATTACAAAGGTTATCAACAAACATGGAATAATTTGAATTCAATTAACAATGGAAATCTTATCTGAATAGTTCGAGTCCTTGCAGTCAGTCCGCTCTGTATGAGTACACAACCCTCCATGCCAGGTAATCACACATAGATCACCCTGAATTCAAAAACAGAGCTGGAGAGCACAGCTACGGGAGACCCTTGGTGGTCCAGGAGTGGTATTAGTCCACCTCCGCAGCACCGGAGCCCCCCCCCGGCGTCGTCCGCTGCATTAGGGGAGCCTCGGCTACGCCGCTTGAGAGTCTTAGCAAAGTCCATCACCGACTTAGGGGAGGAGAAGATTTTGGGCTTCCCATTCACTTCAATACGTAGACGCGCTGGGTAGAGCATTGCATAAGGTATCCGTTCAGCCATGAGAAACTTTTTGACAGGTTGGTATTCCCTCCGTGCCTCCTGTACGGCTGCCGTAAAATCTGGATAGAAAGCAAGGGTGTTTCCCTCGTGGGCGATAGTGCCTTTTTCCCGAGCCACGCGGAGGACAGCGTCCCGATCCCTATAATTCAAAAGACGGGCTATTATAGGGCGCGGTGGGGCACCCGGGGGGGGGGGGGGCGAGCTGCCAGAGCACGATGTGCCCGCTCTACTATTAAGACCTGAGACAGGTGTTCCGCCCCAAATATTGCTTGAAGGAGCTGTACTACATAAGTCTCCAGGCGACCCGTGTTTGTAGATTCTGGCAGGTCAGTGATACGCACGTTGTTGCGCCTGGATCTGGCCTCTAAGTCCTCGTTCCTGGCCTGTATTACAGCCAACACTTTTTCCATAGACAGCACCTTGGATGTCACTTGCTGCAAACCGTCCTCCGCATCTGAGATACGCGTTTCCGCCTCCCCCAGGCATAATGCATGCTTAGCCAGCTTAGTGGACATGTGGTCCATCCGTAAGTTCAAGTGATCTATTTTGCCATCGATGGATTGCAAACTGGCCTGTACTGCAATGAGCGTTTTTTCAATGTTTGTTAGGTTATCGCCCGGTGCCTCCACCTCAGAGTCAGAGGCCGTCTGCTGACAGGCCCTACCCGCCTTGTGGGGTGTAAATGTGAGACGCGACTGGTTACGCTCTGTCTTCCCCATATCTGCACCGCAAAAGCAAAGCACGCACAGAAGTTAGTTGGTACGCCCACCTTCCTGGTCCGAACTGCACTGTGGACGGACAGAAACACTGGCCAGTTGGCATAGAGCAGGAGTAAGCACAAAGATGGTCTGTTTTCTGGAGTGTCTACAGCCTCCGCAGAGGATCGTTGTCCGTAGTGTAGCCCCACGGTGCGCAGAAGGAATCGTTAGTAGGGAAGGTGTGTGTGTGTGAGTCCTCTCAAGTAAAGCTGGTCAGTGCAGGCTCAACTCGCCAGACCGCAGACAGTCCGCACCCCAGAGCAGCACGAGTGACAGCAGGCCCAGCCTCTCCTCAGCACAATAATTCCGCCGCAGCAGGAGGTGCAGGCAGGCAGTCCCACATCCACGTAGGGCCGCACAACACCTCGTGGCAACACCAAGGGAGAAGGAAAAGGAGCTATGGTGCGTGCTGAACCGAACAACGGGGTGTTGAGCAAGTAATAGTGGAGCCCCACTACACCAGCACCGCTCCCCTCCACCAGGCAAGAGTCGATGGAGCTGCGGTCCGCACCCTGTGCACGCTAGAGTATCTTAATGGATGCCCGGGCTTCCCTCGGGCTGCGCATTGGGGAACAACAGAGGCCTCACGATGGCGGCAAAAGCAGGCCCGCTCGGAGACAGCTGCAAGGCAGGTCACAGTCTAAATCTTGCCACATCGCGGCACTCACCCAAGCGGCTAAGCTGTCCCACAGCGCCGGACCACAGCTGTTTCAACACAGGCCAAATCAGCAGCTCAGGCCAGTAGAGTAGATTGGTCCGCGCTGCCTCTGATAGTCCTCTCCCGCGCCCTGTCCGGGCCGGGGCGGAGAGCAGGCCTTCTCCTCTAATGACGTGGTGTCCAGCACCGGGTCGGCTGCCACTCTCACATCGGCCCCCAGGGTCGCACAGGAGGCAGGCACCACAGCGCGGCCCCCGTCCACAGTCCACAAGTCGCTGCAGGCACCGCTGGTCGCTCACCGTCGGTCCACGCCAGGAACCCGCCTCAGGCCGCCATGTTGTGAGCGCGGGCCCGGCAGCTCGCTGATCTTCCACGCAGCAATCCGGGCGTGCAGCAACAAGACAGAGACACTCAGAGTCGCCCGCAGTGGTCCGCCGCGTTGTCTCGTGTTTGGGGCAGTCGCTACGGGCAGGAAAGCAAGGATATTGGGCGGATTGATGACTCGGCCGGTGGAGTTGCTCTACAGAGTGGCCATCTTGCCGTGCGCCCTCTAGCGTCCCCCTGGTCCATCAAGAACCTTACATCCCTTATAGACCCTCTCTGAGAATAGGCAAAGTCAAACTCGGTGTTGGACTGGTCTGAAGAACACCAAAAATCATTCCAAGCCATGAAAGATGCATTGTCTACTGACATCACGCTAAAATACTTCAACCTGTTAAGGGACTCTGAAGTATCAATTGACACCACTGTGGAGAGTGGGTGTCAAATACCTTTGTGAGCCATGCTCTTACAACCACTGAGAAGCAGCATTCTCACATTGAAATGTGTGACTGCTATCCATTTGGAGTGCCACCACTTCTGCCTGTAAATTTACAACCACCAGTGTCAAGTCTCACAGGTCACTCATAACCTTCTTCCAAGGGTTATCTTCCAAGCCTTCACTAAGAAAAGAAAAGTTGATCGTTCAGCTGCAAGAAGACTCATTTCAATAGTCTATAATCCAGCCTCATTCCGTCCAGCCTCCAAGAAAAGATCATGAAGCTAGTCTACAATGGCCACACTGGCCATCAAGGCATTGCTAAAAGTACATTCTGAATAGGTTGCAAGGTGTGGTTTCCACAACTCAATGAGCTAGCTCAGTCCATGGTGAGAGAATATATGAATTGTCAGGTGGTTGGCTCATCTGACCCACCATCACCTGTCCTTATGGAAGATATTTTGAAATCACCCTGGGCCTTTTCCAGTACAAATTTCTGCAGCCTCCCAGATGGCTGGCACCTGTTTGTCATCATTGCCAATTACTCTAAGTATCCTGAGGTGAACATCATATTCTCAATGCCTGCTTAAGAGGGCATCTATAACATGGAAAAAAACAGAGCCACCCACAGTTTTATTCAAGAACCAAGCTCCTACAACTTTCCCCTTTTTCAGGGACAAGAATGGGCTGATTTCTTGAACTCTCTCAGCATGAAGCACCTCAGGATAACGCCACAATGGCACCAGGCTAATAGGAAGAAGAGCAATTTATGCAAACTATCAACAAAACCATGAAATTACGTCCACTGTAAGTCAGAACTTCGAACTTGCAATCTATACTTTTTAAAGAGATTATCATTTTACTCCTTATTCAGGCACAGATGTGCACCTGCTGAACTGTGTTTGAGACTGGTCGTAAGAGATGCTATTTCCCATCAAGCATCATGGACTCCTTCAACCCCTATCAAAGCTGTCATACTGAAACACTGAATGGAGAGAAACAGTCACAAGAGTACTCGTCGCCAAGAGACAGAAAGTCAAAGATTAAGGAGGTGGACTGGGTACTGGTCAAAGACCCTGACATCAAATTTCGCCTGTTGTTTGAACCTCACTGTGGAAAGTAACCAAAGTACGTGACACAATGGTAAAGCTTAAAAGAAAAGGAGAGACTACTGTATGGAAAGTATCACTTTTCAAAACGTTGTTGAGTTGGTTTTGCCTATTGTGGTGTAAAAAAATGTACACAAAAGTTGAGCAGCTGAATGAATCTGCTGTTTTTCTCTGTTTGAAACAGATAGGTGTAAGGCTGACAAGGGGCTACTGCAACCAACCCCAGTTCATCACTCTTTCTCTGAATATGCTCTCCCCTTGATCAGTCAATATAGCTGTCATTACACATTGTCCATGATTATACAATTCTTTTAAAATGCACACATGCAGCATATATTTCAGAAATACAATAATGGAAGGTAAAAGGGTTGTCTTGAATGTCTTTCACAAAAGGATCACAGCTGAAACCACTGTTGTTGAAACAAACAACAGAAAGACACTATTGTTCTGCCAACCAGTACAGTCTTTTGAATGTAAATGCGTGTCTGCTGTTCTGTCTGCTCATTTACATTATATAAAGACGCATTACATTTCCATTTGATGAATAATCATCCTAGACATCTCCATCTCTGCTTAATGGTTGCAAATGTTTGGAACTGGATGTGTTTGAAGAAAAAAACAAGCATTGTCAAAGCCAATTGGTCTTGCTTTTGAAAGGTGTTAGCTGACCTTTTGGATTTGCCAGAGGTTGTCGCAGATACTGAACAGCTGGCAAAGACAAAGTCAAAATGCCTAGCCCAAATGTGATGAAGTGGTGACACTGCATCACTATTTTTACATTTTCTGTTCCAAGGTGGTGGGTGCCCATCTAAGACCAATAAAGTAAAAATAAACAGTGCAAAGAAAATGCTTTATTGCGAAAGGAGCAGGCCTTCAGGCCCTCCGAAACAGAAAGAAAAAAATACAAATTTAAATAAAAAAGGACCAGACTAGGTAGCAATGAAGGAGCCAAGAGAGGCAGCTGGTGGGTGAGCAACTGATTTCTCCTGAGGAGAAGGGAGGCATCACAACACCAAATAAAGTGGGCCAGGGAAGCAATGGAGAAGTGGGGGTGTAGAAAATTACAAATATGCATAGCAAATTATAAATGGCACAGCATGGAGAGCACAGGGGACGGATTGTGAGGAGGAAGCAGCACACAAGAGAAAGAAATCAAGAAAAAACATATACTACCGTGGAGTGCTGAAAGAAAAGGAAAAAAGTAGTGCCTATAATGTAAGCCGTTGAAGGTTACAACTCATCCAATTAGAAACACTGTATAACAGAGTGGCTCCTGAAGAGGGAAAAATACAAGACAAAGGAATGTAATTGAATAAGAAGCAAGCAAATAAGATAGGCAAGCACTTGCAATACAATACAAATAAGTCCTTCTTCAGTTACTGGTGAGTGTAGTTTAGGAACTTGCACATTCATGGATTCACAATAAAACATGCACACTGTAGGAGTATGGCTCTGTATAGACTATACCAAAATAAGGTACAGTGTGCACAGAGTCCAGTGGATCCCCAGAGGTATAGCAGAGGCTAAAGTAGATAATACCTTAGTCTCTTTTGTAGCAGTGTGGTTGAGCAGTCAGGCTTATCAAGAGGGTAGTGTTAAGCATTTGTTCTGCACACTCAGGCAAGAAATGATTTCACATACTCAAAGACTGAATCCGGATCAATTGTTTGTATAAAAAGTTATTATTCTATTATTTTATTTCTAGAACCAAGATTTACTTTATAGCAGGTAAGTTAAACTCTTCATTGCACATTGCTACTTTCAGCAAGACAGTGAATACTGGATTTGCAGGAACATTCAAATTACTTTTTGCAGTTGAGAAAACAAAAAATACTGGTAAGTACTTTTCGATTTTTTTACAATTACTTTTGGATTACAGTTCTGGTTTGGTACGATACACACTCCTAACACAGTTTACACCACACAGGACATTTGCAAGCAGGTTAACTCTTGTGCAAGTAATAGGTTACTTTTTGTACAGTACAAGACAGTTCAACACTTTTAGAGAAAATCCACCATTCAGTCCTATGAGAAAAACGAAGTGTTAAGTTGCAGGTGAGTAAAACGGTTTTGGAATTTGAGTTTTGGGGGGTAGAACCAAGGTTCCCCAAGGTTCAGGTTGGCACTCAAGGTGCACCACCAGTGGCACTAGGGTGGCCAGGTGCAGAGTGCCAATGTTAGCCAATGGGGCTAAGTGGCACCTTTGTTGGGGACTCCTCATGGGCAGGCCACTCTGTCTCAGGAGCCAAGCTCCTAGGGTTAAGATCAGGGCAAAGGGGGGCCCAAGTTAGCACCAAGTCCACACAACCAGCGACGCAGGGGCAGCCAAGTGCAGGGTGCTTAGGATGTGCCAGGAGTCCAATGCAATTCAATTGAGGACGTCAGTCACGGAAAAGGACTGCAGGCTGGAGCCAGAAGACTGGACGAAGGGAAAGAATGACTAGAGGATGAAGTTGAAGAGTTGTTGGACACCAGGATACCATCATCCAGGCACCTCAGGACTCGGGAGCTGCGGGAGCAGGTGTGTCCTTTCGTGTCAGATTCTTCACACCAGTTCCGGTCGTGTTTGGGGGGATCCTTCGGATTGAGGCTACAGGAGCCGCGGTGAAGGTCGGTGGACGTCGTCCAATGCTGGCACTCAGGTTGGGATTGCAGGGGGGACCTTGCTGGGGTGTTGGGCCATTCGGACTCGGGCCGTTGGCGTCGGGTGCAGAGTGGTGAGGACTCACGCATCCAGCCGGATCTGGAGTCCTGACCAGGTTGGTGTTGGACAAATCCAATGTCCACTGGAGATAGGACTTCTTTGTGAAGGCAGGGCAGGTCCCCAGGGTTCTTGGAGGCTGCTGACTGCAGGACACACCAGTTTCAGCTTGCAGGAGTTCAGAGCAGGAGACAGGCCGGTAGGGCTAGGGCCAAAGCAGTTGTCATCCTCCTCCTCTTCTGCAGCACGGCTCTTCGGTCCTTCTTCTTCTTGTCACGTTGAATCTGAAGAGGCAAGGTTCAGGGGTGCCCCTAAATACTAGATTTAGGGGCATTACAGCGGTGTGCAGGTTGGGACCAAGGGGTCCCTTCCTGTGGTGTCTACACCCACTAGTATGCCACCCTCCAGAGGGAGGGGGCATAAGCCCCTTCCTGATTGGAGGGGTCCCCCATCTACAAGATGGCGGGGACTGAGATGTGTGCTTCACCTCACCTCCCCAACCTGAGGGGTGGGGTTGGCAAAGGTGGGCACATCTCCCTTCCTGGCTAGGTTTTCCTGCTGGTTCTCGCGCCCAAAATGGGGGTCAGAACCGGTGGGAGCCAGTTGCTAATAGCAGCAAAAGGTTGGGGGTAGCTAACAAAGGCGGCAGGCCTTTGAAGCTCCCTCTTCAAGGACCCTGCCCATCCTGGGGGGGGGGGGGAGGCATGACACTTCTGCCCAGGATGTTATTTGTTCCCGGACCCAGAGAGCGGAGGGCTCTCTACCCAGGGGTCCAGAAACCTGTCTGGTGGTAGCAGATGGCTGGGAGCCAGTCAGAAACCACAACAACGTTGGTAGTTTTTCAGGAGGCATCTCTAAGATGCTATCTGTGTGCATTTTTCATTAAATCCAAACACTGGCATCAGTGTGGGTTTAATGTGCTGGGACGTTTGATACCAAGCTTCCCAGATTTCAGTAAAGCCCTCATGGAGCTGTGGAGTTCGTGTTGACAAACTCAGAGCCCATGTACTCAAAATGGCTTCACTGCACTTACAATGTCTGTGAATGGCACAGACACTGTTGGGGCATAGTGGTCATGCAGCTATGCCCTCACCTGAGTATGGTGCACCCTGTCTTTAGGGCTGTATGGTTTGCTAGAGGGGTGACTTACCCATGCCACAGGCAGTGTAGGTGGGCATGGCACACAGGGATGTGTGCCATGTCGAATTGTTGGTTTGGTCTGCACCAAAACACCCACTCTGCATTGGCAGGGTGAGGGTGCTAAGGTGAGGGGTCTCTGACAGTGGCACAATACATGCTGCAGGCCTCAGAGGCCCTCTCTGGTCACAAGACCCTTGGTACCAGGGGTAACTTTTACAAGGGACTTACAGGTGGCCCAGAGGTGTGCCAATTGTGGGTACAAAGGTACAGTTTTTAGAAAGAACACAGGTGCTGGGGCCTGGTTAGCAGGATCCCAGCAAACACTCAGTCAACTTGGCATCAGGTATCTGGCAAGAGGCGTGGCTTGAGCACCGATGTAGACAGAGGTGGTCCTCGGAGCTCCCCCGCGGCCGCCCTCCGTACTCAGTGATCCTGTTGCCTTATAAGGGGCCCCGACACCGCAACCGGTTGCGGAATGTCCGGTGCCCGATTGGGAGGAAGATCGGGGCATTAAAGAAGAGGGAAGAGCAGAAAACTGAGTTTTGCTCTCTCGCTGCAGTCCGCCTCAACGAGACCCAAAATGGCGGCCCCGCACGGAAGAGTGGACGGCTGGTGAGGAGGACGGCTGCTGCGGACTGAGGGTGTCCCGGGAGCAGCTCCGAACACAATTAAAGCTGTGCGGGAGGAGGACGCGGCTTGCCTGAGGACCCGGTGAGCGGTGGCACCGAGGGGCGGCGGGAGCGATTGAATGTCCCCTGTCTGGCAGGGGCTACCTGACTTTAAAATGGCAGCGCGCGGGACACCGACTGCACCGCGGTGAGGCCTGGAGTGAATCGGAGCGCTAGCTGGCCTGAAGTGACAAGCGGGCGGCACCTGGTGACATTGATGCCTAGGGGTGGAGTGCAGACCCAGTAAGCGGTGCAGAGGCTGAACTGGAGCGCGTGGGCTCTGTGGCGTGGTAAGGGCGCAAAGCGCGCGAACGGCCAGGGGACCAGCGGGGTGATCCTGGATGGTGTGGGGCTCCCTGGTACAAGCTCAAGCAGACAGAGGCGAGGGCACCTGACGGCCGGAGTTGCCTGCTGAGCGCTGAGTGGAACACCATCGGGGGATGCCTGTAGGCACTGGGCAGGTCTTCATTGCGCCCATCTGGATACTGCGATAAGTGTGGGAGCAGAGCGGATCGGTGCCTTATTGTGGAGACCCGCTTTGAGGACTGAGCTGCTGTTAGTGCAGAGGCCCTGCGCTAGGGAGCGTGGAGAGCTGGGGCTCTCTGCTGAAGGGGGCATGAGATGCAACTTCCCTAGAAGCATGTATACACCCTGATGTTGTAGCTGGGCATCGTCCACACCGCTGCCGCAGACCAGGAGTCCTGTCTACGGTAGGGAGAATGAAACAGACCTACCACAATACTGATCCGGTACAGCGGCGAGGGTCCTTGCTCCTGGAGGGTCCGCTTCCTGTATATGTGAGGCACTTGGGGCGACTCTTTGGGGAACCTACGAGGGGGGACCATCTGCCCAGAAGACTTTTGGCAACGACTGGGCGACACCACTCCGGCGGGAGTGAAGCTGCAACACCATCTAGCCGGGGAGGGTGGAGCTCATAGACCCCCCTCACACAACTTACTACTGCCGCCACCGGGTTGTATGATGGGCAGAGTATCCAGGAAAAAGGGTTTTGAGGCCCTGCGGATGGAAGAGTCGGAACAGCATACTGACGACGATGACGCTGCCACTGGGGGGCGAGGGCCTGGTCAATCCGGAGACCCCTCATTAGGGGATATCATGCAGGCCATTATAGCTTCGCGAGAGGCGTTTGAGGCGAGGATGGACGCCATTGGATCGGATCTCACCCTATTGAAGGATGACCACCGAAAACTCAAAGAGAGAGTAGCGACCAACGAAACTAACATGAAAGACATACCGGACATGGTCGCCAACCTACGGGACTCCCTGAAAGAAGTGGTGAACAGGGTCAAGGTGCTGGAGATGAGGGCTGAGGACAGTGAAGGACGCTCAAGGCGAAATAATCTCCGCATCGTAGGCGTTCCGGAGCGTGAAGAGGGAGCTGATGCGGTCCAGTTCTTGGAAGCCTGGCTCAAAACGGAGGTGGCACCGGAGGGTCTATCCCCCTTCTATGCACTGGAACGTGCGCACAGGGTTCCAGCGCGCCCGCCTAAGCCTGGGGCTCCGCCCCGTCCATTGCTGGTGCGACTGCTGCATTATCGGGATCACGACTTCATACTGCAGAGAGCCCGGGAGCAACAGAATCTACAGATCGGGAACAGTAAGGTGATGATATTCCCAGACTATACTCGGGAAGTACAACGGCAGAGAACCTCCTTTTTGGCTGTCAAACGAAAATTACGCCAGCTTCATCTCTCCTACGCCATGCTGTTCCCGGCCCGCCTTAGGGTAACTGCAGAGTCGGAAACGCACTTCTTTCTCACCTCGCAGGCTGCTTGGGACTGGTTGGAAACCCGTTGTGGTGCTGACAAACGCTCGCCACAATCGACCTCTCCTCGAGCTCGGCTGTCCACCTCGGCACCGGTGCAGAAGCCCGTTTCCCCTGCTGATCGTCGCCAGGAACAAGACCGAGCAGTCCTGGCAGTGGTGGCCATTAGTCATGGCGAAGTCAGTCCAACTAGCAACGACACGGACAACGAGAGGGCCGGAGTGGAGAGTTCGGGATCAAGCAGTGCGCAGGGACTATCCGATACTGAACTTCCAGACGTTACTCCGCAGACTGCGGATGGGCTATTTGGGTGATCGGACTGCAGAGGGTATGCGGCAAAAGATGGTAGGATACCTGTTGTGACTCCGGGGCCTA
This sequence comes from Calotriton arnoldi, assembly GCA_963921515.1. NCBI lineage: Eukaryota > Metazoa > Chordata > Amphibia > Caudata > Salamandridae > Calotriton > Calotriton arnoldi. The sequence goes on along the minus strand of CAWUFW010002794.1, from coordinate 931,456 downwards.
GAGTCCCAACCGACACAATGAGGGAGAGCCTCCATGAGTTGTGGGGTCCCAGCGGGAGAATTAGCTACAACGGGGGGGGGGGACCGGGGGGAGTTCTGGGGCCAACGGATGCGAGCCATGCACCACCCTCTGTTTATGGTTCTTTGTATGATTGACTTTGTTTGGATGGGGGCGTGTTTTTGTGTACCTGTCCTGGGGAATGGGAGTTGGGTAAAGTTTGAAGATAGGGGCGGACGGGAGGGGGTCAGACATGTCGCTATGGGGACTCTCTGGGGTCAGAGCCTAGAATTGGAGCCATGGGTACCTCCGTAGGAATCAAAATTATGACCTGGAATGTTAGGGGGATGCACACTATGGGCCGGCGGCAAAAAAATACATGCCTACCTGGTGAGAAGAGGAGTGCAAATTGCATTGCTACAGGAAACCCACTTGACGAAAGCAGAAGGGGCAGCATTACAACGCCGTTGGAGGGGGCAGGTGTTTCATACCACATATTCGGCCTTTGCAAGAGGGACCTTGGTGTGGGTACGGGCGGGGGTGCCATTTCAGTGTGTCAGACAGATTGATACCGAAGGCCGATTCACCGTAGTGGTGGGGCGCCTTGATGGCCGGGATATTACAATAGGAAGTATATATGCTCCTAACATCGAACAACCTTCTTTCTTTGCACAATTATCGCAGAAATTGGCAACGGTCATGACGGGACCTGTACTTCTGGGGGGAGACTTTAATTGCATTACTGAGGTAGCCCTAGACCGCTCCCATCCACCGCTCCCTGACGCTCCCACGCATAGGATTGCAGAAGCCCGACGGGACTGGCAACGGCACTGGGGACTGACGGACACTTGGCGGGCCCAGCACCCGGGGGAACGGGACTACTCTTATTTCTCAGCTCTACATGAGCTGCATGTACGGCTGGACTCTATCCTTTGTTCCCCAGATGTGCATATGGCGATCACGCTGAGTGAGTACTTAGCCAGGACGATATCTGATCACAATCCATTACTGGTGTCCTTGAATTGGGTGCGAATTAGGTCCACTATCCCCAGTTGGCGTCTTCGCCCGGAGACACTGGAAGATCAGGTCTTTAGAACCACCATAGGTACTGCTATAGAGGAGTACTTTCAGAACAACACTAACACGACGACTAGTCTACATAATGAGTGGGATGCATTTAAAGTAGTGATACGAGGTCGATGCATCGGGGAAGCGGTGGGAGTTCGTCGAACCCTACTGAATGATGTACAGAAGGCAGAACAACGGCTCAGGGAGGTAGAAAGAGATAGACCCGAACAGGAGGATGGAGGGGAGGATCTCATGGCGGCCAGGGAAGAGATGGCAGCACAGGTAGAGCGGTTAAGGTGTTTCGATCATAGGGCATACACGGCACGGACACACGCGGAGAGGGACAAATCTGGGGCATTATTGGCTTGGCTGGCCAACCCGGCGCGCAGAGGGACACCGATTTTAGAGCTGCGGGGCGATGAGGGCACAACATACTATGGGCAGCAGGCTATCAACACACAGTTTCTGGAATACTACACTACTCTGTACCAAAGTCGGTTAGATCTCAGAGTACTGGAGGAGGAGGGATTCCTGGACATAGAACTCCCGCAGGTTGAGGCGGAGGATGCAGAGATCTTGGGCCGGGCAGTGGAGTTAGGAGAGATCAGAGGAGCCATAAAGCGTATGGCCAAGAACAAAACCCCCAGCACCGATGGGCTACCGATTGAGTTTTATACCACGTATGTGGACCTGTTGGCACCCCATCTACTAGCCCTCTACAATAGATCAAAGCAAGATGGCTGCCTACCTTGCTCAACTAGAGAAGCAGTAATCATACCGCTCCTCAAACCGGATAAGCCGCCGTGGGACCGCACCGCCTATCGTCCTCTCGCTATGCTTAACCTAGATTATAAGATCTTGAGTAGTGTTCTGGCCAGTCGATTGATGACCCATATGACTACACTTGTGCATGTGGACCAGGCTGGGTTTATTCCTTCCCGGAATACGGCTATGATTGTGCGCAGACTGTGTCGACTGATACATGGCTCAGTGGGTAAGGGGGGAGAGGCGTGCATTCTATCGATTGATATTGAAAAGGCCTTCGATAGCCTCGAGTGGCCATATCTGTTCAGGGTCTTGAGGGCATTTGGATTGGGCGAGGGATTTGTGGCTTGGACGAGGATTCTGTATAACCTCTCGACTGCCAGGGTTCGTACGGGGGGAGTGATATCAGAAGCCTGCAGGGGGACGAGGCAGGGATGCCCGCTGTCTCCCCTCCTGTTCGCTCTGGCAATAGAGCCACTTGCTATCCATGCAAGATCGGGGCGGTATTACAGGGGCCTGGCTGCGATGGGTCAGGCACACTACATTGCCCCTATACGCAGACGATCTTTTAATGTTCCTCGCCAATGCTGATGAGGAGTTACAGGGTGCCCGAGAATTGCTGGCCAGACTGGGGCGGACGGCGGGGCTCGGAGTCAACTGGAATAAGACGTGCCTTTTCCCAGTCCGTGGGGGTAGAGACGAACCGCCAGAGGGACTGGAGGTCCGATGGGAAAACAGCTGCTTGCCTTATTTAGGAGTCAGGATTTATCATGAGCCTTCTGACTTGTTCGAAGGCAATATTGGACGGGCATTGAGAGCTACCAGGATCAACTTTGACTTTTGGGGGACCCTACCTCTCTCAGTAGCGGGGAGAGTGGCGTTGCTAAAGATGGTGACCCTGCCCCGACTACTTTACTATTTTGGCTCACTGCCTCTATGGATACCTAGAAAATATTTTACCCAACTAAACACCATGGCTACGGGATTTTTATGGGGCTCTGGGAGGTGTAGAGTGGCGCTAACCACCATGATGCGCCCTAGGCAAGAGGGAGGATTTGCAGCCCCTGATTTTGAGGCATATTATCACGCGGCCCAATTTCAATGGTTCACGAAGTGGATGGCAGGGAGGCTGCGGGCAGATGAGGACCAAAGGGGCATGGACCCGGGACTCCGCCAGTTTTCTCTGACTCTTCTCCAGTTGCTGTTACGCAAAAGGGAGGTACCGAGGGACCTGTGGGTGGTGCGTCAATGCTGGAATCGTGCCAATAGGAGAATTAAGACGGGCCCCTCGTATGCCCCTGAGATTCCATTATGGCTTTGCGAGGCGTTGCCGCATGGAGGGATTGGCAGAGGTTACGGAACTGGAGAGATCTGGGGATCTCCAATATTGGAGACCTCTATGAAGATGGTACTCTTATACCCTTCCAAGACCTTATGGAAAGATATGAACTACCCAGGCAAGACTTTCTCTTGCATGCGGCGTTGACGGCAGCCATTCGCAAACATTGGAAGAAAGGGATGGAGGAACCGTCGACCTCTCTCCCCTGCCAATATGTAGTCTCTTCAGCGGGGACGGTCAAGGCGGTTACCTGTCTGTATCGGCGAATTACGCAGGGGTTCAGAACTCCATTAGAGGGGCTGCGCATTAAATGGGAAGCGGACCTGGGGACACCTATAGGGGAAAAGCCGTGGGAGACGCTGATGGAACGGGCGTGGAAATGCTCTAGAAACGCGAGATTTCAACTAATACAGTTTTATGTGTTCCATCGGGCGTATCTCACCCCTCACAAAATTAACGAGTTTTTCGGATCCCGCACAGCCTGCCCACGGTGCAAACTAGAAAATGCCACATTTATACACATGTTCTGGGAATGCCCACTGCTCCACGGGTTTTGGGGGGGAAGTCACGGCCAAACTGGGGGAGGTAACAGATAGAGATATTCAGCAGACCCCGGGTTTTTGTCTGATACACTGGTTCCCCCACACTGCCCGTAACAAGGTTACCAGTAAATTTATAGATTTAGGATTAGTCCTAGCTAAAAGAGAGATTACTAGCCATTGGAAGGCGGTCACTGCACCTAATGCTGCACGATGGCTGCGAGAATTTATAAAGTGGGCTGACTGTGAGGGATTTTTAGACTACAAATGGCTCAGAGAACCGATAACGACAAATTGTTCGACGCGGCTAGGACATGGGTAGCGATGGTGGACTTGCTCAAGAACCCGACAGATGACGATGACTGAACATCTGACGGGGGGACCCGTACTTGTGATCTGGAATGATACCTTTGTTGAGTAGGAGGTTTGGCTGTTGGATAGTGAGAACGGTATGCGTGCATTCCCCTAAGTGGATGCTTACTTCCTGACACGGTGGTTCTGAATGGTCTGGGAGAGGGAGTATGGCGCGGCGCAGTGGGATACAGGGTAGAGCGACATGTCTGACGGGGGAGGGGGTGGGCAGGGCTTGGGAGGGGAGCAGGCAGGGGGGAGTTGTTATCTTATTAACCCATTGACTGTTGAGATAGACCAGAATAGGGTCAAGCCTGGAGCAGTAAGGCTTTGACACGTTAGAGAGAGTTGTAGATCGCCAATATCCTAGCAATGCAGACTAGGCAAAAGTTTTTTGGGGACAATTGCAGAAACATGGGCGGAAGCAAGGAAAACAGCGAGGAAGAAATAGTTAAGAGGGTGGCATTATATCTGCCCAAGATATTAAAGAATGTAATTTCTGTGCACTGTGTCCTAAATAGGGATCATTATGTACTTGTGATAAATGAATAAAATTTGTTCACAAGAAAAATCAGGTATCTGGCAAAAGGTTAGGGGATACCCATGCAAAAAGGGGCACTTTCCTACACACACACAAACTCTATTAAAAAAAGAAAAGACTATAAGTAAAAAAAAAGAAAAAGTGCCACCTTGCCACCCCATGAACATGGTGGGCATTTGCTTGCAATAAAACAAACAAAAAAAAATAAAACACAGCAGGGTATGACCATCTTGGAATTGAATTGTGCATAGGGTGCACTGGTGCAAGAAGGCCAACGTGTGGCTTCTAAACATGGTGGCATTCTTGTAACTGTAACACACTGACACAATACTATTCCAAGATGGCCATCTGGTTAAGAAACAGGGGCTGGGTGAGCAGCAGTGTGCTGCAGATCAAATTAGCGGCAAGCGAGCCACCCAGTAAAACGGTCTTGAAAGTGCCAGGTACTCAAAAAAACAATAGAAAAAGCTAAGAAAAAAGTAAGACATACAAATGGAGAAGAAAAAAAAAACTAATGCACGGGCACACACAACCTGGCACTGAAGATGAATTTGAAGTTTTTTATTGCATAACTAATTAAAATCATTGCAATCAATATATTTAGCGAGCATTAAAATACATACAAAATATAGGTGCATAAAAATCTACAAATTCTGGCTTACTGGAAATTGACAGATCTGAATCACTCCATGAAATGACTGAATGTCTAAAAATAGGACCTCTATTGATAAAAATCTTTCTACAACCAAGGGTCTACATAGACATAAGATATGAATCAAGAATTCCTTTTGCTGATTGCACAACTGGCTTCTGATAAGTAAAATTCTTTTTTTATTATTATCATTATATACGTCTAACTAAAAACATTTCAAATAAACACTGTTCTATAGAAAGACCCCTTTTCTTACGTCAATACAATCACACACAATTAGTTCAGGATTACAGCTTACTGCCTCTGTAGTTGTTCATATGTTAGTCTTCAAGTTCAGTGTGAACTAATAAGTGCGGGGTGGGTCTAGAACCGTTCTGCTAACTTTTGAGTATTCATTATTAAAATTTTAGGAAAAATAGAAGTACGTCAGCTTTGATTGACTAAACATTTTTAACATTATTTAAAAAATTTCGGATAATCGAACCAGAGATGTTATAGCTCTTGCATTCAAACAAAATAACAAAGCCTCCTTGCAGATACATAGGTTTCAAAAGAGAACGACGGCCTGTTCCAAATTTTGGGCAGCGTAATAATAAATTTGTAAAAGATTGTTTATTGTATATGCAAAATCTGCATTTCGGAATAGTGCTAGGTCTGTTTCTCCAGTTTGGTCGTAGATCATTGACTGATACTGTGAAAAATCTGGCGAGCATTATGTTTCTTCTGCAGGCCCGGCTCAATGCTTCTTTCAGATAATTGCAAAAGATGATCAGCACACACTTATTTCCAAACATAAATCAATTTACTGAGATCATTATTCTCATGAAGCAAAGTACAAGAAATTTTATGGAGATATGTTTTAAATTTTTTGATAATCCTTTATTCTTTTTATTCTTCACGGTGTAGCCAACGCATTTCGTCCCTTCGTGGGACTTCTTCAGGGCTCAATCACGTGATGCTTTCTTACAATGGCGTATAGTCTCCAAGGTTTAAAAACATAGAATTCTAATTCTGCTTAGTGAATAGATGATTAATGGGTCCAGTACTTCCAAATCAAACTATTTCTTTTGTCGGTATTTCAGGCCAATGTTGGCCACCGCATCAAAAAAAACGCGGTCAAGGCGACCGCCCGCCCCCTCCGAATGGTCTCTGGAAATGATGATATTAAAACCTGCAAGGGGACGAAATGCGTTGGCTACACCGTGAAGAATAAAAAGAATAAAGGATTATCAAAAAAATTTAAAACATATCTCCATGAAATTTCTTGTACTTTGCTTAATGAGAATAATGATCTCAGGAAATTGATTTATGTTTGGAAATAAGTGTGTGCCGATCATCTTTTGCAATTGCTTATGTGAATTTATTCACTATTGGGAAATTAGGAGGTCTTTTTTCTCGTGATCGCTGCACTACACATAATAGGTTCCCACTGATATAACAAGTGCGGTATTGTGTCTAAGGCCTCCTTGTAAATTGTTTGCTTCTTTCAGATAATACTGTGAACGTGGGGGTTCAATTGAAATATGGTAAAATAACTTTTTAAAATTTGTGTGTGTAGCACTTCTTTATCAGTTGTTATAGAGTTGGTAATCTGTTTTTTCATTAAATCTCTCAGAGCTGTGTACGAGGGGCTGCTAGTTCTAAGTGAATCTAAATTCAGCCTTGAATCAGCATTGGCTTTGTTCAAGTATCTTGACTATTGTCAGGGCAGCTGAACATCTCTTGCAGTACTCTTTTTAATGAGCCCTCTTTGGCGTGCATTGTCTGGTGATAATATCTGTGAAATTGGACTCGCAAGCTAGATCTTATTTTACTCACCCAAATTCCAGGCGCATGTGTGTGCGTCGGATGTTCTGCGGTAGCTGAAATACACGTCTAAAAGTAATACATTGCATCTTAGCTAGTAGTGCAGCCATTTTCGACGGAAAAGCTTGATGTCCATAGGAGATTGTTGGAATCAGTTTGCCTTTATTACCCCGATGACTGCTCCAGATGATGGACTGTGTAGCATCATGTTAAGTTGACATAATGCAAATATTAAGTTCCAAGCCTTTTTATCCATTGTTCTCAAATGAATTTTGTGGTGTAGTTTTGTCTGAGAGACAGATCCCCTGGTAGTTGTATGTCATAGTGTATTTAATCTTGGTCAAGCTGAGTTACCGCACTTTCATAGATTTTCCCTTTAATTTCTCGAATACCATTAGCTTTGTTCTATTAGCATTTGCCCCAGTTTGTAACTCACATTATATTTGTGCAGCTTGTCAAGAGATCACTGTAGTCCTATTTTTGTGTAGTCTAAGATTAATAGGTCATCTGTGTATTGTAGGATCAGGATTTATGCTGCCCTATTGTTGGAGGAAATTAATTCACCTTCTTTATTGTGGTCCCAGATCGACTGTCTATAGATTAAACAACAGTGGGGCCAGTACACAGCCCTGTTTTATGCCCTTATCTGTGACGATCGTTATTGAGGTCTTGTTGCCATGGCCTAGTTTAACTCGTACCCAAGTGTTTGAGTACAGTGTGATGATGCTTTAAGTAAAGTTTTAGGGATGTCTCATTCAGCTACCTTCTTGCATAATATTTTACGGTCCACCTCATCAAACACTGCTGAGTAGTCCATGAAGCAGACATAAAGCGGTGGCTGAAAGGGACGTCTTATGTGGGTGGTCAAGTAGGATAGGGCAACAATATTGGCCTCCACTTCAAACAGGGCTATCAGCTGGTAATTTACAGAGTCCTTTGTCTTCCCCTTCTTTTGGATTGAGTGCAAAATAGATCCATGCCATGATTCCGGGACTTGCGCATATGTAAAGGTGGCTTGATGCAATGGTGTCAAATAATGGGTCCAGAAAACTATGTCTGCTTTAAATAAGAATCCTGATCGGACATTAGTGCCTGGAGCCCCATCTGCTCTTATTGTCTTCAGGGTATGTTTTACCAATTTCTGGTCGATACGGCTTTCCTTGAATAGTGCTGACGCCAACCTTTTATTGGGTTTTTTGCGGTTGCTATTTCTTCTGAAGTATACATATTTTTATATGTATCAGCCATGTTTCTTGCAATATGCAGTTTCCCTTTTTATACATGGTTTTAAAATTCCAGCTGCTTATTGCTTCCCATTAGTGCATGAACTCTATCTACACCACTGGTCTTCATGGTGTTTCTTTTTTGCCTCCCAGAGAGTTTTTCGATAGGATCTCCTCACTTCTAATAACTTTTGCTTCGTTGTTTCATTTATATCTTTAGTCTTATGCATTTTGTTTGCTTTCCTTAGTACTGCTTTACATTTTTTAACTGTGCCATTATACCAAGGTTTCTGCCTCAGATTACCAACATGAGGGTTTTATTACTCACTTGACTACAGCCCTTTCCTGCCAATGAGTTGTGTTTGGAAGTAACAATTTCCGGCCATCTTGTAATATCTTAAATCCCTGGTTCTATAGCAAATTCGGGGTTAGCATGTTTAAACTCTAGTTGCCATTAGGTAAACCAAGGTATAGAAGCCTGACACTATTTTATTCTCCTAACTGCCTTGCAAGTCTCCGAGTCATCTGGGGAGCCCACTTTTGGTAAAGATATTCCTTCTTCATATATTATAACATTTGTGATCAGGGGATAATGATTGCTTTCCTTTCACAGTGGGATAAACAGGTTTCCGCAACACTCCCTGATGGCTTTTTATGACTACACAAGTAAAGCTGAGTCTTTGAAGTCTCATTTTACCAAAGTATGAATTACGGTTCCGTGATATGCTCAAAGTACTGACATAAACCTGCCAACGCATTACATTAAGTGCTGCCCGTTTGCCAAGGTTCCCATCTGTCCTTTCACACTCTAGGGACATGTTTTATGACCATACAGAGCCCTGTAAATACCCACTCTTCCCTGCAAGACTCCTCTTAAATCATCCTTTTTCTTTTCCCATTTTTCTAGTTAGCTTTTTTTTCTGTATTTGTTTTTTATATTTGTTTTTTCTTTCTTCCTTTGTCTCTCTGAGGAACAAAAAATGATAACAAAACACAGGATAACATATATATGTATGCACAGAAAGAGATAGGTTGATACGTTAGGTTGACTGCATTTTGCCTTTGTTTCAGAGGATTGGCAGAGTAATGGGGAAAATCAGAAGAGCAGGCAAATGTTAAAAACATTTTAGACTAAAAGCCTGACAGAAGATATGGGTACAGGGCTGGACTGTCCACACTGGCATTTTCCCAGTAGGCTGCAAGATGGGGGCTGTTTCAGAGCAGGATGAGCTGTGGTGACCCAACCATGTCCTCATGTCCCCATTCTAATTTTGGCTACCTGCTTGGTGAGGCTGGTTTGAGCATTTTTGGCAGGGCTGATTTTGGTTTCCATGCCGGCCTTGAGTGGTCCATGAAGTAGCTCCAGAATTTCCTGAAGTCCACTACAAGGCAAAGAGGCAAAGGGATGGAATCTTAAAAATGCAGACTCTTTTGCACAATGTTTTGTCCAAACCAGCTTAATGGAACAAGAGTAAGACAGTATTGAGAAGCCAAACTTACTCCCGGGTTGGATTTCCTCTCTATTCTGAACATGTTCTCAGAGACTGTAGCCTAAGCTGTATTTTGTGATGTTATTTGGGTATTATTTACTCCAGCGATTCAAGATTGTGTAGTGTAACTAGCATGGTGTGAGGCTGGGAATCAGTTTCATATGCAATGAATCATCTGTTGACGTGTTGGGAGATTTGGAGCCAATATTCTATTGAATGAGATGTGAACATACTATTTTGGTGTCGAAGAGTAGTGGCCCACAGGATTTCTGATTTACTTGCAAGGCTCTTAGGTCGGTGACATACTCATTGCTGAGCATTTATAGATGTTCTAATTGTGGTATGCTAGCTAACTGGACTATCAGTGCTGTGTTGGACTTGAGTGTAATGTTCTGATATTTTTTTTTCCCAAAAATATTTTTTTTATTGTCACCCTCAGGGGTGACAGTGCTGCGTTCTACAAATGCTTGTTGATTAATAATTCTTTGGCAATAAATCACACTTGTGATTTCATGAAATAAAGGTTGATAACACAGAGAATAACAGAGATGCATTACAAAAATAGTGTGTTTTATTCTCAACAGTAATCTCCCCTCCTGTCTTGTTCTGACCTGAAGAATGTGTCTATCAGTCACTTTTTCTTGTCTTCCACCACATTTTTTTACCATTCTTTGTCGGTATTGTTACTTTTTATTCAGTTAAAAGAGATTTGGATTTCAGACTGCTGAACTTTCAACATCTAATTGCTACTTTGTTTTGTTCACGCTTTATATGTTTCCATCTCTGTCACTCATTTTTAATCATATCCCCCTTCCGTGTTTTTTGGATTTGTGAGGCTGATGTCTGTGTGTTTACTCGCATGTGCATGTATAAGTGAGATGTGTGTGTAGGCACCACTGCTGTATTGGCTAACAGTTTAGCACTTGCATTGTAATCTCTTATAAGGTCCCGAAGGCGAGACCTATTGGCTATGCCAATGCTTGTCTTACGGGGAAGAGGGACGGACCTGTCTATCTATCTATCTATCTATCTATCTTTATAGATGCGTTTCCTCAACTGTCTTATAATCCTATCCTTTGAAAGAAGTATTCCAGTCTTTGTTGGTTTGTAATGATGACTAATCAATACATTTGATTTTGTCTTTCACATAGATACTAGCTGGTCCACGTTTTGGTGGAAGATGGTTCGTGCTTCATTTTCAGAGCCACTGAGAAACACGCCCCAGCTCTGACAATCCTGGCTGACTAGCAGTAATAGCATTTTAGTATATTTTTTATAAATGATAATGGGACAAAACGGCAATATCTCTATTGTCCCGATGTGTTCTTTGAAAAACTACAAATAATCCATAATTCCAAACTGCCTGGACATTGATGGAGGCTTGCTGACTGGTTGTGATTCTTCACATATCTGATATGTATCATAAATCTCTAACACATTGCTGTTATGACACCAGATCTCTCTGAAAAAGCAATTTAATTGCACAACTCAATATGATGTGGTAATTTAGTCTAATTGTTTTACTTTGGGTTACATCTCCCATAATGCATTAAGATGTTAACTAGAACAGGGAGACCTCTGTCGTTTGGAGGTCAGTGTAAACACCAGATTGGCATTAGTTCATATCTGAAAAGACTGATGTCAACCCCAACTTTCTAAAACTGATGCACACATCATCTAGAAATATATACCTAATTCAGCAGACTTAAAAAAAAAAAAGGGAGTAAACACATTCTTGTTGAATCCAGGATACTATGTTGATGGTTAAGGGCAGATACGGAGTGCAATTTGGATTACATAAAGCATTGTTCTTTTCCACAACAATTGCATACAATCGAAGGGTTTCAATTCAAAGTAGCTGCCACGTGCAATATTGGTGGGACGCAAAAGCATCCCGTTACCTCTTCTCAAAATAATTTCATTATTTACCCTTCCTTTGATCCATAAAGCAGTGAAAAAGTTGATTAAGATAAACAAATTCAATATTTGTGGCACTTAAATCTTACAACCCTGCACTATGGGCAAGAACACTGTATCATGGATTTGTGGAAGGTTGTCCAGATAGGTTTCTGAAATCATGGGCCGCACATTGTCTAACTTCTAAGGGCATCGTTCTTCTAGAGTCAGAGTGAGCGAGAATGGGAATCAGCAAGTGGAAAGCTACTTACCATGGGTCAGAAAAATGCAAGGTCCTTATTATCTGAAGACCAGTTTCTGGAATACAAGACAGGGATGTGTTGCCCATGTTGTGGTCTACAGTCATAGACAGATGTCATATGAATATAAGTGTATTATACAGACTGTCAGAAGTCAGCTATTTCCTCTTGTGTGGAAAGGACTATGATGGGCAGGGTCTCTAAAATGCTGACACACTTACCACTCTACTCATGAATAACTCTATACTTAACTTGGAGAATGGCTATTTTCTGGGATTTGTAAACATATACAATTTTATATGAAATTGTGAAACTGTGAAATGTGTGCTGTAAAATACACAATTTGATACTGTTTTTTTTAACATTGCCTATCTGGAATATTTTACACCTCTCTAAACCCCAATGAGGAAGTCAGGCTCTCCTGCTCAAATCTATCCATGATAGATATTTATGTCACACAAGTTCACCAGCCACCACTGGTGAATTGGTGCCTGAAGGATAACAGGCAGGGAAATATTACTTCTCTTTGGACAATCCAGAAACCTGATTGTTAATATCACATACTGAGAAGACATTCTATCAATAAACTCTGTTGTTTGTCATATGATGGTTTATGCATATACCCGCTGGGCTTTTGTTGTGCTAATTCAAGGTATTTGTGAGGGATTACATGTGTGATACATTCAAGTCACCATCATTATGATCATCATTATCACCGTTATCGTGACTTTATTCAGCAAAAATACCATTAAAGCATTTCTAAAAACATTTCTAAAAGCTCAGCAGAGAGATATTCATTGTAGGTCTAAGCTATGACTTCTAATAGCAGAGGCATGTAAGAAGAATTGGTGTAGAAACCGCTTACGCTGTGTGCTGTATAAAGTGAAAAACATAGTAAGGTGCATAGTGCTCTGAAGTGACACAATTTGCCAAATCGGTTAACCACCCATCCGGGACTGGGAAAGCCAAAAGAAAGTGCAGCATGCCCAGGCGAAATTGAGTAAGATGAAATCTATATTGCGACTCAGAGATAAAAACCAAATAGGGTTCCAAACTACAGGTTGTAATTAGTGTAAAATACAATAAATATTACTGCATTGGACCTGCCTTATCCTTTCACTGTTACAGAAACTAAGGAACAAGTTTTTAATATGCTGCTTACAGTTTGGCCTAATAGTTTCTGGATGAGTAAAATATTCGGAAACTCCCAGGTTTATAAGGGCCTGTTTTATGTAACTAAGCCATAAAATCTTCAACATATTAACTAACCCATAAAATCTTCAACATATTATCTAACTGTAGACAATCTTCAACTATTAGTTTAGTGAAAAACGCCTCAGGAGTAAGCCATATCTTAGCCATTACAACACGAGAGCTAATCTTACGGTGTCCTGCACATAATTCATCCACGATTCTGTATGGCATATATACGATGTTACTTACACCCTTTGGGACGGAGAGAATTCTGCACAAACAATTGTTCTCTATTCTTTGTAGGATCCCAGGACTGGTGTGCCCCCAGACACCAGCCCTATATACTCCCACTGGGATGCATTTAATCATATCTACACCACTTCCTTTACTGGTTTGCGGCCTAACTTAGCTGCAAAACAGAAAATTGCCTCGATTGCACAGGACAATTGCTGTGATCTAATATTTAAAAGATGGCCCCACCACAGCGAAAAAGCAAAAGGAATTTCTAAATAATTAAATGTCTTGACCTCACCCACCTCAGCCCCCTCAATAAAATATGATTTAGATTTAAAAAATTTCGAAACTACTCATAAAAGCATTAAAAGCGTGCAGGAGTGATTGGAGGCCAGTTTCAGTTCTTACAAGGGAACTGCATCATCGGCATACAGCAGGGTGGTATTTGTCGATTCCTCCCTCATGGAACATCAGTATCTTGCTGGATTAAAAGGCTTTCCAGGCCATTTATTTAAAATAAAAACAGAAAAGGAGCCAGGATACACCCCTGACGCACACCAGGTGTAGAAGATATTGTAGTCGTACACTCCCCATTTGGGCCATAATGTAGCTTGACTGCTGTGTCTGTATGCAAGCTTCTCAGGAGAACAGTTAATGCCTCTTTGACTCCCAAGTCCTCCATCATGCTCCACAATTTAGAGCGGTTTATGTTACCAAAGGCACAGGAGAGTTCCATAATAGCTCTACTTAAGAACCCTTCCCTGGCTTTGACATACTTCCCTTTTAATAGTGACAGATTTAGGGATTGCTCCACAGTACCAATTCCAGAACGAAACCCAAACTGTACATCAGATAAGAATTTCTTTCTTTCAGCCGACTCCTCCAATCTAATGAACAGGACTCGGCCTAATATTTTGGAAGTAGAATCTAAAAGTGAAATTGGTCGGTAACAGTTTGGGTTATTCCTTACAGCTTTCCTAAAAATGGCCAAACTATGGATTCTTTCCAGGATTCTGGAAAGGAACCTCAATAGCAGCATGTAGGACATTAGTAACTAATGGAGCCTACAATGACAAATTGGCTTTAAACACATCCATTGGAATGTCATCGGGCCCATGCTTTCCTGACTTGACTTTTGTGGATAGCAGATGTTACTTCCTTAATGCATATGGATTTACTCAGGGTATTAACAGCCTCAAAATCAATTTTTACCTTACCTGATTTAGGGTGTCCATCCATACCATCATAGCAAGAGTCAAAGACCCCTTCAAAATAAGATTTCCATATATCAGCTGCGATGTGACAGGTTATCCCTGAGCCAGCTTTCTCAGAGAACAAGGGTCTATTCAAGACCTCCTAAAAGCTTCTGCTATCCCTTGCACATCTTGCTGCTTCAAGGTCAGCCCATGTTGTTCTCCTAACCTCCTCCCGCCGGTCTTCTAAGGCTGACTTAAAAACTGCACAGGCTTAATGCACCATGTTAGTATCACGTGGGACAATGCTCAAGGCCACTTTGAGCTGCTTGTGCACTGCCGAATAGGCTGAATTAAACTATTTGTAAGGTGACATATCACTGCTATGATTCGATAATTTTTTAAGAGTATGGGCCAGATGTATCAAAGGGTTTTGCCCATTCTGTGTCTATGGGGAAATGTGTTGATACATATGGCCCTAAGTCACTGAGATATATATTGACTGAGCTTACCAAAAACTCTCAATTATAGCTCTAGGCTCTGTGTCAGGGATCAAACAATTATCTATTAAATCACTATTGTTGACTATCAGTTCCTTCAGAAAGAGCATCAGATCTATTTTACCCTATTTGACCCCAACGTACTTGCTTTCTGAATACACAAGCTCCTTTGTTCTAGTATCCTTTAAAGGCTTAGTACCTAGATTAAAGATCGCCTGGAGGGGGTTATGGTCGCTAATACAACTAACAACGATCTTAAAATCAATCATTTGGGCGCCTAAGTCCCAGGAACACAGAATAACATCGATAATACCACCACCCTGCCCAGAGCCAGTAAATGTTGGTATAAGTGTTTCATCTTCTGATAGGAAATCTCTAGAAAAAATTAAATTATATTTTGTTCACCATATGCAGTATGTGAGAAGTGATTGGAATCATCCCCATTTATGGCAACCAAACCGCAAACTGGCAGGCTACAAAATCTACAAATGCTCGTGTTAAAATCTCCTGCACATATAACTAAAATATGTTCATGATGTTTGGTAATACATTTTGTCAAGGCATCTTCTAAGTGATCGATTACTTCAGTTATGCGATTATCAAAGAAGTTATGATATAAATTCACTAGCAGGAGGTCGATTGAACTTTGGAAGGAAATATACAATAACTGAAACCATGGCGTACCCATTCCCTATAGGGCTCTAGTTCTTCTGTGACCCACACACTTAACCAAAACTGGATCGGTCTTAATGCTGCAATACCAGAAATGGGTCTCAGATTTAGATCCATACGAATGGGGAGTGTGGGAGTGCTCTGGGGAATCTTTTAGCAGTGAATTGAGGAAACTATTCTCTGCAATTTCCAGCATCTCCAAGTTACAGTTGCCCCAGATGTCTGCTCCGTAAAGGGCCGCCCCACAAGCTTGGCTTCTATAGATTTCCAAAGGAGAAATGGGAAAAGATGGAGAGCTATTCGCAAACCTTATAATAGACCCTGCGGACTGTTTTAGGTGACAGGGTGCTGTTCCTCAACTGGGCTGGCCAACTATGTGAGTCTTCCAAGCAAACGCCCACATAATTAAAACTCAGAGACCCTATCAAGGGCTTCCCCATCTAATAATATAGGGGCTCATTACGATGGTGAAACGATCGCCACCGCCGGGGCGGCGGTGGCGATCGTTCCGCCATCACATTGAGAATTACCCACCGCCATATTAGGATGGCAGTGGGTATCGCGGCGGACGCAAAGTCTGTCCGCCGCTTTTCCGCTGGTGGCAATCGCACCGATTGCCTGGCGGGAGGAGCAGGGCCACTAATATAGTGGCGGTGCCTAGCAGGCACCGTCCGCCATATTAGGATGTGGGTTTTAGGAGGCCTTTCCATGGCGGGAAAGGCTGGCGGGGATTGGATTTGCGGGCCCGTTGCGGGCCCCCCTTGTGGGGGGGGTGTCGCTGCACTGGGGGGTACCCATGGTACCCCCCTGCATTTCCATGCACCAAGTGGCAGGCACCGCGTGGTGCCTGCCACGTGGTGCAGGGAAATGCGGTGCAAGCACCTTTAACATTGCGGACGGTGCTGCAGCCAGCAACACCACCCGCAATGTTAAAGGCCCAGGATGCGCCCGCCAGTATGGCGGGCGCATCCTAATTGCAGTGGTGGGACCGCCGCATGTCTGGCGGGCGGTCCCAATCACCGCTACGGTGGCGGGCGGACCAAGTCCGCCCGCCATCGTAATCAGCCCCATAGTTCTTATTTTGCCCTCTCAATCTCCAAACACCATATACTTGGTTTTGTTATTATTGATTTCTAACCCGTAGTCCCTACAGTATAGGGAAAACCTCTCAAGCAATATGGACAAGCCCCGGGGACTTTTAGACAAAAACAGGGTGTTGTCAGCAAATAATAAACATGGCGTCTTTGTATCTTTGATCTTAGGGGAATCGTTCTCACTAGAGCCCTATAGGGAATGACTACAAGGCTTATTAGAGGGTTCATGTGCCGACAGGATCCCTTGGTGTGCTTACATAAAGACCTGGTTACATAAGCTTGGACTAGTGTTTTTTTGGTTAAACCCCCAAGATTTACCACACAACGCCATTGAGAAGTTCAAAGTGGCCTATTGGGACTATATACTGGGAGAAAAAATTTCCAAGACTGTTTTGGGTAGCCTGGCTGATGCTTTTCTCTCATTTAAATGTGGCTTCAAGTTTCAAATGTATTTAGATATAGTTACCAAACCCTTTACACCAGCACTTTTTATCAAGTTTAAAATGGGTACACTACCGATAGCTTCCTTCACCTGTCTTTGGAAGAAAGGGTCAAGCATATCAAACATGTGTCCTATGGGATTTGTGTTTCCAGAGTCCATTGAACACGTCTTATTCTTCTGCGCAGCATAGAAAAAGAAACGCACATGCCTTATCAGGCCTCTGTACAAATTGATGGGCTTTAATGACCGTATAACAGCACTGAGAGTATGAAGAACAAATACGAGTGGTTCGGTTGTCTTTTCAATCGGTAAATTATTAACAGCTATATGGTATCTGAGGTCCAAGAAAATTCTTGTCCAAGAAAGGACCTTAGGGATATTTTAAATTCCACACATCTCTGTCAAGAGGGCTGTAACTTGTTTTTAGCATTTTTTAATCTATAGTGTTTTTATATGTAGCAATTCTATTCTGCAAATTGAGGTTAAAACCAGGGTGCGCGTTTCGTTTCTCTTCTCTGAAGGATGCTCAGATAAAGGTTGTGCTGCATACTGAATGGAGAAAGGACGCCTATAGAAAAATCCCATTGGGTGCGCCATAATTTTCCCAGAGGATTTTGTAAGGTAATCCAAACGTTGCAAAAGTTCCCTTACCAAGGCACGATGTTTAAAGTTTTTTACTGCGCAATTAACAGAGGAGCGTTTACGCTCATGATCAATCCATTCAACCCTTCTCACAGAAAGTGAGACTTTTAAAAGATATGTTTAGTGAGTGAAGTGGATGTTTGGTCATCCTGAGGCTTTCAGTTTCGTAAGTGATCCTCTTTTCGCTTCCTTTTAGAGGGGGTAGGACTTGCTGAACTATAAGGGACATTAGAGGATACAGCTGGAATAGAGTTAGCACATGGTGCTACACTTGCATAATTATTGGAGGCAACTACATCACTGCTACCTCTGGCTACTTCTTGAGGGCGAGTTCCTAAAAGACATCCTCAACCTGCTCTATCAGTGGGTTCATTGCCTATGGCCACAAGTTCTGTTATCTCTAACGGTCCGTGAGCCATGGGAGATCTAGTGTTAGTATACGAGAGTACGGCATCAAAGCTTTCCTCAACAAGACCAATTTCTGAATTTATGACACCCATAACAGTAGTTAAATAGTTGGTAATTGAGGGATTAGCTGGCATAATGGAGTAATTTCCTCCTTTTAACATGTTAGCTTTTCTTTTCACAATATAACGTGACTTAAAGAGACAACGTAAAAAGTTGTTTTGAGAAACAGAGGCCTACCTGCAAATTACTTTACTCGAAAGTCCCAAGGCAAATCTAATTTTTGATGGAGGAGCCACGAGGGGTGGTTCGGCCCAGCCTTCCTCGGTCGTGGACGGTAGCATACAGGCCCACTCTTGACCGGGTCTTTGCCCGGGCACATGCCCTGTTGCATACCGCGGGCTTAGCGGTTTCAATTTGAGCACGCAACTGACGCCGAACACACAGCTCAACCTGTGGGCTCAGGAAAGTATTATGGGCCTTGCAAACCCTGGCCCCAGCTCCTGTCTCCAATGTGCGTACAGCACGGCAGGCTTAGTGGTTCAAATCTGAGCGCCCGACTGCCACAGAATACACAGCCCCACATGTGGGCTCAGCAAAGGATTATGGACCTTGCAGTCCCTGGTCCCAGCTTCTGTCTCCAATGTGCTTCACTGCACTTCCATGCGCTTTCAGCGCAGCGGGCTTAGCGGTTCCAATTTGAGCTCCCAGCCAGCGCTGAGCACGCAGCAACACTTTTGGGGTCAGCAAAAGTTTATGGGCTTTGCAGCCCGTGGTCCCACCTACTGTCTCCATTGCACTTCAGTGCTCTTCCCATGCCTCGGGCTCAGCAGTTCCAATTTGAGCACACGACCAACGCCAAACACACAGCCTCACCTGTCGGCTCAACAAAGGATTATGGGCCCTGCAGTCCCTGGCCCCAGCTCCTGTCTCCAATTCACTTCAATGTGCGTACATTCAAGTCAATTGCTTCAGCATTTTACGTTGTTAGTTAAGCAGTATGTGGTTTTTGTAGGGATAGACTACTGCACAGTGGCAGCAGGTTTTTGCCAGATGTCAATGCTTTTTGATGATGTTCGTACATCTAGCTGAGGGATGTGACCAGAATCATACCAGAAACAAACCCTGCAATAGCACACGGATTCAAAAGCCAGCTGTAATTGGAATAGTATTTGGGGTGGGTGACTACCCACCTGAAGGAATAATGACAATCCTTGTCAGGGTGAACCATCAAAATCCCTAAATTAACCTAAGCTCAACCCCCTGGTAGCTATGGCACAAAGCAGACAAACTTAACTTTGGGCAACGTGTAAAGTATTTTTGCGGTACCAAAACAGTAGTAAAATCAAAATGCACAACAACAAAAATCCAAAACTGAATTAGAAAAACTGAATCAAAATTAAAAAAACAAAATGACAAAAATCCAATAAGGGGAACTAGAGATATTCATGTTTAAAGGTTTAATTAACAATGGCATCAAAAAGTGCTAAGTGCCAATGATAGTCACTGATCGGGGTAGACCTGAACCTAGGGAAAAATTGAGGCTCACTGGGTCAAATACACCAACCAGGTTCGTCCTCATCAAAGACTTTACCTTCTGATTTAGTCTCTTAGGTCCCAATCCATCACAGGAGTACATTTATAGAGCCCCACAGGACTTCAGGGGAGGCACTTAGAGATCCCAGCGTGTCGGGCAGAGGCCAATAGCAGGGCCCAGTCCAGACCCAGTTGCCACTGGTCAGCTGGGTACTTCCAAAAAAAGGAATCTTGCAGCTTGTTGTATCCCTGTAGCTTGAACAGAAGGTCAGCCAACTGCCCCTTAAAGTCCACATCTTTGTTATAGGTACAAGATGGAGCAGATCCAGTCATTCAGGGCTCCTCTCAGGTATCAGACAGCAGGTTAGTCCTCTTCTGATCTTCCTCAGTTCCAGGAGATACACAAGAATTGTCTTGCCATCCTGTGTCCTTCCTTTCAAATGCGCTCCAAGTATGTAAACACAGCAGGCGTGCCAAGCAGGCTTTGACACTGAAGCAGGGTTTGACACTGTAATGCCAAAAAGGATGCACATAGCACCCAACCTTCTGCTGAGCTCAAAGGAGTAACCCCTGCCCATTAAGGTTGATCTGTCAATTACAGTGATCTACTGTGTAGCTCCTGGGAGGCATTGCACAGCTTTTTCACACCTATTCAAATGATAATCCCTAGCTGGGAGAAGCTGGAGTGCAAATGCAAATTTGAAACTGGAGCTTCAGGGAAGGAAAAGTTACTTTTACTTAATATGTTTTAAAAATCCAACTTCACCATTAAATTGGATTTTGTGATAACTATTAAAATAGTTGTTTCATTATTTTTTTAGCTAGTCCCTTTCCCGAGCTACAGTATTAGGATTGTAATCTGTACTCTGGTTTTCTACATAGGACAGCTAGGCTTGACAGTGAAAAATAGCTTTTGGGTGCTAGTCACCATAAGGACATGTTCACATTAAGTATTTCCATGTCCTACTTTTAAATACCATGCACCCTGCCTTTTGGGCTACAAGGGGTGATTTATTAATGTAGAATATGGAGGTTTTGACCTGTCAAAATGGTTTAATTTGACAGGTCGAATTGCAGTTTTTACACTGCTTCAGTCAGGCTACAATGGTAGGCCTGAAGCCATGATTGCACTGCCACTGTATTGAATAACAGAATTGGAGGTGCAGTCCACTATTGGCATTTAACGTTAAGGCCCTGGATACATTTTACAGCATTTACTAGGGACTTTATGGGCAATTTAAATATACCAATTAGGAATATGCCAATTTAACCACATTTAAAGGGAGAGCACAGGCACTTTACTAATGGTTAGCAGGCGTAAAGTGCACAGAGTTCTAAAACTATTAAAACTAGGAAAAATAAAAGGTCCATCAAAGAGGCAACACATCCAAGGTAACCACACAGAAAAGGCGGATTTTCTACACTAGCCATCTCACAAAAACCACCCACTGCGCCTCCAGACCCATCATCCTCCCAAACTAAATAACACATCTGTCTCCTGGCCTTTTACTCCTGATGTGGCGCTAGGTGGATTTGTTTTAGGGCTGGTGGATGGTGAGATGATGGGTTTGGGACATTGGTTTAGTAAGGGTTGTGAGATTAATAGAACTATGGGAGAGTGATTTTAGGATGAAAGTGAGCTAACTATACAAATGCTACTTGTACACAATGTGCACTTCAAAGTTTAATTAATTAGGCACCCTTGTCAAATTTTGTCCACACATTGACTGTGGGCTGAAATTAGTTTCTTCAACCTTCATTTCCAAATTTTTCTTTAAAGTTGTGAATATGTATATTTAGTAAATAAGAAAAATGTTTACTTTGAGAAATTCCTTCAAATGTTCTCCTTTAGCATTCTTTGAGCTTTTGGTTATTAACTAAAGTATTACAAAGTAAGTTTGGAGAACATTTCATTTTACATAACTTTTGCTAAAGAACAAATACATTTTAATATACATAGCAATGACAAAAAACTTTTACAATGCTCAATAATATGTCATTATAAATGAAATTTAAAATGGCTTACATCTTAAATTCATCATATGATACACAATGACGCTGAACTGGATAATTGTTCTTTATTTCATCAAGGTTGTTGTTTTCACAGGATCGTCCTAAATTTTCAATTTCTTCATTCAAAGCGACCTAGCCAGCAAGAATGACAACTGGTTATGCACATCAACACTTTGAGCGTAACTGTTGAATTTACAATTAGGAATGCAACACAAGACAACAGGTATCACAATACTAAAACGTAATTGTAAGAAACTGGCTCTATATATACTGCACCAAAGTGGGGTACAGTGTGTATAGAGTCCAAGGGTCTCCAGAGGTTTGGCAGAGGTTAAAGTTAGATAGAACCTTACTCTCTAAAGTGGTAGCTTGGTCGAGCAGTAAGGCAGTATCAGAGGACAGTGTTAAGCATTTGATGTACACACTCAGTCAGCAAATGAATTCACACACTCAAGAACTGAACTCTAGGCCAATTGTTTTTGTATAAAAAAATATACTGTTATTTTATTTTAGAACCAAGCAAGCCTGATACAGGTAAGCATTCAATTCTTTTCAGTAATAAGTTACTTGTTGTACACAGTTTTAAAAAGCAATGAAGATTGTACTTGATTTGATTTACAGGGGATGCAGTAGGTTGCAATACTTAGTAAATGCAGTACATTGAAATGAATGGCAGGTAAAATTACTTTTGCGTTACTTTTGTAATCCAGTGCTGGACTCCTAGATTCAGCACTGGGACATTTACTTAAAACAGTTAAGTAATTACATTTTTGTAGTTTGTACGATTTTTAGAGAATATTTTCAGATTTCAAAAGTCCACACGTAGAAACTTTTTGGACCAGTACATTGAAATACATAGGCTTTTCCTGTAAATTGCAGGTAAGTTACTTTTCGGATTACTTTTTCTAACAGTGCTGGATCCTAGATTCAGCACTGGGACATTTCCTGAAAACAGTTGAGAAAATGCGTTTTAGTTAGATGTATGATTTTTAAAGAATATTCTTGTATTTCAAAAGTTGACACTTAGAAACTTTTTCACATAGAACCACCAATGTTATCCTATGGAAGGAAATTCAATTCACAGGTAAGTTACTTTTACGTTACTTTTCCTACTCAGTGCTGGATACCTAGATTCAGCACTGGGACCTTTCCTGCAAATAGTTGAGAAAATTCGTATAGGTTATTTGTGCGATTTTTAAGGAATATTCTTAGTTTTCAAAAGTCGACACTTAGAAACTTTTTGGGAGAAAAAGTGTCAATGTTATTCTATGAGGAAAAACAGGTTATCGGTTTCGAGGTAAGTAATCGATCTTTTGAGTTAGGGTTCTGGGGTTAGACTCAGGGGTCTCCCAGGGTCAGTGATGCACTGTTGTTGCACCCTCAGCGGCACTAGGGCGGCCGGGTGCAGAGTGTTGAGGCCCAATGTTATCCTATGGAGGATAGGGGGACTCCGGTTGGTGGCTGCTGGCAAGCAGGCCACGGGGTTGTGGAAGCAAAGCTCCTAGGGTTAAGCTCAGGGCAAGTTGGGGACCAAGTTAGCACAAAAGGGGCACCCTCAGCGGCACTAGGGCGGCCGGGTGCAGGGTGCTGTTTTGAGGTCGGGTGCCCTGTTGATTTCAATGGAGATTCTCCGGGACAAAGAAACACTGCAGGCTCGGGGACGAGGATCTTCCAGGAGCTACCACCACTTTGAGGGGTAAGTTGGGATGTAGAGGGTTGGTTAGGCACCGCTGGGTTGGGCACACAAGGCCGTGGGGCGTCGGGTGCAGGGGTGCCTGGGATGCGGTAGGGGGGTCCTCTGGATTGAGGCTGTAGGCGTCGTCAGGAGGCTTGAGGCAGGTCAGGGGTCGCCGGATCTCGGGTCAGGATCGCCGGGGGCACCTCCTCGGGGTATTTGCCCACTCGAGCTCGGGCCGGATTCGGCGGTGCAGAGTGTGCGGGATTCGTGGTTCCTGGCTGGCACCAGAGGCTGCAGTTCAAACACGTCCGGTGTTCACGGGAGAAACAGCTTGGAAAGTGAAGGCAGGCAGGTCCTCCGGGGTTTTTGAGGTTGCTGGCCGCTGGACACGCCGGGGTTTTGCAGGAGCAGGTTCGAGGGGAGACAGGCCTGTAGGGCTGGGGCCAAGTCAGTGGGCGTCGTCCTCTTGTTAGCTCTGCACGGCTTCTCGTCCTTCTCCTTCTCTTCTTTTTCTTGTAGTTGCTGGATCTGCCTTCCTGGTTCAGGGCTGCCCCCTAAATACTGTATTTAGGGGCGTTTTAGGGTCTTGAGGTCAGTAGCCAATGGGCTACTGACCTTAGAGTGACTACACCCTTGGTGTGCTCACCCCACGTGGGGGAGTGAGCACAATCCCTAGTCCTGATTGCGGAGTGCCTGCCATCTGCAAGATGGCGAGCACTGGAGAGTGGACTTCACCTCGCCTCCCCCACCTGAGGGGTGGAGTTGGCAGAGGTGGGCACACATCCTGGGCTGGCTAGTTTTTCCCGCCTGTCTTCCCGCCGAAAGGGAGGGGAGACAGGAAGGGTGCCTGCTCCTGATAGCAGGAGAGGCTGGGGGGTCGCATTACAAAGGCTGCCAGGCCTTTGAAGCTCCCCTGCCACAGATGGCTCTTCCTGGCCTGGGGAGGTGTGTACACCTCCCCCAGGAAAGGCTTTGTTTCTAGGCTCAGGGAGCGTAGGCTCCCACCCTAGGGGTCCAGAAACATGTCTCGTGGTGGCAGGCTGGTGTGTACCAGTCAGGGAACCCACCAGAGGCTGGTCGTTTTCAGGGGGCATCTCAACGATGCCCTCTGTGTGCATTTTCATTAAATCCCACACTGGCATCAGTGTGGGTTTAATGTGCTGAGAAGTTTGATACCAAACTGAGCAGTGCAGCCATTATGGTGCTGTGGAGTTCGTAATGACAAACTCCCAGCACCATATACTCTTAATGGCAGCACTGCACTTACAATGTCTAAGAATGGACTTAGACACTGTAGGGGTACAGGGCTCATGCACCTGTACCCTCACCACTGGTATAGTGCACCCAGCTAGAGGGGTGACTGACCTATGCCAGGGCAGTGGGTTGTAGGCATGGCCCACAGAGGTGTGTGCCATGTCGACTCTTCACTTTGTTCTGCACCAAAACACGCAGCCTGCAAAGGCAGTGTGTGTGTGTAAAGGTACAGGGCCTCTAAGGGTGGCACAATAAGTGCTGCAGCCCTTAGAGGTCTTCCCTGGTCACAGTGCCCTGGGTACCTGTGGTACTATTTACCAGGGGCTGACCTGTGGCCAGAGATGCCAATTGGGCACAGTGTTGGGGAAAGAACACAGGCCCTGGGAACCTGATTGGCAGGGACCCGGGGCACATCAAGTCAAAGTGCATCAGTGGTCTGGCAAAAAGTGGGGGGGTTACTGCAACAGAAACCCACTTCCTTACAGTAATCATAAGAACCAATTATGTTTCCTCTAATGGCTGATTGAGCTCTAGCAGATTCCTTACCCCTCCTGAAATGAGTGGAAGAGTGCCTTAGGCTCAGAGGTATCCTAAATATATTTCCCAAAAGTTTAAAATTTTACATAGACTTAACATCATGCCACTGTGCTTGTATAAAATTGACCAACCCCTGCTCTTGTTTGTCCCAGGTCTCTGGGTATTGCAGTTTCATTTGTTCACTTGATTTGAGAATGTCCCATGGTAGCTAGATTTTAGACGGTATGCATTGAAAAAAATTACAGCAGCCACAAAAGGACATTGTGATGAATTGTGGATTAAGTTTAGCACCCAAAGCAAAAAGACTGTACATCGAAGTTTCTGCAAATAGCTTATGACTGGTAATATGAAGAAATTTAATAGACATTTCAGTGATGCAAAATAACCAGTAGTGGTCGGAAATTGTGAATGACAACAGGTACATAGACAATGCCTGGTATACATATTAAGTCACATGACACGTTGAAAGAAATTCTGTGATTGCTGTAGTTGAGGGATGCTGGATTAGGCTACCTTATTTGGTCTCAGAAAGTCACTAAAAGTACTGTTTGGAAATTTCTAATGTACCTTTTTTTCATGAGGAATGAAAAATACCATCAAGATAGCATGCCACAACAAAACCTGAACATCAGCAGAACTCTACTGCAGAGAGGACTCACAAAAGTCATTATCATCCAAATATAGCATTTTACACCACATCACAATAATAAAGGTTTACATAAATTCAAGATAGTAATAAGTGGTCTCTGTTTCCTCTGGAATGATAGTGAGGTCTATTTTCCATATGCAATTGCCTGTTCAGAATAAAAGCCAGAATTTAGTGACTGCCAACATTGTCTGCTTGATGATGAGTTCTGTCTTGCCAAGATCAGGCCAGAGACTTTCTAACTAACAACATTGTATTGAACGGCAAGTGCTTATGTTCTGTAGCACCGATGTGTATTGCTTGTGTCCAAAAATTATGAGGGTTGAGGTTAGTTGATACCTGATGTGGCAAATTAGGTTCATGTTTCTGTTGATTTTGTCGCAGAAAATGTTAAGCTAATTACAGGAGACTTTCTCAATAACTACAGGGGATAATACATCTGAACCAGACTCCAAATTGTCTAAATGCATAGTTTAGCTGGCTTCAAAACATGATTGGAAGCCAAAAGAGCTGCACTCATGATATCTCTTTGAATAGTGCTACAAATATCTTTTGTCTACTCTGAAGATAATTTATTTAAGTCTGAAATATTAGTATCTCTCAATACATCATAGTAGTCAAAGATTGAATGAGATTACAGAAAGACTCATATGACTGGGTTAAGTTGATATGAAATTCTGCCAGAAAATGTGACTTGAAGCATTTCACTAATAGGAGATGCTGATCTGGGCTATTATGATTTCGTGACCTCAGCTCCAGGTAAGATAAGTCTGCATCTTTGTAATAATTGGGCATACACATTAACATAATGCTCACTCATTTGACTGGAGAGCTCTCTGGAGCCTCAGTCCTCATTGTATGAAATCCTGTGAGTGCTCTAGTCGATGAGAAGCTTAATGACATGCTGGATTGGGCTGCTTCATTTGGTCTCAGACAATGGCTAATGTACCATGTGGAAATCTCTGATGTACCTTTCGTTGGCAATGTGATTTTCTATTGTAATTCCAACTGGGTGTTGTTAAAACACAAAACAACACAAGAAACCCTAAAATGGTGCACAGCTCTCTTGTTGCATCCTAGATCAATCCTTTCTGTGGTCCATTAAATAGTGAAGATAAGTGTGCCAATGGATATGCTTGATATTCTTGGTATGTAACATACAATTTTCAATTCATCCAACCTCAAAATACAACAGTTTTGCACAGTACAAACTAAGTACTTTAGCCCATCCAAATTATTCAAATTTGGGTACAGGAGGGATTCGGCATTTGCCCTGAGCAGGTGGCTTGAGTCAGTTGAGGTTTATATGTTTGCTGATTGTCAACCTCTTGCAGAAATCAGGATCTGTATTTTCATAAACTAAGTTATCTGACTGATTGCTGTTTTAGACCCTTGGTTAAAATTATTATTTTTGGATCAGCTAATGGGAGCCATAGAAAATATCAGGAAGTTATTTTTATTTTGATAGTCATTGCTACGCTATGCATTGTAGAAAATTGGACTGACAAGAAACCTCCTTATTTTAGACAGTGGTGCCTTTCGTTTGTAAATCATTATGAATTTGAATTAGCTATAAACGAAAAGTCAAAGAAGGTCAACATTTATTTAATGGGCACCAGCTTGTTGAAAGTATAGGTTGGCTGAGATTGATACAGTTTTAAGAATCCTGTAATCAGATAAATTGTGTTTTTTAGTTATAAGTAGGCCCTTATCATTCATACTTCTTGAAATTATTATACATGCGCGATACATGCGCTCCCAGATGACTACATGATAGCAAGGCAAGATCGAGAGGGTCAAAGAGGTGGCGGAATTGCAATAATTTATAAATCTGCAATGAAGTGCAACATTAAGGAAGCAAAACTGTGAGGCGTGCCTATTTACACTGTCAGCTGTGGAAGATAACACCATAGCGGGTTTTCTAATCTACCGCCCACCAGGCCCAGTTGCCCAATTTATGGCCAGACTGGAGGAGAAAGTAGCTCACCCAGTTCTCCGGTATAAAAATTTCCTTATCTTAGGCGACTTGAACATACACTTTGATAATAAACAGAACCGGGAAGCGCAAGTCATATGTAAGGACCTGATGACACTGAACCTAGTGCAAAAAGTTGGAATGTCAACACACCAAGGGGGACATATCTTAGATCCGATCTTCTCCAATTCAACGGAGACAGAGGTGGGAACACGATGGCCAATACCCTGGTCGGACCACTACTTAGTCCCTTTTACGGTGCCCTCTCACAGACAGAGGGCTAAGAAACCGGCACAGAAAGTCACGAACAGGAAATGGAATAAATGTAATCCCAATATATTCACCCAGGCATTGATGAAAAACAATCTTACACTAGACAAATATGTAAACTTAGCCAATAGCCAATTCGAGGCATGGATAAAGGAGGCTTTAGATGAGACGGCACCTTGGAGCACTAGGATCTCCAAGAGACAAAGCATCGGCACCATGGTTTAATGAGGCACTGATGAGAGCCAAAAAAGAGTGTAAGCAGCTTGAACGTGCATGTCGTAAAGACTATTGTAGTAAGGCCAAAGAGAACTATAAAAAGGAATTAAAAAAATATCATGCCTTAATTAAGAAAATAAGATGTGACTTTTACACGGAAATTATTGAAAGGGCCAGTAATTCCTCCAAAGAAATGTTCTCCATACTGAAGTCCCTTAAAGCACGCGAAAATATAAATAATGAGGCAGTCGCTTCTGTGGAGAGCTGCAATAAAGTAGCAGAATTCTTCGCAAACAAAGTGACAAAAATATATGACACTTTCCCAGTGGAAGCGCGGCAAGGGAGAAGCACGACATGCAGACGTGATATCACATTTGCAGGTGAGACCCTTGACGAATTTATGATTCAGGATGTAGAAGAACTTAAAGTCACAGCAAATGGGATTAAATCAGGCTCCCCACTAGACCCTGCCCGCCCGGAGATACTAATGCAGGGAGCAAACCTTATTATGCCATATATCTCTGAACTCATCACATGTTCCTTTCAGGCAGGAGAGGTTCCCATTAAATGGAAACAAGCTATAGTTTGGCCACTCAAAAAGAAACCATCTATAGATCAAGCAGTTCTGGAGAATCTACGCCCCATTTCACTGTTACCATTTACGGCTAAGATAGCTGAAAAAGTAACGAATAAACAACTAGTAGATCATATTAACAAGAATGACCTATTGCACCCCTCCCAATCAGGTTTTAGAGCTGCACACTCTACGGAGTCAGCACTACTCCTGGCAACAGAAACAATGAGAAAATACGCTGACGAAGGGCAGACAGTTGCACTGATCCTATTGGACCTCAGCGCGGCGTTTGACACCGTTTCCCATAAGCTGCTCCTCCAGAGGTTAGAGGCATGTGGTGTTTGGGGAAATGCACTGCGCTGGATGACATCCTTTCTATCCGCGCGGAGCTTCCAAGTCGCACAACAGTCTTACCTATCTAAGAGCATCCCCCTGCCCCAGGGTGTCCCACAGGGATCGACGCTGAGCCCAACTCTATTTAATTTTTACGTGGGACCACTGGCTGAGCGAGTGGAAGAGCATAAGGTGTCCATTGTGTCATAAGCTGACGACACGCAGCCAATTGTGATGCTGTCTCAAGACAGGGAACAGGCAGCAATCCGATTCTCCAAGTGTCTGGAAGAGGTGGCAGCATGGATGTCTAACCACTGCCTTAAGCTCAATGGGAATAAGACGGAGGTGATGATTGTGGGCAAGGCCCCAACCATTTGGTCATCAGCCTGGTGGCCTGAGACACTGGGCCAATTACCTACACCGAAATCAGAAGTAAAAAATCTCGGAGTATGGTTTGACTCCGAACTGGCATTCGACAGCCAGATTCGGAAAGTAGCGGGCAAATGCTATGGGACCATGAAAATCCTGAGAAAGATTCTTGATCTCCTGCCACCTAATGCTAGGAAAACCATAGTACAGTGGAGAGGTGTGGTGCAGCGGCCAGGGCAGCTGACTTCGGAGCACAGGGCTCACGGTTCGATCCCCGGCTCCGGCGGCAGCTCAGCTCAGCACCTTGTGACTCTGGGCAATAGCTCACTTAATTTCCATGACGGCCCCCAGCGCCTTGAGACTCGTAAGGGTGAGTAGTTCGCGCTTTACAAATACGGATTTAGATTTTTTACATGCCGTGGTAACTTCCCAATTGGACTACGGCAATGTGCTATACCTAGGTGCCACAAGAAAGGGCTATCCAAATTACAGACGGTGCAAAATGCGGCGGCTCGCTTGGTACTAAGTCTCCCGAGAAGAGACTCCGCAAAGAAAGCCTTGGCAGAATTGCACTGGCTACCAGTGGAGAAGAGAATCGTGTTCAAGGCAATGTGCCACTGTCACCGTATTCTATCAAAAGAAGGCCCACGGTACCTACAACCGCTGTTAACACAGTACACACCATGCCGAAACCTAAGATCTAAGGGTATGGCATTGGTGACTGTACCAAGAATATCTAAAGCCAGAATGGGGGCACGCTCCTTCAGATACCTCGCAGCAAAAGCATGGAACACTCTACCAATGGCCCTAAGAACAGAACCATGCGAAACTAAATTTTGCAAACAACTGAAGACATGGTTATTCCTAACAGCATACTAAATTTAGCATGCTGACCAGAGTGAGTGACCAGCTGTGATATGCAAATAATGTTGTTCCGTACCCGTTCAGAGTGCCTGTTCCAGCGCGGGGACACACCGGTGGTGTAACCATGCGCTCTATAAATGGCTAAACTAAACTAAACTAAACATTTTTTATTACTGGCTTTTATATTATTGAACTAATGCTTTTATAGTATTGGGATAACACGTTTTGCTACAAGCATCTGTATGGACATATGTTATATCTGGTTTTTCTTGCTTTCTCAATATTTTCTTTTTAAAAAGCAATTTTGTTTTTTAAAGGATGTAATGGTACATTTTGAGCCCAGGTTAAGTGTCATTCTAGTCCTCTGGGGAATTAAGGCCAATTAGGCAATTCTTGTGAAAGGTATTGCCTTTGACCTTAGAAACACAGGTTCCAGGCACTACTGTGAGCTCTGTGAATCACTCAATAACTCCTCCTTGGACTTCGTCGTTCAGGGTAACAAGGCTGAACAGTCAAGGCTTACTCTTGAAGGTTAGTGTAAAGCAGAATGCCTAGTTCAATTAGCACTTGTAGCACGCGATTGTCGGCGACTACGACTTGGTGAAATGTGTTCAGTAGGATCTGCACTACAGACACCAGCTGGCACTTGACAGTTGTCATGCTGCCTTCTGTGTCTTGCAGAGCCTCCAACCATTGCCCATTAATGGTGACCCACTGCCTATACTTTGAAGTATTTGCAGGTATGTGGGCTTTTGGCTCCATTTCTCTATCCCCCAGGAAACTCAGTCCATCCCCCAAACATAACTGGGACTACCTCCTCCCCGAGCACTACACTCACCAACCCTGGTGTCTGCTCACCGGTGGGGATGTGCCCTCTTGGAACATTTGGAGTCACGCTTGTTCTGCTCATACTTGTAGCACTTTATACATTGGGGTACAGACCTCCCTGTCTTATGGTCAAAGAAACCCTTCTTTTTAGAAACAGACCGGGACTGGTTACCACTACTTTCTTGGGAATTATTTTGGAGGCCTTTTGAGAACTTCTTGTTTTTGTTTTTCTCCCCCCTCTTTCCTCTGTTGGAAACCCTGACCACCTTTGTGGGTGTGTCCCCCAGATACCTTTTGGGCACTCTAGTGTTAGCCCAGAGGTCCTCCTCCTCAGCGAGCTTCCTGGGGTCAGTCAGCTTACTGTCAACTAGGAGCTGGCGCAACTCTGTAAAACAGATACTGAACATGTGCTCTCTCATGATCAAATGATACAACCAATCAAAATCATTCACTTTGCTGCCCCTCACCCACCCATTCAGTGCCTTACTGGAGTAATCAATTAAATCTACCCAGGATTGGTTGGGGAGCTTCTGGCTGTTTCTGAATCTTTGCGATACAAAAGGGGATGATGGACGGAACGCTTGAGCCAATCAAACACTCACCCCCAGTCAACTGATCTGGGTTTAATCCATCATCATTCTTTAGCTCACTCCACCACCCCAGTTCAGACATGGCCATATGCAAATCAGTCTGACCCTGTGCCTCATGGGAACAGTCCAGCCCGAACTGCCAAGCCATGTCTTCCCTGGACCGGAAACAAGCATCCTAGGACCGGTTTCTGGCATTCCAGCCGTCATCAGCCAGGCTTGCTTGAATCCAGTGGCAAAGTGAGCAAGGGACCCACGTCTGGGCATACCCCCGCCAACTTAGGGCGAACAAAGCGATACAAAGGGGATGATGGACAGAACGCTTGAGCCAATCAAACACTCACCCCCAGTCAACTGATCTGGGTTTAATCCATCATCATTCTTTAGCTCACTCCACCACCCCAGTTCAGACATGGCCATATGCAAATCAGTCTGACCCTGTGCCTCATGGGAACAGTCCAGCCCGAACTGCCAAGCCATGTCTTCCCTGGACCGGAAACAAGCATCCTAGGACCGCTTTCTGGCATTCCAACCGTCATCAGCCAGGCTTGCTTGAATCCAGTGGCAAAGTGAGCAAGGGACCACGTCTGGGCATACCCCGCCAACTTAGGGCGAACAAGCGATACAAAGGGGATGATGGACGGAGCGCTTGAGCCAATCAAACACTCACCCCCAGTCAACTGATCTGGGTTTAATCCATCATCATTCTTTAGCTCACTCCACCACCCCAGTTCAGACATGGCCATATGCAAATCAGTCTGACCCTGTGCCTCAGGCTGGACTGTTCCCATGAGGCACAGGGTCAGACTGATTTGCATATGGCCATGTCTGAACTGGGGTGGTGGAGTGAGCTAAAGAATGATGATGGATTAAACCCAGATCAGTTGACTGGGGGTGAGTGTTTGATTGGCTCAAACATTCCGTCCATCATCCCCTTTGTATCGCTTGTTCGCCGTAAGTTGGCGGGGGTATGCCCAGACGTGGGTCCCTTGCTCACTTTGCCACTGGATTCAAGCAAGCCTGGCTGATGACGGCTGGAATGCCAGAAACCGGTCCTAGGATGCTTGTTTCCGGTCCAGGGAAGACATGGCTTGGCAGTTCGGGCTGGACTGTTCCTATGAGGCACAGGGTCAGACTGATTTGCATATGGCCATGTCTGAACTGGGGTGGTGGAGTGAGCTAAAGAATGATGATGGATTAAACCCAGATCAGTTGACTGGGGGTGAGTGTTTGATTGGCTCAAACATTCCGTCCATCATCCCCTTTTGTATCGTTTCTGAATCTTTGGCAATACTTTTCGGGAGTCATCGAAAATTTGGCAATTAAAAGGGCCTTCATAGGGGTGTACCTGATTTGGTCCCTAACCTCTAACGTCAGAAGTGTGTCCCTC
Organism: Calotriton arnoldi; assembly: GCA_963921515.1. Classification (NCBI taxonomy): domain Eukaryota; kingdom Metazoa; phylum Chordata; class Amphibia; order Caudata; family Salamandridae; genus Calotriton; species Calotriton arnoldi. The sequence goes on along the minus strand of CAWUFW010002794.1, from coordinate 898,083 downwards.
CCAATTGTAGGCATGTGTTTCCACAGACCACCCCACTTCCCCCCCCCCCAGTGCTCCTCAGGAACCCTGTGTAGATCGAGTGCAACCTCATAAGCAGAAAAACCCTTATCAATCTCATCTCCCACCACATAATTGAGCACCAAATCCTTGGGTATACGAAACCTTTTTCCTCCTTCAGGAACTGCATTTGTGCTGCCACCATTATTACTGGAATCAGACTACCTGGCCTTGATGTCCAGTTCCTTAAGGCCCAGCTCATAAGCAAACAAACGTTTCTTCGCAGCCAAGGAATTTACAGCCTCTCTTTCAGCCTTTCTCACCTCAGCTTCAATTGCCATCTGCAGATTGAATTCTCCCTCCTCTGCGTCAGCTCCTTTGGGGATAGGCCATGGGTGGAGCCACTGCTTCCTTCTCTCACAGGGAGCTCAAATCCAGGGGTGTCCCCCTCAACTGCTGTAGGTAGTTCCTCAGAAAAGCCTTTCTCAGGCTCCTCCAAACCATCATCCTCTTTGGAGCGGGCCTCTGCCCAGGCCCTCAGTGCCTTTTGAAACTCCACCTTCTTGGTGGCTCCTTAGGCAGGTACCTCCATCTCCTTGCAGAAGCTTTTCAATTGGGCCACTGTCTAACTCCATGGTTCTAGTTGCAAAAACAGCCAGAGACATGATGTAGAGGATGAATCAAAAATGCAAAGCAGGGTACACAGAAGAAAAATCCGAAATGGTCTTCAATGTGGAAGGGTAGTGTACACCTTGCTATTGTATGGGTTTGTACATACACAAGTCCTATAATCACCACTGATCCCCAATGTTAGAAATTGGGTTTCTGGTTGGCAAAGGTATGCACCCTGTTTAATCAGGAATGACAATCCTAGTCAGGGTAAGTCACAACACACCATACATTATCCTGTGCCCACCCTCTGGTAGCTTGGCACAGAGCAGTCAGGCTTAACTCAAGAGTCAGTGTGTAAAGTATTTGTGCAACACTTCATACAATAACACAATGAAACCAGCACAAAAAGACTCCACACCGGGTTCTAAAAATAGATTATGATTTTATAAATAAAATAAGACCAAAACAACAAAAATCCATCAAGGAGAAGTCGTGATATTAATTTTTAAAGAATAAATGTCAAAATACTGCTTAGAAGCAATAAGTACTTAAATAGGTTATCTGGTTGTGCTGGACCTGGGAAAGTCAAAAGTTCAGGCCGACTGCGATGGAATGCAGGCTGGATACAGGGATCCACTTGGGCCCATGGAACCAATGTACCTTGATCGGGGATGCGCTGTCATCGATGAGGATGCGAGGTATAGCTCAGATGATGCATCGGTGTCGGCCATGCAGTGGACGAGATGTGTCGATTTTCTTCACGCGACTGTGGTGATGCGGCAGTACCAAGTGCGAGGCAACCGGTTGGGATGTGAAGCGCGGCTGCTGCTCCCACAGTATTCCGAACGCGATGAGCTGGTTCCAGGGGCGATGCACTGCTTCCGGGGATGATGCGCTGGGTCAGCTCCACGCAATGACTAGAATGCACTGGTTCTGACTCACGTGAAGGTGAAGATGCGCCGTTTCCATTGAGGATGCATGGGTTCTTGATGAAGCAGCACCTTAGGCCTCACATCTCAGGGTCCAGAACCGGGGTGGCACCACTTTGCAGGGCAGACTCACAGCTTGCAGAGTCCAGGTACAGATGCAGGTGGTTCAAGTCTTTGATGTCCCTGAAACTTGGGAACAGATGGCAATCCTCAAAGACCTTGGAGTCACCCTGGGTTGAAGTGATGCAGGTCCAGTCCTTCTCACCCAGGCAGGAGAACAGCAGGGAGCAGGGCAGCTCAGCAAGGAAAGACGACAACAAGGCAGAGTTCAGCAAAGCAGCAGTCCAGCAAAGTGGCAGTCCTTTCAGCAGCACAACATCTCTTCTTCCTGGCAGAGTAGTCACAAGACCAGAAATGTACTTACTTGGTAGTGCCAGAGGTCCAGTACTTATACCCAGTGGTGCCTTTAAAGTGGGGGAGACTTCAAAGAAAGCTTTAAAATACATAGAGGTTCTTCCTTCCTGCCCAGGCTCCAGACACTGCAGAGGGGTAATCAATTCTTTGTGTGGGGACAGGACACAGTCCTTTCAGGTGTAAGTGTCAGCTCCTCCCTCCCCTCCTCTGCAGGATGGGCCATCTGCATGCAGATGACCACTCAGTCACACCTATTCTTCCTTTGTGTGTGACTGTCTATAGGGAATGTAGTAAGTCAGCTGTCACCCTCCCCAGACGTGTAGTGCAAAGAAAGGCAGAAGGCACCAAATGGCTGCAGTAAGTAAATGCCAAGTTTCTAAAAGTGCTGCAGTAACAAAAGATGGACAGAATGCTGAATAAATCAAACATTCACCCCACTCAAGCGATCTGGGTTAAATCCATTGTTCCTTTGCTCACTACGCCACTCTAGTTTGGGCCCAGCCATATGCAAATCAGTCTTGACCCTGCTCCTCATGGGAACAGTCCAGTCCGAACTGCCACCCAGGTCCTCCCTGGACTGGAAACAAGCATCCTGGGACAGGTTTTAGGGTATCACCCCTCATCAACCAGGCTAGCTTGAATCCTGTGGCACAGCGAGCAAGGGACCCATGTCTGAGCATACCCATCCCACATAGGGTGAAAAATGCTGTGGCAACAAATGAGGGACGGAATACTGAATACATCAAACATTCACCCCCAGTCAAATTTATTTTGTGATGTTGCTCTGTGCACCCTAAGTGGCTAAGGGTATGCCCAGACGTGGGTCCCTTGCTCGCTGCGCCACTGGATTCAAGCTAGACTGGCTGATGAGGGGTGATACCCCAAAACCAGTCCCAGGATGCTTGTTTCTGGTCCAGAGATGACCTGCTTTGGCAGTTTGGGCTGGACTGTTCCAATGGATGCAGGGACAAGACTGATTTGCATATGGCTAGGTCCAAACTGGGGTGATGTGGTGAGAAAAATAACGATGGATTAAACCCAGATCTGTGACTGGGGGTGAGTGTTTCAAAAGTTTCAATACTCCATCCATCATTTTATTTTATTATGTTGCTCTGTGTGCCCTAAGTGGCTAAGGCAATGCCCAGACATGGGCCCCTTGCTCGCTATGGCACTGGATTCAAGCTAGACTGACTGATGAGGGGTGATACCCTAAAACCATTCCCAAGATGCTTGTTTCTGGTCCAGAGAGATGACCTGCTTTGGCAGTTCGGGCTGGACTGTTCCAATGGAGAGCAGGGTCAAGACTGATTTGCATACGGCTGGGTCCAAACTGGGGGGACATGGTGAGCAAAATAACAATGGATTAAACCCAGATCTGTGACTGGGGGTGAGTGTTTGAAAAGTTTCAACACTTCGTTCATCATTTTATTTTATTATGTTGCTCTGTGTGCCCGAAGTGGCTAAGGGTATGCCCAGACGTGGGTCTCTTGCTTGCTACGCCACTGTATTCAAGCTAGGCTGGCTGATGAGGGGTGATACCCCAAAACCAGTCCCAGGATGCTTGTTTGTGGTCCAGGGACGACCTGCTTTGGCAGTTCGGGCTGGACTGTTTCAATGGGGAGCAGGGTCAAGACTGATTTGCACATGGCTAGGTCCAAACTGGGGTGATGTGGTGAGCAAAATAACAATGGATTAAACCCAGATCTGTGACTCGGGGTGAGTGTTTGTAAAGTTTCAACACTCCATCCATCATTTTATTTTGTGATGTTGCTATGTGCACCCTAAGTAGCTAAGGGCATGGCCAGACGTGGGTACCTTGCTCGCTGCACCACTGGATTCAAGCTAGACTGGCTTATGAGGGGTGAAACCTGAAACCGGTCCCAGGATGCTGGTTTCCAGTCCAGGGAGGACCTGCCTTGGCAGTTCGGGCTGGACTGTTCCCATGAGGAGCAGGGTCAAGACTGATTTGCATATGGCTGGGTCCAAACTGGAGTAATTTGGTGAGCAAAATAACAATGGATTAAACCCAGACCCGTGACTTGGGGTGAGTGTTTGAAACGTTTCAACAGTCCTTCCATCATTTTATTTTTGTTATGTAACTTTTTAAAAGTGGCATTTGCTAAACTGGAATTTAAAATCCAACTTCAACATAAGTTGTAATTTTAAATTGTGAGTTCAGTGACACTAAACTTGAAGTCTACCCCGTCACAATTGGGAATTACACTTAAAAGATGCAATAAGTTAATCCCAATGTTATCCTACGGGAGAGATGGGCCTTGCAGTAGTGAAAAACTAAATTGGGTGTTTTTCAATACCAGGACATGTAAAACTCAAAAGTACATGTCCTGCCTTTTAAATACAGGGCACCTTGTCCTGTGGCTAGACAGGGCCTGCTTTAGGGGTGGCTTATATGTATGAAAAGGGAAGGTTTAGGCCTGGCAAAAGGGTTACCTTGCCAGGTCAAAGTGGCAGTTTAAAACTGCACATACAGGCTCTGTAATGGCAGGCCTGGGCCATGGTAAGAGGGCTACTTAAGTGGGTGGCACAATGAGTGATACAGGCCCACTAGTAGCATTAGCATTTAGTTTACAGGTCCTGGGCACATATAGTGCACTTTACTAGGGACTTATAAGTAAATTAAACATGCCAATTGGGAATTCACCAATGTTGCCATGTTTAGGGGGGAGAGCACACACACTTTAACACTGGCCAGCAGTTGTAAAGTACACAGAGTCCTAAAACCAGCAAAAATTAGTTCAGAAAAATGGAGGCAGGCAGGCAAAAAGTTTGAGGAAGACCACCCTAAGACTGTCGGGTCTAACTAGGACAGTAACCAACAGAAGCCACTGGTGGCTGTCAGTGTTAAGAGCCAGAGCCCAGGCCATCCAGGGTTCCCTGGCCTCTGAGGTTTCCCCAGGCATTTTGTACCCTACTTCTACTCTACCTCCCACCAGTTCAGGGGTGGTATCCTGACACTGGCCAATCAGCCTCTGAGTCTATCCCCCAGCTAAGGGAGATCATGAATGGTATAATAACCTGCCCCTGGGGAATACTTACCTCTAAGGCCACATTGGCCACCTCTGTAGAGGTCCCACCAGTGGGTGGTTTCTTAGGATAGACAAAGTCTAGTTGGGAACAATCAAAGCAGCTGGCTGGAAATGGGGGGCCCTTGGCCACCCCCACCAGAATCTCCTCCCTGTTTCTCAGAAGGGGCATGGGAACCCTTTCCCTGCCCTTACTCCTGGACCTGTTTGTGTCTCCCTTGACCTCCCTTTCACTCTGCTGGGGGGAACCTGAACCATCCTTCTTAGGGTCACTCACAGGTACCTTCTTCTGGTCCTTGGTGCTGAGCCATGGACCGGCTCCTTAGCAAGTTCCCTGGGGTCAGAGAGCTTTTTTTTACAGGTTTTGGAGCAGACCTGCAAAACAAAGACTGAACATGTGCTCCTTTTACAAATTGTACACCCCCTAATAATCATTTACTTTACTGCCCTTCACCCAACCATCTAGTGCCTTGCAAAAGGAATCCACGAAATCCACACAATCCACCCAGCTCTGTTGGGCCAGTTTCTGACAGCCCCTAAACGTCTGCCTATACTTTTCTGGGGTAAGATCATACTTCCTGACAAGGGCTTGCTTCAAGGGAGAATACCACATCCTGTCCCCCTTCTCTAGGGATATTATGGTGTCCCTCCCATCATTAGGGATGTGCTTCCACAGAGTTTCCCCCAATCCTCCTCAGGGATCCCGTACATCTGTAAAGCAATCCCATAGGCCTCAAACCACTTGTCGATTTCTTCCTCCACAACAAAGTCAGGCAGCAGACCTTTCGGAATATGGACCCTCTTGTCTCCAGAGGGAACTGCAGGTAAGTTGCAGCCATCACTGCTGGACCCTACCTGCCTGACCTTGATGGCCAGCTCCTTCAAAAGCAGTTCATGAGCAAACAAGATTTTCTTTTCTTCCACGGCCAGTTTCCTTTCCTCCATTCTCGATTGGGCCATCTGTGGTTTGAAATCCCTCTCCTCCCTCCTCTCCACCAGTTCCTCTGGGGACAGGCTGTGGGAAGAGACACTGCTTCCTGTCCTGACAGGGGGCTCCACTACAGGGATCAAGTCATCCCACCCAACTGTAAGTGGTACCACAGGAAGATCCTCTGCAGGCCCCTCCATCTCATTATCCTCTTCTAAGGCTCAACCAGTGACTGATGGACTTCCGCCCAGGCCCTCAGTGCCTTGTGGAGCTCTACCTTCCTGTGGTGCTCTTAGCTGGAAGTCCCCTCCTCTTGCTGATTTCCTTGAGCAGGGCCACAGTGTAGACATCCATGTTGGCCAGCTCAAACACCATTCTTGCAGGTATGGTCTCATGCTCAACAGTCAGGGATAAAATTTAGAAAACCAAAAAGGCCAATCAAGGAGAATTTAAAATTCAAATTGATCTCAGATATGAGACAGTAGTATACACCAAATCACTGTATGGCAATGCACAAACACAAGTCCAAAATCCCACCAATGTAAGAAATTGGATTGTTGGTTGACTGGGGTGTCAGCCCTGGTCGAGTAGCAATCACAATTCGTGACAGGGTGAGACACAAGCCAATTCTAAATTAAACTGTGCTGAACCCTCTAGCAGCTTGGCACAGAACAGTCAGGTATAATTTAGAGGCAATGTGTAAAGTATGTGTGCAACACTTCAAACAGTAATAAAGTGAAAAGCTCCATGCAAAAAGCATCCCACACCAATTTACAAAGATAGAACATATTTTAATTAAATAAAACAAGACCAAAAAGACACAAATCCAATTCATAGAACCAGAGATATGCAATTTTTATTTTTTTTGTGAAAATAACACCAAATAGCACCAAGAGCCGACTGTGGATATCTGGTCACGCCAGACCAGGGCATACTCTCAAGTTCAGGCCGATCGCCATGGAGATTGGGACAACTACAGGGACCCTGTTAGGCCCAAAATACCTTAAATCCTGGTTTGCAGAGCATTGTGAGGATCTGCATTGAAGATGCGTCACGCAGCCGTAGCGATTAATTAGTTCCGAGATGCCGCAAGGCTGCGATGCGAAGCCCTGCGTCGCCGTCGTGGATCCCATCACAGGGCTTGCAATGCGAAGTCTGACATCGAGGATGCTGTGCGCAGTAGGGGCAATGCGTTCGTTAGAAAGAGCTATGCGGCTGGGATGCAGAGTCTGGTGTCGTCACCAAGGCTGCCTTCGATGAGGGATGTGAGGGCGTGCGCCGAGGATGTGTTGTGCAGTGGCTGCTCTGATGGGCTGCTGGCAGAGCACCGTAAGCCCACTTCTAAGGGTCCAGGACTGGGGTGGCACCACTTGACAGGGCAGACTCTCTGATGGCTGAGTCCAGGTGCAGGTGCACAATTGGTTGAAGCCTTCTGTGTCCCTGAGGCTTCAGATCAGGAGGCCAGCCAACTTGCTCTTGGAGTCACTCTGGGTTCTGAGTTCAAGAGATGCAGTCCTACTCACCCAGGCAAATGGGCAGCGGGCAGCAGTCCAGCATAGTGGCAGTCCTTTAAGCAGCACAGCAGTCTTTCTTGATGGAGGAGTATCCATAGGTCCAGAAGTGTACTGAAGTGGTGGTGTCTGAAGTCCAGTATATATACCCAGTTGTGCCTTTGAAGTGGGGAGAAGATTCTAGAGGCATGCCTTTGAAATGCACAGGTGCCCTGCCTTTCTGGCCCTCACTCCAGTGGAGAGAGGAGACAACCTATTCACGTGTAAGTGCGGCTGGGCCAGCACCTACCTCCCATCCTGCCAGTAATGGTCCATTCAGTCCCACCTAAGCTCCCCTTTGTGTGTGGTTGTCTAGGAGGTATACACAAAGTCCAACTGTCAACTACACCAAATCATGTGACCCAGAGACGGGCTGCAGGCACCAAAAGGCTGAGGCAAGAAAAGGCAAGATAAACCCAACTTTCTAAAAGTGCCATTTTAAAAGTTGTAATTTAAAATCCGTCTTTACGTTAGGATTTGAAATTGTGATTCTGGAGACAGCAACCATGAAATGGTCGTCTGGTCCCATTTGGAAATTACGCTTATAAAATATAATAAGTTAACTCCAATGTTATCCTATGGGAGATGTAATCCTTGCAGTAGGGAAGAACCCATTTAAGGGTTTTTTTACTATCAGGATATGTAAACCTTAAAAGTACATATCCAACTTTTTAAATACCCTGCACCCTGTCCTTTGGGTGACTTATATTTATTGAAAGGAAGGTTTGGGTCTGACAAAAGGTTCATTTTGCCAGGTTGGCATGACAGTTTAGAACTGCACACAGACAGGGTGCAATGTCAGGCCTGAGACATATTTAGAGTACCACTTAAGTGGGTGACACAATCAGTGTTGCTGGCACACTAGTACTGTTGCTCGAATATGAGTTTTCCTTGAAAAATGAAAGACAAGAGGCATCTGGCAAAACAGGAACTGTTGGTTTAATTAAATGCAGCAGCCGGGTGAACAGGCAACAGAGCTGGGGTCTGAAGACTGTCTCAAAGCTCATTGGTTTTGGCTGTCATTTTATATATTACATGAGGCATCCTAAAACGATTGTACATTCCTTTGGAGGCAGAAATTTGGGCCTAGTCTTGGGGTCATAAAACTGGCCTTTTAATAAGAAGCGCAGGTGGGCCTCGACCTTACGTGGACACAATGAAGGGCCAGTGGGTACATGTCCAGATGTCCTGCATGGGGAGCACGTGATCACTGCTTGTAATGTGCATGCTGTGTTCTGATCAGCTGTGTGTTCCTAACTTAGTGTGGCATCTGACTTTATGGTGTTTTTGGGAATGCGCTCCCCTCCGGCCAAACTTGCTTTATTGGGGCCAATCGACCTCAGACCATTGTGGTGTTGCTGCCTATCTGTGGGATCGATCTGGGTTTTCCTGTTTGCGCGTTTGTCTAAGGGTTACATGCCCCCCACCTGTGAACTGTCATTCAGTTGCTTCAGGCCTAGGTCGCAGGGCCTGCCTGACCATGAATTTCTTACTCTGGGTTGAGAGGAGGTCATATTGGGTGAATTCAACAACAGAGATGTCAGTTCGTTATTATTATACGTACATATATCATGATGTACATCAACATCGTATTTTTCAATATTAACATTCCCCCTCTGGTTTTCAACTACATCATTTACCTCATACATCATGACAGTCACTTTATTTGAGGTTTGCTGTGTATCTTTTGTGTCTATTACTAATCCCCTAGTTACTTGCATTCTACCTAACTTGAGGACTGTGTGTTTACAGCAGGAAACCACACAAAAAATAGCACAAAGGGGGCGTGGCCGACCAACATGGCCGCACGGACGTGACTCCGCGCGGCTCCGTTCCGAGCCCAAGAGAGCCACCTTCATTTGCACCCGAAAAGCCTGTTTAAGCTCCTGGCCGGACTGCGGGAGACGTGCTGTACCAGGAAGGCGCTGTAAGTCCTGGGGGCCCGTGTCCATCGCTGCCGTTTGAATCGGAGGAGAGACGGGCCTGCAGCGCGGAGCAGCTCTCAAGATGGCGGTGGCCGGGAAAGTAATGTGAGTGAGCCGGCGGGCGCGCCGTGCCCGGACCCCCGCATCGGCGGTGGAAACGCGCTTTTGCCCTCAGACTAGATCCCTCCCTCTTCCGACAAAGGGTCTCCAGGGATGCTCAGCGGGAAGTCCGGACCGGCCGTATGCGGCCCGTGAGAAAGAATAGCTGGCAAAATGGCAGCGTTGTGAGCGGGGAAAGAGCCTGGGTCGCCTGAAACAGTCGCTGCGGCTGTGGCTCGCCGGGAAGCTTGGAGGCTGCCATCCCTCCCCCCGAGCACTGAATTCAAGTACAAACAGAACAAGTCAACGGAGTGCTCCTCCACCATCAGACCTGCTCGCTCCCACCGCCGCAGAGGAAGAAAACACAGAGGTACACTTGCATTGCGGCTCTGGGGAGGGTGCCCAAGGCAATGCGGAGGCCAGCGGAGAGCGGGCTGGGGACCCCCCCCAGGGAAGGACTTCTCATCGGACGGGCAGGGGCCTGGGCAGGGAACCTGCTGCGACTGCCTGACCTTAAAATGGCGCACCCACGTATCTCCTGTGGTAACCCGAAACCCGGCGGTAGTGCCAAATACAGAGTCTGGTAACCTGATGCCCAAGCAAATTCCCAACAAGAAGCAAGGGGGCCGGTGAGTCAGAGGGTCCCGGGGGGCGGCTTCCCCCACCCCAGGATATTCAACCTGAAGCAATTAACAGGAGTCAGTGTGGCAGAATCTCTCCGGCCCTCTTGTGACATTCCTGGGAGCGTTGGTGATCTCACCCCTTGCCGCTGCAAACAATTGCTCTGAGGGCAGCTCCACGCGGTCCGTGGACTACATCCCTATGCCTCCAAAGAAAGCGCATGCCAATAGAGTCTCAAACTACTTCGCCCCATCGGAAGACCGGGTGAGCAAGGAGGCCGACGACCAACTAGGGAACGCAATGGCCCTCACTAGGGAAGAACTGATGGCGTAGTTGAGGCACTTTAGAAAAGAACTCCGGGAGGACATCAAATCGGACATAAACGCCTCCTTTGAGGCATTCAGAACAGAGATGGGCACAAAACTGGTGGCGCTCCAAGCAGATGTGGACTCGGTGGGAACTCGCACCCTTGATCTAGAGACGAAATGCCGGGAGCTGGAGGACCGATTGACACCCCTGGAGGAGAGGTCAGCGACCTTACGCAGCCAGCTCCGTGCCACCACCCTCAAGTGCGAAGACCTTGAGAACTGCTCTCGGAGAAACAACATATGGGTGATGGGGCTGGTGGAGGGAAGCGAAGGACCTGATCTGGAAGCATTCATGGTGGGACTCTTCTCCACGCTCCTGGGGGACGGCATCCCAGAGGTCCAACTAGAACGGTTCCATCGGGTCGGTCCACGACTGCAAGATGGCAATAAACGACCCAGAGACATCCTCACTAAATTTTGCTCTTTCAAAGTCAAGGAGAAGGTCCTCCAAAAGGCTAGAAGCTGTGATATGGTCTCCTTCCAGGTCGCGACATGCTCTCTCTTCCAGGACGTGGCCCAGGCAACACTGGCCCGAAGACAACATTTTCGCCCAGTCACGGATGCCCTGAGGGAGCGTCGAATCAAATATAGATGGACCTACCCCTTCGGCGTTGCCTTCTCGTTCAACAACAAGCATCTTCACTTCACGGAACTGGAGGACGCGGCGGATATGCTTGGCCTTAAGAATACCTCCCCATGACAAGCAGCAACCTCCGGCAACGACAACGACAATCAACAGCCGAAAAGCCGCATGCCAGGGCCCTGGCAGACGCCCAGGAATGGTGGCACCAAGTCAAAGGGGTGATGTTGGCGCTTCTCTTAGACACTTGATGCGAGACTCGAGTTGGCCAGGGCGATACCCTTGGCTCTTCCTTAACATGTCAAGGTAAAGCGGGGTGTGTTGGGTGGTAAGCCTTGGTGGGGCGGACTCCACGTACTTGCGAAATATATGAAAGATGGAGACGCTGGTCCCCTAGTAGGGGGCTCAAGAAGTTCCCAAGCTGCTCACCAAGATTTTCATTGACGGCAAGGGAGAACAGTGGAGGGGGTGGGGGGGAGACACTTCCCACAGGGGGATGGACTCTGCACTCACTCAGTCGCTATTGGTCATATGCAGGGACTGACGTGGTCCAGGAGTATCTCAAAGCCTAACAGAGCCAATGTTCCTCTGCATTTAGGGAGGGGGGGGCTTTTTTGGATAGCCTGTGCCCTACAGGGTGCACTAATGGACTCTGGTAACGGAAATGGACTCGTTCACGGAGCTAATGTTTGTGAGGTTCCTCTATTGTCTGGGGAGCCACACAGCTCTACTGTTATGTTTTTATTCATTGTTCATGTTTATTACCATGGCTGTTTATGTTTCTACATCAATGCATGGTCCGAGAGGGGGGGAGAGTAAGGGGGCAGAGGGGACAGATTTGGGTCTGCCGGTCCAGCACGGAATCATGTGATTTATTTGAAGAATGGCTGTTAACTACATGTCCTGGAATGTAAAGGGACTCAACTCCCCTAATAAGAGGCAGCGCCTATGGAAATTTCTGGGGGATCACCACATAGGGATAGTAGCGCTGCAAGAGACTCACTTGAAAAAAGGTGACGATCTTCGCCTGAAACACAAATCGTACCCCCTAATCTTTCGCTCTTCAGCTGCCACTAAACAGAATGGAGTCGCACTTCTCTTCCATAATGCGGTTCAGTTTAATCCACGTGACACCAAGACTGACAGGTCGGGGAGATTTATGATGGTTAAGGATGACCTGAGGGGCCGACCGTGCACGGTAGCCACGGTGTACGCGCCCAACACAGGGCAACTGGAATTCCTGCTCACGTGCCTAGCGACACTAGAGGGCTTTGCCGAAGGCGACATAATCCTACTGGGGGATTTTAATCTTATTTGGGACCCATCAGTAGACACGACTAACACTCACAGATCGTCTGGAGGGGTCTTTAGCAAATCATTAAAAGCCTCCTTAGAAAGCATGGGCTTGGTAGACGCGTGGCGGACTCAGAACCCCTCATCCCGAGAGTACTCATTTTTCTCTCACTCCCATAGAACATACTCCAGAATTGATCACATCTTTATTAGCCAGACGCTCTCCCCAGCCCTCTTGGACACCCGCTTTCACCCGATCTGCCTGTCGGATCACGCCCCCCTGGAAATAGCGCTTAACTGGCCGGCCCGCGCACTAAACATGCAAGATGGTACTTCCCCAACTCCCTTACTAGAGACAGGCTTCTTCGGGACGAACTACGGAGAGCGATCAAGGACTTCTTTATTTTGAATGATCCCGCAGATACCTCCCATGCAAATAACTGGGATGCCTTTAAGGCTGTTATACGAGGGAAATGTATAGCCCTAGCAACTACCCTGAAGAAGCAACAAAACGCAGAGATATTGACTTTAGAGAAGGACCTATATGAGGAAGAAAGAGCACACAAAGACTCTTCGTCCGCGCCTTCCCTCCGGAAGGTAACGGCCTTAAGGGGGAAACTACGGGCTATCTACACCAACAGAGCCGAAAAAAACATTCTTCGTCTCCAGGCCCGAGGATATGAGGGGGTAACAAAGTGGGCCCGCTCTTAGCATGCCAACTTAGAACAAAACAGGAGAAGGAGTACATAAAACAGATTATTGACGATTCAGGCATCACACACACTAGCGATAGTGGGAAGGTGAGTGCCTTCAGAGACTTTTATAGCACTCTATACTCCGCGGAAACGCTATTAGGAGAGGACCAAATCAAGTACTTAGAACCCTTAGAGCTCCCACAGGTGCCTTCTGCCACTAACGACAAACTCAGCAGACCATTCTCCAAGGAGGAGGTCCAAAAAGCAATAGATGCCCTAAAGCTGCAGAAAGCCCCGGGACCGGATGGGCTGACTGATCTATTTTATCGTAAATTTGAGACCGAATTAACCTCCCACTTAGCAGATCTTTTTAATGAAATAAGCGCAAAGCGCCAAGTGTCTTCCTCCATGGGAGAGGCCTTTATCACCATTATACCCAAAGCAGGGAAGGATCCCCAACGGTGTGCATCATATCGCCCCATAGCTCTCCTAAACCTTGACGCCAAACTTTACTCCAAGATACTGGCGACCCGCCTAGAAAACATACTACCCGTACTGGTCCACCTTGACCAGTCGGGCTTTATCAAAGGGCGACAGACCCACGACAACCTTCGTCGGACGGTCCACTTGATAGAAAAGGCACAGAGAAAACACATACCGGCAGCACTTCTCTCCCTAGACGCAGAGAAGGCCTTTGATCGAGTCGATTGGGCCTTCGTGTATCTCACTTTGCGTAGGTTTGGCTTCAATGACTCCTTCATAGGAATGATACAGGCCAAATATCACGCCCCCAGGTCCCAGATCCTGGTGAATGGGGAGGTGTCGGGCTCCTTTCCGCTCTCTCGTGGGACGAGACAGGGCTGCCCCCTCTCCCCTATGCTTTTCGCCCTCTGTATCGAGCCACTGGCGGCAAGAATAAGGGCCAATACAGGCATACGGGGGATTAGATTTGGCCAAGATGAACATAAAATCTCGCTCTTCGCGGACGACGTCCTCTTACCGGTTACCGATCCGAAAACTTCTTTGCCGGCCGTCCAATTAGAACTGGCATTCTTCGAAAAGGCAGCCGGGTTCAAAGTGAATTTGTCCAAGTCCTTCCTCCTCAATTTGACAATGTCCCGGGAGGCGATGGCGAAGATCGAGGCGACGTCCCCATTCGCCTGTGTCCATAAAGAAATTACTTACTTGGGCATCAAGATAACTCCCAAGATTGCTAACCTCTACAAAGCTAACTTCCCCCTCCTCCTGCGACAACTCAAAACAGATTTTAAAAAATGGGGGTCAGCATTCATCTCTTGGATTGGCAGAATAAATGCCATCAAAATGAATGTTTTACCGTGCCTTCTCTATTTATTCCAGGGTCTTCCCATTGCGGTAGACAGAGACCTGTTCTCCGATCTAAATAAAATGACAACTAAATTCATTTGGCAAAACCAAAGAGCCCGACTATCGCGGAGGCTGCTAACCCGGCCCAGATTGGAGGGAGGACTAGCCCTTCCAGATTTCAATGGTTATTACAAAGCAGCACAACTCCGGGTTATGGCTGAGTGGTCCATGAGGGAATCGGAAAAACACTGGCTCCACATGGACCGGCAAATAACAGGCAGAACCATATGGGACCTTCCCTGGAAACTGAAGCAGGATAGGCCGCCTAACACGTATGTCAGCACCCCAACGGCAACCACACTTCGGGTATGGGATAGCGCAACCAGATCTCTGCCTTTGACATCCTTCCCCTCCCCCTACACCCCATCCATTTTAACCCGGCTTTTCCCCCGGCCCTAGTAGAGGGTCTCTTTGATGTGTGGAGAGAGGGTGGATGCCTCATGCTGTCTGACCTCTTTAAGCAAGGGAAAATACTAACCTTCGGGGAGTGTGCCAAACTATTCAAACTGCCACCCACAGAAAAATTCCGCTATCTTCAGCTAAAGCACTGGGTGCAGCAACCCCAGGTGCATTTAGCTGCGACAAGAGACCTCCTCCCCATAGAAAAATGTATGCAAACAAGCACCACAACAAAGGGGTGCATTTCATTCTTGTACTCCCTCTTATCAACAGGTCCCCACACGACCCCACGGCATCGAAGATTCTGGGACTCCTTACTCCCCTCCCCCTTGGAGGACAGGCAATGGGCATCCCTGTACAAATATATTACTAAATTCAATTGTTCCTTGTTTTTGAGGGAGGCCCACTACAAAATCATGTATGAATGGTACCTACACCCCCAGAGGTTGCACTCGATTTTCCCCAACACTTCTGAAAGATGCTGGAGGGGTTGTGGGATGTGGGAAAATTTTCGCCATATATGGTGGGACTGTCCCGCTATCCAACCCTTCTGGAAAGAAATTCTCTCCCTAATTAAAATAATTCTGGGATACCCCATTCCGAACACCTTAGAGCACACGCTTTTGGGAGTGAGAGATACAATGCTAAAATACCAAACTCAGGGAGACTGATCCATCATGTGGTTATGTCTGGGAATAGCCAAGATGGCAATTGCTGCAGCTTGGAAGAAGCCAGAGGCCCCCTACCTCACCCATTGGCATGCTCGACTGTGGCGGGCCTTAGCCCTCGAGAGGATGACTGACATTGTGGAGGAGTCACGGAGGTGCTTTGAGTATGTTTGGACCCCCCTGGTGAGTTACCTTTCGGAGGGGTTACCCTTGGCGGCCTGCGGGCCGAGATCGCGGGCTCTCCACCTCTTTCAGAATAAGCGGCTGGGGCTTCCCCCTTGTTCCGCCCAGTAGTGGTCCATATTCATATGGGGGCAATCAGTGGAGGGGGTGGTTGCGGATTGTCCTGGAGACGAGTGGGACGGGCCCCCAAAAGCGCACGGGCCCAGCATGGTGAACCTGGCCCCGACCTAGCCCCCAGCTCATATGGACCACTCGCTTATATCACCATGGTAGAATTGTATTGTTGTTTGTTCTCTTTATTTTTGGTTTAAACAGAGGGTATTGTTTGTGTACGCCGTGCATTATTTGAGGACCCATGTGCGCAAGTGGATTGTTAAAATCTGGAACATATAAGCTTTACATCGAATTGTTATAGGGGTAACCATGTTATACCTAGGGAAACAAGTGAAGCTATATGAACCGTGTCAAGAACTTGTGAAAATGCTGTGTTTTTTCTTTAGATATCTGGTACTCTTGGCATGTGAACTGTGCACAGGGGATCTACAATGTACTGTGGAATCTTTTTTAATCAATAAAAAGTCTTTGACAAAAAAAAATAGCACAAAAAGAGAAATAGGAACCAAAGACAGGCACAGTCGGGTCGCCCATAGGGGGAACCAGGAAAATAAGTCTATAAACCAGTTCTGCTCAGGGTCACCAACCTTCTTCTTCATGTCAGCTTGTAGACGATGCAGTGCTTGGATGGCAAGAGCTAGTGTCCTATTATCCATGTCGTTTCCAAGGATAAAACTACAGTAGGATGCACTGATCTTGGCACACACCCCACCCTCCATCGGGGTCATCAAGTCCAACACATACCGATGTTGCATCACCATAAGGCAGATGGTTCTTAATTCTTCCTTGATAGTGTTTAGGCCGAGCTCAGTATTGTTGATCACCATCAGCATTTCCCACCTGGTTATTTGTAACCAGCGGGCGTTCACCTTTTTTGCAAGGTGAAGAAAAGCATGGACCTGGCTGCTTTTACTTGAGTGTCAGAAAACAGTCTGAATAATTCCAGAATGTCCTTGTATTGAGCCCAGTCAAAGTAATTAGCAGTTCTTTTTTCTCAAGACTGATGCAATAGAGTTTTCTCTTGTAGCGGATGTTGGAACAACTCGGACAAATCTTTTCCAGGGATGATCAGGTTCGGGGTGTGTATGGTTACGAGGGTGCAGAGGCCCCGCCATCTGGGGACGAGCTGGGTGTAGGCTTACTCGCCACACTGCCAATAAGTATTTATCAATACAAAGGGGCCCCATTGCTTATCTGGTACGTGCAGTATTGCTTCATAATTCTTGTTTTTGTCAAGCAGGATCGTTCCTTTGCCTCTGAAACACAAAGAATATAGTGTAAGTTTCCTTACAATTAGGGGTTGCCCCTTCCCTTTTAGCCATGTGTACCTATCTATCACAGTGTCTCAGAATTCCTGACATGGGGTATCTATTCTGGCATACAACCCTTCCCTTCTAGACTTATTTCCCCTTGTATTATCATTGAGTTGAATGGCCCGGCAGTGGAACTCCAGGTCTGGGTTCCACTTATAATTAAGGAATACTGACCCAGATACTCTAAGGGCCACCCTGGGACCATGGACAGAGGCGGAAGCGAATATTTTTGTGCACTGGTGTGGTGGTCTTGTTACCTCCAAGAATCTCTTCTCTGAAAAATCTCAGGGCCAAACAGTGTCCTCCGCTATGGTGCCCCCCTGCGCATCCGCTCTAGCTCAAGAAAAGTTGTAATGCTGTGGGGTTGGCTTCATAACGGGTGATGTTAACCACTACTCTATGGGGTTCTACTCAACTGGGTTGTATCTTGGCCCTAATCCTACATAGGTACAGGTGGATGAGACATTTTGCATTTTCAGGGGCTATTTCTTGTGATAGGTAAAGTCTGTCTGTGCCCACGGCATGGTGTATCAGCGAGCAGACATAGCATGACCTAGCAAATGTCTGGGAGCCCACAGCTGGTGTTGGTACCATGTGTTGTGCAAGAATGCGCTGTGTAGTGCATGTAGAATACTAGCGTTTGGTTTAGGGTAAGTGAGGTGGGAGAGGCCCCTACACAAGCGCTGTAGAAATGTCGGGGTAGGCTCTGTGTGACTAGGCAAATTTCTTGCTGCTGGAGGATGCGGACACACCTATGCTAAGCAGATGATATACAAAAGTGCAATAATTCTTACCTTTTGGAACATTGCAGGTCTTGGGATGGTGTCTGGAGGGGTCGTCTGCAGCTTTCTGACGCTCGAGGGTGTCATTGCTTGGCACAGTGTAAAGAGTCTGTTGTCAAAAAAATTCTCCGCACAAAATAGTCTTTTGGCTTGAACCCTTGGGCCTCGTTGGAATTTCGGATGTTGCTACTGAAAAGATGGCGGGTTGCAGTAAAGGTGGTGCACGTAAAGCTCGATTTCAGACCTGTTGGATAAGAGCTGTGGATTGTAGGTTAGATTTTAGAACAACATGCATCATTATTCGGTCTTGGAAATTCCTGTGCCTTTCCTTTCTGGGGAATATTCGGTACGCCATTTTGTGCAACTTTTTAGTGGGGTACTGGAAGGTCGCCCCAGTTAGGGAGTCATTTTAGGAGATGGTGAACATTTAGTCACAGAGCACCTGAGTTGTACTTTTGTGGATCATTCGGTCCTCCCCCCTCTCCATGACAGAGGTGAGTGTTTTAGTGGGGTGATCTTCGTGAGTGCATGGATTACTCTTTGTACCTAACTAGCATTTTACGGGTGTTGCCAGCCCTCTAATAACCTACTTCTCCTAACGTGTGTGTGGTTTTACTGATGCGGATGGTACCTTTTGACCTACACATACACGATGCGTCGTGAAAGGAAGGGGGGAATGTCACGATTTGGCTGTTGTGAGTAATTGCAACGTGTCCAGAGGACATGTGTATGCCCCTCTGGTCCCTGCACGTGGCGTGTAACGAGGTTTTCCCTAACGGAGTTGGGTGTTTTGACTATGCCCTTTTTCTGGAAGTTTCGATTTTGGGCTACTTTTGGGCTTCTTCCTGCAGGTCATTGGGTGCCTTCCTAAGGTCTCATGTAGTTTTGGTTTAATGCGGCATACCAATGGGGGTTGAGAAGCTGCTCTATGGCCCCCGTTTGATTAGGATGTGGCAATGACTGAGATTGGGCCTATTGCTTCCTTCGACGATGTTTGAGAGGCCCTGTGGTATTTGAGTTGACAAGCTGAGTGAGGTGGTAAGCATATCCGTGCACCTTGTGTGAGGGTTGCGATGGTCATCTACAGAACCCATTTCCCTCCCGGCGCCCTTGTGGCTGAATGTACTGTGCGCTCGGGTTGAAATGAGCTTGGTTTTGGAGATGGGGATTTAGAAGGGGCTGGCCCGGGCCTATTGATCTTTGCTCATGGTACTCCTTTAGGCAGCATAGGTCGGCCCAGTGCCCATTCTGAAGCAGTAGAAACAATCTCTAGGGTCTGGCTGCCACCAGCCTTCCTGACCTCTGCCGCCACAACAGGGCTGGAATCTTCTGGGGTTCCGTGATGTCGTGCCTTTCAGGACTGGTGCTATTTGGACACTTGCGGTTAATGTCACCCCACTGGAGGTGGTTTTACTCAGTTTGTGGGGGCCCAGGCAAACGGAGTATTTCTGGGCCTGCTCCTGGTTTTGGCCCGTCCTAGTGGGCCTGTGCGTGGGGGGTGGTATATCATTTGCTGGGTGTGTTATCTCCAATGGTAATTCGCTTGGGCACCCTATTCGGCAGCAGGCAGAGGGACTTCCTCATTTGGGAGGTGCCAGATTGGTGACATAGGCTGAGCTTGGTAATCCCGTGGGTACGCACAGTATGTTTGTCACCACCATTGCCCCCATGCGCCTTTGGCCGGCTCCCTACCTAGCCCCAGGGGACTCAGTGGGCATGCACAAGTCGAGGTCCCGGATCTCTTGCTCCTTGTGTACCTTTCTGAGTATCAACGTTTTCGTCTTTTTGGTGGTCTCCACTAAGAGGTGGTGTGCACAGCATTCCCACGCCAAGCTAATTCACATAGCTCGAAGACATTTCTTGTATAGTCCAGCACAGCCCACACGAAGGCGGTCAGACTGGCCGGGGCCACCCTGGCTGGCATCCATGTGGAGTGGGAGTGTCTCGCTGGTTGGTGCTATAGGCTATAGTCCCATTCTCAGCAAATTGGACAGACATTTTCTGTTTGGTCATTAGGTCTTGTCCTAAGAAATTAGTCAGGGATGAAGGAAAGTGCAAAACTGTTCCCTCACCCTTTTTCCCCCTATCTTCAGCTCAAGGGGTTCAGTGAAGGGGATCCCTGCCACCGTGCCTGAGACCCCTTGTCACCCCTGTGTCTAGTAGAAAGTGGTGAGGTGTCCTGTTTATCAGCATCATGACCACGGTTGTCTTCCTCAGGGCAGCCTGGTGTGGACAGTAGTGGATGTGTGTCTTAGGGCGTCCTGTTGGTCCGTGGCGTGACTATTCCTGTACCCTCACCCTCGCTGTCGGATCCTGGGGGACTGGTGTCCTCTTCCTCGCTATCGCTAGTCGTTTTATTGTTTAGACCCACTATGAGGTTCCCAGCTGCTTGTGGAGTGTAGGTTTTCTAGGCTAAACGTGGTGGATAGGGAGGTCGAACCTGGGGGGGACTCTAGCACCGAACTGGGATGAGGCCGGAATTGTCTGGGTTTGCCGATTTGGCAACCTCCCTGTCCTAGATCTATTGGTTTGCTGTCCCTTTACCAGTGGATTGGTGTAACCCAATTCAGGAACGGCAGGGATGGCAGACATTAGAGAGAGTACCTCTGTGCCTGTGTAAGGTGGGGGAGGTGCGGACGCCTTGCTTGCGGGTTCTGGGGCAGAATCGTAGGCCGAAGCCACCTTGAAAATGGCCCATAGTTCTAACAGTGCATCTCTTTCAGTCTTTCTCTGTCCTATATATTTGGTCCGAACGTGCGCCCTTGTGAGTTCTATTATGTTGGTGTCAAAGGTTACCACCTCTGGCCAGGGGAATGCATGTGTCTTAGTGTGTGCGTGCCATCCACTGCATAATTTATCTAGCTTTTTAGCCTGCGTGGGGAACCTAGTTTGCATTTGGTTTAAAGGTGACTCCATGATGAGTTAGGAACTTTTTAAGAGCTAGTACACTTCTAATGTAACAAGTCTTTTAAACAAACTTAAATACTACTCTGATCGTGGGGAAAATATGTACAAGGGACTGACATGCCTTGACTGGCGACTGTTGCAACCTCTGAGCTTTCCCTCCGCTTTCTCTCATTACGCTCTTACGCTGGTGGGTGGAGTCAGAATGCCCAACGCCCAGCCTGATACCTAATCAACTCCTTGGCTGTCCGCAACCGGGTCTTGCTGAGCCGAGGGGCCAGCTAGCCTGGTGAGGCAAGCCGAGGGGGTGTGTCTGAGCCAGAGCGCAGAGGCTGTAGACAGCTGCTGCTGAGAGAGAGCCCGGGCCTCGCAGAGGCAGCACAGTCAGGCCTGGGTGCAGCTTGCGGGACAGTCCGGTGAACTCCCGCTCGGCTCCACCCCTTGCCTCCTCGGGGCCGCCTGTTGCCCGATGCTGCCAATACAGTGCTGCAGTGCAGGGGCCTGTGATTACTGAAATCCCCCCCGGGCAGGGGGCAAAAACCAGAGTAGGCTCATAACTTCCATACCTGCCGAGTACCTGGCCATAAATCCTGAGTGTAGGAGCCCGAGCCTGAATCAGCACTGAGCCTGAGCCAGAGCTGGGCTCCTTAAAAACGAGTGGCATGCAAGATGGGACAACTAAAAAGAAGCATTGCTAGTCAAAATACAGAGGCCATTCTAACGGTGGTGGTGGCTAGGGTGATACCCGCATTGACATATGGTGCTATAGTGTTTAAAGATAACCTCCATGAGTGGCTAGGAAAACAGCAATGTATCTGCTATCAACGTATCTTTGCCCTCCCAGATTGCACTAGCCAGTCATAAATAAAGCTAGAATTTAAATTGCCAAAGCAGGATCTAGTTCTAAGGGAAAAATCCATAACTTACTGCCAAACACTGCAAACGGCTCCAATGGGCACAATGAAACATCTGCTTTGGGAGAAATTTCAGTCCCCCTGTTGAACATGGGGTTTGCTTTTGCCACCTTCAATTAAGGTTCTAAGTGTGGAAGATTTACTAAAAAAACAGCTTACCATCTAGAACCATAGCAAAATTGCTAACAAAGCAAGCAAAAATAATCTTGTGGGAACAGGACTTAAGGGACTTAAAATCTAAATATCATGGCAGCTGGGCCGCAAAATGTTACTCCCTTGG
Source organism: Calotriton arnoldi (assembly GCA_963921515.1). Classification (NCBI taxonomy): domain Eukaryota; kingdom Metazoa; phylum Chordata; class Amphibia; order Caudata; family Salamandridae; genus Calotriton; species Calotriton arnoldi. The sequence goes on along the minus strand of CAWUFW010002794.1, from coordinate 876,085 downwards.
TACCTTACTTAATTATGTGCGCTCGCCGCTCTCCTACCACCCAAAGTATGCCCATATGAGAATGCGCTTTGGGCTAATCTCCAAAGAGGGTGGTATAGGCAATTACAAGTAGAATATGTCAGCTATCTGGACGTTTTATAAAATTTATGAAATCAGTAACAGGAAATAGAAAAACCAAGATGACTGTTGAAGTCTAGGAACACATCAACCACAAACCTGTGTTTTTAATGCAGTTCATTGTTATGCCAGCATTTTTAGGCCTACGTAGACGCCGAAATTATTTCCTTTTGTTTTTAAAAAGGCACACAAACTTAAATATAACCCCTCCTTACATGAACTACAAACTTGGGTATGAATCACAATTTATCATTGGAAGCACGATACACTTTTGGATTTTAAGAGTCTGCACTCAGTGGGCTGCATTTTAATAAAATGGATTTGCCATGATAGTTGTATAGTGCTCTGTTATTGCACTGTGCTACTGCGTGTTTTTTTATTATGCATTGTAGTGTCTTATTTTCCATTGTGCTCTTACTCTGTTCTTACTTTCTCCGCTTTGTTTTAAGATGTAACGATTTTAAATAATCGAACATCAATAAAAACTTCTTCTTCTTCTGTACAAGCGATTATGCCAGCAATAACTACTTTTTCTATGAGCTCAGCTTAGGAAAAGGATGCATCAAATAAAGTTAGTATATAAAACAACACACATGGAAAATTACAACCTGTAAGAAAGTGCATTGGTTAACTCAAAAACATTATGAATTGTACTTTTAGCAGTGGAATAGCAAAATGTAAACAAATGACAACTTTTTCATACGCACATAGAATTGTTAACTGCATATAAAATTTTACATAAAACACAGTTTGCATTAATCTACCAGCACCACAACATCAAAAACTGCACCAATTGAAAACCACAATGGAAATAGAAGTAGAAAGAGAACAAAATGCAGAGAAGAAAAAATAATGACTGTGTCAAAAACCCTTAGCTTGTTCCTAGCACATGCCGCTCAACGACAAGGGGAGGCTCTGCGTGGTACATGGAACTAAGTGAGCCTGATAGTCTGTCATTATCGTCTCGGGAACAAAGCCACAACAATTTATGCGGAGAGGAAGGAGTAACTTGACAACTACAGGCCCTCCTTGGCCATGCACACTCCGTACCTCACTCTCCAAGGTCCATATTTTTCCTTAATGTCTGAATTGCACCCTGTTTCACATCCAGGTGCTTAGGGCACCTTCTGTGTCACACCCAGGGATTACCACCTCTCCCTTCTTTCAGACACCACTGGTGTTTAGGAGATCAGTGATACTGAGTGAACACCTTTGGACTAAAAAAATAAGATCAAGGTGGTGGCTCTATATCACACCCAGAGCCCATGTGTACCTTCTGTGTCACACCCAGTGGTACAAGCAGCGAAGCCCCACCCCTGTATCACACCCAGGGATGAAATGTACCCTCTGTGTCCCACCCAGTGGTCCAAGCGGTTCCTGTATCACACCCACAGACAAGTGTACCCTCTGTGTCACTCCCAGGCATTCAAGCGACTAAACAACCTTCACCTTTCCTAGCATGCTGACTATCGAAGAAAGATGACCTCCGTGGGATCGCCTCCATGGCCACCTTGCAACTACTCAGCTCGGACACATAAAATAGGCAATTTGTCAGATTTCTGTTGGTGGCAGGGCACTCAGGTTAGATTTGTATGGTTCTTCCTAGTTTGCCATACGCCAAATGCTGGGACTAAGGATCAGATGGAGTCTCTTACCCACTGACGGAATCTTCAGGACGGACCTCCACCCCGCGGATTCAGCAAAACTTCCAATCATTTGCGGCGTCTGCTCACCGTTCTTGTTGTGCAGATGTAAATCCGTATGGGCGGGGTCTTGTTCCTCGGCTGCAGTCGGGCTCAAAGAACCAATCTCTACTGGCTGGCTCACCAAAGTGTTGCTCGAATATGAGTTTACCTTGAAAAACCAGGTCGATATGACGGTTTAAAACTGCACACACACAGGATGCAATGTCAGGCCTGAGACATGTTTAGAGTACCACTCAAGTGGGTGGCACAATCAGTGTTGCTGGCCCGCTAGTACTGTTGCTTGAATATAGGTTTATCTTGAAAAACAAGAGGCGTCTGGCAAAACAGGAACAGTTGGTTTAATTAAACGCAGCGGTCGGGGTTTAAAGACTGTCCGAAAGCACATTGGTTTCGGCTGTCATTTTATACATTACATGAGGCGTCATAAAACGATTGTACATTCCTTTGGAGGCAGAAATTCGGGCTTAGTCACTGGGCTATAAATCCAGCCTTTTGATAAGAAATGCAGGTGGGCCTTGACCTTGCGTGGACACAATGCAGGGCCAGTGGGTATGTGTCCAGATGTCCGGCATGGGGAGCACGTGTTCACTGCGTGCAATGTACTGGCCGTGTTCTGATTGGCTGTGTGTTCCTAACTTAGTGTTGCATCTCACTTTATGGTATTTTTGGGAACACGTGCCCCCTCCTGCCATAAGTGTTTTATTGGGACCAATCTCCTGAGACCATTGTGATGTTGCTGTGGGATCGATCTGGGTTTCTCTGTTCGTGCATTTGTCTAACGGTTATGTCTCACCACCTGTGATCTGTCAATCAGTTGCTTCAGGCCTAGGTTGCAGGGCCTGCCTGACCATGTATTTCTGACTCAGGGTTGAGGGGGAGGTCATATCGACTGTATTCAACAACAGAGATGCAAGTTCGTTATTATACATAAATATATCATGGTGTACATCAACATCGTATTTTTCAATATTAACAGTACCATTTGTTTTACAGGCCGGGCACAGTTCGTACCACTTTACTAGGGACATACATGTAAATTAAATATGCGAATTGGGTAAAAGCCAATCTAACATGGTTTAAAGAGAGAGCACAAGCACTTTAGCACTTGTTAGCAGCCGTAAAGTGCACAGAGTCCTAAAGCCAACAAAAATAAATTCAGCAAAAAGTGGAGGGCAAAGGCAAAAAGTCTGGGGATGACCCTGCAGAAAGGGCCAAGTCCAACAATAAGGAAATGAGGAATACATACACCAGTTAGAACGTCGCATGTCAGACTTTGAGGACACGCAAACGTCCCCTGAGGAACAGCTTCTCCACATGGAAAAGGTGTTGGAAGTCATAAAAAACAAGATCGAAGATCTCGAAGCACCAATGCAATGCAACAATCTCCGCATCTTAAGAATTCCTGAATCTACAGCCATGAACAAGATGAAAGCGCACGGAGAGACCATGCTTCGCTCTCTGTTTGGAGACGACCTCTCCCCTGTGTTTAAAGTGGAGAGTGCACCCCGCTCCTTGGGCCCCGGCCCACCTCCCGGGGGCCCGGTGAGACTGATAGTCACCTGGCTACTGAACAATAAGGACAGGGATACCAACTTCCGTCTTGCAGGGAACCAGACCATTTAATACCAAGGGAAGACCATGTCCTTATACCCCGCTTTCACCCTAGCGGTACAGGCTGCCTGCCGAGAATTCCTACCTGTCAAGCACATTTTCCAGAAAAATGGGACTGCCTACTCATTGCTCTACCCAGCCAAGGTCTGCATCAGTTTCACCAGAAAATTCCATTACTTTACAGATCCCAGATTTGCAAAAAACTTTTCTCACAATTTGCCATCCCCTGTGGCGAAACACACACCTTCTCCCTAGAGATAGTGAGCTGGTCACCTCAGTGACAATGATTAATTGACATTCAAAACTGTGCTGCTGGGTCCCCCCCAACATTGTCACAAGATCCGGGTCCCCACTGTGGGGCCAGCTGACATGGTGCTGAGCATGCCCGGAGGTGGACAAGCCCCCATTTGCTTCTTTCTTCTGTAAGCCTGATAACACCCTCTTGCATAAACTCCTCTCTAAGCTCCCGGGCTACCTGGCAGTTTCATCAATCAATCAATCAGGGAGTTGTAAGCGTGCTACTTACCCATTAGGGTCTCAAGGCGCTGGGGGGGGGGGCGCTCCGGGCCAGTCGAAGAGCCAGGTCTTGAGGGTCTTCCTGAAGATGTGCAGGGTGGGGCACGTCTGATGTCGATCGGGAGCTCGTTCCAGGTCTTGGCTGCTATGTAGGAGAAGGTTATTCCACCTGTTCTTGCTCTACGGATGCGGGGATTCGGCGAGGGAGAGGTCGGTGGATCAGAGGTTCCTCTTGGGTACGTGGAAGGAGATTCTATCGTTGAGATATCGGGGTCCGGTGTTGTGGAGGCATTTGTAGGCGTGGGTGAGTATCTTGAAGGTTACTCTCTTCTCGACGGGGTGGCAGTGGAGGCTACGCAGGAGTTGGGAGATGTACTCGTGTCGAGGGATGCCGAGGAGTCTGGCTGCGGTGTTCTGTATGGTCTGGAGTTTGGGGAGTAGAGACTTGTTGATCCTGGCATAGAGGGTGTTTCCGTAGTCCAGTCTGCTGGTTATGAGTGCGTGGGTGACGGTCTTCCTTGATTCGGGGGGATCCATTTGAAGGTCTTTCGGAGGATGCGGAGGGTGTTGAAGCAGGTGGAGGCGACGGCGTTGACCTGTTGGGTCATGGTGAGGGAGGAGTCGAGTAGGATGCCGAGGTTTCGGGCGTGGTCCGTGGGGTTGGGGGGGCTGCCGAGGGTGGTGAGCAACCAGGTGTTGTCCCATGCAGAGGGGGAGGGTTCGAGGATGAGGACCTCAGTCTTCTCCGAGTTGAGCTTCAGGCAGCTGCTGCTCATCCAGGATGCAACATCCTTCATTCCTTCCTGGACGTTGCGTCTAGTGGTGAGGGGCTCCTTGGTAAGGGAGAGGATGATCTGGGTGTTGTTGGCGTAGGATACTATTCTGAGTCCGTGCTGTCTGGCGATGGCAGCGAGGGGGGCGATGTAGATCGTGAAGAGTGTGGGGCTGAGCGATGATCCTTGGGGTACTCCGCAGTCGATCTCTGTGGGTTCGGAGAGGAAAGGTGGAAGTCTGATTCTTTGGGTTCTGCCGGTGAGGAAGGAGTGGAGCCAGTCATGGGCGGTTCCCTGTATGCCGGCGTCGTAGAGTCTGGCGGTGAGTGTGCAGTGGAAGACGGTGTCGAAGGCTGCAGAGAGGTCGAGAAGGATCAGGGCTGCAGTATGTCCTTGGTTGAGGAAGGTGCGGATGACGTCTGCTGCGGCGAGTAGAGCGGCCTCAGTGCTGTGGTTGCTGCGGAATGCGGATTGGGAGGGGTTGGGGATGGAGTTTTCTTCGATGAATCTCGTTAGTTGGCGTTGACCGTCTTCTCGGTGACTTTGGCCGCAAAGGGGAGAAGGGAGATGGGTTGGTAGTTCTTGAGGTCTGTGGGATCTGCTGAGGGCTTCTTGAGTGGGGGTCTTACTTCTGTTCATTTCCAGTCGCCGGGAAAGATGCCGGTTTCGAAAGGTGGTGTTGATGGTGCGCCGTAGTTCCGGTGCGATGGCGGCGGCGGCTCTGTGGAAGATGTGCGGGGGGCAGGGGTCCATGGGGGCTCCTGAGTCGATGCCTTTCATGGTCGATGCATTGTCTTCGGTGGTGACTAGAGTCCAGGAGGAGATTGAGGGCTGGCTGGCATTGCCAGAGGATGGGGTGGTTTTGGCCTCAGGTGTCTGGTCATTGAAGTTGTTGTAGGGGCCCTTGATTTTCAGATGGAAGTAGGAGCTGAGCTTGTTGCAGAGGTTCTGGGAGGGGGTGATGTCCGTGGTTTCACTGGGGGGTTTAGTGAATTCCTGGATGATCCTGAGGAGTTCCTTAGAGTTGCCGGAGTTGGCGAGGATCTTGTTCTGGATGAAGGTCCTTTTGGTGGATCTGATGAGTTGGTGGTATTCTGTCATGGCGTTCGTGTAGGTGGTGCGGTCTTCCAAGGATTTGCTGTTTCTCCAGTTCTTCTCGAGACGTCTGCAGGTGCGTCTGGATTCTTGGAGGTTGGAAATAAACCAGGTGGCCTTTCTGGGGCGCTATCTGTCTGGGTTATGTAGGGGTGCAAGCTCTTCTGCGCAGTTGGGAATCCATCTGTGAAGTTCTTTGGCTGCGAGGTTGGCGTTGGTTGAGGTGGAGGGGGCAAGGCAGTTGAGGGTGGAGTTGAGCTGCTTCTCGGTGACTTTGCTCCAGTTCCTTCATGGAGGGCGGGGTGCAGGTTTGGCCGCGGTGTACGCTGTGGCGGTCCGTCCAGGGGGGTTGCGTGGTGTGGCTGAAGTGGATGTTGTTACCTCCTGAGAAGATGGGTTAAGGGTGCGTCCTACCTAGTGGGTGGCGGTGGTGACGAGTTGTTTCAGTCTGAGTTTGGCAAGGTTGTCTAGGAGGGTGGCGGAGTTGGGGTCGCAGAGGTTGTTGAGGTGGAAGTTGAGGTCTCCGATGAGCATGTAGTCCATGGAGGCGATGGCGTGGGGCGAGATGAGGTCGGCGATGGTAGTGGTGAACGCAGTTCGAGGTCCAGGAGGTCTGTAGGCGATGGTGCCTCTTAGGGCCGTTCTGGGGCTGGTCTGAATCTGGAAATGGAGGTGTTCAGTGGTGGGCGGGCTGTCACTGGAGCTGGAGGTCGTGAGTCGGAGGGAGCTCTTGTGTGTAATGGCAAGTCTTCCTCCTGGGCGGTTGGGGCGGTCCTTCCTCTGGATCTTGTATCAGTTGGGGATGGCGGTGGCTATGTCGGGGGTGGAGGTGGAGGTGGAGTTGGTCCAAGTTTCTATGAAGAAGGCAACGTCTGGCGAGAGGGTGTTGAGGAGGTCCCAGATTTCTACAGCATCAATGTGCAGGGAGTGCACGATGAGGATGATGCACCTCAGGGCTTCGGTGGTGTTGGCGTCCGGCGTAGGGGCGGCCGCCGTGGTGGTGCGGAGGGTGGTGAAGGTTTGGTGGCAGTGACGGCAGGAGAACTGTACATGAGTGGTGTTCGGCGTGGACAGCTGGCAGTTGTTGTTCCTTCCGGGGTTGAGTGCGAGGAGGGCAGCTGAGTCGTAGCAGTGGGTGGTCGCCATTAAATAGGGAAGGGGGAGGGAAGCGCAGCTTAGAGGCGGGAGTAGGAAACGGCAGGGGGGAGGGGCCGCGGGGGCAGCAGCGGCTGGAAAAGGGCAGCAAAAAACGGGCAGGGAGGACACAGGAACAAAAAGGGAATACAGAAACAGTTACAGTAATACAATATGAGGCACAATAACAAAAGACACAGGACAGAAACCAAGACAGAAAAACAGAAACAGGGCACAAAGCGCAAGGCAGACAACAGGTATCGAACCACTACCTTAGCAGGGCAGCGGCACACCAGCGGAGCTGCTGGGGGAGTGTGCAGGTCTCTGACCAGGAGATTCGAGGTCTTGCTAGCGCTCCCTCGCAGCGGCCGCCATTAAATAGGGAAGGGGAGAGCGAAGCACAGCTGGGAGGCAGGAGTGGGAAACGGCAGGGGGGAGGGGCCGTGGGGGCAGCAGCGGCTGGAAATGGGCGGCGATAAACAGGCAGGGAGGACACAGGAACAAAAGGGGAATACAGGAATAATTACAGTAGTACAATATAAGGCACAATAACAAGAGACACAAGACAGAAACCAAGACAGAAAAACAGAAACAGGGCACAAAGCGCAAGGCAGACAACAGGCCTCAAACCCCTACCCCTTCATGGCTGGGGAGTACACCTGGTTCTCTTTGTGCCCTTCTGGGATGATTCCTCATGGATTCCCGGACTTCTTGTCTGCCATGTTGGGTGAGAGTTGGTAATTTAACCAGTTGGGACTGTTGAATTGGGAGGTGGGTGTATGTTAAATGGGATGTTTATTGTTAGTTTTAACAGAGACATTTTACCCTGTCCATTCACACAGGCACTCGTGGTTTATAGCACATTAGTCACACAGATACAGTATGCACAGCATAGAACATACTCTCCTCTAGATACCCGATGACCGCTATCAAGTGTTTAACTTAGAATGTTCAGGGGCTGAATGATGAATGCAAAACACGTTTAGCGCTTGCATACCCCAACAAGTACCACGTCAACATATGATTTCTTCAGGAGTTGCACCTGACGGACATGGAACAAACCTGCCTGCCCGTGGGTTGGCTGGTGGAGTCACATGCATCCGTCTACTCCAGTTACGTAAGGAAATTTGACGTATTCATTCGAAAAGGGACACCATGGCATACACATCAGGTGCTTTGCAAAACACAGGGCAGGTTCATCATCCTGGTAGGTACGCTGCAGGGACGCTCTACTATCTTAACTTCTGCATATGGCCAAAATGTAAATGACCCTGACTTCTTTGTTTAAGTCTGGCACCTGATATGTTCCATAGGCCCAGACGTAGTGCTTTGGGGCGAGGCCTTCAATGTGATATTAGACGCACACCAGTTTCATGGAACGGTGGACGGACTACCTCCCCCAGGTTCCCTTGCAGCAACTTTGATTCCTGGTGCCCGGAGGCGCATAAAATCAGCTGTTAGGTCCCGCTGCGTGGGACGCGCGCGGGACACGCGCAGGCGAAGCCTGGGCCAAGGGCGGGCCCGTCCTTGCCCGTCATTGCAAGGAAGAGGCAGGGAAGGGCCACCCCCGTGCTTTTTTGGCAGCCATAAAAGCTCCTGAGCTGTTCATCTGCATGCGAGGAAACAGTGAGTGATTGTGACCCGTTTACCATCTATTGTTAGACTATTTATCGGACTTTGCGCCTGCTCTGTGCATAATTCTGACTTTGTCTAGTTTGGTGTATTTCGGCTTCATCTCCCATGTCTCTTGAGCTTCAGCTCTCTAGCCACGTGGTTACCTTTGAGCTCGCCCACATTGGTGTCCTTTTAAAATACGCTTGTGACTCTGTGATTTGGTTTGTATTGCTAGTTCCTAGTGGGGTTTTGGGCCACAGGAGAGGGAGGCTTTTTCCTTTTTTGTACTAGAAAGACCCTTGTTAGATTTGTTGTGGGGCTGCTTGCTTTTGCTTCTGTTTAAATTCTTCCCTTAATTTGGAACTCAAGTATTACCAAGTATTATTATGGGGAAAAATAAATCTATCGACTGTGAGGGTGGGGGCATGAGTGGGGGGGGTTCGGCCAAAGCATAATAATTCTAAGCAGGCTCGTAAATCCACAGGGAGTATTTTCGTTCTTGACCGCTGTTAGACTTGGCATCTTTTGGCGTGTTGCCCCTGACTTTTTGCTTTCTGACCTCCAGGTTTTGACTCTGTTTTTACTGGCTTAGTGTCTCTGCGCACTTTCTCACTGCTGATCAGTGTTAAAGTGCAAGTGCTCCTGTTAAATTGTGTTTGGATTGGTGTTTCCATGATTGGCAAATTTGATTTACTTGTCAGTCCCTAGTAAAGTGCACTGAGTGTGCCAGGGCCTGTAAGTCAAATGCTGCTAGTGGGCTGCATCACTGGATTGTGCCACCCACACAAGCAGTCTGTAAATGTAACTCTGGCCTGCCATTGCAGAGCCTGTGTGCAGTCTGGGACTGCCCTGTCGACTTGGCAAGTGTACCCACTTGCCAGGCCCTAAACCTTCCCTTTTCTTACATGTCAGTCACCCCTAAGGTCGGCCCAAGGTACCCGTGTGGGCAGGGAGCAGTGTATATGAAAGGTAGGACATGCCCTGGTGTGTGTGGCATGTCCTGATAGTGAATTACTGCCAATTTCGTTTTTCACTATGGCAAAGCTGCCTGTTCCCATAGGACAGAATGGGGAGTTTGTTTATAACATCTTATAAACCTAACTACCCCTGGGAACAGGGTAGAAAAATAAAGTTTTGTATGCCTGAACTCAGAATCTAAAGACGCATCTTTTAGTGAAGGTGATTTTTACATTCTGGGTTTGAAAATACCACTTTTAGAAAGTAGGTATTTTCTTGCTCAGCCATCCAGTAGGCCTCTGCTGGGTTTGTGGATTGACTGTCTGGATGACAGGGGCTGGAGAGGAGCAGTGACTCCAGAGAGTCTAGATGGGTCAGGGAAGGGCTGAATAGACCTGGGATGAATTTAGAGTAGGGGGAGGAGATTTCCTTTCACCTGAATGGGCCTGGTCTGCCTCTGACAATGCTGTCTCCAGCTCCTGCCAGGAAGTTGCACCAGAGAGGACAGAACTGCTTCTGGCTGGGCACAGACACTCTCTGCCTGAGAGGACAAAGGATTTTGGGCTATAAAAAGTGGGGCCCAAACCCCTAAACTTTAGAACTTGCTGGAATCAAGGAACCTGCCAAGCAGAAGAGCTGGAAGAGCTGCCAGGAGGAGTACTGCCCCTTTGCTGTGTTGTTGCCTTGTTGGGTTGGCCTGCAATTGCTGCTTCTGCCTTGGGCAGTAAAAGGACTGGACTGAACTTTCTCTACTTGTGCTGAGTATCTCCAAGGGCCTGGAATCGAGCTGGCTTCCTGTTCTGAAGTCTCAGGGACTGCAAAGACGTCACCAACCTCTGGGTACCGCTTCTGGAACCGCTGTTTCAGTTGCCACAGAGAAGGGAACCGCAACCGACTCCGTCACCGACTGCGTCGCTGGCTCTGTGTCCTGGCGGCACCGCAGACCGCACCGTCTACATCTTGCACCACAACCCTGGTTTCACTGACGACGACCGCCGCCACGAGCCGCTGCTTGCACTGTGACCTGTGGGCACCGCAGTCCGCACCGCCTCGCTTCACTTCGCCATCCTGGTCTCACCAAAGCAGTCACTGCTGCTGACGCGACACCCGTGACAGCATCGTGGTTGGGGGCACCGCTCGTAAAGTTTCACAACACGCCGCCTCGTCCCACACAGCCGTCTGGGCAACCGTCGCCAGCTCCCGCAAATCGGCTCAGTCGCCTGCACCGCTACTTGCCAGCATCGCATCGAGCACCATCTCGCCCTGCACCGTAAGCACTGGTCTCACCGACGCCGTCTGGACGATCGTCACCGTGCTGCTGCCTGTACCTCATCGAGAGGACACCACGCCCTGCACCGCTTCCATTTTGCAACGCAACCGCGAAGGTTGCCACGACCTGCTCGCACCTCCGTGTAAGCCGCAACGAGAAAGGTACTGTTACCGAGTCTGTTCACGCTTTTGCTGGCCCGTATCGACACGGTCGGCTGTAACTGTTAGACTCTGTTGTTTTCAGCATCGCGGTAGCCCCGGACAGAGCTACCGACTCGTACAAACTGTGTTTTTGAGGTATTTCTGCAGTTTAGAAAACATCTTGCAAAGTATCTATTTTTCAAGTACTGTATTATGGATTCTTTATCGTTTTTGGTCTTGTTTTGAGTATATAAAGATATTGGATATTTTTCTAAAACTGGTGTGGTGTCCTTTTGTAGTGCTTTCACTGTGTTACTGTTGGTTATGTGCAAATGCTTTACACACTGCCTCTAAGATAAGCCTGACTGCTCGTGCCAAGCTACCAAGGGGGTGAGCAGGGTTTATTTTAGGAGTGTAACTCCCTTATCCTGACTAGAAGGAAGGGTCCCTACTTGGACAAAGGTGCAAACCCTTGCCAACTAGAGACCCCCATTTCTAAGATTGGTTGTCAGCGGTAGGATAGGACTTGCATTTGCACTTGACTTACAGTGGTTGGTGTGCACTACTACCATATCGCTGGCTATTACGTACCACATACTGGTTTTTTGGTCTATTTTTGCCTTTTCATTGGTCTTGAACTTTCCAGTACAACATGCCTGAGTCAATTGCATCATCTGCTGCATCCTTGGAAGTGGCCTTTGAGGAGGAGAGGTTAGAAACCTACAATGTTAAGGAATTGAAGGCGATCTGCAAAAACCTCAAAGTCCAAATCAGGGGCCTCACCAGAAAAGAGGAGCTACAAAAGGCGCGGAGGGCCTGGGTTGCAGCCAGACATGGTAGTGAGCTGTCTGGGGATCTTGGCATGGAGGCAGAGGAGCCTATTCCAAGGGTGGATGTGCTTTTGGGAGGGGGGGCACCCTCTAAACCAGGCAGCAGTGGCTTGTCCCCAGAGGAGCTGGAGGACAGGCGGGAAGCAAGGAGAGTTGCTATGGAACTGGAGAAGCTTAAGATAGCCATGGAGGAGAAAAGGATGATGCTAGACCATGAGATCAGGATAAAGGAGCTGGATCAGAGGAGTAGAACCAGCTCAGATGGTGGCAGCAATTCATCAGGGCAGTCAGACAGAATTGAGCACATCCCCAAGAATGTAGGCAATGAATTCAAGAAGGGGGATGACATACAAAGGTGGTTCCAGGGGTAAGAGGCGTCTATTCATATGAATGTGGTCCCTGAAAGGAATTGGGGGGCAGGGTTGTGGCCTCTCTTTCCAGAAGAAGCTAGGGATACTCTGATAGCTTTGGGTAAGGGGCAGAACCTCACCTATGCTGATATGAAGGACGCTCTCCTCACCAGGTATGGTCTCACTCCTGAGAAGTATAGGGATCAGTTTAGGTCTCGCAAGAAAACTGATGCCAACACTTGGTTGGAATGTGTAGATTCTTTCTGCAGGTCTCTGGATGGCTGGGTGAAGGGCAGTAATGTAACATATTTTCAGGGGCTCTACAATTTGATTGCATGGGAGCACTTGTCTAGTCTATGTTTTGCAGAGCTGTGCCAGCACTTGGTTGATAGTAAGCTGGCTGACCCCAGGAAGCTTGCTGCGGAGGCGGACCGCAGGGTGAGTACCAGGGTCCACAAGAAAGCGTTTGGGGGAGACTCAGTCAAAGGTGGGCAGAGTCCCCAGCAGAAAAGTGGGGGGGACAAGGGTAAAGCACAGGAGTTCTCTAAAGGGCCCCAAACTAACACTCAGGGTAAAGGTTCCCAACCCCCAGGAGATAAGAATGAAGGGGTCTCTTCAGGAAAGCCTGCTGAGACCGGCCCCCGCAAGTGTTTTTCATGTGACCAGGTGGGTCACTTGGAGGGGGACCCCAAGTGTCCCAAGAGGGCACAGCCACCCACCAGTGGGCAGTCCAAGGTGTTGGCTAGTGTAGCGCTTGGGGAGGAGGGGTACCCACAGGAGGGTGGGGATCCCACAGAAATGACCCTCGTCTCACTAGGGGACAGTGAGATGGTCCCAGGAAACCAGGTACCCCCTAACACAAATAAATACAGCACCTGGGTGACCATCGATGGGAAAAGGGTAGAGGCTCTCAGAGATACTGGAGCCAGTGTGACCTCAGTCCGGTGTCACCTGGTCTCTGAAGAGCAGGTAGTCCCAGGGGCATACCACCAAGTAGTTGCTGTGGACAACTCAGAGCGCCAGTGTATGGTGGTGCAGGTTCCCTTTGAATGGAGGGGGGATCTCAGGTCCCTTGAGGGTGGTTGTGAGCCCTAACATGCCTGTAGATTGTCTGCTAGGTAACGACCTGGAGCAGTCCTTGTGGAAGAATGTTGAGCTCAGGTCTCACTTGGAGATGCTTGGGTTGCCAGAGTGGGCATGCGTGTCCACTCGGTCAATGGCGACCAGAAAGGGTGATCAAAAGGACCTGGAGCCTGAAACAGTGGCCCAGGTCCCTGGAAGGAGAAAGGGGAGTGGGCGCGGGAAACCGGCCCGAGGCTCCCATGGACCAGGAGGAGGCTGAACTTGAGGGGGACGCCCCGGTACCTACAGGGGAGCAGGTAGCTGAACTGGGGGACATCTCTGAGCTGACCCATTGGCAGCAAGAAGGTGGTCCCACCAGGGAAGAATTCTGCAGGGAGCAGAAAGAATGCCCTCTCTAGAGGGTCTGCGGCGGCAGGCTGTAGACCAGGCAGCTGGTGATCAGTCTGGATCACATTGGATCTACTGGGAGAATGGTCTCCTGTACAGCGATCCTAAGGTCGCTGAGCCTGGGTCAGCCCATGTGCTGGTGGTACCCCAGTGCTTCAGGACCCTCCTACTGGGTCTGGCCCATGGCGTGCCTTTGGCAGGACATTTGGGGCGGGACAAGACCTTTTACAGGCTTGTTACCCACTTCTTCTGGCCCCAAATGCGAAGGCAGTCAGGTGGACATTGCAGGTCTTGCCCAACTTGCCAGGCAAGTGGTAAGAGTGGGAGGAAGGTCAAAGCTCCTCTCCAACCTTTTCCAGTTGTTGGCACCCCTATCGAAAGGGTAGGGATGGACATTGTGGGGCCACTGGATCCCAACACAACCATGGTCAACAGGTACATCCTGGTCTTAGTGGACCATGCCACCCGGTACCCGGCAGCAATCCCTCTCAGGACAACGACGGCGCCAGTGGTGGGCCGGGCATTAATGGGGATCTTTTCCCGCATGGGTTTCCCCAGAGAGGTGGTTTCTGACCGTGAGACCAATTTCATATCGAAGTATATGACATCCCTGTGGAAGGAGTGTGGTGTAACCTACAAGTTCACCACTCCTTACCACCCACAAGGTAACGGTCTGGTGGAAAGATTCAACCAGACCTTGAAGGGCATGATTAAGGGTCTAACAGAACCCATGAGGCGTAAGTGGGACGTCCTCTTGCCATGCCTTCTCTTTGCATACAGGGAGGTGCCCCAGAAGTCTCTTGGGTTCAGTCCCTTTGAGCTTCTGTATGATCACCCTGTGAGAGGACCTCTGAGTTTGGTGAAGGAAGGCAGCTCCCAGGAAAACTCCCCAGGATGTGTTTAGTTACCTGCTGGCCTTCAGAAACCAAACTGCCCACTACAGGAAACTCGCTCAGGCGAACCTGGAAGCAAGCCAGGAAGAAATGAAAAAGTGGTATAACCAGAATTTCAACCTGGGCAAAAAGTGTAGGTCATGGCCCCAGTGAAACCTTGAGCCTTGCAGGACAAGTGGACTGGGCCTTTTGAGGTGGTGGAGCGCAAAAGTGATGTCACCTACCTGGTGAATTTGCAGACTCCCAGGAACCCCTTTATGGGTTCTCCACGTGAACCGCCTCAAGCCCCACTTCGAGAGGTCTGAAGTGAGCATGCTCTTGGCGACAGATGATGGGGTGGAAGAGAAGAGTGAACCTCTCCCTGACCTCCTGTCTACCAAGGAGCACGATGGGTCAGTGGAAGGTGTGATCCTCTCCCCTACACTGACCCCAGAGCAGCAGAGTGACTGTCACCGGTTGTTGGGACAGTTTGCCCCACTGTTCTCTCTGACCCCAGGTGTTACTCACTGGTGTACCCATCACGTGGTTACTGGTGACAGCCCTCCTGTAAAACAAAAGATTTACAGGTTGACTGACAGGGTCTGGGCCAGAATCAAAGAGGAGGTCTCTAAGATGTTGGCATTCGGGGTGATCGAGCCCTCCAACAGTCCTTGGGCCAGCCCAGTGGTCTTGGTCCCAAAGGCTGCTGCACCCGGTGCCGCTCCAGAACTGCGGTTTTGTGTGGACTACCGTGGGCTCAATGCCGTCACCAGGACTGATGCACACCCCATCCCCAGAGCTGATGAGCTCATTGATCAGTTGGGAGCTGCCAAGTTCCTCAGCACGTTTGATTTAACTTCTGGGTACTGGCAGATTGCCTTAACCGATGGGGCCAAGGAGAGGTCAGCATTCTCAACCCCAGAAGGACATTACCAGTTCCGGGTGATGCCCTTTGGGTTGAAGAATGCCCCTGCCACATTTCAGAGGTTGGGCAACCAGGTGTTGGCTGGACTGGAGGATTTCAGTGCTGCATATCTGGATGACATTGCAGTGTTCAGTTCCAGCAGGGAAGAACACTTGCTGCACCTTGGGGAAGTGTTGAGGGCTCTGCAGAGAGCAGGCCTCACGATCAAGGCCAGAAAGTGCCAGATCGGGCAGGGTTCTGTGGTGTACTTGGAACACCAGGTAGGAAGCGGCCAGGTGGCGCCCCTACAGCGCAAGATTGACACCATTCTGGCTTGGGATCCCCCAAGACCCAGACAGAGGTGAGAGCCTTTTTAGGTCTCACCGGTGAATCACTGACAAAATATCGAGTACAAAAATATAGACGTACAAAAATATCGTGACAAAAATATCGAAGTCAAGAATATCGACATCCTATCTACATAATGGTAGGTACAAAAATATTGAGAAAAAAATATCGATGACAAAAATATCGTTGGAAAAAATATTGGGGCATATTAGCAAGACCGGCGATAAAATTATCGCCGTTTTAGCGGCAGGAAACTGCCGCTAAAGCGGCGATAATGGGCTTGCTAATATGCGTTATAGAATTCCAATAGAAGCCCAGGTTAGATGTCCTGCACATCTAACCTGGGCTTCTATTGAATTCTATAACGCATATTAGCAAGCCCATTATCGCCGCTTTAGCGGCAGTTTCCTGCCGCTAAAACGGCGATAATTTTAACGTGGGTCTTGCTAATATGCCCCATTGTTTTTTTTAAAGCTTAAAAAAATAGTGTAAAATAAAGTAAATAATACATATAATTAAAATAAACAGTTAAAAATATTTAAAAATGTTTAAAAATGAATAACTAATACATATAATGTTAAAATAAATTAAACATATACATATAAATTATAATATATATACTTACTTAATAATATTCATAAATAATTAATTTCATAACTTGTAAATTATTAAAAACATTTGATAAATTATAAATACATATATACACAAACAAAAATAATATAAACAAAACTATAAAAATATATATAACAAATTAAAAAACTACAATATTTTTAAAATTAATTATACACAACAGTAACTAAAACAATACACAAAAATATTGGATAGCAGAGGGAAAAAATTACTATTCTCACTCCGAAGACTGCAACAGTAGGGAAAGTGTTGGATAGCGTAGGGGTAAAAATTACTATTCCCACTCCAGAGAGTGCAACAGTAGGGAAAACGTTGGATAGCGTAGGGGTTATAATTGCTATTCCAACTCCAGAAAGTGCAACAGTAGGGAAAGTGTTGGATAGAGTAGGGGTAAAAATTACTATTCCCACTCCAGAGAGTGCAACAGTAGGGAAAACGTTGGATAGCGTAGGGGTTATAATTGCTATTCCAACTCCAGAAAGTGCAACAGTAGGGAAAGTGTTGGATAGAGTAGGGGTAAAAATTACTATTCC
The DNA here is from genome assembly GCA_963921515.1 of Calotriton arnoldi. NCBI lineage: Eukaryota > Metazoa > Chordata > Amphibia > Caudata > Salamandridae > Calotriton > Calotriton arnoldi. The sequence continues at coordinate 859,215 of CAWUFW010002794.1, read as the reverse complement.
CACTCCAGAGAGTGCAACAGTAGGGAAAGTGTTGGATAGAGGAGAGGTAAAAATTACTATTCCAATCCAGAGAGTGCAACAGTAGGGAAAGCGTTGGATAGCGTAGGGGTAAAAATTACTATTTTCACTCCAGAGAGTGCAACAGTAGGGAAAGTGTTGGATAGAGTAGGGGTAAAAACAGTAACTAAAACAATACACAAAAATATTGGATAGCAGAGGGAAAAAAATTACTATTCTCACTCCGAAGACGGCAACAGTAGGGAAAGTGTTGGATAGAGTAGGGGTAAAAATTACTATTCCCACTCCAGAGAGTGCAACAGTAGGGAAAACGTTGGATAGCGTAGGGGTTATAATTGCTATTCCAACTCCAGAAAGTGCAACAGTAGGGAAAGTGTTGGATAGAGTAGGGGTAAAATTACTATTCCCACTCCAGAGAGTGCAACAGTAGGGAAAGTGTTGGATAGAGGAGAGGTAAAAATTACTATTCCAATCCAGAGAGTGCAACAGTAGGGAAAGCGTTGGATAGCGTAGGGGTAAAAATTACTATTCCCACTCCAGAGAGTGCAACAGTAGGGAAAGTGTTGGATAGAGTAGGGATAAAAATTACTATTCCAACTCCAGACATTCCAACAGTAGGGAAAGTGTTGGATAGCGTAGGGGTAAAAATTACTATTCCCACTCCAGAGAGTGCAACAGTAGGGAAAGTGTTGGATAGCGAAAGTGTTAAAAGTACTATTCCCACTCCAGTGAGTGCAACAGTAGGGAAAGTGTTGGATAGAGTAGGGGTATAAATTACTATTCCAACTCCAGGTTATAATTGCTATTCCAACTCCAGAGAGTGCAACAGTAGGGAAAGTGTTGGATAGCGTAGGGGTAAAAATTACTATTCCCACTCCAAAGAGTGCAACAGTAAGGAAAGTGTTGGTTAGCGTAGCAGTTACAAATAACATACTTATCAATTAAATACATTTTTAAAATTAAATAATAATTTTTAATAAATTAACAATAAATTAATTATAAATACCAATAGCACAAGTTACTAACTTGTGTAACGATATATCTGTAAGAGACAGTAGTTAGTGACAGATTCCTTACCTTAGAATATCCCCAGGCGTCAGGCTGGATCCGGAAAGTTTTCTGCGTAGCAGTACCCTTGCGTGTCGGTAGGCGGCGTCGTGCGGCTCCGCGTCCGTCGTCGGCGTCGTGATCGCCGGGATGACGTCGCGGGCAGTACTTAGACGCCGCCCCTGCGCGCTGACGTCAGTTCTGTACACGACTTTCCGCGCCAGGAACGCAGAGCCATGCAAGAAGCTGACATAGGTGTCTGAAAAATACTAGGGCCCTGAAAGGGATGTCCTTAACCCTAGAAATCAGTTCGCAGAACGGGGAGGATGGGTGGGCGGTAGGGAATCTGTCACTAACTACTGTCTCTTACAGATATATCGTTACACAAGTTAGTAACTTGTGCATCTGAAAGAGACACGTTTGTGACAGATTCCTTACCTTAGAATAGATACCCCAGCAATACCAACCCCGGTGGTGGGTCTGCGAACAAAGATCAGACAAGGAAGTCCCGGAGGACAGAACGGCCAAAGAAGCCGTCCCTCCGGACCTGACTGTCAAGGCAGTAATGCTTTGTAAACGTGTGCAGCGAGGCCCACATAGCTGCCTGACAGATATCCTGCAGCGGAACACCGCGGCCTAAAGCCGTGGTAGCAGCCGTTGCCCTGGTGGAATGGGCACACAGCCCAACAGGAGGCTCCTTCTTAGCCAAAGAATAGCAGGCCTTGATACACAAGGTTACCCAGCGGGAGATGGTTCTCTTGTGCACCGCCCAACCTTTTTTGGCTCCCACGTAGCCAACAAAGAGCTGGTCATCCACCCGGAAGTGTTGTGTGCGGTTAATATAAAAAGCAAGCGCACGTTTTGGGTCCAGACGGTGGAGCCTCTCTTCCTCCCTGGAAGGATGCGGAGGCGGAAAGAAGGTGGGCAAAGTGATGGTCTGCCCAATGTGGAAGGCAGTAACCACCTTTGGCAAGAAGGACGGACGCGTCCTAAGAACAACCTTGTCTGGATGGACAGACAGAAAGGGAGGTTTGCATGAAAGAGCCTGGAACTCACTCACCCGCCGAGCGGAGGTGATGGCCACCAGAAAGGCTGTCTTCAGAGTCAGAAGACGAAGAGGACAGTTGTGTAGAGGCTCAAAGGGAGCGCACATAAGAAAGGTAAGAACCAAGTTCAAGTCCCACTGAGGCATCACAAACGGAACAGGAGGGAAGAGGTGTGTAATGCCTTTTAGAAACCTGTTAACAACAGGGGACTTGAAAAGGGAGGGCTGATCAGGAAGCCTGAGGAAGGCCGAGATAGCACAAAGATAGCCCTTGATGGTACCCAGGGCAGAACCCTGTTGGGCCAGGGAAAGAAGGAACAGAAGAACCTCAGAAAGAGGGGCAGAAAGGGGATTCACAGCCTTTGCTGTGCACCATGCCACAAACTTGTTCCACCTGCAGGCGTATACCACCTTAGTGGAGGGACGCCTGGCTGCCAGAATTACATCACAAACTTCGGGAGGCAAGTCGAAAGGAATCAACTGCCGCCGCTGAATCTCCACGCAAGCAGGTGTAGACTGGACAGGTTCGGGTGGAGGACCGTCCCCTGCTGCTGTGACAGAAGATCCTCCCAAAGAGGCAGACGGATCGGGGGATCTACGCTCATACTGAGTAGCTCGGGATACCAAACTCTTCGAGCCCAGTCCGGAGCCACAAGAATGACTTGGGCCCGGTCGTGCCGAATCTTCTTCAACACTCTGGGTAGAAGTGGTATAGGCGGAAAGGCGTACAACAGACCGCAACTCCACTCGCGACGAAAAGCGTCGCCGAGCGAGTGCCGCCTTGGAAATTCCAACGCGCAGAACTGATGACATTGCACGTTCTCTTCGGTGGCGAATAGATCTAACCAAGGCTCTCCCCACTGTAGAAAGAGTCCTTGCGCCACTTCCGAGTGAAGACGCCATTCGTGATCCATCATGCACCTGCGGCTGAGTTCGTCCGCCCTGGCGTTCAGGGAACCTGCCAGGTGTTGAACCATCAGGAACATGCCCTGATGTTCCAGCCATGTCCAGAGGCGCAGAGCCTCCTGGACAGAGGGTCCACGACCCCACCCCGCCTTGTTTGTTGCAGTACCACATGGCGGTGGTGTTGTCTGTGAACACCTGCACCACCTTCCCTTTGACAGAGGGAAGGAATGCTTTGAGTGCAAGTTGGATCGCCCGGAGCCCCAGAAGGTTGATATGGAGCCGGGACTCCGCCGGAGACCAGAGGCCTCTGATCTCCGCCTCTCCCATGTGACGCCCCATCCCAGAAGGGACGCGTCCGTCACAACTGTGTGCTCTGGCTGGGGAAGGGAGAGGGATCTGCCCATGACCCATTGCCGGTTCGAGAGCCACCACTGCAACTGTTTTGCAGTCCCCTCCGAGATCTGGACGTGATCGGACAGGTTGCCCTGGTGCTGCGCCCACTGGAACTTCAGGTCCCACTGCAGAGCCCGCATATGCCATCTGGCATGATCGACTAGCAGGATGCAGGAGGCCATGAGGCCCATCAGCCTCAGGGTCATCCGTACACGAAACCCAGGATAAAGGCTGAAAGATCGGAATCATAGCCTGAATATCCCGGACTCGCCGTTCGGGAGGATAGGCCCGAAACTGCGTCGTGTCCAGAACTGCTCCGATGAAAAGGAGCTGTGGAGAAGGAATCAGATGCGACTTCGGTACATTGATGGAGAACCCCAGCGAGTGCAGGAGTCCGGCCGTAGTCTGGAGGTGGGAGACGACTGCCTGGGACGAGCCCGCCTTCAGCAGCCAGTCGTCGAGGTAGGGGAAGACTGAAACCCCTGCCGGGCGCAGATGAGCTGCGACCACCGCCATCACTTTCGTGAACACCCGAGCGGCGCTGGTAAGGCCAAAGGGGAGCACGGTGAACTGAAAATGCTCGAGGCCTACCGTGAACCGTAGGTAACGCCGGTGGGCCGGCAGGACGGGGATGTGGAAATAAGCGTCCTGCAAGTCCAACGCTACCAACCAGTCTCCAGGGTCGAGGGCAGTCAAGACCTGAGCTAGGGTGAGCATCTTGAACTTCTCCTTCCGGAGGAAGCGATTGACGTTCCGGAGGTCCAAGATAGGACGCATGTCCTCCTTGTTGAAAGTAGTGGGAGTAGCAACCACGTCCTACTTCTGGGGTCGGAACACGCTCGATGGCCCTCTTGGCCAAGAGGGCCGTGACTTCCTTCTGCAGAAGCATCAAGTGATCCCCTGACATGCGGTGGAATTGAGGTGGCATGGCTGGGGGGTGGTCTCGAAGGGGAGGGAGTAGCCCCTTCGGACAATGTCCAAGACCCACCTGTCCGAGGTGATGGGACGCCAGTGGTGAAGGTGATGGCGGACCGTGCCCCCTACTGGTGTGCTGTGCACCTGAAAGGAGGGACTAGGAGGGCTTGGAGGCCGCGGACGGGTTGGAGGTGGTGGCCTGACCCGCACGCTGGTTGCCCGAACCGCCACGGCGGTATCCACGTCCTCGGCCACGCGAAGGCGCTTGCTGCGCGGGCCGGTGGCTGGGCTGTTGACGTGACTGGGCGCCCCTTCCGTGGCCACGAGAGGGCGAAAAGCAGAGGTTAGCGGAGGGCGCACAACAGAAAGGCCCAGGGACTTGGCAGTAGCCCGTGAGTCCTTAAAACGCTCCAGCGCATGGTCTGCTTTGGAACCAAAAGACCGACTCCATCAAAGGGCATGTCCATGAGTGTATTCTGGACATCACCCAAGAAACCAGTGGTCCTCAGCCAGGCGTGGCGACGCAGCGCCACCGTCGTTGCAAGCGATCTGCCCAGCGAGTCGGCGGTATCAAGGCCACAACGTATGGTGTACTTTGCCGCATCCCTACCTTCCGCAATGGCGCGGGTAAGCAGTGTCTGGACCTCCTCAGAACACTGGGGCAAAACAGTCACCACCGAATCCCACAGGGAGTGGGTATATCGGCCCAAAAGGCAAGCGGTGTTCACCGACCGCAAGCCAGCACTGGAGGAAGAAAAGGCCTTCTTCCCAAATTGGTCCAGGCGTTTGGATTCCCTATCCGGAGGGGCGGTAGGGAAGGCGGTTTGGGAGGCAGAGGCTTGGACAACCAAGCTCTCGGGGTGGGATGTTGGGAGAGAAACACGGGGTCGCCCGGAGCAGGGCGATGGCGTCGGGCCACGTTCCTATCCACAGGAGCCCCTGTGGTGGGCTTGGACCAGGTGCCCAAAAGAACGTCAATCAGTGCATCATTAAACGGCAGCACAGTCTCCGCAGAGGAGGCCGCCGGCTGAAGCACTTCCGTCAAGAGATTAGTCTTGACAGCCAGAGTAGGCAATTGGAGGTGCAAGGCTCCAGCTGCTCTACGCAACACCGTTGCGAAATTTGCCCCCTCCTCCGTAGCCACGGGAGGAGACAGCATGCCAGTGTCAGGGGAAGTATCTAGACCACTGGCATCCCCAAGTTCCTCTGCCCAGTCCTGATCATACTCACACTGCCGTGTGAGAGGGTCTTCTGACCCCTCCCAGCTCTCCTGGTCCTCCTCTAGTGAAAAATATGGAGGAGGAGGGACATTTGGGACCCAAGGTCTCGCCGGCGCCGGATCCGGCGTCGGGCGACGCCGGTCCGGCTCCATGTCCGGACCCGGAAAGAGCTGGGGAACGACGCCGTCCGGAGCCCCGGATGGCGTCGGGAACGGCACCGGGGACATCGGCGTCGGCGGAGGCGTGGGTTAGGTCAACCGGCGTCGATGGGGGTTGCGGCACCACCGGGGCCGGGATCGAGGCCGGGGCCGGAGCCGAGGCCGGGATCAAGGCTGGCGGGACAGGCGACGCCGGGACCGGAGTCGTCGGCGACGCCGGAGCAACCCCATCAGGGCCCGCGGGGCCCAAAGGCGCACCGGAGGGACTTTTAGGCCCGAAGAGGCGGGCCATGGCCGACAGGAACTCCTGTACTTGGGCCGGAGTCGACCCCGAACCCAGAAAGGACGGGTAATGCGGGGGCGACTCGACAGGCACGTCCGGGGCCGCGGGGGCGGGGACGGTGCCGACAGGGGCCTCAGCCGAGTCGTGAGACCGGCGAGGCGAAGTCTTAGAGCGATGATGCTTCTTAGACTTTTTGTGCTTCGACTTACCCGAGGAGCGCGAAGACTTGGACTCCGACGATCGGCGGGGACTCCGCGACCGGCCCCTCGACCTCTCCCGGGACCGGGGTTTGGTGTGGCACGGAGCCGACTGCCGGACCTCGAGTAGCTTTCGAGACCGCTCTCGCAAAGCCTTCGGGTGAAGTTTCCGGCAGTCAGGGCACGACTTCGTGTCGTGGTCTCGGCCGAGACAGAAGAGACACTCTAAGTGCGGGTCTGTGATCGACATCATTCGAGCACAGACCTCGCATGGCTTGAAGCCGGGCATCCCTAACGACACCTAGGAGTCGAGACGACTCGAAAAGAAAACAGTGAAAAATCACCCAAAAATTAGTCAAAAATTGACTAGGGCACTGCTCTTCCCGGATCTGCGCTTACTGGCGCGGAAAAAGAAGAACTGACGTCAGCGCGCAGGGGCGGCGTCTAAGTACTGCCCGCGACGTCATCCCGGCGATCACGACGCCGACGACGGACGCGGAGCCGCACGACGCCGCCTACCGACGCGCAAGGGTACTGCTACGCAGAAAACTTTCCGGATCCAGCCTGGGGATATTCTAAGGTAAGGAATCTGTCACTAACGTGTCTCTTTCAGATAATTAAATTTAAAAATTACTTTAATAACATTAAATTACTTCCCACCCTATTCCCCAATAAACACACAACCCACTCTGCATAAAATTTAATACAATTAATATAATTATCAATTAATCAATTAATATAAATGAATTACCAAATAATATTTCATAAACAATAAATTAATTACCAATACCAAAAAATTTATAATTAATAAAAATTAATTGCCAATTAATAATTAACAATAAATTAATTATCAATACCAATTAATATTAATAAATAATTACTTAATTATAATACATTTCTTCCCACCCTATTCCCCTATAAACACACAACCCGCTCCTAAACTAAATTAACACAATTAATATATTTATCAATTAATAAAGTAATAAAAATTAATTACCAATTAATAAACAATAAATTAATTATCAACATCAAACATTATTAATTAATTTATTATAATTAATTTACTTCCCACCCTATTCCCCTATAAACCCACAACCCGCTCCAATAAAAATTAACACAATTAATATAATTACCAATTAATCAATTAATAAAAATTAATTACCAATTAATAGTTAATTAACAATAAATTAATTATCAATACCAATAAATACTAATTAATAATTACTTAATTACAAATAAATTACTTCCCACCCTATTCCCCTATAAACCCACAACCCGCTACAGAACTAAAATGCAAAAATTAATTAAAAATAATTAATAATTTCTAAAAATTATGATTTAATTTACTATAATTAAATTACTTCCCACCCTATTCCCCTATAAACCCACAACCCGCTACGGTACTAAAACGCAAAATTTAGTTAAAAAAATTACTAACTTCTAAACAATTAATACATATATTTAAAAAAATACAAAACATAACAAAACATGTCGAACACATACATATAAAATACATACTAAAATACATAACACTAACATAAATATCGATATTATTAACATCGATATTTTTGCTATCGATATTACTAACTTCGATATTTACAAAAACGATATTTCTTACCTTCAGGTCGATATTCTGGTCACCGATATTCTTGATGTCGATATTCTGTCCCTACGATATTTGCAACTCGATATAAATGTAGGTCGAAATAAAAAACTCGATATTTTGACTGTTTACCCTCACCGGTTACTACAGGAGGTTTGTTAAGGGCTATGGCACCATTGTTGCCCCCTTAACAGAGCTGACTTCCAGGAAGCAGCCCAAGAAGGTGATCTGGACTGAATCCTGTTAGAAAGCTTTTGATGCCCTTAAGGCCGCCATGTGCAACGAGCCTGTGCTCAAGGCACCCGACTTCTCCAAGGAATTCGTCGTGCAGACCGACGTTTCAGAGCATGATGTGAGAGCGGTGCTCTCACAGCTAAATGAAGAGGGCCTACACCAGCCTGTAGTCTTCCTTAGTAGGAGACTACTCCCCCGGGAACAGAGGTGGAGCGCCATAAAAAGGGAAGCTTTTGCTGCGGTCTGGGCACTGAAGAAGCTAAGACCCTACCTGTTTGGGACTCACTTCCGGGTTCAGACAGACCACAGGCCCCTCAGATGGTTGATGCAAATGAGGGGTGAGAATCCAAAACTGTTGAGGTGGTCCATCTCCCTACAAGGAGTGGACTTTACATTGGAACACCGCCCTGGCACAGAACACGCCAACGCAGATGGTCTGTCCAGGTTCTTCCGCCTTAGTGAAGAGAACTCCCAGGAGGTTGGGTAGTTCTCCCTACTTTCAGCTGGAGGGGACATGTGTTAGACTTGGCATCTTTTGGCGTGTTTTCCCTGACTTTTTATTTTCTGACCTCCCAGGTTTTTACTCTGTTTTTCTGGCTTAGTATCTCTGCACACTTTCTCACTGCTGATCAGTGTTAAAGTGCAAGTGCTCCTGTTGTAAATTGTGTTATGGATTGGTGTTTCCATGATTGACATATTTGATGTACTTGTCAGTCCCTAGTAAAGTGCACTAAGTGTGACAGGGCCTGTAAGACAAATGCTGCTAGTAGGCTGCAGCAACTGGATTGTGTCACCCATACAACCAGTCTGTAAATGTAACTCTGGCCTGCCATTGCAGAGCCTGTGTGCAGTCTGGGACTGCCCTGTCGACTTGGCAAGTGTACCCACATTCCAGGCCCTAAACCTTCCCTTTTCTTACATGTCAGTCACCCCTAAGGTAGGCCCAAAGTACCCCTGTGGGCAGGGTGCAGTGTATGTGAAAGGTAGGACATGCCCTGGTGTGTGTGGCATGTCCTGATAGTGAGTTACTGCCAATTTCGTTGTTCACTATGGCAAGGCTACCTGTTCCCATAGGACAGAATCGGGAGTTTATTTATAACAGCTTATAAACCTAACTACCCTTGGGAACAAGGTAGAAAAAATAAAGTTTAGCATGCCTGAACTCAGAATCTAAAGACGCATCTTTTAGTGAAGGTGATTTTTACATTCTGGGTTTGAAAATACCACTTTTAGAAAGTAGGTATTTTCTTGCTCAGCCATCCAGTAGGCCTCTGCTGGGTTTGTGGATTGACTGTCTGGGTTTTGGATGACCGGGGCTGGAGAGGAACAGTGGCTCCAGAGAGTCTAGATGGGTCAGGGAAGGGCTGAATAGACCTGGGCTGCATTTAGAGTAGGGGGAGGAGATTTCCTTTCACCTGAATGGGCCTGGTCTGCCTCTGACAATGCTGTCTCCACCTCCTGCCAGGAAGCTGCACCAGAGAGGACAGAACTGGTTCTGGCTGGGCACAGACACTCTCTGCCTGAGAGGACAAAGGATTTTGGACTATAAAAAGTGGGGCCCAAACCCCTAAACTTTAGAACTCGCTGGAATCAAGGAACCTGCCAAGCAGAAGAGCTGGAAGAGCTGCCAGGAGGAGTACTGCCCCTTTGCTGTGTTGTTGCTTTGTTGGGTTGGCCTGCAGTTGCTGCTTCTGCCTTGGGCAGTGAATGGACTGGACTGAACTTTCTCTACTTGTGCTGAGTATCTCCAAGGGCCTGGAATCGAGCTGGCTTCCTGTTCTGAAGTCTCAGGGACTGCAAAGACGTCACCAACCTCTGGGTACCGCTTCTGGAACCGCTGTTTCAGTTGCCACAGAGAAGGGAACCGCAATCGACTCCGTCACCAACTCCGTCGCTGGCTCTGTGTCCTGACGGAACCGCAGACCGCACCGTCCGCATCTCGCACCGCAAAGCTGGTCTCACCGACGTCGACGACCGCCGCCGCCGCCACCGAGCCGCTGCTTGCACCGTGACCTGTGGGCACCACAGTCTGCACCGCCTTGCTTCACTTCGCCATCCTGGTCTCACCGACGCTGTCGCTGCTGCTGACTCGACACCCGTAACCGCATCGTGGTTAGGGGCACCGCTCGTAAAGTTTCACGGCACAGCGCCTCGTCCCACACAGCCGTCTGGGCCGACCGACGCCACCTTCTGCAAACCGGCTCTGTCACCTGCACCGTAACATGCCAGAACTGCATCGACCACCGTCTCGCCCTGCACCGTAAGCTTTGGTCTCACCGACGCCGTCTGGACGATCGTCACCAAGCCGCTGCCTGCACCGCATCGAGAGGACACCGCACCCTGCACCGCTTCCATTTTGCAACACAACCACAACGGTTGCCACGACCGGCTTGCACCTCCGTGGAAGCCGCAACGAGAAAGGTACTGTTACCGAGTCTGTTCACGCTTTTGCTGGCCCGTATCGACGCGGTCGGCTGGAACTGTTAGACTCTGTTGTTTCCAGCATTGCGGTAGTCCCGAACGGAGCTACCGACTGGTACGAACTGTGTTTTTGAGGTATTTCTGTAGTTTAGAAGACATCTTGCAAAGTATCTATTTTTCAAGTACTGCATTGTGGATTCTTCATCATTTTGGGTCTTGTTTTGAGTATATAAAGATATTAGATATTTTTCTAAAACTGGTGTGGTGTCCTTTTGTAGTGCTTTCACTGTGTTACTGTTGGTTATGTGCAAATGCTTTACACACTGCCTCTAAGAAAAGCCTGACTGCTCGTGCCAGCTACCAAGGGGGTGAGCAGGGTTTATTTTAGGAGTATAACTCCCTTATCCTGACTAGAAGGAAGGGTCCCTACTTGGACAAAGGTGCAAACCCTTGCCAACTAGAGACCCCCATTTCTAACAACTGCATTGACGACTTACTAGTCGAATGCGAAGAAATTCCGGCCCCAGCGGTCCTTCCTGGTCCGACCCAGCCTCCTACCCCTACTACCCTTCTTAACACGGCCGTCCTTCCTCCCAGCACTATTTCAAATCCCCCAAAATGCATACCTCAAATGTTTAATCAATCTCATATGTGTAGCACAAAAAATCCCCCCCCAGTCCATTTTCAGTATTCCAACTGCCGACTATTACTGATGAGGTAGAGCCAAGGATTTCTATACTGCCTACTACTGGTACTGACACAGCTAAGGCCACCATTGATACTGACCTTGTTCTATCAAATAGGTTTCTTCCACTCCAGGATGCGACCTGCTCACCACAGGAGGGAGGGGGGAGGGGGTTGCTCGGGTCGCCAGATCCTACTAAGAAGGGATTAGTGGGGGAGGCAAGGGAAAAGGTAAGGGTAGGAGCTACTGGCAGGGACGAGGTCCCCGGAGTCGAGACAGTCTTAGAAGACCAGGCTACCTCTAGAATCATAACAGATCTGAGGATTGAAGTCAACAAATTAAAAACAATACTCTCAGCCCTGACCGAACAGGTCAAGCTTCTATTAGCTAGAGGAGATTCAGCAGACCAACTTTCTAAGCAGATACCAAGACAGTTAATGAACCCGGCCTGCCACACTAGTAGCTTAGTCCCCCTAATGTCAGTACGTATTGAGTATCCGTCATTTTCTGCTAGTAAGAATACCCCTCTACTACCAACTAGTTGTAGAGCTTCTGGAGAGATGCATAATGCTAGGTCCTTTACAAGCAGAGGCCGATTTGAGCAAATAGGATCCTTTACTACTTTTGGCTCTCTTCTTCGACCCCCACTACTGATCCTTTTCCATTAAATCGCATAGGTGGGTACAAGCAGACTCGACTGCCCCCCAAGTGCTTATATATGACTAATGTGCCTAAGTTCCCTTCTCATGCAAGACATGAAGGGGAGGGCTCCTTAATTAATAAAAGCATACATTGGATCCGTCACGTGAGGGGATGTCGTTCAGTGATTAGGGAGGACATCTTGCATGCGAAAAGGGTAATCCACCCGAATACTAAGACATATTGTATAGAATTGTACTTGGCTGATGAGAATCTGGCCCACAACCTGATAGCATTGGAGGCTAGGACGAGTACACCCACCCCTACTGGTATACAGCTCAAGTACAGACCGTTTTCACTTTCATTGTCACTACCTATCCACCACTCTGATACTCTCCTGGGCCCTGACTCGTCCCTTGCTGCCAACAACTGACTTGTACGTCAAGCTAGCCTTGCATGCACCAAGATACATCAGGCAAGGCCAAACAATACCCAGTATGTCATGAATACAATCAATCATTCCACTGCTGAATCCACACCAACTCCCCTGTTCAAGGGCCTCGGGAGAGTTTGGCTTTTAGCGTTGGACTGAACGAAGGGGCTTCACCCTCAGGAGCTCACCAGTCAAAAGTACTATCAGGGTATGTTGCTGATGAAAAACAACCTTACCGTTCTGCCAACCTAGTAGAGCCCAAGCTTAGTATGGTTTCATGGAACATAGCGGGGTGAGGACAAAAGTGGCTCTCTTTCATTGGATCAAATATATTGAACACTATGACATCTGTATTCTCCAGGAAACCTGAAGTACTAGTCCTGTTCATATTCCAGGCAATATAACGTTCTATCGACCAGCAATCACGAACAAGCCGGGCCGACCTGCTGGGGGATTGTTGATTTGGGTTCAAATTGAGCTCCAATGACTATCCGGGAGCTTCAGTCTGATAGTCCTGACATTGTAGTGATCCAAATCAAGGGTGCAAATGGCACAAGGGTAGATATTTTTTTAACGTCTATGCCCGAGGAACCAGGGCTGGAAGCAGATCTTCCACTCTTTAAGAATTGGAAGATCTTCTCGACAATAGGGCCAATCAGTCCCCACTAATTGTAGCTGGTGACTTTAACGTCACCTTTGAACCATTAGAAAGGGAGGATATATGTGATAGTAGGGAGGAAATGAGCTGTGGCTCGTTCCCTCCCTTAACCTTCCCCCTATCAAAAAATGGTCACATGCGGCATTGCAGCTCAATGCCCTAACTCTTGAGTTTGGATTGAGAGCTACCAATGGCTGCACTAAATCAGATAAAATGGGCGCTAACACCTATAACAGAACTATTAATACAAGTCGTATTGACTATTTCTTGGTAGATTTGAGGTTGTGGCCTGGAGTGGATGATATGATAGTGGGGTCTACTATCGACAGTGATCATAAACTCCTCAAGCTCCATTTGAGATCAACTTGGGCTAAACATTCGAACCCTTCGAATTCGACTCTTATGACTAAGGAGGTATGCCCAACTAATGATAATAGATGTCTTAAATGGGCACGTGTAGCTATGGACAGCGGGAAACTTGAGGCAATCAGACTGATTCTGCTGGATAGCACTAGAGAGATGCTCAGACTAGCTGACCTACAGGGAGGTCTGGATGAGATTGTGGCTTGTCACGGTCATCTCTTTAACCAGCTGGCCTTCCTTTTCATAGAACCACTGCGCCCACAGGGTAGTACCAAGAAGACCAGGTCACAGTTTGCTTGGTTCAACCAGGAGTGTGGGAGCCTTAGATCAAAATTGGCCCTCTCCATAAGAGCAAATAATGTGGTTGAACTGAGAAAAACAAGTAGGTCTTATAAGTAATCCCAGGCTAGAGCGAAAAGGGAATGGGAAGTGAATCGGTGGTCGTTGATCAGAGAGGCCTGTTCTAAGAAGGACTGGCTTTTAGTCACTAGGGGAGATGCAGATAGGCCCCAGCCACCTACCAATAATATTGCTATTGCAAGCTCGTATGACCATTTTTCTTCATTGTATTCTGGACCCTGCGAGCCAGATACGGGTGTCTCCATTTTGGGCCATGCTCACCCTCAGGCCAGGGAGTTCTTTTACAAAGTTGAAATCAGGTCCAGTATTAATTCCATCGTTAGGACTAAAGCCCCAGGACCAGATGGCATTCTGGGCGATGTTTTTCTCAGTGATGTCGAGAACTGGACAACATATACTCTGGCATTAGCTAACGGAATTGCTGCAGGGGCCCCAATACCACCCTCCTGGAAGGGAGTTGAGGTGATCCCGGTCTATAAGAAGGGTGACCGTTCGTCGCCCTCCAATTATAGGCCTATCATTCTTATTGATAGTGCTCAAAAGGTGTTCGCTCGCGCACTACTTATGAGGATTCAGACCTGGATAAGTGACTTTTCTGTCTTGTCCCCTTTCCAAGCAGGATTTAGACAGAAAATCAGCACTATCAATCAGGTCTTTCGCTTCCTCTTATTGGCCTGGAAGATGGTGGTCATTGGAAAGGGAAGCCTATATGTGACTTTCATTGACTTAAGGTCCGCTTTTGACCTTGTCCCTAGACATAAGCTCTGGCACGTCTTAAAGGAGATGGGCCTCCCCATGAGGTGTTAACATTAATTATTTGCCTTCATAAGGGCAACTATGCAAGGGTTCGCTGGGGTAGCCAAGGCCAGTTGACAGATCCGATTAAAGTCAGCAAGGGGGTCCGACAGGGCTGTGCACTGGCTCCCACTCTTTTCTCGCTTTCCATAAATGGAGTTGTCCAGTATCTTACCGATATTCCTGCTGATGCCCCAACTCTGGGGGGAGTCAAGGTTACTACCTTGTTGTTTGCCGAGGACACGCTGCTAGTTTCTAAAATCCCCAGAGGATTGCAGCTGCTTATAGACCGCTTTGAGGCTTTCTGTGCAATGAGAGGCCTAGAGGTTAACACCTCAAAGACCAAACTCCTAATGTTGAATCCCCACAAATCTTTTAAAGGCAAGTTAACAGTGGGTGGGATTCCTCTAGAGAGAGTTAGTATTTTTGATTATCTGGGGATCACTATCTCTGAGGATTTGTCCTGGAAGCCCCATGTAAGGAAGCAGACTCTCCAGCACAGACAGATTACTGGGGTCCTGATTAAAGAGCATAAGATCTCACAAAGCAGACCCGGAGCAGCCCCTCTACACATATATGACCATAAGGCAGTTCAGTATTGTATGGAGCGGAACTCTGTGGGTTTGAAAAAATTGATGACCTTCTCACCACGGAGAACACATTTTTGAGAGATTTATGCTCACTTCCTCAGAGTACCCCTCTCCATTCATTAAGGCTGGACATGGGTAGAACCTCTATTGCTGGCAAGGCCAAGTTATGCCCATTATTGTTTTGGTTGCGCCTAAAAACAACGCCAGAGCTGCTCGCTTACGCTGCCGCCCTCGTAGAAGTGCTCTAGACGGCTTTAAGAAAATCGTGTGGCTTTCCAAAGTGAAGTCCCTGCTGACTACTATAGGGCTGGAGGGATCGTGAGACATAGAGGACCCAGCATTACTGCCTAGCAAAGCCCTGGTCAAGAAGCAATATTGGAATTGGGTGGCGCAGTCTGCTTTTTCTTACTCATCAAGGGGCCGTCTTACAATGGATTTTATGGAATTTAAACTGGCAGGCGTTCATGAACAATATCTGGAGACTATTATGGTCCCACTGGATAGGAAGCTTTATATGCAATTTAGATTTGGCTGCCTCCCGGTGAACACTTTTATAGCCTCCTGGCGACAGTCCTCCATCTTATTGCTTTCT
Organism: Calotriton arnoldi; assembly: GCA_963921515.1. NCBI lineage: Eukaryota > Metazoa > Chordata > Amphibia > Caudata > Salamandridae > Calotriton > Calotriton arnoldi. The sequence goes on along the minus strand of CAWUFW010002794.1, from coordinate 843,660 downwards.
TGCCCAGGTTGCCCCCTTGTTGCTGAGTCAATTGGTCATATCTTTTTTGATTGTCCCATGTATCGATCTCCTAGAGCCAAATGGCTTATTCCTGTTTGTAGGCAGCTTGGCACCCATTGTCATCGTGTAGCACGGTGCATTTTAAATTCTGACTCTAGTCTCTTAGTTGCTTGAGCAGTTTCCAAGTTTCTAGGCAGAATGTGGGCTATCAGAAGGTCTGTGATAAAAATTTAATTGCTGTACCTTTTAGTGAAGAAGTATCGCCGCTGATTTATAACTCTTTTTAAAATTGATAATATGTATTTTAGTCCTGGTTTTAGCACCTGTCCTAATATATAGACAGCAGAGCGGGCCATCCTGCCTACTTTCATTGCGGCAATGGCTCTTGTTGTCTTAATTTAAGGTGCTTTCCAAGAAATCTTTTTTTTTAAGTAGCTTTTTAAACTAATCAATTAATTTGAAACTTTTTAAATGGTTGTGAACAAATTTTAGTATGCATTTGTATCTTTTGTTTCCTTGTACTGTATGCATTTGCACTTTAATGGTCGTAATGACCGAAATAAAGTTTATGATTGGTTTATTGATATTAGATACACGGGTAGATAGGTTTCACGACACTCGCCGCCCACATCCTGGAACTGCCGTACAACTACACGCACTCATGCATGATAACGACCTTATGGATATCAGACAACTCAAACATAGTGCTAAAATTGAGGGCATGTGCGTTGCCTCCACTCACAACACCTGGTCAAGGATAGACTACTGACTGGTAACAAAAGATATAGTCACTTGGGCCCCATAACATTGTGCATCTCCCCAGGACACTATCAGACCATGCACCTGTACGGTTGGAACTCTCCCCACCGAACCAGGGTGCCAGGGCCTTCTCCTGAAAACTCCCCCCTCACGCACTCAGGGACTAGATATTTAGAGCCGGCTTTAGAACCACCATAATCGAATACTTTGAACATAACCAACACTCATGTGACTCACCCTCCACGTTATCAGAGGCATTTAATGTAGTTGTTCGAGGGGCATGCATTGCCAAACAAGCCAGAGTGCTGTGGGTGCTGCGAAGGCAAATTACTCAACTGGAACAGGACATCTTTACACTAGATCTCCAATACTTTCAAATTGAGCACCCACACACACTAGCATTCCTTAAGAGCAAATTGGAAGATTATGAAGAGACAGCTTTGAGGAGACGCACTATCTTGGTAAAGAGGTGGTCACTGGGCGTTTCGGGGAGGGAGACGGTGAGTTAAACACTTGTTAGACTCCCTCATAAACCATGGACAATGGACTACATCATGATGACCAGTGGGCGACCCACACAGAACACAGACCTTGATGCAATCCAATGCACTATGGTCACATTCTACACTAATTTATATACTTCAACACTGACACATGAGCCTGCAGCTCTAACCTCCTTGTTTGACCAATACAGCTACTTTGGCTCAGCAATGTAGAACACTAGTTTCTATATGCACCCTTCACAGTAGAGGATATTATACAGGTCATCCAGGCTATGCCTGGAAATAATATAAAAAAGAGGGAACCTGGCTGTTTATTTTTCAAAGCCGCACTTTATTTTAAGCGGTCAAAAGTGCAAGACTCTAAGTTCTTGCACTTTTAGATGTCTTAATCACAATTATTTATCATATGATAACACCTTTCACAACACGTTTTGTTCATGTCTGAGTTGAGTACATATCCGATACACAAAAGCTATAATACATATAAAGTGCATACAAAATTGTGAATAATATCAAAAATAACAATGTGATTATGACAAACACAACCATACAAAAAAGTTTTTTACAAGAATATGTACAATTACACCAGCAGTTTGTTTGGGCCTATTATACATGGGCAGTTCCTTACATTCTGTTTTTTAAGGGGCTTTTGGAACTGCTGCCACAAGGGAAAAAATATATATATAATGTGATACTCTGTGGGGTCTTTTTTGTTCTTAAACCTCCTCAGAGAACATTTAATACCCTTCATGGCGTTTGGTGAGAAACAATGCCGACGCGTTTCCAATCCCGATTTTAGTTTTCGGGATTTTTGTCAGGGCTAAGGCACGGTGTAACCTGCAGGTTGCAACAAAATAAAAACGAATTACCTAAACTTATTCCCCCTTTTTTCTTTAACTTAGCTCTTCAATATAACCAAAGATTTTTTATGAAATACCTGAACTTCTTTTGGTGCACTCTTGTTTTTTTATTCCTGGAAATAAGGCACCTGGCTTAGACGGCCTAACTCTGGCCTTCTATAAAGAATATGCCCAAATTCTAGCTCCCCATCTCCTGGCGATGTATGAGGAGTCGCTGCTTTGCGGTACACTGCCACTCCCCCCCACGAGGTGTTAATTGTTACCACATTGAAACCTGACAAACCACTGCAACCCTATGACTCATATGGGCCACTATCTATGATTAATGTGAACAACAAAATTCTTGCAAAGTTGATAGCCTTCTGCTTTTTCCCCTTGTGGTCGGACGTTGTTCGCCCGCATCAGTCCGACTTTGTCCTGGGCATCTTGACAGTGCAACACTTACAAACCTTATTCACACTCCTTTATACTGTCGACCCCCAACTCAGCACTGTGGTGCTTCTGCTTCATGCCAGCAAGGGATTTGATTCCCTGAAATGTTTTTTTCTTTTGCAACTCCTAACCCGTATTAGGGTCAGTGACCACTTTCTCCATCTAATCAGATTACTCTACACACAACCTGTGGCTCGATTACGCACCAATGGCACAATTACTCCTCCCTTCTCAATCTCTAGGAGCACCAGACATTGCTGCCCCCTGTGACCCAAATTGTTTGCCATTGCGATGGACCCCTAGCCATTAGACCAAGACAACATCACTCACATCAAGGGTTTCCCTAAACACACAGGCGAATCCTGGTCTCTATGTATGCGGACGATGTTACCTTATATGTTTGAGAACCAAGTACAAATATTGATCCAATAATTCTTGAAATCATATACTTTGGTGGTTATGCCGGGTTAACCATCAATTGGACCAAATCTATTATTTTCCTGCTTACCCCGGGAACAAAACCTTTTGATTCTGAATACCCTTTAAATGGGCAGTTGAAGCAGCCAGATACCTTGGCATTTGGCTCAGCAATGACCTTGATGAGCAATGGAAAGCCAACTAGAACACTTTTGACATGGTTGGAGGACCGTGTGCCCGCCTGGAGAAAGTGGCCACTGCCCATCACAGGGAGAACTGCAGTTGCCAAAAGGGTGATACTGCCAGAGTTTCTGTACTTGTTTATCAATATTCCACTCCCCCTCACGTCCCACAAGCAACTTCGGGCTACTCTGGTCCCCCTGGCATGGGCCGGCAAACAGCCCTGTGTAGTCTGGGAAACAATGACCCTCCCCTTTAAATAGGGTGGACTGTTCCCCCTTGACTTGGACATTTGCTACTACTGTGCACAGGTGCAGTTTACCCATTTCTGGCTGCAACCCACACTTTCCCAGTCTCACAGGGCTCCTGAACATGATAGTGTAGCTCCATGCCTTGTGATGGCTGCTCTGTGTCTGCCTCCCACACGAGCTCACACTGGTATCAATAGTGTGCTTGCAAGACTTAGACTGAGGCACTAAATGTTGCTTACAGTGATTAGAACTCCATACCTTTGGAGACCTATACCCAGAGGGACTAACAACCCATTCTTGAGGACCCTGCCCATACGTCGCTAGATGTGCTCTCATACCACCAACTGCGTGCTGCCCGCTGCACCATGTACACCACCTTTCCTTATGCTCCCCGACATTTCGTCTGCTAGAGGCGATGACTGCAAAGTCGTCTCTACATAAACTTATCACTCGACTCTACTCCACGATGCAAGTCAAAGCACCGATCTGTTCCGATTGCTTGATCTGCAAGGGATGGCGATACAGAACCCTTGCTCAGTGAGGAACAATGCGATACAAAAGGGGATGATGGACGGAACGTTTGAGCCAATCAAACACTCACCCCCAGTCAACTGATCTGGGTTTAATCCATCATCATTCTTTAGCTCACTCCACCACCCCAGTTCAGACATGGCCATATGCAAATCAGTCTGACCCTGTGCCTCATGGGAACAGTCCAGCCCGAACTGCCAAGCCATGTCTTCCCTGGACCGGAAACAAGCATCCTAGGACCGGTTTCTGGCATTCCAGCCGTCATCAGCCAGGCTTGCTTGAATCCAGTGGCAAAGTGAGCAAGGGACCCACGTCTGGGCATACCCCGCCAACTTAGGGCGAACAAAGCGATACAAAAGGGGATGATGGACGGAACGTTTGAGCCAATCAAACACTCACCCCCAGTCAACTGATCTGGGTTTAATCCATCATCATTCTTTAGCTCACTCCACCACCCCAGTTCAGACATGGCCATATGCAAATCAGTCTGACCCTGTGCCTCATGGGAACAGTCCAGCCCGAACTGCCAAGCCATGTCTTCCCTGGACCGGAAACAAGCATCCTAGGACCGGTTTCTGGCATTCCAGCCGTCATCAGCCAGGCTTGCTTGAATCCAGTGGCAAAGTGAGCAAGGGACCCACGTCTGGGCATACCCCCGCCAACTTACGGCGAACAAGCGATACAAAGGGGATGATGGACGGAATGTTTGAGCCAATCAAACACTCACCCTCAGTCAACTGATCTTGGTTTAATCCATCATCATTCTTTAGCTCACTCCACCACCCCAGTTCAGACATGGCCATATGCAAATCAGTCTGACCCTGTGCCTCATGGGAACAGTCCAGCCTGAGGCACAGGGTCAGACTGATTTGCATATGGCCATGTCTGAACTGGGGTGGTGGAGTGAGCTAAAGAATGATGATGGATTAAACCCAGATCAGTTGACTGGGGTGAGTGTTTGATTGGCTCAAACGCTCCGTCCATCATCCCCTTTTGTATCGCTTTGTTCGCCCTAAGTTGGCGGGGGTATGCCCAGACGTGGGTCCCTTGCTCACTTTGCCACTGGATTCAAGCAAGCCTGGCTGATGACGGCTGGAATGCCAGAAACCGGTCCTAGGATGCTTGTTTCCGGTCCAGGGAAGACATGGCTTGGCAGTTCGAGCTGACTGTTCCCATGAGGCACAGGGTCAGACTGATTTGCATATGGCCATGTCTGAACTGGGGTGGTGGAGTGAGCTAAAGAATGATGATGGATTAAACCCAGATCAGTTGACTGGGGGTGAGTGTTTGATTGGCTCAAACGTTCCGTCCATCATCCCCCTTTGTATCGCAGTGAGGAACAATGGCATTACTGCTGCACGCAGTCCAGAGCCTTCTCCCTGAACAATGAGCTCAGACTAATACATTTTCAGTTCTTGCATAGAATAAACCGAACACCAGTCCAGCTGCATAAGATGGGACTGGCCAACAATTTGCACTGCTTGCGGTGCACTGCACACACAGCCTTCCTTTTGCATCTAGCTTGAGAATGGCCTGCTGTCACACATCACTTGAAAGGTGTTTTTGACACTGTTGCATTAATCACAGAACATGCTTCTCAGCGAACACATGGTATGGTGTGTTCCTCCCCAGTTTCATGGGACAGTGGCTGGTCCCAAACATGAGGCACTCCTGTAGCGCCTCACAAGATTCCATGCTCCCTAGTAGGCCATAGGGATAGACATGAACCATCTGCTACACAGACGCACACCAGACAATGTGACTGCCCCAACTCCTCACGAGATGATGTATATGATGAGACTTTTGTATACAGTGTGACTGTGCTTTTTCTTTTTGCCCTCTTCTCACCTGTTATATTGTATTAAGTGTTTTTTTTGTATAAAATAAAAACTTTTCAATTAAAGAAAGACGGTAATTTCAAGTGTCACCAGTGATGGTATCAATGATATCATAGAACGTGTCATGTGTGCATGGTGAGGGCGAGAATTATAGTTTCTTGAGTTAATTATAACTGGTGAATTTCAGTGTTTTGTTTCTACTTTAAAATGTTAAATTTAAACTGACATTTTCATATAACTATAAAATCACTTTAACCTTTGATTTTTTTCAGTGAATAGGTGTGTATATGTATATAATATGCAATAAATATCTATATAAATAATTAAGGCAAAGTACCACAATGTAAAGTTGCTGAAATCCTATTCTTGTTCAATTTAACTGTTAAGAACTTACCTGCTATGTAATATCCCCCAGAATTTCTGACCGCGAGGGAATTGTAGCACACCTCCATATACAGCTGCAGTTAGGAAATGGCTATCAATGTTACTTCAGTGAAAGGATTGAGCTTTAGGGACTGAGGCATATGGGCCATAATGCTCTGTTTAGTGATTCTTGGCAGGGGGCTTGAAGTTTGTTGCAGTGCAATGGACACTCTTGCTGGGGTTAGCACCGCTCCAGGAAGGGTTGCAGGAGAAATGAGAACGCTCAGGAAGGTGAGCCCTCATGATGGGATGTGCTCCCAGGGAGGCACTGGGAATCCGCTCACTCAGGGAATAACAGGTACAATGCAGGTGAACATGGTTCCTCACATTGGCATCAGAATTGTTTGCAAGGAGATCACAGGAGCGAATTCTGAACCTGAAGAGTCACAGGCCTTCATACTGTCACTGACGTCACTTGCCTGAGTTGTCCTACCACAATATTATGTATTAATATCATCCTGCAGTAATATCGAGTGCAGGGTATCAACTACCACTATATTGTCAAGGTAAGCATAAATAGATAAGTATATACTTACTATTCTTTACAAATTTATATACCTTGACAATATTTATTTCAATGTACGCTTATTTGGAGTTTAGGTATTTAGCTTTTATTTAATTGCTATTGATGCTGTTTTCAATTATTTTTTTCGATTAATATTAATTTACTTACCTTTGTGGATTTTTAAATGTTTTCCTGCTTCCCTTTGTTTTTTGCTATGATATTTTTTTATCGCAATATTTTCAAGCCTGATATTTCGTATTACAGTCCCTGCTACTCTGAACTTTATGCTGATTAGATTCTTGCTTATTAGTGTCAGTATATACGCGAACTCTAAACAGTCATGGTGCTCAGCATAGCACTTTTTTATGTTTAAAAAGTTTTTTTATTGATATATTTTTCAACATTTAACTGCATTATTCTGCATTATCATAAGGCTAGCATCTCACTTCAGCACAGCACTTTATGATTGTACTTCTGAAGCGGGGATCACTGTATATTTGAATGTGAATGTGCAGCTGACCATCACTCAGGGTGCCATTTGTACTCTAAATAACTGCTTATTCAGCCTGTTTTATGGTGTAACCCACTGCCCTCGCTTTCCAAAGGTAGCATCAATGGGCAGGATGAGGACACAATTCATAGCGGCTGGTCTGAAAAAACGGAAACACTGCCTTCTGTTTTTGCGGGTGTAAATCAAAACCGGTCACTTCATTGTCCGAAAAAGAAAAGAAGGCTCGTCACCTAAAGGTTAAAGATTGTGTAGTGGGCTGGCCCCACGTGTTCAGGTGACATAGTAGACGTAGCCGAGTTGAGTTTCTTGTAGTTTATTAAGTCTTTAAGAAGTATTTACAGCAAACCCCACCAGGAGCAGCCTGCTAGCTGCTCAGCCCATCTTCCAACTGACAACACTCACCAGGCACCCCAGCATTCTACATATGTCAATCACACTAACATTCTACATGGAACACTCACACTGGCTGAGCAGCTAGTAACAAGGTGAAAGGGAACATAAAGACATAACCTGAGGATACTACATTATCCTCTTCCTCTCGAAATGAAAAACAAATAAAGCCATAACAAAAAATGAAATACAACTATACACAGGAATATACAATAAAGATAAATGTCCATGAACCCTAGGATGAATGGAGGAACCACATCACATAAGGGAAAACAGACAACCAAAGGAGGAAAGAAGAATGATAGGAACATACTAACAACATCCTCCTCCCTTAATATTGGACAAAAAGTGTAAAGGTAAGTAGTGTAAGAACAGCTCACAAATAACAAGTGAGCAACAACCACATGGAAAGTAAAGGGGAACGTACCCCAAGACTAAGACACAATGGGTGAACTACACCAAGGAAGTACTTCTCAACTAAGGAGACTGTGGCCAACACGCCACCCCTCGTGTGAGGGAACATGCTAAGATGGGACTGACCCATGACCTAAGCAGTGTAACAACCAGTGTCATATGGGACTGACACCCAAGGACATGTGCAGCACAAGAAAACAACACAGAAGCAGCACAGTGTGACACACGCACACAATACGTCGACGTGAAGCACATGGTGACTTACACACAAAATGACGACGTAAAAGATCAGGGTGAGGCGCAGGGCGACTTACACACAACATGACAACGTGAGGCACAGGGCGACTTACACACAACATGACAACGTGAGGCGCAAGGCGACTTACACACAACATGACAACGTGAGGCGCAGGGCGACTTATACACAACCTGAAAACGTGAGGCGCAGTGCGACTTACACACAACATGACAACGTGAGGTGCAGGGCGACTTACACACAACTTGACAACGTGAGGCGCAGGGCGACTTACACACAACATGAAAACGTGAGGCGCAGGGCGACTTACACACAACATGACAACGTGAGGCGCAGTGCGACTTACACACAACATGACATAAAGCATGGTGGTGGGACTAACAACCCAAAACACACCCGAAATGTGAAAATGTATCCTAAATACGTTAATGGGGAAAACACCCCATAACCCAAACAGCGTAAGGGTTAACAACAAAAATGTAGAGAGACAAAAGATGTGGAAATGGGGCTAAAACCCATACCAAAGGTAACTAGGGAACAAAACCCTTAAGCACCCCCTCATGTAAGGGTACAGAGGCTTAGCAGATACTGTAACCAGAACGTAAAGAAGAGAAATGGGACTAGGACCCACTCTCATCCCTTAGGCAGGGATGTGACATCTGAAAAGAAAACATGCAAAAACCATCAAAGTAGTACAGTTGTGAGGGTGGGTACACCCAACAAAAGAAATCAGTTTACCAAAAAGCATGAGACATGTAATGCAAAATACGTAACTTGTTTTTCCTTTGCGTGACTACAAACTAGTGATAAAACACAAAATATGCACTGTAAGTTTAACATTACAAAAATAACACTGGTGTGCCTGTCACCGCAATGATGAGGGACAGGCGTTCATAGGGGGTCATTACGATGGCGGTCGGAAAAGCAGCCCGACCGCCATGGTAGCGGAAACTCACCGCCCGCCGCTACAGCGGGAAAACCAACGGCTAGATTAGGATCCTCGGCGGTAAAAATCCAACCGCGGCGGAAAGGAGACCCGAGAAACCGCCCGTCGCGTGCGGAGAAGCCCGAAACCCGTCCGCGGCGTTCGGATTCGCTGCGGAAACAACCCAAACCACCGCAACCACAGCGGAGACACCGCCATGGAAATTATGATATCCCCGACATGACTGCGGTGCAGAGCGCTGTTTACGACCGCCGCGGTCGACAATAGTGAGAAATGAGAGAGCCCGCAGAAGCGCCGTAGCATAGCCACCGCTGCGTACGGTCCGTGAAAAAAATGGCGGTCGGAAAAAATACACACAACATGCCCACAAAGTGCATCAAGCAAACAAGTCATGCACCCAAAAACACCTAACACAGCCCAAAGACACACCCCCATGGTAAACTCAAAAACTACAAATCCCAGGACGACACACACACCACACCTGCAACCAATACCCCATCCTGACACACCCACATAGCCCAGTATAAATCCAGCCCCCTACCAGACCACAATACTTTGCAAAACTCCAGAACTGAAGGGACATACACCACAGCTGACAGGAGAGGCAAATCTGCACAATACACACACACATCACCACCACCACCACCACCACTTCTACACCTGCACCTCTAACCCCTTTGCACATCACACACCATACACATCACCACCACCACCACCACCACCTCAACACTTGCACCTCAAACACCTTGTCACATCACACACCTTGTCACCACAGAAAATGCCCAAATTCACTGACAGTGAGTTGAGGGTCCTGGTAGATGAGATAATCAGGGTAGAACCCCAATTGTTTGGTAACCTGGTACAACAGACACCAGTAGCCACAAGAACGCTAATGTGGAGAAGGATAGTAGATAAGGTAGATGCAGTAGGGACCGTGCCACGCAATAGAAATTAAATTATGAGGCGCTGGCACGATCTGAAGGCAGTGGTCAAGAAAAAGAGAGCCAAGAACCATGAGCTGGCTCACAGGACAGGCAGTGGCCCTCCCGTTCCACTCAAGACATTCACCGAATGGGAGGAGAAGGTGCTTGGCATACTGCATCCAGAGAGTCTCACAGGAATACCCGGGGGAGTGGAGGCTGGTAAGTACAAACAAATGCCTAACATCACACTGACATGTACTGTCTTGCACCACTACTAAGCTATACCTCCCAGGTACAAATGCAGTCATGAGCACCACACTCTCACCAACACATCTCTCACACATTAATCCAACAGTCCCTCAGGTTCACCTCAAAGGTAGCTACAAACATCACCATGGGTACATGTTTACATGCTGCCAGCACTACAACTCCCACCAGGCCCCCTTGTCCTACAACTGCGCAAGATGAAGCCCTGACCCCCCCCCATGTGGCAGCCATTGCATTGTTCACCTTAACCTAACCGGTAGTTAGCCATCCTCACAGGGAGGTGTGTGTGTGGTTTGGAAGTCTGCACTACAACTCCCACCAGGCCCCCTTGTCCTACAGATGCGCAGGATGGAGCCCTGACCCCCCCCCCATGTGGCAGCCATTGCATTGCTCACCTTAACCTAACAGATAGGTAGCCATCCTCACAGGGAGGTGTGTGTGTGGTTTGGAAGTCTGCACTACAACTCCCACCAGGCCCCCTTGTCCTACAGATGCGCAAGATCGAGCCCTGACCCCCCCACCCGCATGTGGCAGCCATTGCATTGCTCACCTTAACCTAACAGGTAGGTAGCCATCCTCACAGGGAGGTGTGTGTGTGGTTTGGAAGTCTGCACTACAACTCCCACCAGGCCCCCTTGTCCTACAGATGCGCAAGATGGAGCCCTGACCCCCCCCATGTGGCAGCCATTGCATTGCTCACCTTAACCCAACAGGTAGGTAGCCATCCTCACAGGGAGGTGTGTGTGTGGTTTGGAAGTCTGCACTACAACTCCCACCAGGCCCCCTTGTCCTACAGATGCGCAAGATGGAGCCCTGACCCCCCACCCCCATGTGGCAGCCATTGCATTGCTCACCTTAACCTAACAGGTAGGTAGCCATCCTCACAGGGAGGTGTGTGTGTGGTTTGGAAGTCTGCACTACAACTCCCACCAGGCCCCCTTGTCCTACAGATGCGCAAGATGGAGCCCTGACCCCCCCCATGTGGCAGCCATTGCATTGCTCACCTTAACCTAACAGGTAGGTAGCCATCCTCACAGGGAGGTGTGTGTGTGGTTTGGAAGTCTGCACTACAACTCCCACCAGGCCCCCTTGTCCTACAGCTGTGCAAGATGGAGCACTCCCCACAACCACAACCATGTGGCAGATATTGAATGTGACTCATCAAACTTACTGGTAGGTAACCATTTCAACTGGGAGTGGTGTGTGGAATTGGTGACACTGCAGTACAACCCACAACAGGCCCACTTCTTCAACAGATCAGCATGATGGAGCACTTGTCCCACTCATAGGCATGTGACGTTTGTGCCCCCGCACATCACATCACACCATACCACTTTGTCCACAGTCACCTACACAAATTATGCTAAACAGTCATATTGTACTCAGCATGCACAAGTCTCACTCCAGAAATTTCCCACATTGTGTCTACTGTGCCAGGCATCACACACTGCAACACTAACACCTATCATGCTTCCCTGCAGCAGTGTCTGGCAGGTTGGTTGTCAATGTGCTAATCACCCATGTCATACCACAGTGTTGCAATGTAAACAGTGGAAGTGCAGATTACCAAAAAACTCCACTGGACCTGGGACTCACACTGCTAAACTATGCACATCCCAACTGTCTTGCAACAGACCCAGCTGCCACAGTGCTGCACTGAATTGCATAACAAGAGTACTTTGTCTGACTAAAATGCACAAATGTGTCTGCTTGGGACCAGCAATGTGTGTATGCATTGACAATGATCACATCTCACACTGTCTGTCTGAACAGTGCTGGTATAGTCTGGCCCCAAAAGCACACATTGTCTGCACATGGATGACTGTATCTTACACACACACCACTGTTGATGACAACATGTAAGTGTATGGATGCCCCGGAACAACTGCATCACCAGTACTTTGCTCATGTTCTCAGGTCCACAAATACCATGAAACCATGATAGTGTGGAAATGTTTGCTGGGTGAGATGTTCAACCTGCTGTATGTCACCACAGTGATAGGAGCCTATACCACATGCCCTATTGTGCCTTCAAATGTTGGGGGAGTGGACCCCACACCCAGATACTTGGGATAACAGTGATGGGGTGGATATACCCCATGCCCTATTTTGCCTGCAAATGTTGGGGGAGTGAACCCCACACCCAGATAGTTGCGACAACAGTGATGGTGGGGCCACACCCCATGCCCTAATGTGATGTGAAAAGTTTGGGTACTGAAACCCACACACACCTTCTGCTCACCACAGGCACGTTCCTCCCAAGAATGACTCTTAAGTCACATAGCCATGTCATTGGTCACCTTCACCTCAACCGGTAGGTAGCCATCTTCACACGGAGACGGTGTTGTGGGGTTGGCAAATTGTCCCACAAATCCCACTATGCATGCTGTCCCACCCCTGAGTAGGATGGGCCACTGCACCCCCAATCAGAATCATGTGGCAGGCATTGTATGCCACCCACTCAACTAACAGGTAGCTAACCGCATCTCACAGGTCGGGGTGTGTGGGGGCGGGAAGCTTGCACAACAACTCACGCAAGCCCAGATGAGCTCCAGCCCCCAAGACTGATAACACCCTCGCACTAAGATGCATGTGTCAGTCATTGCAATGTCCACTTCCAAATCACTGGTAGGTAGACATATCATGCTGACTTGTCCCACACTGGACCAAGATGGAAGCCTTCCTCACACACACACACAGAGGTCTTACAAATACAAGCCAAAAACAGCAAACAGAACATATCACCAGCCACTACATGCAGCCAGATATGCCTCACGACAAGCATGGTGGCATAGGACACCAGGCCTCACATTGCACAACTGCACACCCAGATAGCATTGGCCACCATAGTGTGCACACACCTAAGCAAATGAAACCATGACAGCAACCAAAGTGTGACATTCAGATCCAAATTGTAGATGTAACTCAGTGCACAACCCTGCACACCACTGCATGCCATCTGAAAATGGCAGGGGTCCAGACCAGCAAGGACCAAATGAAAGCAAAGAAAGCATGGCTGGAAGTGCAAATACAGATATGTACACCACATGCCAAAGGTATGGCTGCAACTACAATGTTCCCCCAATGTGCAGAGAAAACGGCTGCAAGGGCACAACAAGTGACATACATGCGTAACTGGATCACATATGATTAAACACTCACTAGATGCCAACATGAACCTATCAATGTAAAAAATGTAAATTGTGCATGTCATGTCTTGCCAACTCCCAATATGGACGAGTAATGCATGTACCTCAACAGTTTGTAATGCATCACTGGATGTCGGTAACTGCAAATTAGATCAGTGAACAACTGCTGGATGTACAAACAGTTGATGTAACAGTGCGAACAGAAGCTTTGCTGGTTGCAACACAATGACCATTTCTCATCTGACCCACAGGTGACCAAGAACTCACTGCAGAGGACGACACCACCAACCTGCAGAGCCAGTCCCCCACCCCGGAACAGAGACTACTGGATGAAGACTCCCTGGATTCCTTGGATGAGGAGCCCCAAGCCAGCACATCTGTTGTGGCAGGCCGCAACCAGGCCCAGGCACCCATTGTCCCCACAACCACATCTGCTGCAACCCATGACCTTCCCCAGACAGCTGTTGTCACGGCCTGTGTGGCAACCACTACCACCACCCCCACCACAGCTGCCCGCAACACCCTCCCTGCCCCAGGTGATGAGCACCCCACGACATCTACTGAGGAGGCCAAGGAGAGGATGGAGCGGAGCAATGTGGGGAGCCAACAGGCCCGTGGCAGCAGTGTAGGTGGGAGGGGCAGGGTCATGCAGAGGGGAACTGAGCCTGGGACGGAAGCCCTGTCCCACATCAACAGAGTCCTTGGGGCATACGAACAGGCCCAGGGACGAATGGGCTGGTCTGAGGAAGATTCTCGGGAGCTCCTCCTGCTGATGAGGTCCATGGACACCCGCATGGGACAAATTGTGGACCTCTTTGGGCAGCAAGTGGCGGTTCTGAGGGACAGGCCAGCGCAACATTCAACATCTCCGCCTCCCCCGATGGGCAGCAGGATGACAGTTCGTCATCCTCCCCTGCGTCCACAGAGGGGGGTGAGTCCTCAGACACCACTGCCCCTGCAGCACAGGCCCCTCCAGTCAAGCGCAAAAGGGGCCGTCCAAGGAAAGGCCAGGAGGCATCACGTGCCAAAGCACCTGCCAAAGGCAAGTCCCGGAGCCAGCCATGATGGCAGACCACTGCACCACTGCATTTACCTTTTGGACTATCCTTCCCCACACTGCCATGTGAATGGCATCTGTCTGTTGGACTGGGTCTCCACATCACTGTGGTGACTACTCAATTATCTCATCTACCATGACCGTCAACTCATTTCTTCAAATTTCCCCCATGTACATTTTCTCGACCCTCACATGTCACAATTGTAAATAAATACACCTTACACACATGTTGTTGCGTCTGCTCCGTCTTTAATACAGGATGTGCAGCCTTCACCGTGATGTAAATGTCCTAGGGAAATGGAATGTAGGTAGGCAAGGAGAGGCTGAAGGGACCTAGGAAAAACATTAGAACAAGAGTCACTTGTTTTGGTGTGGCATCACACACATCACACAACACTTGTCAACAAGGTACTCCAATCTTCACACATTACACAGAGCAACAGTCGCCATGGAGACATCCTGTATCTGTGTCAAACTACCCTATCCCACAAACATTGCCAACCAGCAATGAGTGAACACAAGGCTGCAGTCACCAAGCTCACATACACCCTCACAACACCATCAGACCATGTGTCCCTCCTACATCGTCACTCACCTTCAAGTGAAGTAGCGGTTGATGAGCTGTTGACGCATGTCGACACCTTCCTCCTCTCCACTGTCCTCGTCACTGGACCGGGGTTGGTTTGCAGGCAGGGGCCTTGGCTGCTCATCATCATCCAGGATCAGGGGTATTGCCTTGCGAATG
Source organism: Calotriton arnoldi (assembly GCA_963921515.1). Taxonomy (NCBI): domain Eukaryota; kingdom Metazoa; phylum Chordata; class Amphibia; order Caudata; family Salamandridae; genus Calotriton; species Calotriton arnoldi. The sequence continues at coordinate 828,303 of CAWUFW010002794.1, read as the reverse complement.
GCCAGGTTGTGGAGCATGAAGCATGCCACAACTATCTGACACACCTTCCTTGGCGAGTACATCATGGCACCTCCGGTACGTCCAGGCAGCGAAATCGTGACTTTAGGAGACCAAATGTACGCTCTATTACACGCCGTGTCCTCCCATGGGCATCATTATATCGCACATCAGCTGCTGTCACAGGATTCCGCAGTGGGCTCAGCAACCACGGACGGTTAGGATATGCAGAGTCACCTGGGTGTGAGAAACACAGATTAACCTTGATGTTCCACAATGCCACAGGACAGCATGTCACACACACACCACGCTACTCCACTATGCATACTCACCCACAAGCCTTGCACGCTCAGGAAGCAGATTGGCCATCAGCTGCGGGACGATGCTGCTGCGCATGATGTGCGAATCATGGGCTGACCCGGGATACCTGGCACACACGTGGGAGATGATCATGTCCGCCCGGCACACCACTTGAACATTTACTGAGTGGTAATGCTTCCGATTTCTGTAAACTTGCTCACGTGCCTGTGGTGGCACAAGCCCAACATGTGTGCAATCAATGGCACCAACAACATGGGGGATGTGTCCAAGGGCATACAAATCTCCCTTCACAGCCACCAACTCTGGCCCCCTGGGGAATTGAATGTATCTGTCCTTGTAGTTCATCATAGCTGACAGTACATCCCTCAGCACCATGCTGAACATCGGTTGTGACACCCCACCTGTGCTTGCTACCGTGTGCTGGAATGAGCCTGTCGCAAAGAAATGCAGGCACGCCATCACCTTTGAAGTCGCAGTGAAAGCTGTTGGATATGTGCGACGTGGCTGCAGGTGGGGCTCCAACATGGCACATAGGTTTTGTAGGGAAACTCTATCCAGCCTGAATTTGCGGATGATCTCTTCATTCTCCATGTCAGCCAGCACTGTGAATGGACGATGGATATTGGGCCTCCTCCTAGGTCAGATGAAAGTGCACATATGTCAATGAAACACACCATGAGATGTACAGGACATTTCACATTTCTACAGACACATTGCCAAATGTTACAGACTGCACCATCAACCAACAGAGCACTGCACAAGTAGGTACACATCAGGCACACTACTCGTACACTTGTCCCCTTACCCGCAGCAATGATCTGTGCACACCTCCTGCTCATTGGCATGCACAGTGGGATATGGCACCACATGTGTGCGCACACCTGTGAGTATTACCCCCAGCATATGTGTCAAACTACAATACAACCCTAGCACACCGTGCTGCTGTCCATGATACACCTCCCAACACAGGTTGCACATGGCACACATCAAGTACACACTGACCACAGGCTGAGCGTGGTGAACACGTGTGTGCATGTGCAGTAGACAATGTGACAGTCAATGATGCCCCTAGTTCACACAATGAGACAGCATTGTGCGTTACATTGCACCTACACACATTGACCATTAGCTACATATGCTATGCAACACAAAAACTGTACAGTCTACATGCCCTTACACATCACATGTGACATGTGCGTGTGTATGTGTCAATGCAATTTATCACATACACATATATGGCATGTGTAGGTGACATGGAGTTAAATGTCCCATTCGTAATGTTAGCCTCATGAGGGTCCTTCAATGTTGGAGACACTGGGCACTGTTCATGTTGGGCTATGGATAGAGATGGATGACTCCATATGTGCAGCAAACCTGCTCCGCAAGTCCACGGACGGTCACTACAGGCACTGTATGGCACCCATCTGGCGGTGCCTACCGCCTGGCCCCTGCGGACTGTCACCGCCAATACCCCAGACACGATCGCGGTAGTCTCAGCGATATCTACATGTGTATATGGCGGTTGGCATGCATCGCTACCCAGCTCACGGTCACTACAGGCACTGTATGGCACCCATATGGCGGTGCCTACCGCCTGGCCCCTGCGGACTGTCACCGCCAATACCCCAGACACGATCGCGGTAGTCTCAGCCATATCTACATGTGTATATGGCGGTTGGCATGCACCGCTACCCAGCTCACGGTCACTACAGGCACTGTATGGCACCCATCTGGCGGTGCCTACCACCTGGCCCCTGCGGACTGTCACCGCCAATACCCCAGACACGATCGCGGTAGTCTCAGCCATATCTACATGTGTATATGGTGGTTGGCATGCACCGCTACCCAGCTCACGGTCACTACAGGCACTGTATGGCACCCATATGGCGGTGCCTACCGCCTGGCCCCTGCGGACTGTCACCGCCATGGACTATGCCCTGGCAGCCAATGGGAAGCACCCTCGCGGTAGCCTGATGCAATTTTGAAAATAGCGGTAGGCGTGTTCCGCAACCGCGTAGCCGGTCATTGGAAGCATTCAAAAGATGCACCACCGCGGTAGCGCGCGCCTGGCCCCTGCGGTGTGTCACCGCCATGGTCCATGCCCTTGCAGCCAATGGGACGCACACTAGCGGTTGCTTCCTATGGCTTTGAAAATCGCGGTAGGCGTGCACCGCCATTGCGGAGGCAGACATTGGATGATTTTAAAAATAGCAGACCTGGTACACCAATTGCAGCGGCGTGGGACCACTGACACAGCCCCAGGGGCCTATATATGTGTGGGAGGGTGCCCCACATTTCCACTGCTACCAGGGACTGCTGCCTGCCACCCTCCACCTGGTGCTGCTGCCTCCAGGGACTGCTGCCTGCCACCCTCCACCTGCTGCTGCTGCCTCCAGGGACTGCTGCCTGCCACCCTCCACCTGCTGCTGCTGCCTCCAGGGACTGCTGCCTGCCACCCTCCACCTGCTGCTGCTGCCTCCAGGGACTGCTGCCTGCCACCCTCCACCTGCTGCTGCTGCCTCCAGGGACTGCTGCCTGCCACCCTCCACCTGCTGCTGCTGCCTCCAGGGACTGCTGCCTGCCACCCTCCACCTGCTGCTGCTGTCTCCAGGGACTGCTGCCTGCCACCCCTGAACTCCACCTGCTGCTGCTGCCACCTGTCCACGATGATGTCGAGGACACAGAAGATCCGGGCCAGTCCCTTCACCAGCGAGGAGCTGGAGGTCCTGGTGGACGGGGTGCTTGCACAGTACCCAAAGCTCTATGGTGCCCCTAATGTCGTGGTAAGTCTATGACAGTGTGAGTGAGAGTGCGGATGGGCACACGTGAGGTGGAGGTGCTGCAGTATGTGTCAGTGAGTGTGGGGCTCTGACATGCACTGCCTAGCATGTTTTCTCCAGGGGGAAAGGCTGTGTAGCCTCTTTCACACGTTTCCCTGCATGCCCATCCAGATTTGAGGGACATGTATTGTCCTGTCAGCCATACAGTGAAGCAGCAACTTGGTAATGCAGGAGTCAGGCCAGTGATTGCTTGTGTGAATGGCTGTGTGGGTCCCAAATGTCCCTCTCAGTGTCAGCCCACCTGGCCTGCACAGTCGCCGCACAATCCCACAAGTACACATCACTGCATGTACAGTGTGTTCCATGTGTCTTTTGTTCACACATCTTCATCAAAGAGCCATCTCAGCCCTGTAGATTGCACACAACAAGCCTTGTGACAAGGGTGTGTGTATGAGAGTTGATGTGACTGTATGTGAGCTCCATGACACAGTGAGCCATTCACAGGGCTAGGACATTGGGGGCTGCGCAGTGTTGGACACAGTGAGTCCACCAACAACCATGTGTTGCTATCTGATCTATGTGTTGCTCTAGCTAACAGCGGGCAGTAGATGTGGGCAGACTACACATTGCTTGATGTGCTGGCATCCTGCATGTGAATGGGATGTAGAGGTACTGTGTCCACCCTCCCACCTTCATGGATTCACGTGTGGTTCTCCAATACCGTTGTACCATGTGCCATGCATTCTTGGCTCTGTTACACATATCTGTTGATTTGGGATGAGTGAGTATCGTGCCACTGTATTGAGAGATTTTGGTAGTATACACTGTGTAACTGATGTATTACCCCTCTTGTCTCCCATGCCTGCAGCTGAAAGTCCACCAGCGTAAAGCCGTGTGGAGGGCCATTGCCTCCAAGGTGCGTGATCTGGGTGTGTCAAACCGACGGCACAGCCACTGTCATAAAAGGTGGGACGACATCTGCAGGCTGAGCAACAACGTGGCCGAGATGACGCTGGGGCTGATCCCGAGGAGCGGCAGGTTGTCCCGACGCAGCATGACCCCACTAATGGCCCGCATCTTGGCCGTTACACAGCCTGAGTTGGATGCACAATTGAAGGAGCATCAGCAGCAAGCTAGGGGTGAGTATTTGTTGACGGGTGGCTTTGGCAGGGAGTGGCTGCATGTGTCCACAGATTGGACAAACTCTGAGCTATCTGACGTTGATAGTGTGATGCAGTGGATTATAAGTGGCGTCTGTGCTGGGTGCATCTGACATGCATTTGTCCCACCTGTACTCACTGATGTGATCTGCGCAATGTGCATTGCCATTGCATTCAAAGTTGGGGCATTCAGGTAGCTTGTGCAGTGGGGTACTGTGTGAATTCATATTGATGTTGACGGCAGTGTGCATAATCTGAGTGTGTTTCAATAAATGCGTGCAATGCCTGACAGCAGATTTCAGCTGCTACAACTTCTGAGGACAATGTGCTACAGTACTTGTGCCCGTGCAAGCAACATGGTAGCTGGCATGCGCTAATGGCCATTGTGGGCTACTATGTTGTGGTCTGTGTGTGTGTGCTCCCCTACTGCTCCATCCATTTACGTAATTGACACCATGTTGTGGTGTTCATCCTTGCCATCCTCGGCACCCTGTGTGGTCAGAGAGATTTTTGTGCCTGTGTCTGAAGTGGGCCACAGGCAGGATGGTGTGCTGTGGGAGTCACCGGCGTCACTTATGGCTGGATTTGTTCTTTACATGCACTGTTGGGTTGATAATTGAGGTGGCAATGTATATTTAGTCAGGGTGATGTGCAACGCGGATAACACATCTTCTTGAATGGTTATTTACTTGCACATGTTACTTCAGTTGGTGCCACTCCACTAACACTACCTCTCTCTCCCATGTAGCATCTCCCGTGTGCGTTGAGGGACAGGGGACGGACACCAGCGGTGAGCCATCCAGTGCAACAGTCGCACCGGAGCAGAGTGACACAGATGTGACCAGCGCCGAGGAGGGGGACAGGAGTCTGCTGGAGGAATCACAACCCGAGACGCAAAGCTCTACGTCATCTGACGCCAGCGGTGACGCATCCATGTTGGGGGCCACAGGGAACGGGGACTCTGCCTCCTCTTCCGTCACACAGCGTCCAGTGCCCAGCCTCCCATCTACTTCCACTGGTGCTGCCCATGTTCGCACAAGTCGAAAGGGAAGAGTGTCCTTCACCCCAGGCACTGCTGCCCTGGGCCATGTCAGCCCTGCAGCCCTGCAGCCCTCAGTGCTGAGTCAGTAGAGCTATTGCGCCAGCTGTGTGTGGGGCAGACAGCTCTCCTCAATGCCTTCCTAGACCACGATAAAAAGTTGGGCCAGGTGATAGCTTTCATGGAGGGCATACATTCGGATGTGGGTGGGCTACACCGGGCTGTGCAGTCATTGTCCTCAACAGTGATGGCAGCCCTGCAACAGGCACATTCTCAGGGAGCAGCTCCTGTCCCTTTGTCCACCCCCCTGTCACTGTGCACCTCTGACGACAGTGACAATGCTCAACAGACCCCAAAGTCCAGATACAGCACACGCAGCACACAGCAGCAGCAACATCCCAAACGGTCCAGGCCGCAGACACCATCCCCACAGACAACTAAGACCACCCCAGAGCACAGAGATAAAAGCCCGTCAGGCGACACCAAGGGCCAGAGGGGCAAGAAACATGCCTCAGGGTCACAGGCCTCAGAGTCATCCCCCGCCAAGGACTCTCCTGTCCCAAGGACCGCTCGCAAAGCAAAGAAGGCAGTTTCCCTGCCCACTGAGGAGGTGTTACCTTCAAGGCTTACACTGGCTGAGGGCCCTATGGCTGATCCACCTACAACCTCCACTCCCATCCCGAGCCCTGTGAAGCAGGCACAAGGGGGCACTGCAGGGGCTAAACATAGTAGAAAGGGTTTGGAAGGGCGGAGGCAAGCCCCAGGGAAGTGCACAGCTGGATCCAGCATGTCCCCAGAGGGGGCCCCAGAGTCAGCACCAGGAGCAAGTTTGGTGGTGGGGTTACCTGTTGTGGCCACACCAGTTCCCATTAGTCCCCAGACAGGGAAGCCTTTCAGGATCCCCAACAAGTGGAAAGGCACCCCTTCACAATCTCCTGCACACACTGTGTCTCACCACAGGATCAGTCCACCTCCCCGTGCCACCACCCCACCTGGTCCAAGCAGCCCTCCAGCTTCCCAAGCCAGAGATGTCTCTTCCACAGATGTTCCTCACACTCCCCGGGGCAGTCCTCCTACTGACCGCGACACACAGTCACCTCCAAGTCCGACAGACAGCCACATCTGAGTGGTAGTCACCCTCACACACCTGTCTGTCCACAGCGGTGTCTGTGATGCCCATTGTTATCCCCATGACTCTGTTGCTGAGCATGGCATGGTATATTCGCACACATTCGCTGTGCAGCTTCTGATGTAACTACTCTGCACATTGTACTTGCCTTGTGGTTCACTGCTGTTTGCACCCTGCCTGTGCAGCTTCTCATGGACTTCACCTGCACATTGGACTGGCCACTGGCCTTGTTGCTCACTGCTGTTTGCCCCCTGCATGTGCAGCTTCTGATGTGACTACTTTGCACATTGTACTTGCCTTGTTGATCACTACTGTTTGCCCCCTCCCTGTGCAGCTTCTGATGTGACTACTCTGCACATTGTACTTGCCTTGTTGATCACTACTGTTTGCCCCCTGCCTGTGCAGCTTCTGATGTGACTACTCTGCACATTGTACTTGCCTTGTTGATCACTACTGTTTGCCCCCTGCCTGTGCAGCTTCTGATGTGACTACTCTGTACATTGTAGTGGCCACTGGCCCTGCAGTTGCCCACATTTGTTATCTAACTATGCACAAGTGTGAATAAAGACAGTTGTTCCTGTTGTCAGTTCTGTCACTGTAATTTCTCAATAAAACTGTTTCTGTGTGTGCATGGTTTACTGTGTCACATGCTCAGTATGGCACTTCAACATTGGCAATGGGTTGTCTCACGTTTCCATGTTTTTGCAGGGGTGACAGGGACTTCAATTCTTCCTGACTCTTATACTTGTGGGTGCAGTGAAGGTGGTTTTTGAACATTTTCTTGTTGTCATCATCCTTCTTTGTCCATGTTGTCTATGGTGTAGACATGTCATGTTTGGAGGCAATGTCAGCACAGGGTGGGAGTTTATGCACAGGCTTTCATGCAGGTTGGCACGGGTCATGGTGTCTGTGTGAGCTTACTTACTGTGTGCCCAGCAGTGTATGTGTACGGTCCTCTTGTGGTGGTCAGTAATCCTGGTCCCATGCCTTACTTCCAAAGTGTACACTTTGGTGGTGGAGAAGTGTGTGGTGTGAAGGGGGTGACTTTGTGGTGACTGTTGATGTGTGTGCACCTGCATTGTCAACTACACCCATGTGTCACCCTGGAGTGGTGAGCGTGTATGTGTACTTGTTGTGCCCTGCAATTGTGATTTGGTGCACATGGGAGTGTTGTGTGCTGCTGATGTGAGAGGGGGATGTGTGACGTATCCTACTTGTGCTTCTCAATCATGGAGTGTGTGAATGGGGCCTGTGTGTTGTGGTGCAGAGATGCTCTTGTCAGGTAATTGCATACCTATGTGTGTCTGTTCAGTATTTGACTTCACGGCCTTCCTCTCATCCCTGTGCCTTGACATGGGTGGCCTTGCTGTCTCCCTGAGTTGTTGAATTGAGGTGCTTGTGTTTTGGGTTGACTCACTGTGGCAGCCATGTGTGATTTGATGGGCTGTGGGTGTTCTCAGATGTCTGTTGTCTTGCATGTGATGTACACATGCTTGATAGTTGTGTCCTTGTCCTTCCATTTGTGGGCACATCACTTTAGCTTTCATATATGTTGTCCTCCATTGCTGCTAGCATGTGGTCTGTGTATGTGGCTGTGAGGCAGGGTAGGGTGTGTCTGTGTAAGTTGGTAGGCTGTGTGTGCAGTGAATTGTTTGATCATCAATATGTGTGTGTGTGTACATTTTGTGCTGGGGCTCAGTGTTCTTGGCATGTGTGTGGTGTTGTTGTGGTGTGTGTGTTGGCTGGGGCCTGGCCTTCTGTGGTATGTGTTCCTGTGCAACAACTCCTGCTGTGGCTATCTCTGCAGTTGTTAGGGATGTGGGGCAGGGTGTGTATTCACCTGTGTTGTTGTTGTGCAGGAGTGGCACATGGCAGGCACATGATATGTCCCTTCAGGGAGAGGGCTAGTGTGTTGTGTTTTGAGTAGTGGTTTTGTGTTGTTTGTACAGTGGCCATGGCTGGCGCTGGCACTGGCCTCTGCGTTGTGTGCATGTTTTCCTGCACACTGACCGCGGCGGTGACGACACCGGGACATTTGTTCATGATTGCGGAACATGGGTAGCCAGGATGTGGCGAGGTGTTTTTGTGACAGGTGGGACATGTGTGGATGCAGTGATGGCTGTGTGCCTGTCCCCACAGGGGTGTCTGGTGTGGACATGCACCGTTTTCAAACCCTTGACTTGTGTATTGTGTTGCATGCACAGTTGTGTGTGTACGTACCTGCGGCGGCGTCTGCGCCGGTCAATGACTTGCAGGTGGTGTATCATATACAGCACCGGAAAGGCGTGTAGAGCTGGATCCATCGCGGTGTGGGCCGGGTGTCTATTTTCTTGCTCCTCTGTGGTGTCTCCGCCGTCTTTGGCTATACGGTTGCTCCGCCGCGGTGTGCTGCCCGTTTTCCGGCATCGTGATTTGTTCGGCGGACGGGACGTCATTCCGCACGGCAGTGAGTGCTCATTGGCTCACACCGCTGCGCTGGCGGGCGCACTTTGATGGCGGTCGGCGTCACACCGCAGCGGACGGGAAATGGGCTCTGTCTAGACATGCTAATATGGCGGGCGTGAGGACCGCTGCCGGTGTGCGGTAAATGGCATTTACAGCCACCGCCGGCACCGCGGTCGTGTCTCCGCCCGCCATCGTAATAAGCCCCATAGTTCGCAAACTGTACTATGTAGAGACTAAATAGATCCAAGCGACTTGCAACCAGAAAGTACTTAGCAGCAGAAAAGAATCCCACTGAAGATAGAAGTGCTCCTGAGTTAGTACTAGAAATGGAACTCACCACATGAGCTGCGAGAAAAGTTCGGTGTCCTCAGAGTGTTAAGGACCTCAGCGTGTTCAGGACCAACGAAACTCAAAACACAACACAAACGAAGGGACTGCCAAGAAGACAATTCCTGTCTTTACGACGGTTGTGCTCACACAAAAAAAACGTTCCATTCGTTTAGCTTTGTTTAACGAACAGACCGTGGTTGGCAAAGAATACGGGAAGAGCACACTGCATACCATAACATCCAGTGTAAACTGACTTGAGTCACCAATCCAAAGATGGCGGCAGGCACAGGAGACGCACGCCGAGTGGCTCCTGGCACGCTCCTGCTGCAAAACGTCCAAAGGCAGCATAGAAGACAGGCTAGAAACTTAGACGTCATGAAAGGGTCAGCAGCTGCTCCGCGTGACACCATAGGCATGGTGAGGTGCACGAGCAGAAATTGAATTTTAAATCGCAGCGTAACAGTTTTTTTTTTACTGGCCTCAAAGTAGAGAAGTGAAAATACTTATTAGAACAAATTTAAAACTGTATATTTCTCACCATGACGACCCTCTCTTTGCTGCAGGCAGGAAGACCAGGCCAAAGAAGTATCATCCAGCAGTGTAACTTAAAAACAAAAACGCCAGTAATTGAAAATAATTTGGCACAAGTAGAGTTTCCACCGGTACTGGGCTGACATGGAGGCAAACTGAGTAGCAAACACCCTTCAAATCCCACTCGAAGGAAAGTGTTGAACTTGAATACAGTCAAAGATGATGAACTTGCAGAAAAACAGTCTTACGCAAAACGGATGCATTTCACTCCGCACTAGAGGCAGAAACTTAGGCAGCCACTGATTACCTCACTCCCAGACGCACTGTAGATGTTTCTTGTAGCGTAAGATCTTCTGCAAGATGTAGGCAGTCTAGATAACGTATTTCCAGGTGTTGAAAGAACATAGATCAGGGCACAGCACGCCTGGGCTGGGGCTGTCCGGTGTATTGGACACTGGTGGGGCTGCGAGGCGTGCTTGACCAGATTCATTATCTTGAGTTTCTTGTTACTTGTTTCAAAATCTTTACTTCTTAGACCCATCAGCTTTAGCTTAACTCATCTCGGTTGGCACGTTGAGCGAGGATAAATCCCATCAAGATCGTCACCAAAATGTAGTGGGCTGGCCCACGTGTTCAGGTGACATAGTAGACGTAGCCGAGTTGAGTTTCTTGTAGTTTATTAAGTCTTTAAGAAATATTTACAGCAAACCCCACCAGGAGCAGCCTGCTAGCTGCTCAGCCCATCTTCCAACTGACAACACTCACCAGGCACCCCAGCATTCTACATATGTCAATCACACTAACATTCTACACGGAACACTCACACTGGCTGAGCAGCTAGTAACAAGGTAAAAGGGAACATAAAGACATAACCTGAGGATACTACAGATTGCCATTGCATAGTTGGGCGTAGGAAGTGTGGGGGACGAGGGGGATATATCCCCCCCCAGATTTTGGAGTGGGGGGACACAGGGGACAAGATTGGCGGGGACGAGGAGACAAAGAATTTCCCCCTCTTCCTTCTGTATTCACAGGGCCATTAGCGCGCGAAAGCGCTATGTACAATGGCCCTGCACAGGCTGTACTTGACCTGTGACTTGCCCCCAGTTACCTGTGATCAGGCTGCACGCCTGATGGGGCTAAAAAGGATTTACCCACCACCCCCCATCCCCTCGTCTTGTGTCTCAGCCCGGGCAGCTTGACTTGCTGCAGACTGGGCAGTGTCTGGAGTCTTATTCCCAGCACGCCCGAGTTTTTCACAAGTCTTTTAAAGACCATTTACATCCCTTTGGAACTGGTTAAGGGGGCTTTGTTGTTTTGTCCACTGGTTCGTACCCCCTGTGTCTCCACTCAGCCTATTCCTGTACTTTGTATTTTGTTTTTACTGCCACAGTGGGAGAATGCATTTAGTGAAAAGGCATCTCACAAGTAGGGATGCCACCTTTCCAAAAAAAAAAATACCGGCCATTTGTTGTTGTTCTTTACTGAGTCTGCAAGAGAACATTTTAAGAATATATTGTTACTTAATTTTATTTTTTGTTGTAATTTTTAGTCTTTAATGTTGGTTTCCTGGAGCTATGACATACTGCTTTATTGGAATCTTTTAAACCTGAATAACTATTTTCCTATGAGGGCATTCATTTCTAAGCGTTGAATGCAAAATGAAGCTGTTTTACAAATGTACAAGCTTTTGTTACACTTGCATTACATGACCATCATTGCGTAGCCTCAAAATCAGTGCTCTTCCACATGCAAACTGCTGCCACATTTTATGTTGGTGTTCAGTGCCTTATAGACAATTCAGTTTAACCACAGTAAAGGTATTCTCTCTGGGATTTACAGCTTGGAGTTCATGCCCTGACTAAAGAACCTCTGGCAATACCCCAATCATTTGAAATGCTTTAGGATAACTCATCAGTCTCAAACTTTGTAATCTGGGGGGTGGGGGAGGGGGAGAGAAACTTGACACCTTCTGCAATTATATGAGCTAGAATCAGAATAATTTCTCTCATTGTTGACCTCTGTTAAGGTTAGTATTTTTTAACTTCAGTCACACTTTGTTGTTGGTGTAATTGTATGTGTGAGCACTGTTAAAAAGTTCTACAATACCAGAAAATATTTTGTGGAGCAGGTATAAACCTGTAGTACATTCTTCATTGTTACGAGTATGATTACTTTCAGTTATGTGCAGCACGTTTTATAAAGCTGATATCTGTTGTCAGCAAGGCTTGCATTTTGTAAATTCAAAGGGGAAAACTTTGTAGACCAAAGATTTTCCTGGGCTGCAGCTGGGCAGATGTGAACTTGAAATCATTTTTTTGTAGTTTACCACAGTGGTGACCTTCTTGCAATTGATGCTAGAACTCCTGTTCAGCTTTGCAGTTTTCTACTGCAGGGGTACAGCGTCTGGAGCTGGCAAGAGTACATGTAACAGGTGGGAGACCAGGAGCCTATTTCTATGGAACTCAGCGTAACAGAGTGAATGATTTTGCTGAGTCAATGCAGGCAGGGTATGCAGGGAGATTGCCGGGGAAAGGGTGCATGGTCAGCAGTCTACGTATGAAGTCGTATGCAGGCTCCTCGACTGTGGCACAGAGAGGAGAGAAGGTCCCACCCCCACCTGACACAGCGAACAGATGAAAGGATGGCAAACCAAACAGAACACAGGTGAGCAGGGTATGGTCCTGAGATAGGGCAGAGGAAACTGGCAGAAGGAGTACTTTATTGGGCTGGACAGTGGGAAAGATGCTGTAAATGAACATTTTGATTCCCCCTACTGTCTCCCACTGCCAGGTTAAGAGAGCCCCTGACATAGGGATTGGAGGTCACACCTGAAGCTGCTTTCATAAGATATACAAGTTTAGTAATTTCCATGGGGCAACAAGGCAGCGCTCCCCATTCCTACCCACTGGTACTTCAAGCACTGTTCACATTATGTTTGTAGTCAAATGTGATCGGATCTGTATTTTAAGCCTTCTAACAATGAATAAAATAAGACCCATAATTTTGGTGTCTCTAAAGTGAAGAGCTTTTTTTGTTGTGCTGTTGGTAGTGATGACCATTACAACACACATTGTCCATGAAGTTGATGTACAGGCACCCCAAACTCTGCTGAGCGATTACAAGATCCATAGTAAATGTAGATTTTCAGCAGTAAGCAAGGAGCACCTACTAGGACGATTCATACTGTGCTCTCCAATTGAAAATCAGGAATTGTGTTCGGAAGCACCCCCAGACAGCCAATGGTGCAACAGGTACACTAGAGGACGCTTGAAGCCATTAAACAATGAATGCAGTGTGGCACTCAGCATGACAACATCCGGATGGAGGATTATGTGGATCTGATGGTGTTTTGCTGACGATGTGCTGAGATTGAGGAGGAAATCAAGTGATGGAATTCCAGGAGGTCCCCCTTTTAGAGGTGCCCGTTCCCCCCTGTGAAGGTATTCCTCAAAATTGTCTTCGGATGCTGGGACTCGAGACATGGATGACTTATGAGTGTGTAGCTTATGTGTGTCAAGTAGGATGTGTGTGGAGTTTAAATGCTACATGAGGCCGTTGTCACTCAGGAATCCATTTTGATTTCATGTACTGGCAAAGTGCATAAGATAGTGGTTAGAGAGAGCCCAGACACCATTATGAATTGCGGGGTTCCTCCAATGCATTACTGAAGTCCTTTGTGGTGGACCAGGCTCTAAGGATTGGAATGAAGGAGACTAAGGTCCTTTTGTAGTGTTAGGAAGCCCTTTGCCCCCTCCAGTTCAATTCTTTCCTGACGGTGTTACCCACAGCAAGTTGAGGGAAATTGAATGGAGAAGCCTCTCCATCTTTTGTGCCTTAGTTTTGGGTCTTCTCTGACAGGAAACCTCCCAGATAAGAAACCTCCCTGATAGGAAACACCCAACATAACCCTGCCTTCCTGCTGGCACTGAAGCAAAGGCTATGGCTGTAAGGAATACACCAAAGACGAGGCTGTCTGAAACAGGTCACAGAGCTGAGTTTGTCTGCCGACTTGCTGTATGTATGGGACAGAAACCATTAGACAATATGCCAGGCTTTCTCTGGAACCCGAAACCGAGGTCCCTCACAACTGGAGAACGAGAAACTCTTCTGTGCTCCACGATATGGAGTCTCTGACTGACAACTCCACTTTGCCAGGTGCTGGGAACAGAGATGTGAAAAATTCTGCTGCTAGGAGAACAACTTCATTGAGCCTACTTTGAAGGAAAGAGCTGAATGACTGGTAAGGAGGGGTGCTGTAGGTGTTCTTGTACAAATGAGAAGCTATCCAGAAAAGGAAGACTGCAAGGACCATAGACAGGAAGAACTGCCAGCGGCATGCTGCAGTCAAGGGAAATATCAGCACTTCCATACTGTGTGGTGAGGTTTTGAGATACTGGTGCCCCGGCGACGTACCCAGTAGCAGGAGTGTTTGTGATGGCTAAGCACTCACAAAACAATTTCATCCTGTGATTTCCCCCTCCACCTTCCCCGCACCTGGTTCTTAATTTTGTTTCCAACAGAAAGGTAAAGCCCCATGACATCATCCGACCCTCACATGGGCCCTCCTCTCACACTGCATTAATGCAGCTCACCTGACACTCACATCGGCACAATTTTCACCCTACACTCGCACCACTCATGCTGTATTCACTCACACTATTCACCATCACCCAGCACTTACATGAGCATACCTCTTACTCTGCACAGTAAAACAAAATTACACAACTCTCATGAATCTACACATATTTCTACACAGGCACCCTTAAGAATACCTGCTCTTTCCGTGGTATTAGATGCCTATTTAATTCCATCTGCAACAATGGGGCTGAGGCAAGAGAAGAGAGTGGACTGAGAATGTGGGATGGCGCGAGGAGGGAGACCAGGGTGGAGGCTTTCGGGTATGGTGCTGGATTGAAAAACATGTGACAGCTTCAGCCATTCCTGGCTTTCTATTCACCACAATGCTTCATTTCGAGACATGCTGTTTTTTTTACATTGCAAGTTGGGTCTCAAAAACCCAAAAATGTAAAGTGTTACTGGATGAAATCCATAGTTGCCGAAGAAGTCAAGCATTTCATAAGCTCAGCTGGATGCTGTGATACTACATGTTAGAATGTGGATTAATTAATTTCCAATACTGTAACTGCTTGATCAACACGTGAAACCAAAATAAGTCCCGCACAGCTATTTTAAGAAGTGCATTTTTTATTCACATCATACTTGTAACAAACATTGTCAAGGCAATATATTATTATTTTGAATAACGTATAAAGAATCTGTTTTTATTTAGTTTCACTAAAAGGCAAGGCAGCTAAAGCAGAAGCAGCAGGGCACGCTTTTCTAACACAATAAAAGCAAATGTATTAATTGGAGTGTGAGTGGCATTGTGTGTGAGTGTGACGGAGTACAAAGGTACGAAAGAGTGCAAGAGATATAGTGGGAATGTGTGTGTGAGTGTATGTTTGTTATGCGTGTGAGTGTATGTTTGTTATGCGTGCAAGTGTGGTGCTGGTCTGGCATTCTAGAGGTTATTCTTGCCTATGGACAAGGGCACTAACAGCATATGGATGGGAGGTGTTACTTATGGCAATCTGCAGGCCTTGACATGCTTCTATAAAGACACCATAATTGGCTGTGGGGTCTCAAACTGTCTAACTGAGAAAGCCAATAACCCAGTCATACCTAGCAGCAGGGACTTAGAACACACGCCAACACACCTGGCTGAAGGCCCTGATATGATGCACGTAATTCTTAGCATATGGGGTGGATCCATAGCAAAATGTTGGAACTGATATTTGAGGTAACTCTTGTCATAAGATTTCCAGTACTCATTTTATAGGGGCTGTCAATGGCAAAATTCTGACCCTTGTATACCGGAGGGAATTTTTAAAGGTACCAATGACTGTGGCTGCAGTATCCATGGTAAATTTCTGGCACTGTCATATGGAATGTAATCATTGGCATAAGCGGCTCACCCATGAAAAATGAGGATCTTAGTACAGTGGAAGTTATTTCTGACTTAAGACATTTAAAAAAAAATAGATTTACTCATAGGAAAAGCCAAGCTTCACTGGTGCACCATGAAAGTACTGGAATATTTCATGAATGCCCCCTAAGGGTCTGCTGTGTTTTTGAAATTTGATCCCAAAAATTTTAACAATTCTCAGTGGAGAAGTCTACTCTTCCTTAAATCATCTACAAGAAATCTGTTAAATTGTTTTGCTTGCTGAAATTTGGGGGAGTATTACACCCCACCACTTACATAGATCTTTTTCCTCATATAATGGATATGAGGTTAGCTCTGACCCCATTTCTGTAAATGCTTGTCCTGCCCCATTGCTTGGAGCAGGACTGGATTTAGGGCGGTGCGACTGGTACAGCCTCACCTGGCGTTGACTTTGGTACGGGCGCTGTCTTTAAAAATAATTTTTGCTTTAGAAGTACATGAACTTCCTTGTGCATCAGGCAGTTTTCAGGCAACAATAGAAATGTCAAGATAACTCTGGTGATTAATGTTCCTACTAAGGAGAGTTCGAAATTATGGCTAGTGGAAGTTTTGGCTCATCGTAAAGTAGTGCAGAGGGTTAATGTGCCTGCTTCAAAGAACGTGTACCATGCAGATCACAGAACTGAGTGAACTATGAGTAGCACTATAAAAAAGTATACATGATTTTTCCACATTTGTCTAATTACTTTTTGAATGCAAATAACAATAAAGCAAACTTGCAAACTGTGACTACATGCCTGCCTTCCTCAATATTTCACTTTAAAACTATCCGATTGTATTAACGGGCGTACGGTCTCATGCAACGGGCGATTTCTATAGGGTCACTGGAAAGTCCACAAGGTTTCCCTGTCCCCCCAAGGAATTTAGTGTCTTCTAAGCCCCCATAGACAGCCAGGTTGAAAAAGACTGGTTGCTTTGTCTTCATGTGTTGACTCTGTGCCAGCGTAGGAAATTTGATATGACATTGCCTCCTGTAAACTTGATTACTAATTTGCGAATTAAGGTGTGGTAGCGGGGGCATGGTCTGGTTACTCTCAAGATGGTTGACAGTTCATTGAGCTCTCGACCTCTGTAATGTTGCACGCCATGAAGGGGTGTTTGGAGTTCACACCCCGGTCTATACGCACCCATTTGGTTTCACCTGTGGTTATGTGACCGCAGGCATAAACAAACATGCGGGGCTGTGCGCAGGCAGTACCGCACCAGATCAAAACTGAAGTGTG
The DNA here is from genome assembly GCA_963921515.1 of Calotriton arnoldi. NCBI lineage: Eukaryota > Metazoa > Chordata > Amphibia > Caudata > Salamandridae > Calotriton > Calotriton arnoldi. The sequence continues at coordinate 811,338 of CAWUFW010002794.1, read as the reverse complement.
AGTGTATTTATTGCTGTGCAGCGCGAGGCCTACGCAGGATGACTCGAGCCCTGACCAGAATTCGAACTCAGAACACAACTGGCGATGAGGGATGGGATCCGTTGCCCTCGACACAACACCTGGCTAAATCTGGTTTTACCACGTTTGTTGGCATCCCCGGCGGTAAGGGAGAACGTCGGAACTCCGCAGCGCGACTCTGCCCACGGGTCACCCCTGACCCCAGTAGGTTGCACAGACGATGGCCTGCAGTTCGCAGCCACCACCCGCATTACCTCGTTTAACGCACGTGCTCGCGAGCACAATTTGTGGACACTTGAGGGCCTAGGGAGTGGTTCAGGCTCGCACCACTACCCTGCCAGAATCCCACAGTCACGTGGAGGCCAACAGCCCGCCACCTAAAGCTACCTGAAAGGGGGAACAGAGCAAGGGCCCAGCCAGTGCCTCAGACAAGAGTGGAAGAGGCTCCAACCACGCCCCTCAGACTTTCCGGCAGGGGGCCCACATCTTCAGTGCAGGGAAGTTTGACTAGTCCACCATTGGAATTCTCACACGTCTGTGTCACCACCAGGTGCAGCTAAGGAAGGTAGTTGGAAGCTAGTAAGGAACCACCACCACTTCCCATCCCGCTCTCTACCTACGACACCAACGGCACGATGACAAGCACTGATCACCTGTGCACATGGCGACCAAACCCACCAGTGAACCTTTCGTTGTCTCTGGCACCACATCCTCCCAAGCAAACAAATGGGCTTGAGACGTATTTTCCAGCAGTCAGACTTTTTTTTTTTTAAAGATTTTTATTGAAAACATTAGTACACAATACACAAAAGAAATAGGTGACAAAAAAAACATCGTTTCAGAAAACAATAAATACAATATGTTCGAGTAAAATCAAAAAACCAATTTGTACATAGTGATCATGAGAAAATCGTAACAGCCTCTGAAATGACCATAACAAAAAAAAAAACTAACAGAATATAAATGAGAGGGGAAGGAAAAGGCGTGTTCCAGTGCATGGACAATTTAATATACATGACAGTGACAAATTACAATACAAAAGTTGACTGTGCTGAAACGTTGCGTGTGCTGGAATGCGGGGGATCAGTGCGAGACATGGCGGAGAGCGGTGACTGCCGGCCCATAGCTCAATTAACATTTGGGGGATCTGATTGAGTAGAAGCCGCCTGCGAAGCGAGTAGTGTTCGCTGCAAGTGCGTACGATAAACGCACCAGATGTCCCGGGGCCTGGAGGTTGGGGGTTGAAGTGTAGCGTATATCTCGGATTGTACGCTGCAGTAAGCTAGGCGCCGAAGCCAAGCAGATTTGGTAGGACGAGACTGTGCCCCCCACAGGACAGCGATCTCACGCTTGGCCAAGAGTAACGCTATCGCTGCAAAGCGCCTATAGCAAAGTTTGATGCGGTTAACCAGCCCCAACAGACCTAGTTTCGGAGAGGGTAAAAGGGGAGTATCTATTATTTGTGCAAGTGTTGAAAAAACTTCCTGCCAATATGTCAAAATGTGGGGACAGGCCCAAGCCATATGTACGAAATCGGCATCTAATGCATTACATATGGGGCAGTTCGTGGGTTTGGAAGGGTCAAACTTGGCCAATTGTCGAGGGGTTATGTAGATTCTATGGACAAATTTGAAATGAAGCAGTTTATGTCTGTGGTTGGGGGATACTTTGTGAGTTTGTTCGAGGCAGTAGGTCCATTCTTTGTCGGTCAGTGGTTGTCCTAAGTCGTCTTCCCACCGCTGTTGGGTCCCCCTGTCCCGCCCCACCCTAAGCGCCAAGCATGCTTTATATAGTTTTGTGACCAGGTGCGATCCGGTATCATCGGCGATGAGGAGGGTGAGCGGGGGGAATTCCGTGTACGGGGAGGGAAAGGTGGAAAAATTGGCTCGTAGTGTCCCCTGAAGTCGAGCCACATTAAGGGAGTCCACGCCAGTCAGCCCCGGAAGCTGCGTTAAATCAGACAATTTACGTGCCTGCCCATCTGGGAATAGGGAGCCAAAGGTATCTAAGCCCAATTTGGAAAGAGTGGCTAAAACCCCCTTTTCAGTGGTAAGGGGTAGAAACGAATTGTGGGTGAGTGGGAGGGCGGGTGAGTAAAGAGGGCCGGACCCGAGCAACAGGTTGAGCTTACGCCAAGCCCAACACGTAGTAGCCAAGGGCTGAATATCCTGCGAGTCCAGGGGGATTCCCCTAGGGAGCAGTGATGCGAGAGGAGTCGGGGCAGCCAATTCCTTGTCTGGTTTCGTGTATGGTATGAGATCATCTGGGTGGAACCAATGGTACGCAAATTGGGCCTGTGCCACCAGAAAGTACAGTTGAGGGTCGGGAACTGCAAACCCTCCCCGTGCATACGGTAGTGTGAGAGTGTCCCAGGCGACCCGGGGCCTGTGGCCAGCCCATATCAACCTGATAAGGAGGCCCCGTAGTCGAGCAAAAAAAACATTGGTGAGAGGGATGGGTATGGTGCGAAAAAAGTAAAGGAAACGAGGCAACACCTTCATTTTTATAAGTGCGATGCGACCAGCCATGGAGAGGGGTAGTTGTATCCATCTTTCCACCTGCGAGGTGAGTTGGTCTACAGCAGGACCGTAGTTTAGCTGTATAACCTGGCCTTTGTCCCTATGCAGATGCACCCCAAGGTATTTAGTGGTCTCCCTAGCTACCGATTAAGGGGTATTCCGTCTCGTCCGCCACCGCCGCTTCCGTGATGGGAAACAGCACCGATTTCCCCCAGTTAATCTTAAGACCGGACATGGAGCCGCAAAACAGGTGTTTTTCCTGAAAATGTCGGACCAAGGGGTCCATTGCTATAATAAATAGTAGCAGGGACAAGGGGCACCCTTGACGCGTGCCGCGTGTAATTGAGATGGGGGGACAAGGAGCCATTAACCCGGAGGCGGGCAGTGGGAGAGGAGTATAACAGAGCAATGAGGGCTATAAAATTAAAAGGAAGGCCAAGCTTACGTAATGTCGCCATAAGGAAAGGCCACTCAAGGGAGTCGAAGGCCTTCTCTGCGTCTAATAACGCGACTGCCGCGGGTGCAGTGGGCTCGATGCGGTTAATAACCGAAAATACCGTTCGAAGATTGAGGGCAGTGGAGCAATGAGGTATAAAACCAGACTGTACTGGGGACAATATTTGATCTTATAGTAAGGAGAGACGCGTGGATAGCGTCTTGGCAAGGACTTTATTATCGAAATTAATGAGGGAAATGGGACGATAGGAAGAACAATGCGTGGGGTCCTTCCCCGGTTTAAGTAACAAGGAGATAGCTGTCTCTCGCATAGAGGAGGGGAGCACACCCGACTCCAGTGCCTCAGCGAACACCTCCAGGAGTTGAGGTGCTAGACTGTCCTTATAGGCTTTGTAAAACACTCCTGTAAGCCCGTCGAGGCCCGGCGCTTTTGAACCTGTGAGTGCGTTTATGGCAAGCGAGATCTCCTCTACCGTAAAGGGGTGCGCCAAAAAGTCGGCTTGACCCTTGGTGAGCCAGACCATAGCCACTACCTGCAAGTATGGCAAGTGCTGTGTGAAATTTTCGGGAAGCATAGTGGAATAAAGGGAGCGGTAGTAGACCACCAGCTCCGCCACAATATCGTCGTCGGAGGCAGCAGACGTACCGTCATCGCGTTCAATGGACGTTATATGCCCAGCCCCTTTCGGGGGGCTCACCAGGCGAGCCAACGTCCTACCAGGGCGTTTGCCCTCGCCATATCGCCGAGCCTCTTGGTATTTCCCGAGTAGGAATGCCTCCTTGTCGGCATGTTCGTTGAAGTCTAGCAGGAGTGCGCTGCGCTTAGCCTGTATTTGCGGGTCTGGGGACGATTCGTCCAGCAACGCCAATTCGGCTTCCACTGTTGCTAGGCTGCCGCGGATCGCTCGCAACACGCCAGCCTGTTTAGAAATGACAACTCCCCAAATAAACGCCTTAAAGTCGTCCCATAGAGTGGACTAATGGGCCACCGAGCCGGTGTTGAGGTGGAAGTACTCCGTAATAGCCTCCTGGACTTCCGAGCGGAAGACCTCGTCCAGCAGAGCTGAGGCTGGGAAAGACCATCTGCGCTCCCACCCAGCCGAATGCGGGATGCTCAGATGCAGAATTACAGGGGAATGGTCTGACAATGTACGGGGCTGTACGTCCACTCCCTCAACCCAGCGACATCCAGCAGCGGAGGCAAAAACATAGTCTATGCGAGTTTGTGTAGAGTGGGGTGCTGAGTAGAATGTATAGCCGGGAGCTAGTGGATGATGCCTACGCCAGATGTCGCGCAGGTCCAGGGAGCGGGTCAGGTCACTGAACACCGTGCCAGAACGGACCTTGAGGGTCGCCTGTGGATTGGAAGAGTCAAGGGCGTGATTGAGCCAAAGATTGAGGTCACCACCTAAAAAGAGGACATCACAATCATAATGGTTCAGCAGGCTATGCAAGTTGTCAAAGAAATCCGGGTCATCTGTGTTTGGGGCATAGACATTTAGGAGGAGGACCGTTTGCCCCAGGAGTGTTCCCTTGATCAGTAAATAGCGCCCTTGATCAGTAAATAGCGCCCTTGTGGATCTTCCGCCTTGTCTTGTAGTGTAAAAAGTGGAGGGAGCTGTGGATTAAAGTACAAACCCCCCGGGAATATGTACTATAACTATGGCAAAGAACCTGTTGGATCCCCAGGAAGAAGCAAAGGGGGGGGAACCCTGAGGGGGGAGGTGGGTCTCTTGTAGGAAGGCTATTTTTGCCTCATGCCGTTTTAAATACGCTAGGACTAATTTATATTTCCTCGGGTTATTAAGCCCTCTGACATTCCACGTAAGCAAATTAACATTCACCGCAGGGGTTACCGCCATAACTAGCGTAGACACAACTTATATGCGCACAGCCAGCATACCTTTCTCCATGCAGAGGTAGTCAGAATGGGGAACTCGCACAGAAATACACCAAAAAGAAAAAATACACAAAAACCATCAATAAAAAACAACACATACCCCGACATACACCACCACCCCCACACACACACCCTCCACCCACACCTAAGCCCAAGGGCCCCGAGAATTGGATCCCTCCCCGAAAAACCCGAAAATACAACAACAAATCCCACAAGAGGTAAATTCAGAGTCATCCTAAGGGGGCAGGCAACGCCTCGGACAGCCGATGCCCACAACTTTAAAACATGACCTTGAAATAGTAATAATGAGAAAGACCACAAAAAACGGCCCTTACAATGGAGTCTTGAATAGTGAGATAAACAGTGAGTCCACCAGTAAACAGTAATATTTTCACTACTTTAAAGGAGGGAAGCTAACCAGACCGAAGGCGGGCACTGTAACGGAACAGAGTAGAGCAGCCATATTGAAAAGCATATAATCAACATGAAAAAGCAGTATGAGAATGTCCTTCACAAGAACGAGAATCAACAGTATAGGAGTGGCCAGAGTCACCAAAAAACAGAGCTCAATCCGCGGTGAAGAGTTCAGCGCTGGGGGCCAGCTGATGTTCTGGGGAGGAGTGCCCTGAGGAACGTGTGGGACTTCGACGGGTCTCCCCCCACGCGCTGCTTGCAGAAGGCCAGGACGTCTAGGGCGTTATCAAAGAAACGAGGCTTACTGTCCACCATCACCCTAAGCCTCGCGGGATCGAGCATGGCGTACTTCAATTCAAGGGTCCGGAGTTGACGCTTCGCTTCCACAAATTTACGGCGAGCCTCTTGGACCACCACCGTGTGGTCAGGGTAAAATGAGAGGACCGACCCTTGATAGTGCACGGGGGAGTTCTCTCGTGCGAGGCGAAGTATTGTGTCCCTGTCTCTGTAATTGAGCAATCGCGCCACAATGGGACGCGGGGGGCTGCCTGGCGGCGGACGCGGGCCCAAAGACCGGTGCGCCCTCTCCACGACAAACGTGCCGGAGAAGTTCTCGGCGCCGAACAGTTCCTTCAGTAGGCCCTCGATAAAAGGTTCAGGCCGGCCCATGTTGGTGGTCTCCACCAGCCCCGCTATGCGAACGTTGTTCCTGCGGGACCTGGCCTCCAAATCTTCATTTTTTATTGCGACTGATTTCAGCAGGCGCTCCATTCGCTCCAGTCGACGTATCATGTCTCGGGTCTGATCCTCCTGGTCCGATAAGCGCTGTTCTGCCTCACCGAGTCTAGTATGATGGCCATCAAGCCGTTCCCCCATTCTGTCCAGCCAAGAAGTGAGGGTGTCAAGCCGATCGTCTAGGCCACGGAACCCAGCGCGGAGCTCCGCCAGAATGGCCGACATTCCCTCTCCCGCCGGTGGAAGGTCCGCCTGGCCCGAGGCGCTGCCACGATCCAAGGAATGGGAGGATCGATCCGATGTGGCCGGTTTGTCAAATGTGAGCCGCCGCTGCCTGGGGTCCCCGCGGCTCATCGTGCCCAACGGTATTGGCGGCTGCAGTGGCGCGGTAAAGGGGTACGTAGGGACCAAATGACCAGCTGGCAAGCAGTGCGCGACCCCACCCCCACTCACTGCGTCTCACATGCGAAGCCAAATTATCTGGGGGGGGTCGGGGCACCGCTGACTGTCTCACGGCTGGCGCCAGCTCTCCCTGGGGCGAATATACAAGTGAGCGGGGGTAGGCACAACGAAAATGACAGCCGGAGCCTACTAAGGCCCAATACGGGAGAGTCCAGGTCCGTGCAGGAGGAAGACAGCAGAGGCGGTGCGGGGGGAACCGCTGTGGTGCAGGTGGAGGGAGGTCTCGTCCACCCCCCGGGACGTCGAGTAAACTGCCGGGTGTATGGAGGTATGGAGCAAGAGGTGGGGTCCAGGGCGCAACCACTGGTCCCACGGTCCCACCGCCACACAGTTAGATGCCCCCAAACTGGAGGAGCCGGTCAGGGCGAACGCACCCCGGCCGGCAGCCGGGGTCCAGAGTGCGCCAGCAGGCAAGTAGGAAGGGAGCCGGGGGAGCCCCAAGGGACCGCCGAGGGAAATTAGCCCCCGTCTGAGGAGGGACCGGGCCAGGCAAGGAGCGGGTGAAGAGAGGCCCGACTCACAGCCCCCCCAACCCCCACTCACCGGGCGATCTCGTGCGGCGGTCGTCCCCGCTACAACAGGCATCAGGTCTCACCACGCTGAGAACGAAGGGCACCCCGCACCACGGCAGGGCGGCGGGGCCCAGCGGAGTCGGATGACTCCAGCCTCAGGCTCACCCGTAGACCCTCTCTACGGGGCCTCCGAGGCGGGCTGGGCCTCACAGCACACCCTCCGGAGCCAAATCCGTCTGATGCGGCGCCCCGCGCCTCGACCCCGACCAGGTGCCCCGCAGCTTCAGGCAACAGATGGACACAGTCTGGTTGATGGTGGTGGGCTCAACACGCCATTATGCACCGCGTGTGAGCATTGGCGGCCGGAGCTTCAATGCCGTGCGGCCATGCTGGTCGACGGCGTGGCCACGCCCCTCCAGCAGTCAGACTTGACACGGACAGGAGGCGACCCATGCCCCTTCACCTCGTTGGAGCCACTATTCACAAACTATCCAAGAAGGTATGCAAAGCCGGCCCTCCATTCACCTACTCTACCCTCAAGACCACCCTCACCGCTCACTTTGCATCACTAGCAAATCCTGACCACGAGCGGTTCCTGCTCAGACAGGCATTGCAGACGCCCGAAGAATCAGTGGACGAGTTCTATGACAGGATCTGCTAGCTAGCGACTACGTGCACCCTCCCCGGTGAGCAGTATGAAATCTGCACTCAATTCATCTGGGGCTGTGCGTCAGCAAAACTGCATGATCACATCCTGCAGGTGTCCCGCATGACAATGGATGACATCCTCACTATTGCAGGTCGAAGCAACTGTCGAAATAGAGAGCTGTCAATAGGGAAGCCACGCTCCAGCGAGTCATCAAAGCTGAACCTGTCAAACAAGTAGGTGCCACCGCCTCGCCTCAAAGCAAGAAGAACTGCCCCAAGATGCTGCAAGCCGCCAGAAAATGTAGGTGGTGCGGAGGCCCCACCCCACACGTGGGAGACTCCCTAGCGAAAATGCTCATCGTGCGGCATGATGAACCATTTTGCCAAGGCCTTTCAATCGACTCCCATAACGAAAGGGCCCAAGAAGAAGGCAGCCAACCGGGTAGACACGGAGACCACACTGGTGGATGACGATGACATGGATGATGAGCTGGAAGGCACAGTCTACATCATTCACATAGTAGAGCTAAGGCCAGGTTGCATCTGCTGCTGCTACCGGTGCCAAGTCATGGTTGAAGGACAACCTCTAGTGGCGCTTATCGACACGGGAGCCTCCATCAACAGCCTACCCCTGTTGCTGTACAAAGGGATGGCCTCACCAACAGTGCTGCGCCCTACCACCACCCGGCTGTATGCCTATGGCACCTCCACATGACTCCCACTGGCAGGGGTCTTCACCACCATCCTCAGCCACCAAGGAGAAGCCACCAAGACAAACGTCTACGTCACAGAAGGAGGAGCGGACATGTTGCTCAGCTGTCACACTGCAGAACGGCTCCAGCAGGTCCAGTTCACGTTTGGGGTCCATGTCAGTGCCCTTGACACCCTTCTTGAGGAGTTAAAAAAACTCTTCCAAGGCACTGGATACCTTAAAGACCGACTAGTCCACCTCCACATTGACCAGTTAGTGCAACCGGTTGCATTGTGACATCGCCAAGTGGCCTTCTATCTCCGGCTCAAAGTGGAGGTCGGGCTGCTGAAGTTGGATGAGGCCGACATCATTGAGAAAGTGGAAGGGCCCACACCCTGGGTGTGGCCCATTGTTGGCTACTAGCCAAAACAGCTGTGGGAGATGTGCATATGCGTTGACATGAGGATCTTGAACACTACTATAAAGAGAGAGTGCCACATAACACCTACCCTGGATGACATCGTGGGGGAGTTGTCAGGCTCCTGGTGGTTTTCAAAAATGGAACTATGAGCAGGTACCACCAGATCCTTTTGGCGCTTGAATCCTGGCATGTGACCACATTCTCCACTCACCTTGACTTGCAACGATATAAATGCCTCAACTTCAGCATCTCCAGTGCGGCGGAGGTGTTTCAGGACATTATCAGAGGAGTGCTTGCAGGCCTTACTGGTGTCCTGAACATCAGTGATAACATCTTGGTCCATGCCCCCACCTTGGAAGAATATCTCCTCAGGCTCAGGTCAGAGTTCCAGCGGCTACAAAAATGCGGTGTGACCTCACTCTACACAGGTAGAAGGGCGAGTTCCTGAAAGAGAAAATCTGCTTCTTTGGATCCGCTTCTCCGCGATGGGAATCACCCTGGACCCTGTCAAGGCCCATGACATCCGGAACGCACAGACACCTTCCACCATCACCGGAGACGTTTCTTAGGTATGGTTACATACTGCGGCCGGTTCATGCCTAACCTGACCCTATTCACAGAACCACTACGTGACCTCACCAAGTAGTCAACCACTTGGCAGTGGGGTCCCAAACAAGAAAGGTCCTTCCAAGACACAAAACAGGCTTTGTCTACCGACACCACACTCGCTTACTTTGCCCCGGCAAGGACACTGAGCTGTCAGGCGATGCCAGCCCCACGTGTCTGGGAGCCGTCCTGTTCCAAAAACAGCAGTGCGGCAAGTGAGCCCCCTTCATCTATGCCAGCCGGGCTCTGACCTCCACTGAATAGCGCTTCTCCCATATTGAGAAAGAGGCAATTGTAATTCACTGGAGCTGCAGATACTTTCATTTTGACCTGTATGGCCACTCGTTTGTCATCAGTACTGATCACAAACCCTTAATACCGCTTTTTAGAGGTTCAGCTTCCAAGCCCCTGCCGTGGATAGAAAAGTGGATGCCCTGAAACCGGTCCCAGGATGCTTGTTTCCGGTCCAGGGAGGACCTGGCTTGGCAGTTCGGGCTGGACTGTTCCCACAAAGAACAGGGTCAAGACTGATTTGCATATGGCTGGGTCCAAACTGGGGTGGTGTGGTGAGCAAAAGAATGATGGATTTAACCCAAATCCTTGTGACTGGGGGTGAATGTTTGCATTGTCCAGCATTCCGTCCATCAATTGTTTCTTTTGCATTTGTTGCCCTAAGTGGGAAGTGTATGCCCAGACGTGGGTCCCGTGCTCACTACACCACTGGATTCAAGCTAGCTTGGCTGATGAAGGGTGATGCCCTGAAACCGGTCCCAGGATGCTTGTTTCCGGTCCAGGGATGACCTGGCTTGGCAGTTCGGGCTGGACTGTTCCCACAAGGAACAGGGTCAAGACTGATTTGCATATGGCTGGGTCCAAACTGGGGTGGTGTGGTGAGCAAAAGAATGATGGATTTAACCCAGATCCTTGTGACTGGGGGTGAATGTTTGCATTGTCCAGCATTCCGTCCATCAATTGTTTCTTTTGCATTTGCGCCCTAAGTGGGAAGGGTATGCCCAGACGTGGGTCCCGTGCTCACTACACCACTGGATTCAAGCTAGCCTGGCTGATGAAGGGTGATGCCCTGAAACCGGTCCCAGGATGCTTGTTTCCGGTCCAGGGAGGACCTGGCTTGGCAGTTTGGGCTGGACTGTTCCCACAAGGAGCAGGGTCAAGACTGATTTGCATGTGGCTGGGTCCAAACTGGGGTGGTGTGGTGAGCAAAAGAATGATGGATTTAACCCAGATCCTTGTGACTGGGGGTGAATGTTTGCATTGTCCAGCATTCCGTCCATCAATTGTTTCTTTTGCATTTGCGCCCTAAGTGGGAAGGGTATGCCCAGACGTGGGACCCGTGCTCACTACACCACTGGATTCAAGCTAGCCTGGCTGATGAAGGGTGATGCCCTGAAACCGGTCCCAGGATGCTTGTTTCCGGTCCAGGGAGGACCTGGCTTGGCAGTTTGGGCTGGACTGTTCCCACAAGGAACAGGGTCAAGACTGATTTGCATATGGCTGGGTCCAAACCGGGGTGGTGTGGTGAGCAAAAGAATGATGGATTTAACCCAGATCCTTGTGACTGGGGGTGAATGTTTGCATTGTCCAGCATTCCGTCCATCAATTGTTTCTTTTACATTTGTCGCACTAAGTGGGAAGGGTATGCCCAGACGTGGGTCCCGTGCTCACTACACCACTGGATTCAAGCAAGCCTGGCTGATGAAGGGTGATGCCCTGAAACCGGTCCCAGGATGCTTGTTTCCGGTCCAGGGAGGACCTGGCTTGGCAGTTCGGGCTGGACTGTTCCCACAAGGAACAGGGTCAAGACTGATTTGCATATGGCTGGGTCCAAACTGGGGTGGTGTGGTGAGCAAAAGAATGATGGATTTAACCCAGATCCTTGTGACTGGGGGTGAATGTTTGCATTGTCCAGCATTCCGTCCATCAATTGATTCTTTTTCTTTTAGAAAAGTGGATACTCCAGTTACAAGGGTATCAATTTTCTGGGGAATACCAGCCAGGGGCCCACAATCCAGTAGATTACCTCTATAGGCATGCACGGGCCTCCCCGCCCTCAAGAACAAGAGGCAGAGGAGGCTGAGGAGTATGTGAGGATCATTGTGGAGAGGTCACACCTTCTTCCCGTCTCGCTGGCTGACATTATTGAGCCACCTGAGCTGACGACTGTCTCCAGCAAGTTATGGTTGCCACCAGGTTGGGAAAATGGGACGCCATCATGACTACCATGCCCCAAAATCACAGATGTCATCCCACATCACTCCAGCTAGGATCAAGCCCCTGTGCCGCCCAACCGTGATCAAGCTCACCTGGAAGAACAGAACCACTAGGCATCTCGACGAATGCGAGCAAAAACCCCAAGGCTTTTCGTAGAGGACTGGGTGTTCATAAAGGGCTGGCACCTTGGAGCCAAATTCCGGCTTCCGTTTGAGTTAAAGCCATGGAAGATCTTCAGGATCCACGGGACAATGGTAACAGCCTTCAGGGGCTAAGAAACACGAACGGGAAAATATCACATTTCAAGCGGTTCAGGGGAAGCCCTGAAGATCGACGGGAGTCTAAGAACCGACATCCACAAGAGCCAGAGGATGACCAATGCATGACTGCTCCAACACCCACCCCTCAGGAGAGTTTGCCCTCTCCGCTGCCTTCTCAGATAGAGCCTAACCATGCCGGACTATCCACCACAAACAAGGAAGTAGAGACAGAATGACCCAGTGCCGAAATAACTGGATCTGATCGGGGTCTTCCGAGGTACAATCTCAGGCGGAATCCAACACCCTCCCAACGGTTCCAGGACTATATAATGGACTAGGCGAAGTGGTGCAGCCAGCAGCTGTGATACGAGAGATCAACCAACAGTATCCTTTTTTCAACTACATAGTTGTCTGTTTTGTTAATTATATTGTCTGACCCCTCACGGGGAATGTTGGTGTGACTAAGTGTCAATGGGTTTCTTTGCACAGTTCCCGTACGATTTTGCTATTATAATTCTTTTGTTTATAATAAAGGAGGAAGGTAATATTGCAGTCCATGAAGGGGTGTTTCGAGTTCACACCCTGGCCTGTACACACCCGTTTGGTTTTGCCTGCATTCATGTCACCACAGGCATAAATAAACGGGTGGGCTTGCGCGCATGCAGTATGCGCTAGAAACAGGAGTGTGAGCGTATTTATTGCTGTGCCGCGGAAGGCCTACGCCGCACGCCTCGGGCCCTGACCAGTAGCTGGGCCTTGAACACAACACTCTCGGATCCATTCATGAATATTTGGGCCAGATCCAGACAGGTCTAGCATTGTTGGAAGGCGGACGGGTGTGGCTCGGTAAGTGTTTTAGACCAAGTCTGGTCCTCAATTAACCCCTTCGCTGCTAGGCCTTCCCCCCGTGCTAAGCCTTTCTTTGGCTATTTGGGGTAGTTCGCGCTTAGGCCCCTGTAACTTTTTGTCCACATAAGGTATCCACGCCAAATTTGCGTCCTTTTCTTCCAACATTTTTGTTTTTTTAGGAAAAATGGGAAAAAAGTGCTGCAGAAGAAAGCGTCTGTTTTTTTTCCTGCAAAAGGTATCAACAAAGGGTTTGTGGTGCTAAAATCACCATCTTCCCATCTGTCAGGAACAGGCAGACTTTTGTCTGAAAACCAAAATTTTCTACACAGTTTTGGAATTTTACTGGGGCATAGCCTATTTTTCCTATTTTTTGTGCTTTCAACCTCCTTCCAGATAGTGGTAGAAATGGGTGTGAAAGCAATAATGGAGAACTATACATTTCTGAAAAGTAGACAAAAATCTGAATTGAGCAAGGGGTCATTTGTGTAGATCCTTCAAGGTTGTTCTATAGAAATTAAAAATTGAAATTAAAAAATATTGAAATTGAGTTGGAAAAAACAGCCATTTGTGCCAACATTTTCACCAGTAATATACCGTTACGTCCGCTTGACCCTTCTGGTTGGGGGGATATATAGGACTTATAGATTCACCAAGAACCCGAGGTACCCAGAGCCAATAACTGAGCTGCTTCTTGCAATGGTTTTTCATTGTGTACCGGGTATATAGAAATTCATTTGGTAAAATATGAAGAGTGAAAAATAGGTACCAAGGAAACATATATATTTCCGAAATGGAAACAAATTATAGAGTTTAGAAGCAGTGGTTATTTGCGCATCTCAGAAATTGTGGGTACCCATACAAGCATGTGAATTAGAGGACATTTTTCAAAATGACTTCTTTTTTACACATGTTCTTACATTTGGAAGGCAAAGTGCAAAGAAAGTCAATTGGTAATAAGACTTGTTCTACTATTCTGTGTTCCCCTAAGGCTCCCAATAAAAATGGTACCTCACTTGTGTTGGTACGCCTAGTGCCCTTTTTTTTCAATGTGCATAGCTGTGATTTTTGGACCGTAGCTCAGCCGGCACCTAATGAAACCCAGCAAACCTATACATTTTTGAAAACTAGACATCCAGGGAAATCCAGGATGGTGTGACTTGGGTGGCTTTCACCAGGTTCTGGTACCCAGAATCCCTTGCAAACCTCAAGTTTTGTCAAAAGAAAAACATTTTCCTTACATTTCTGTGATGAAAGTTCTGGAATCTGTGTGGATCCACAAACTTCCATTGACCCAGCATTCCCCAAAGTCTCCCGATAAAAATGGTACCCCACCTGTGTGGGTAGGCCTAGTGCCTGTGACAGAAAACGTCCCAACCCGCAATGTGGACACATCACATTTTTCCAGTAAAAACGAACCCTTTTTTTTGCAATATGCCTAGCTGTGGAATTTGGACCCTAGCTCTGCCGGCACCTGAGGAAACCTGGCAAACCTATACATTTTTTAAAACAAGACATCCAGGGAAATCCAGGATGGGGTTACTTGTGTGGCTCTCACCAGGTTCTGTTACCCAGAATCCCTTGCAAACCTCACCATATGTAAAAAAAATACCTTTTCCTTACATTTCTGTGATGGAAAGTTCTGGAATCTGTGGGGATCCACAAACTTCCAGCCACCAGGCATTCCTCAAAGTCTCCCGATAAAAATGGCACCTCACTTGTGTGGGTAGGCCTAGTACCCGCGACAGGAAACGGCCCAAAACGCAATGTGGACACATCACATTTTTCCAGTAAAAACTGACCCTTTTTTTGCAATGTGCCTAGCTGTGGATTTTGAACCCTAGCTCTGCCAGCACCTAAGAAAACTTAGCAAACCTATACATTTTTAAAAACTAGACATCCAGGGGAATCCAGGATGGGGTGACTTGTGTGGCTCTCACCAGGTTCTATTACCAAGAATCCCTTGCAAACCTCAACCTTTGTAAAAAACAAAAACAAATTTTCCTTACATTTCTGTGATGAAAAGTTCTGGAATCTGTGGGGAGCCACACACTTTCAGCCACCCAGCATTCCCCAAAGTCTCCCAATAAAAATGGTGCCTAGTGGCCATTTTCTTGGTGTGGTGAGGGCATTGGCATGACCATTCAGGGTAGCCCCCAGCCCAAAACAAAAATAGTCCCTGATGCCTAGTGGGCTTTCTGCCACCTGGGGGGCAGATTGGGGGCTATTGCTCCCATATGCCCCCAGGGGGGCAGAAAGAATGTGCCCATTTTTATGGGGGAGGGGTGGAGGCATTGGCATGTCCAATCTGGGCAGCCCCTACCCCTCTTTTATTAAAAAATAAATAAATCCCTATTGTCTAGTGGGCTCTCTGCCCCCTGTGGGGGGGGGGCAGATCGGGTTAATAACCCTCATGGGACAGAAAGACTGTCCAATTTGTGTTTAGGGGGTGGGAGCATTGGCATGCCCATTCTGGGCAGCCTCCACCCCTACATATAAAAAAAAAAATCCCTGGTGCCTAGTGGGCTTTCTGCCCCCCCCTCCCCCCGGGAGCAGATATGGGGCTATTGCCCCATCCGCCTCCCCTCCTGTGGCATTTTTTGGGGGGTTGGGCGCATAGGCATGCCCATTTTGGCCAGCCCCCCCACCCCTAAATTTACACATAAAAAATCCCTGGTGCCTAGTGTGCTTTCCCCCAGGGGCTGAGATAGCCCCCTGAGCACCGAGGCAGTGAAACTGAAATGAGGCAATCGGCTCATTTCAGTTTCGGTTTCACTGAAATGACGTCAGCGCGACTTGCGCGCTGATGGTAATTTCAGTGAAACATGAGGACAGCCTCGGGAGCTGGGGAAGCTCTTCCCCACCTCCCGAGGTTATTTTGGTGCAAAGGAAATCCCTCTGGTGCCCGCACCAGAGGAATTTCCTGTGTCATGTGTGTAGACGGCCGGGAGCCATCCGACGCACATGAGCACTGTTGCGTCGGACGGCTCTCGGCCGTCTGACGCACCAAAGGGATCAACACAAATTTTGATTTCTGAGTTCACACTCTCCACTTCCTGTGCCTGCCGACTACTCCTGCCCTTCACTGACTGGGATGCAAGTGCGACGCGCTCAGAGTGTCTTTCACCTCACAAGTATGCCGAGCATTTGCAATGCATTTCTTGATAAAAAATACGTCTTTTACCCCGTGACACCAAATGTTTTTTTTTTAAACTTGTTTTTATTAATCACTGCCTCCAGCTTATCCCTAACAAGGACATACATGTACATTTTCAACATATATGGTCATCGTACATCCAAGACTTCGAACATGACATCTCACTGTTTTGCTCGATCTCACTACCCATGAGCCGAGTTACTCTCGTTTGGAGCAGCAGTACATTTTTTTGTTAACAGTAGGGTCTGCATCCTAAAACAACAATATAATAACACTATAACCAAAATAGGGAATCTAGATTCATCCCTATCCAACCCCCACCCACTTCCCCCCACCCCCTTGGCAGCGACAGGCAGGCGGCGCAGTACCTCTAGTATAGAATATCTGGGGGTGCACTTGTGACTTGTTTATGGTTCATGTGTTCATGATGCGAGAGGGCATGAGTGGTGGCGCTGCATTAGTTGGTGATAAGGTGGGCCCAACGCTTGGTGAACTATGCATGCTCTCATTCTCACTCTCATTCGTTGCCATGGACACTTCAGTGAACATTTGTCCGCATTCCAAGAGATCACTCTCCGCATTCTCATCAGACCGTACTGCTCTGAGGCGGCATTCCTCAGCTACCCCCTACTCCCGCAAATCATCCCTCCATTTTTTCCATCTGGGCGGTGCAGGATGTATCCAGTGGATCGCTATCCGCTGCTTCACCAGGACCAGTCCTAATAAGGCAAACTTATAGCGCATCCTAGTCCCTTTCTTGGGTGTCGGAAGCACGCCCAGGATACAGCGTTTTATAGAGACGTCAATTTGCACTGCCGTTGCTGTACTAAGGGACAAAGCGATACAAAAGGGGATGATGGACGGAACGCTTGAGCCACTAAGGGACAGCACCACTTGGTTCCAAAACCGTTGTAGGCGCGGACAATACCAAGTCATATGCAGAAACGTGGCAGGGTCCATGCCACATCGAGGGACACGCAGAAGACAGCCCTGGGGTGAACCGCGCTCGTCGCTGCGGGGTCAGGTATGTCCAGTGTAGGTAATAAAATTGTATTAGCTTGAACCACTCGTTTTTCTACCCTCTTTTATCTTTCACCTTTCTGCACTTTTCTGCATCTCTGCTCTTTTGTGCCTTATTTCTGCTCATTCTCCCTTCCTCTCGCTCTGCCCTTTCACTAGTTTTCACTCGTTTTTCTACCCTCTTTTATCTTTCACCTTTCTGCATCTCTGCTCTTTTGTGCCTTATTTCTGCCTATTTTCCCTTTTTTCTTTATCCCTTATTTCCTCCCTTTACCTTTCCCCGCCGCTGCTGCCCCCGCGGCCCCTCCCCCCCAGCGCGACCGGCCAATCCAGCTCCCCTCCCCGCTCCCGCCTCCCAGCTGTCCAGCCCTCCCCGACCCCTACTTAATGGCGACCGAAGGCGCGTCAAAGGCAAGCCCGTCTGCGCCCGTCCGCGACCCGACCGCGACCAGCGCCAGGAACCCTGGACCTCCGCCCCGCCAACGCTACGACCCAGCAGCACTCCACGCACTCAACCCAGGCCGCAACAACAACTGCAAGCTAGCATCACCAACCGACTTCCACGGACCCTTCAGCTGTCACCGCTGCCGGCACACCTGCAGCACCGCCAAGAACACGGATCCAGCACAACCCGCCCACAAGAACACAACCGAACCGAAGACCCTGCAATGCATCCTCCTCAACGTCCGATCCCTCCACAAACACGCCACAGAAATCTGGGACCTCCTCGACAGCACCACCCCGGACGTAGCGTTCTTCACCGAAACGTGGACCAACACCACCTCGGGACCGGACATCGCCATCGCCATCCCCCAAGGATACAAGATCTCCAGGAAGGACCGCCCCACCCGCCCAGGAGGAGGAATCGCCATCGTCCACAAATCCAGCCTCCGCCTGAGCACACTCCCTGGCGAGCCCACAGAACTGATGGAACACCTTCACTTCAAGATACTGGCCAGCCCCACCGCCACCCTTCGAGGAACCCTCATCTACCGACCCCCTGGACCCCGCGGACCCTTCGCCAACTCCATCACGGACATTATCTCCCCGCAGGCCATCGCATCCACCAACTACACCCTGCTGGGAGACCTCAACTTCCACCTCGACAACCAACTGGACCCCAACACCACATCCCTCCTGGACAACCTCCACAACATTGGACTGCGCCAGATCGTGACCGAGCCCATGCACTCAGCAGGACACACCCTCGACCCCCTCTTCACTACAGGAAACTCCATTACCTTCAGCCACACCACCGAACTCCCATGGACCGACCATCGTTGCGTCCACTTCACCTTCAGAACACCCACCATCCACAGACACCAGCACCTGCTTCCACGAAGAAACTGGACCAAAATCACCGACGACCAGCTCACCTCCTCACTCAACAACTCCACCCCAACCATCGTGGAAAATGACGACCCCAACACCGCAGCCCGAACCCTGCATAGATCGATCACGGACAGCACCAACACCATAGCCCCCCTCAAGGAAAACAACAATACTTGCACCAAGAAAGCCAGATGGTTTACCACCGAACTTCGAGAGTCCAGAAGCACATGCCGCCGCCTCGAAAAGGCCTGGAGGAACACCAAATCCACAGAAGCCCACGACAACTTCAGAGCCGCCACCAACGCCCACCATCAACTCATCAGAGAAACGAGGAAAAAAGCGATTGAAGACAGAATCTCCACCCACGCGCACAACAGCAAGGAACTCTTCAGCATCATCAAGGAGTTCGCCCAACCCACTAGCGAGTCTACCGACATCCCTCCCTCACAAGACCTCTGCGACAAACTCAGCACCTTTTTCCACCACAAAATCAAGAGCATCTACGACAACTTCGACGAAGACAACCAACACACTGAACCCTCACCAACCACCCCCGACACCCGGAAACCAGCGATTGACGACTGGACAGCCCTCACCACGGAAGACACACTGAAGACAATGAAGTCAATCCACTCAGGGGCCCCCACGGACCCCTGCCCCCACCACATCTTCAACAGAGCCGCCGACACCATCGCACCCATGCTCCACCACACCATCAACCGCTCCCTGGCGACCGCCTCGTTCCCCGACGACTGGAAACACGCCGAGGTCAACCCCCTCCTAAAGAAACCCTCAGCGGACCCCACCGACCTCAAAACCTACAGACCCATCTCCCTGCTCCCGTTCCCAGCGAAAGTCATCGAGAAAGCCATCAACAGCCAACTCGCCACATTCATTGAAGAACACAACATCCTCGACTCCTCCCAATCCGGCTTCAGAAAAAACCACAGTACGGAAACCGCCCTCCTCGCCGCAACAGATGACATCCGCACCCTACTGGACAAAGGAGAAACAGTAGCCCTCATCCTCCTCGACCTATCAGCGGCGTTCGACACAGTCTCCCACCGCACCCTAATACGCAGACTCTACGACGCAGGAATCCAGGACAAGGCCCTCGACTGGATCCGCTCCTTCCTCTCCGGCAGGACGCAGCGGGTCAGACTCCCCCTTTCCTCTCGGACCCCACACCTACCACCTGCGGAGTCCCCCAGGGCTCCTCCCTCAGCCCGACGCTCTTCAACGTCTACATGGCTCCACTCGCCCCCATCGTCAGAACCTACGGACTCAACATCGTGTCATACGCAGACGACACCCAGCTCATCCTCTCCCTATCCAACGAGCCCAACACCGCCAGACGCAACTTTCGAGAAGGCATGGAAGCCGTCGCCAAATGGATGAAAAACAGCTGCCTACAACTAAACACCAACAAAACAGAAGTACTCATCATGGGCCCAAACCCCGATGCCTGGAGCGACACCTGGTGGCCCCCCGCCCTCGGAAACCCCCAACCCCCACGGACCACGCACGCAACCTGGGAATAATCCTGGACTCCGAGCTCAAAATGGACCGCCAGATCAACTCTGTCTCGTCTTCCTGCTTCCACACCCTCCGCCTCCTTCGTAAGACCTTCAAATGGATCCCCCTCGAACACCGAAAGACCGTCACTCACGCCCTGGTCACCAGCAGACTCGACTACGGCAACGCACTCTACGCCGGAATAAACAAAAACCTCACCCGCAAACTACAGAACATCCAGAACGCCGCCGCAAGACTGGTCCTCAACCTGCCAAAACACTGCCACATCTCCCAGCACCTGCGCACACTCCACTGGCTCCCTGTCGAGGCGAGAATCACCTTCAAGATGCTCACCCACGCACACAAGGCCCTTCACGGCACCGGACCAGCATACCTGAACAGCCGACTCAAATTCCACGCACCCCAAAGGACCCTACGAACAGCCCAGCTCTCCTACGCCGTGGTCCCCCGCACCAGAAAGACCAGATCGGGAGGCCGCTCCTTCTCCTTCCTCGTGGCCAAAGCATGGAACGCCCTTCCGCTCCACCTCAGACAGACAACATCGCTCCCCATCTTCGCAAGAAACCTCAAAACCTGGCTCTTCGACAGACCCCCTCCTTGATGGATGGAACCTGCACCCCCCCCCCCTAGCGCCTTGAGACCCTTACGGGTGAGTAGTCGCGCTTTAACAAACCCCTGATTGATTGATTGATTGAACCATGCATTACTTGTAGCCTCTGCTACCTGCGCCAAAGCTCTCCTCCACTCGCTGTCTGTAAGTGGGACGGGCAGGTCCTCGTCCCATCTTGCCCTGATCATGTCTAGGTTCGGTCCCTGGTCCTCCTTTAATGTCTTATATATGCGTGAGATAAGCCTTCGACTAGAACCTGGGTCTAGCAATGTTACCAATGTACAGGACTCTTTAGGTTCATCAGGAAATGTCCACATCTCTCGCGTGATATTTTGGCATACTGTAAAAATTGCCCCAGCAGCACCTGGAACCAGTCCTGAGCTTCCTGAAAGGTCATGAACGTACCGTTCTGGTATAGATCTCCCGCGGTCTCACAACCCCCCTCGTACCACTTCGAGATATCCATGACCTCCTGAATATTCTGGAAACCCCTCAGCCACCGTAGAGGTAGTGCACTAGCATATGGGGCCTTTCGGACCACCAGGGTCACTGCTTGCTCCCAAACTTCCGTAACCCGCCGAATTATGTGCGGGCAATCTTTAGGGACCCTAGAGCCCATCATTAAGAACTGCTGTAATTGCGTCCCCTCATTCCATCGTCCTAGTAGGTCCATCTCAATCGTGCGCTCCCCCATTCACCATTGTGCGGCATATTGCAGCAGGCCAGCCATGTAGTAGAGCCTTAGGTCCGGTAACCCTAGGCCCCGCCGTCCATGTTTAGTTTAAGTGTTTCCAGCTTGGCTTTGCTCCGCCTTCCAGCCCAGACCAGGGAAGTCAGAAGACTGTTCAGTGTGTCGAACGTAGACTTAGGGATTTTGCAAAAGGAGTTCTGAAGTACGTAGAGGCAGCGAGACAAAAGCATCATCTTTGATACCGTCACTCTCCCCATAACCGACGGTGGTAACCTGTTCCAAAACGTTACTGATGCCCGCAGCCCATCGAGGACCTTCCCCATGTTCAATTTATATTGGGACTCCGGCTGATGAGCAATCTGCATTCCAAGATACCGGAAGCAATCTCACTTCCAATCCATGCCAACTACAGGGAGATCGTGGGCTGCCCCCCGCGCCAATGCAGCAATCGGGAACAATATTGTTTTCTGGCAATTGATGCGGAGGCCAGAAGAAGCCTGAAACGAGTCCAGTATTTCCCGAGCCGCCCCCTCCGGCTCGCACACATATAGGAGAGCATCGTCTGCATACATGGAGACCACATGTGTACGACTGTCTACCTCTATACCCCATGGTTCCATATCCCTGCGCAATCGAACCGCCAAAGGCTCCATGGCCAGAGCAAATAGTAGCGGGGATAATGGGCACCCCTGCCTTGTGCCCCTTCCAATCTCTATAACGTCCGACACATGCCTCCCAGTCCGCACCCTGGCCACCGGTTTGCGGTATAGCAGTTTGACCCAGGCTATGTACTCACTTCCAAACCCCATTCTCCGCAGTACTTCCCAGAGGTAGTCCCACCGGAGAGTATCGAAGGCTTTTTCAATATCCAGGGTGACTACTGCCGCCCTGAGTTCTGTGTCTGCTACCGAGTGCAGAACATGTGATAATCTACGTAGGTTCATATGGGTTCCTCTCCCTGGCATGAACCCGCATTGGTCCTCGTGCACCAACGAGTTCACAACTCTCCGCAATCTTAGAGCCAGAGCTTTGGCCAGTAATTTGGCATCCACTCCCAGCATGGACAAGGGCCTATATGCAGCTGGATCCTAGGGGTCTCCGTCAGGCTTAGGGAGCATGACAATCTGCACCTCACAAATGGATTGGGGAAGGATTCAAGCCTGCTTAGCCTCCTGCAGCGTATACAACAGACATCGAAGAATTACATCAGCATACGCCTGATAAAGTTCAATGGGTAGACCGTCTGGACCCGGCGTCTTACACCAGGCCATCCCCACAGAGCTTCCTGGAGGTCCTCCAGCCGGAGTGCCGCCTCCAGTTCCTCCCGCTGTTCACCCGAAAGCCGCGGCAGTGGAACCCCTCGAAGGAAGTCAACCCCGTCTGAGTTCTCGTCACCCGTGATCCCTTGGTATGTGTCAGCCAGGTGAGCGAATAAAACTGCATTGACATCGACCTGTGTATTAGCTGAACTCCCCTCGGGTCGATGCAGTGTATGAATCATCGGGGGTGGGCGTTCACACTTTAATAACCACGCGAGCAGCCTACCCGACCGGTCCCCTTCTCGATGCAGCAACTGTCGGTATTCCCTACGAGTCAAGCAATCCAGTCTATCCCAGGTCTCCCCCACCACGTGCTGTGCCTGTAAGAGGGCATCTGAAGGTTGATCCATCACGTGCCCCTCGCATTGTAACCTAGCCAGTGCGTCTTCCGCCCCACTCAGCTCCGCCTCTAATCGCTTTCTGGTGCCCCCCACCCTGGACAGGCAGTCCCCCCTAGTGACCACTTTGAAAGTATCCCACTCATTACTTCTGGTTCCGGTAGTCGACCATAATCTAATATGGTTTTTCCAAGTTCTTCTCTGAATACTTGATCTTTGAGCGCATGTGATTGCAATCGCCATATTGGGACTCTCGGCCTAATCCTCTCAGGTCCCCATTCTAACAGCACTGGGGCATGGTCTGACAGAAAGCGGCCCAGTACCGTGGCCCCACCCACACTACCACACAACTCATGGGAGAGCAAAAACCTGTTGAGCCTACTATAGACCTCGCGGGCTGGCGTATTACATGTGTATTGCCATTCTTCAGGGTGCTTTTCGCGCCATATTTCCACACACTGGAGCCTGTCCATCACCCCTCTCAGGGCTGCCGATATATTCGGCTTAGTGTGGCGTTTGGGAGGGTGCCTGTCCAAGGTACCATCTAGCACACAATTGAAGTTGCCCGCCCACACCACCGGTATCCCAAGTTATGGTAGTAACCGATTCTCTAGCTCACCAAAGAAATCTGCGTCATCCAGGTTGGGGGCATAAACATTCACCAGACACACCTCCACACCATCCATATCGCCATGCACTTTTACGTATCTACCCACTACATCAGCTTCATAGCTGCGGAGCTTAAACGGGACCTGTGGGGCTATCCATATAGCTACACCCCGGGCATAGGAAGAGAACGTGGATTCGAACAATTGTCCCCTCCATTTTTTATGGAGTTTCTGTATTTTAGTGTCTAGTAGGTGAGTCTCCTGTAGCATAGCCACATGTGTGCCCTGCCACCGTAAATATGTCTGCACTCGATAACGCTTTACAAAAGAGTTTAGCCCTCTCACATTCCATGTTATAATTTTATAGTGCCCCATGACCAACAATAATCACCAGTTTCAACCTGTTTGCCACCATCCTGCCTTCTGCCGCCGTCGCTGCCAAACACCCCCATAACTTGAACATTAGAAACCTCCAACCCCCGGGTAGACACTGTTTTAAACCAACGTGCATCCCCATATAGTCCCCAAACATCACCCCCCACCCTAATTATTCACTTTAAGAACAACAACCCAAGTTCCATCTGTACAATAACAAATGCAAAAAATAACAGAAACACACACACACTCCATTCAGGCATCATGCCACTCACATCAACACAACCAGTACCCACAGACACTTCTGTTATCCCCACTATCAAAGGGGTTGTGCCCCGCCCGGACCACCGGAGCGTCCGTCAGCCGAGCCACCCTAGCCCAATCTACAATCACTCCCATGCACACCTTAATCACTCATAATCAGTCACCCCGATATTTTACGTCCCCAGTCAAACAATATCTCCTCCTAGAGAAGGAGATAGAACGAAAGATGAGGAATTAAGAGAATAATAGGGATACAGAAGTAAGGAGAGAGGGGAATAGGAGGAAAGAGAGAACACAGAGGGGGGCAAGAGACGGCGCCCACCCGCACCATTTACATTGACCATCTGACGTCCCCCCACATGTACAAGGAGAGGAGAAAGTAGGGGGGAAAGGAAGAAAATGACCCCCACATATTCCAAACCCGCGCACCACAAAGGGGATGAAGCACCAACTGCGTTTCAACAATACCCGTATCTGGGTTATTCCGTCATCCACTATGTCCACTGTTCAAGCGTTCATGCAGGATCCGTTTGCTGCGGAGTGTCTTCAACGACCTTGCCCATGCTTGTATCCGAACCTGTGGCCGTCACCACCAAGACCAGAGCTCTGGCAGCATCTTGTTCAGCCCGTTGCGTTTCCAGGTCTATCCTGGGGGATCCCCTACCCTCACCACATGAGTCAGCCCCCACCAGTTCCAAGGACCACCACCCTCTGTGTTGACCTGGAGCTTTTTCTGGATTTTCCAGCGTGGCTTCTGCCAGTTTCACCCTGAGGGATCACCGAGGATCTCGCCACCACTCGACCCCCTCGCAGCACCCTTCCTTCACCATGGATCTCCAACCAGTCCCATACCTCCTCCGGCGTTGTAAAAGTGTGTGCGATCAGCATGAAGAACTTTCAACTTTGCTGGGTAGAGAAGCATGTACTGAAGATTCATGGCTCCCAGTTTTCGCTTGACTCCGAGGAAGGATGCCCTCTGCTGCTGAACCATGCGGGTGTAATCTGGGAAAATGCAAATTTTCTGGTTTTCGAATGACGGATCCCCCTCCAGCCGCGCCGCCCTAAGAATACTGTCCCTATCTCTATAGTTGAGGATCCTGGCGATGAGGGTCCTGGGCGGAGCACCCGGTGGCGGAGGCGCAACGAGCGCCCGGTATGCACGCTCTATGATGAAGACGGAGGAAAGCTCAGCTGTGGGCAGCGCCCCCCTCATCCATTTTTCTAGGAAGAGTTCTGGATCTCTCCCCTCGGCCCTCTCCGGGAAACCAACAAAGCGCAGGTTACATCTCCGGGATCTTCCTTCCGCATCCACCGCCCGGCGCTCCAAGGATATCGTTTTTTGTGAGAGCTCAGTAAGTGTCACCTTCAGGGCCGAGACCTCCTCCCGCAACTCACTAAACATTTTCTCCGTGGCCAGTGACTGCTCTGCAACCGTGCGGAGATCCGCTCTCAACAGTCCCACATCCTGGGAGACCGCGTCTATTTTAGCCTGCACCTTTGCGCTGGAGGATTCGATAGCAGCCAAGATTTGAGATCCCATGGGCTCAGGTTGAGTCGCCCCTCCCCTGTCGACATCCCGGGCATCCCAACAGTCTTTGGGGGCACACCCTGAGCTGTAAACTGGTCCATCTTCGTTTGCTGGGCAGCCCTCGGCAAACGATCCTTGCCCATTGCTAGATATGCAGCTTGGCGTGCCAACCGGTCCCCAGCTCTGGCACCCCTCCACCAATACACAGTGCGGAGGTCGTGACACCTGTCATGCACGTGTGGAAGCCCCAAGCTGTTGTGTAAAATCACTTTGCACCCAGAATGAAGGAGACCCACCTGCGCGTCCCAGCAGTGGCAGGCAGTCACTTCGACTACTAATGAAGAGGCGCTGCGGGGCAGACAATGTCCTCAGAGCCCGGTAATGCCTTACATGCGCCACCTGTATCCCTCTCATGGGCTCATCCGTGACCCGTGTGGGGGCCCAGCTTTCGAGTTCCTCCACGCTGTCCTGCTCTGTCTGTCAAGCGCATCCAGCCTTTTACCCCCCTAGTGGCACCACCTCACCTCCATGCAGGACTGGATACATGACCTCCGATCCCTCGTGTCGTCTGGTTCGAGTGCCACCTCAGGTCCTGGTATCGTTCACATTTATAGCGCTCCAGCGCAAGGTGGTGCAATCAGGCGCAGGGCCAGGATCCCCCACAATCCCAGCCCAGGGTGCCAGCACCTCAATCCAGATCCCGCGCGCCCACCGGTGGGGGGATGGGCAAGCGGGAGCAGGCAGGCCCTAATCCACGGACCTCACTTCGGGTGTATGGTGCCCACCCACGGCCTGCAGCAGTCAGTAGAGGTGATTGCAGTCTCCTATGTGGCAGGCTAGCATAAGGGAGACAGGGAGTACAGCACTCATCAATGTTCTGGCTCACCTCCGGGGCTGCGTCCACGTGCCAGATCTGCTCTCCACCAATGGGCCCCAAGGCTGCCAGGGGAGGCCTTAACGATCCCTCTGGGGCGCCCCATTCCCCGGCTTAAAAATCGCTTCCGGGGCCAGGGCTCCTCTTGGGCCGTGTCCGCGCTACACCAGCACGGGCTAATATCGAGGCTCCACTGCCACGAGACTGGGGGAGGTCCCGACCGGGCCGCAGCCCGCCTCCAGTTGACCCCCAGGCTCACCTCTCCGGCTATAATCAGGCGCCGGGTCCCCCGCCAGTCCTCCAACCACGGGCCTCAGGAAGCCGGGGGGGATGGGACCGCAGTCGCCACCAGGAAGGCGCCGAGCCCCTCACAGGCGCGCTCCCCACCGCAACAGCGGCCTAGCGTGTACGCCAAAGCCGCATACACGGTGTCAGTCCAGGGCGGTCCGCAGCAATCGGGACCCCTCAGCACCCGGCCACAGCACCCCAGCAACAATTAGGGGTGTTTATGGCGTGCGGGGCCTCGGAAGGGCAGGATCCTGCAGGATCCTGCAGGATTTTGTCGCGGGCGGGCCCGGAGCTCCTTTAGGCAGCATCCACTCCCATCGCCATCTTGGCCACGCCCCCATCGAATTTGCAACCTATTGACTCCATCGGGGACTTCACCATCACATCCATTGCAGATGCATTTCCTCTAACCATCAGTTTTTACTATATGTAAGCAGTATATTTTAGCCTTCAATCAGTGGCACAAATGGTACATTGGTATATTCCCATAGAGAAATGATTTCTCATTTTTTTCTCCAATGAGAACCGGCTTTTAGACCTACCAGCAATGTTCCCTCTAATTTATTTCCTCTATGTGCCGCTGTTAGACTTGGCATCTTTTGGCGTGTTTCCCCTGACTTTTTGCTTTCTGACCTCCTGGTTTTGACTCTGTTTTTGCTGGTGTAATGATTCTGCGCACTTTCCTCACTGTTGTCCAGTGGGAAAGTGCAAGTGCTCCTGTATAAAATGTGTTATGGATTGGTGTTTCCATGATTGGCCTATTTGATTTATGTGTCAGTCCCTTGTAAAGTGCACTGAGAGTGCCAGGGCCTATAGATCAAATGCTGTTGGTGGGCTGCAGCACTGGATTGTGCCACCCACGCAAACAGCCCGTAAAGTGTAACTCTGGCCTGCCATTGCAGAGCCTGTGTGCAGCCTGGGGCTGCCATGTCGACTTGGCAAGTGCACACACTTGCAAGTCCCTAAACCTTCCCTTTTCTACATGTTAGTCACCCCTAAGGTAGGCCCAAGGTACCCCTGTGGGCAGGGTGCATTGTATGTGAAAGGTAGGACATGCCCTGGTGTGTGTGGCATGTCCTGATAGTGAATTACAGCCTATTTCGTTTTTCACTATTGCAAGGCTACCTGTTCCCCATAGGCCAGAATGGGCAGTTCTGATTATTACAGCTTATAATCCAAACTGACCCAGGGAACATGGTAGAAATTCGAGTTTAGTATGCCTGGACTCAGAATGATAAAATGCATCTTTTAGTGAAGTTGGTTTTAACATTCTGTGTTTGAAAATACCACTTTTAGAAAGTGGGTATTTTCTTGTCTAACCATCCAAGCCTGCCTCTGCTAGGTTGTGTATTCCTTGTCTGGAGTGTAAGTGACAGGGGCTGGGGGATGCCAGGAGACAGGGTGAGTCAGCACAGGGCTGAATAGCAAGATCTACATGTAGATGGGTGGGAGGAGATGCACCTGGGACCTGAATAGGGCTGGGCCTTCCCTCCACAATGCTGGCTCCACCTCCTGTGGTGCGTCTGATGTCCCTGGCCTGCACTGTGAAAGGAAAGAAGGAGACTTGTCAACAAAGTGCTCCAGGACTGACCAGAACTGGTTTGGACTAGGCAAAGGCCTCTCTGCCTTCAGAGAACAAAGAGAAATTGAGGATAAAAAGGGGGACCCAAACCCCAGAAAATTGGAACTCTTTGGGATCAAGAAGACTGCCAAGAAGAAGAGCTGGAGAAGCTGTGAGGAGGAACTACCACTTTGCTGTGTGCTTTGCTGTGTTGGCCTGCAGTGGCTGCTTCTGTCTTGGGCAGTGAAAGGACTGGAACTGAACTTTCTGCAATCTACTTTGTGAGTGTCTCCAAGGGCTTGAGGTAGAGCTTGCCCCCTGTTCAAGAAGTCTCAGGAACAGCAAAGACTTCAAGCCCGACGCCGTCTACGACGCCGCTGCCGACGCCGCTGCCGACTTCGTGTCCTGAAGGCACCGCAGAGGGCACCGCCGCAACGCCGCACCGCGACCCTGGTCTCACCGACGACGCCTGCTGACGCCGCCACCGAGCCGCTGCTCGCACCGCGACCTGTGGGCACCGCACTCCGCACCGCCTCGCTTCACGACGACGCCGTGGTATCCCCGACGACGCCGCTCCACGCCGGACTCGATGCCGCTGCTTGCACCGTGGTTCGGGGGCACCGCTCGTAAGTTACACGACGCACCGCCCTCATCCCGCACCGCAGCCTTGGCCCACCGACGCCGGTGCCATCGACTCCAAGTTCGTCAGCCGACGACAGCGCTTCAGCAACGACGACGCCGCTGCTGCGCCGTGGCCTGCCAGCACCGTGACGAGCACCGCCTTCATCTCACACCGCGACCCTGGTCTCACCGACGACGCCATCCGACGCCGCCACCGAGCCGCTGCTCTCACCGCGACCTGAGGGCACCGCACGCCGCACCACTGCACTTCGCGCCGCAGCACCCGACGCCGGCCGACGCCAGCGCTCCTGACTTCAACAGAGAGGAGATCGATCTGCAACGCGTGTGACTTCAAGGGGCCCGACGACGCCTGCACCGACCTCCGGAACCGACGCCTGCGGACGCCGTGTTTTCAGAAGCTCACCGCGAGGTCATCAATGCCCTGCATTTCTGAAAGGTACTGTTTGCGGGTCTTCCCGACACTGTAGCTGACCCGCGACTCCGCGGTCAGCCAGAACTGTTTGGATTTGTTGGTTCACGACGCCGTGATAGCCCCGGACGGAGCTATCGACATCAAGGAACTGTTTTTAAGGACAATTTGATAACAGAAGATTTTTAAAGTACTGTACGGTGGATTTTTATCGTATTTGGTCTTGTTTTAAAGTATATAAAAATATTGGATATTTTTCTAAACTGGTGTGGTGTCAGTTTGTAGTGCTTACACTGTATTACTGTTGGTTATATGCAAATGCTTTACACACTGCCTCTAGAATAAGCCTGACTGCTCGTGCCAAGCTACCAAGGGGGTGAGCAGGGGTTATTTTAGGAGTGTAACTCCCTTACCCTGACTAGGAAGAAGGGTCCCTACTTGGACAAAGGTGCAAGCCCTTGCCAACTAGAGATCCCATTTCTAACATTGGTTGTCAGCGGTGAGGATAGGACTTGTGTTTGCACTTGACTTACAGTGATTGGTGTGCACTACTACCATATCGCAGACCATTACGTACCACTTACAGGTTCTTTTTCTTGTTGGCCTATTTTTGATCTTGCCAGTTTGAACTTGATACTTCAACATGCCTGAATCAATAGTATCATCAATTGCATCAGTAGA
Organism: Calotriton arnoldi; assembly: GCA_963921515.1. Lineage (NCBI taxonomy): Eukaryota > Metazoa > Chordata > Amphibia > Caudata > Salamandridae > Calotriton > Calotriton arnoldi. The sequence continues at coordinate 781,388 of CAWUFW010002794.1, read as the reverse complement.
AATTGCCTTTGAGGAGGATCGATTGGAAGCCTACAATGTCAAGGAGTTAAAATCGATTTGCAAGAACCTGAAAGTCCAGGTCAGAGGCCTCACCAGGAAGGATGAGCTCCAAAGGGGCTGAGGGCCTGGGTAGCAGCCAGAGGTGCCAGTGGGCAATCTGGTGATCTCAATGGAGAGGTGGAGGAGCCTGTTCCTAGGGTGGATGTGCTTTTGGGAGGGGGGGAACCCTCCAGGCCAGGCAGCAGTAGTTTGTCCCCAGAGGAGCTGGAGGACAGGCGGGAAGTAAGGAGGTTTGAATTGGAGAAACTCAGAATAGAAAGTGAGAGGGAAGAGAAAAGAATAGCCATGGAGGAAAGGAAAATGATACTAGATCATGAGAGAATGATCAAGGAGCTGGAGCTAAAGAGTAGATCCGGTTCAGATGGTGGCAGCAATTCTTCAGCACACACAGACAGGATTGTACACATCCCCAAGAATGTAGGTAAAGAGTACAAAAAGGGTGATGACATACAAAGGTGGTTTCAAGAGTGCGAGTCGTCTATTCATATGAATGGGGTCCCTGAAAGGAACTGGGGAGCTGGGGTTGTGGCCTCTCTTTCCAGAGAAAGCTAGGGATACTCTGATAGCTTTGGGTAAGGGGCAGGACCTCACCTATGCTGACATGAAAGATGCTCTCCTCACTAGGTATGGGCTCACTCCTGAGAAGTACAGGGATCAGTTCAGGTCCAGTAAAAAGTCTGAGGCCAACACTTGGTTGGAATGTGTGGATATGTTCTGTAGGTCGCTGGATGGTTGGGTGAAGGGCAGTAATGTAACAGATTTTCAGGGGCTCTACAATTTGATTGCATGGGAGCACTTGTCTAGTCTATGTTTTGCAGATCTGCGCCAGCACCTAGTTGATAGTAAGCTAACTGACCCCAGGAAGCTTGCTATGGAGGCGGACCGCTGGGTGAGTACCAGGGTCCACAAGAAAGCGTTTGGGGAGACTCAGCCAAAGGTGAGCAGGGTCCTCAGCAGAAAGGTGGGGGGACAAGGGTAAAGCACAGGAGTTCTCTAAAGGGCCCCAAACTAGTACCCAGGGTAAAGGTTCCCAGCCCCCGGTGATAAGAAGAAAGGGGTCTCTACAGGGAAGCCTGTTGAGACCGGCCCCCGCAAGTGTTATGCATGTGACCAGGTAGGTCACTTCAAGGGGACCCCAAGTGCCCAAAGGGGACACAGCCGCCCACCGGTGGACAGTCCAAAGTGTTGGCTAGTGTAGCGCTTGGGGAGGAGGGGTGCCCACAGGAGGGTGGGGATCCCGCAGAAATGACCCTTGTCTCACTAGGGGACAGTGAGATGGTCCCAGGAAACCAGGTGCCCCCTAACACAAAGAAATATAGCACCTGGGTGACCATTAATGGGAACAGGGTAGAGGCTCTCAGAGATACTGGAGCCAGTGTGACCTCAGTCCGGTGTCACCTGGTCTCTGAGAAGCAGGTAGTCCCAGGGGCATTCCACCAAGTAGTTGCTGTAGACAACTCTGAGCGCCAGTGTATGGTGGCACAGGTTCCCTTTGAATGGGGGAGGGTCTCAGGTCCCTTGAGGGTGGTTGTGAGCCCCACCATGCCTGTAGATTGTCTGCTAGGTAACGACCTGGAGCAGTCCTTATGGAAGGATGTTGAGCTCAGGTCTCACTTGGAGATGCTTGGGTTGCCAGAGTGGGCATGCGTGTCTACTCGGTCAATGGCAGCCAGAAAGGGTGATCAAGAGGACTTGGAGCCTGGAACAGTGGCCCAAGTCCCTGCCAAGAAGGAAGGGCAGGGGGAGCGGGAAACCGGCCCCCGAAGTTCCCACAGACCGGGAGGAGGCGGACCTCGAGGTGGACGCCCCGGTGCCTACAGGGGAGCAGGTAGCCGAACTGGGAGACATCTCTGAGCTGACCCATTGGCAGCAAGAAGGAGGTCCCACCAGGGAGGAGTTCTGCAGGGAGCAGAACGAGTGCCCTACTCTGGAGGGTCTGCGGCAGCAGGCTGCAGACCAGGCAGCTGGTAATCAGTCCGGGTCACATCTGATCTACTGAGAGAATGGTCTCCTATACAGTGAGCCTAAGGTTGCTGAGCCTGGGTCAGCCCGTGTGCTGGTGGTACCCCAGCGCTTCAGGACCTTCCTACTGGGTCTGGCTCATGACGTGCCTTTGGCAGGACATTTGGGGCAGGACAAGACCTTTGACAGGCTTGTCACCCACTTCTTTTGGCCCCAAATGCGAAGGCAGTCAGATGCGCACTGTAGGTCTTGCCAAACTTGCCAGGCAAGTGGTAAGAGTGGGAGGAAGGTCAAAGCTCCTCTCCAACCTTTTCCTATTGTTGGAACACCCTTTGAAAGGGTAGGGATGGATATTGTGGGGCCACTGGATCCCAAGACAGCCATGGGCAACAGGTACATCCTGGTCTTGGTGGACCATGCCACCCGGTACCCGGAGGCAATCCCTCTCAGGACAACGACGCCGCCAGTGGTGGGCCGGGCGTTAATGGGGATCTTTTCCCGTGTGGGATTCCCCAGAGAGGTGGTTTATGATAGGGGGACCAATTTCATATCCAAGTATATGACATCCCTGTGGAAGGAGTGTGGTGTAACCTACAAGTTCACCACTCCTTACCACCCACAAGGAAACGGTCTGGTGGAGAGATTCAACCAGACCTTGAAAGGCATGATCAAGGGTCTAACAGAACCCATGAGGCGTAAGTGGGACGTCCTCTTGCCATGCCTGCTCTTCGCATACAGGGTGGTGCCTCAGAAGTCTCTTGGGTACAGCCCCTTTGAGCTCCTGTATGGCCACCCTGTCAGAGGACCTCTGAGTTTGGTAAAGGAAGGCTGGGAGGCAGCTCCCAGGAAAACTCCCCAGGATGTGTTTAGTTACATGCTGGCCTTTAGAAACCAAACTGCCCGCTTCAGGAAACTCGCTCAGGCGAACCTAGAAGCAAGCCAGGAAGAAATGAAGAGGTGGTATGACCAGAATGCCACTCTGGTCGAATTTCAACCTGGGCAAAAAGTGTAGGTCATGGCCCCAGTGGAACCTTGTGCCTTGCAGGACAAGTGGACTGGGCCATATGAGGTGGTGGAGCGCAAAAGTGACGTCACCTACCTGGTGGATTTGCAGGCTCCAAGGAACCCTTTGAGGGTCCTTTACGTGAACCGCCTCAAGCCCCACTTCGAGAGGTCCGAAGTGAGTATGCTCTTGGCGACAGATGATGGGGTGGAAGAGGAGAGTGAGCCTCTCCCTGACCTCCTGTCTACCAAGGAGCATGATGGGTCAGTAGAGGGTGTGATCCTCTCCCCTACTCTGACTCAGGAGCAGCAGGGGGACTGTCACCAGTTGTTGGGACAGTTCGCCCCACTGTTCTCTCTGACCCCCGGTGTTACTCACTGGTGTACCCATGACGGGGACACTGGTGACAGCCCTCCTGTGAAGCACAAGATTTACAGGTTGACTGACCGGGTCAGGGCCAGCATCAAGGAGGAGGTCTCTAAGATGTTTGCGTTAGGGGTGATTGAGCCCTCCAACAGTCCTTGGGCCAGCCCAGTGGTCTTGGTCCTAAAGGCTGCTGCACCCGGTGCCACCCCAGAACTGCGGTTTTGTGTGGACTACCGTGGGCTCAATGCCGTCACCAGGACTGACGCACACCCCATCCCCAGAGCTGATGAGCTCATTGATCGGTTGGGAGCTGCCCGGTTCCTCAGCACATTTGATTTAACGTCTGGGTACTGGCAGATTGCCTTAACCGATGGGGCCAAGGAGAGATCAGCATTCTCAACCCCAGAAGGTCATTACCAATTCCGGGTGATGCCCTTTGGGTTGAAGAATGCCCCTGCCACCTTTCAGAGGTTGGTCAATCAGGTGTTGGCTGGGCTGGAGGATTTCAGTGCCGCCTACCTGGATGACATTGCTGTGTTCAGTTCCAGCTGGGAAGAACATTTACAGCACCTTGAGAAAGTGTTGAGGGCTCTGCAAGGTGCAGGCCTCACGATCAAGGCCAGTAAGTGCCAGATCGGGCAGGGTTCTGTGGTGTACTTGGGACACCAGGTAGGAAGCGGCCAGGTGGCGCCCCTACAACCCAAGATTGACACCATTCTGGCTTGGGAGCCTCCCAAGACCCAGACAGAGGTGAGAGCCTTCTTAGGTCTCAGCGGCTACTATAGGAGGTTTGTTAAGGGCTATGGCACCATCGTTGCCCCCTTAACAGAGCTGACTTCTAAGAAGCAGCCCAGGAAGGTGATCTGGACTGAGTCCTGCCAGAAAGCTTTTGATGCCCTGAAGGCAGCCATGTGCACGGCGCCCGTGCTCAAGGCACCTGACTTCTCCAAGGAATTCGTCGTGCACACTGACGCTTCAGAGCATGGTGTGGGAGCGGTGCTCTCACAACTGAACGAAGAGGGCCTGGATCAGCCTGTAGTCTTCCTTAGCAGGAGAATACTCCCCTGGGAACAGAGGTGGAGTGCCATAGAAAGGGAAGCTTTTGCTGTGGTCTGGGCACTGAAGAAGCTGAGACCATACCTGTTTGGGACTCACTTCCGGGTTCAGACGGACCACAGGCCCCTCAGATGGTTGATGCAAATGAGGGGTGAGAATCCAAAACTGCTGAGGCGGTCCATCTCCCTACAGGGAATGGACTTTACGGTGGAACACCGTCCTGGTACAGAACACGCCAACGCAGATGGTCTGTCCAGGTTCTTCCGCCTTACAGAAGAGAACTCCAATGGGGTTGGGTAGTTCTCCCTACTTTCAGCTGGAGGGGACATGTGTTAGACTTGGCATCTTTTGGCGTGTTTCCCCTGACTTTTGCTTTCTGACCTCCTGGTTTTGACTCTGTTTTTGCTGGTGTAATGATTCTGTGCACTTTCCTCACTGCTGTCCAGTGGGAAAGTGCAAGTGCTCCTGTATAAAATGTGTTATGGATTGGTGTTTCCATGATTGGCCTATTTGATTTATGTGTCAGTCCCTTGTAAAGTGCACTGAGAGTGCCAGGGCCTATAGATCAAATGCTGTTGGTGGGCTGCAGCACTGGATTGTGCCACCCACGCAAACAGCCCGTAAAGTGTAACTCTGGCCTGCCATTGCAGAGCCTGTGTGCAGCCTGGGGCTGCCATGTCGACTTGGCAAGTGCACACACTTGCAAGTCCCTAAACCTTCCCTTTTCTACATGTTAGTCACCCCTAAGGTAGGCCCAAGGTACCCCTGTGGGCAGGGTGCATTGTATGTGAAAGGTAGGACATGCCCTGGTGTGTGTGGCATGTCCTGATAGTGAATTACAGCCTATTTCGTTTTTCACTATTGCAAGGCTACCTGTTCCCCATAGGCCAGAATGGGCAGTTCTGATTATTACAGCTTATAATCCTAACTGACCCAGGGAACATGGTAGAAATTCGAGTTTAGTATGCCTGGACTCAGAATGATAAAATGCATCTTTTAGTGAAGTTGGTTTTAACATTCTGTGTTTGAAAATACCACTTTTAGAAAGTGGGTATTTTCTTGTCTAACCATCCAAGCCTGCCTCTGCTAGGTTGTGTATTCCTTGTCTGGAGTGTGAGTGACAGGGGCTGGGGGATGCCAGGAGACAGGGTGAGTCAGCACAGGGCTGAATAGCAAGATCTACATGTAGATGACCTAAGTTGTCCATTTTCCTTCAGCCTTTTAGTACCTGTCACAGTGGTCCCCAACTCCTTAGATACACACATGTAGGCCCAACCACACCTCCTTAGATACACACACTTGGGCCCAAGCCCACCTCCTTAGATACACACACTTAGGCCCAAGCCCACCTCCTTAGATACACACACGTAGGCCCAAAGCCCACTGCCTCTTGCTATCAGTTTTAATAAATCAAATCTCGTAGGCCTCACTGATCTGACAGCAGGGACTTGTGCCACCCACGGTGCTGCGAGGCACCAGCCCCCCCTGTAAATTTCCACAGTTACAAGAATAAGGTTAGCCCACACGTACGCGAAACTCTGCTGGTACATCTTGTTCTTTCACAAGCAATGTTTGCAATATTTTTAGTTAAGAAACTTTCCAAGCTTGCTCAAGCGGAACCAAAAGACGGCTGCATGGCATAGAAATAATGTATAAAATATAAATTTCCGAGCATCTTACGATAGAAGTTATCTTTTTTTTATGTTTGCGGTCAAGAGCACTGACCACCTGCTAAAAGCACCTGTTTCACCATGATACCACTTCTGTGTTCTCCAAAACTTTCCAAAGTTACTGTAAGCGTGCGGTCAAGGGCCCACGTCAGGGCCCACGTCAACTGTGGGTGGGAGTTCTGCATTAAGCCATATAAAAGATTTGCATCCATGTCCACGCCCCGAACTCTTCTTCCAGTGCCTTGCACGGTGTGGGTTCCCGGTCGACCGATCTCCTATCTTGGGCCTAGAACTTCTAATCTCAGGTGGTAGTGCTCTTTTCAGATTGCTAGCCTTTTGCCTTTGTCAGCCTCTCTAATTTAGCTCATCCACACCCAATTCATTGCATTTATCTTAGCATAAATTGTGTAGTCTTGGATGGTTTTTGCTCTCTTAGTTAAGATTTGCCTCCCAGGCACTTGCCTATTCTTGATCCCTCATTTAAGACTTGCCCCTTTAGGCTGCTGCATATTAATTGATATATATATATCTGAATATTCTTGCTTCACTTAAAATATGATTTATAAGATTGTCAATGCTTTTATTTCATCCTGCTCATGTGTTGATGAGTAGCATTTGAAGATGAACAGTTCTTTGTTTTACTGAATTGCTTAATAAAGTGCCACTGTATTTCACACTGTTGTTCCTTCATCTCAGTGAACGAGCAGGTTGCGGGTCTTGCTCTCGTGAGCCGGTAAGCCAAGTGTGACCACCCATTTACCCTCGAACACATGCATGAGCAGAGCCCCTCTGCAGCCTTCGGAACCTATATTCCGGGGTTGTTTGTCATGCAGCCAACCATATATACTTAAGTGCATTATAACCTCGCGGTAAATGCTAACTTTAATATGGCTCCATGGAAACATGCCGTGTTTGGTGTCAAACACCTTGGAATCATACCTCCACACCAGTAACTGGTGTGGGAGGTATGATTCCACCCTCCTAGAGGGAGAAATATGACAACACCGTTACACCCGGTACCAGCTTCACAGAACCCTGGCATCACAAAATGGATGCTGCCAGCCACAGACACGAGTCTGCCCACCTGCTGCTGGACGAAACTCCGGCAGAGGAAGGCTTGACAATAGGTTTCCTGTCACAGGGAGGTGTGACCACCTCCCAGACAGGCTTTAGTGTATTGGGGCTGGGTGGGTGCACTCTCAGAGTGCTTTGATGTCTGCACTGGGGGCACATTTGGTGTCCTCGTGCATAGTCCAGCTCAAACCGGTTGCCGGGGCTATCAGCCCCTGCTCTGGCGCGAAACTGGACAAAGGACATGGGTGTAGCCACCCCTCTGTCCTGACCCTCCCGTAGGTGGGTCCCCAGAGTTTGTCCCACCCCTTCCTTGGGTATAAAGTAGGAACCCCTGACTACAGGACGTTAGATATTACCTGGACTAAACTCTGCTACAGAAACCAAGTAACCTTCAACGATCTACGCTTTGCTGGACGACAGAAGAATCTCCCTTGGAGTAAAGGAGTTACTCCCCTGCTGAGCAGGCACCTAAACGCATCTGACTGGTTTGCATCTACGAAGCTCCCGAAGGACTCCGAAGATTTCTGCAATACAGGAGGTGGGTTTCCGAGGTCGATCTGCGCTCTCAGCAATTCTGAGACCCATATCCCTCGTGGGGACCGTGAAACCCGTACCCCTGGGCACCGTGTACATTTGCAGCAGCATATGCTTTTCGGCGACCCCTGAAGCTGTGCTTTGGGCTACTTGTAGTCCTGACCCCGAGCAGTAATTCCACTGAAGATTTCCGGCCTACACTCCACGAGTGTTCCGTGGGCTGGCACTTTGTGATTCCTCTCAAGGTCCCTTCGCGATCCCTGGTCCATTGGCCTGTGGGTCCCTGAGAAGGCAACTTTAACTTTCAGTGGGCTTCCTGGTTGCTCCAGACGTGCCCTGACTCTCCATCGCTTGGGGAGTCCCCAGGACCTTGCTGGTCCTCACAGAAGCATCTTTCCTCTGACCGCGTGGGTTGCAGTTGCCAAGGCTTGTTGGTGTTCAATCCGGACACTGGCCCCCCAGCACTCAACATCCTTTGTGGGACAGCTCGAATCCGGACTGTGGTCATCGCAGACGTCTCCTGGTCCCCGTGGCTGCAGAGTCAAGCTTCACCTCTTCGCACCTGAAGCACCCGACATCGGTGGGCATTCGATTGCTCCGCTCCTGGTCACGTGAAGTGACCCAGACTTTGTCCCCTCTGCTTTCAGGTTCTTCACATCTCCGATCCAGGCTTGGATCACACCAGACACTTTTCTTCTCCACGGCAGCAGTACTTTCTCGCATCACGCCATTGAAAACGACGAGGGTTTCCGACACCACTTGACCCCTGTGCACCCGGCTCCTCTGGGATAGGTAACACGGGTACCTCGGTACTCTCAAGGGTGCTGGCCTTAGAACCTTCTATGTTTAGCTGGGTTTGCTTGAAGTCCTCTCCTAAGTGTCCTTAATCTTTAAAATTCCAACCGCGACTTTCCCATAGAGTTGTACGGAGCTCGTGTCTGTGTTCCACACTGCACCCGTCCTCCGTGGGTCCCCTGTGTCACTACCTTGGGTGGTTCCTTGGGGTCCCAGCGATTCTACGCGCTCTAGGCACTGTGTCTAGTCAAGTCGTGGTTCTTATACCACTTTCTTAGTATATGGTTCGGTCTCCCCCTGGAGCCCGCTGTGTATTGTGCTATTTACTGTCGTTCTAGTGATTTAATATTGTGTGTCTTGTTCTCTAAACTCATAAAGAGGTTAGTAGAGAGTGTTTAGTAATAAATACATATATTTTATATACACCTGGTGTGGTTCTCCTTTCATTTGGTCATTCAGGAGGTTATATACTGGTAAAACAAGCTGCTTTACATTCCTTCAAGACTTAGCCTGAAGGCTGCTCTCCACAGCTACCACTAGGATAGCTTTCTATAAAGGTTGTCTTTAACCTAATCATCAATAAGGGTCATTTGGACTGGTGCAAGGTGCCCACTTTAATTAGTGGACAGCATATACCAGGCCAACTTCTCACAGTGGGCAAATGAAAAATGAGTTTGAATGCCAATGGTTAGACTTAATGCAAGTATTTCTCCCATCATCTTTTGTATCTCTGATATTAAACTGCAGCCAGTGCAGAAACGACTGGGCCTCTTTCATGTCTGGGCCATGGTGCCTTTCCACTGGCTGCAGTAAAAATAGCAACTGCCCTGACTAAAATCACATGTTAACATCTCAGGTGGCATTCGCTGTCTCCTCTGCCCCACTTCTCTAACCACCTCTAGAATCCTCAAAAGGTAATGGGGAAAGCAGTCTTGTCCAGGCCAGGTGCCACCACCCTGGCTACCACTGAGAGGCCTGCATCCACACCTCATCACCTGTGATGGCTATAGAACAGGAACACTGATGTGGTTGTTTGGTCCTCTTGCATTTATATAGTGCGTAATACTCTGGACAAAGCTGTGAGGTATTCTGATTTCCCTTGTTCTGTAATGTTGTGGGGATTTATAAAGCACATAGCTGCCCCAAGAATGGGGCATCCCAGTGCGAGACCTTGAGAGTTGGATAGGCTGTAGATATCGACCTATCAGAAAAAAAGACAAGCATTTAGGTGGAGAAAAGCCATGTCTTCAAGGATTGTCTGAAGTGCAGATGGTTCTCAGTGGTCCTGATGGAAAGAGGTAGCGAATTCCAAAGAACAGGAGCTTTGGTACGAAAGGAGCGGCCTCCAGCTCTGGTTCTCTTGACTCGAGGGACAGTGGCCAAATTAAGATCGGCTGAGCATAAAAGGTGGGAAGGTCTGTAGCGAAATGAGATTGAACAAAATGGGGCCCTCTGGGATTACAGGATCTTATGAGCCACACACAAGGTCTTAAAGTGGATGCGCTTTACCACTGGAAGCAAATGCAGTTTGTAGAGAAGACCAGAAATTGAGGCGAACTTTGGGAGGGAAAAAAGCAACCTGGCTGTCACATTTTGGGCAAGCTGGAGTCATCTGAGGACTGACTTGTTGATGCTTCGGTACAAGATGTTACAATAGTCTAGCTGAGACAAAATAACTGCCTGAATGATAGTTTGAGGGGTGCTAGAGTAAAAAATGCCAAGAATGGGTTTGAGGCTCCTCAGAAACCAGAAACAAATGCCTGCTACTGATTTAACTTGGGCTTCAAAGGCCAGGGTGCTGTTTATGACAACTCCTAGATTTTTAAAGGAGGACCTGGCTATAGGGGAAGCCCAAGGGAAAGGGGCCACCAGTGGTCACCCTAAGAATGGCTCTTTTTCCCAGTAAAAGGACTTCCGTTTTATTCGCATTCAGGTGGAGGCAGTTGCCATTCATCCATTCGGCAACCGCTAGCAGTCCTCTTTAAAAACTAGACCGATTGAGCATCGGATTATCTGTAAAGGGAAGCACAAGCTGAGTATCGTCAGAGTAGGATATCAGAGAAATCCCTGTGGATTTGATAACCTGTGCCAATGGCTGGATGTAAACATTGAACAAGGTGAGGCTCAATGAAGAGCCCTGGGGGACGACATGGTTTAAAGTGTGTGACTGAGAACTGTGGGTGAAATGACCTGGAAGGAGCATTCAGATAGGAAAGACGCAAACCAGGAAAATGCCACCCCACCTATACCAATGCTTTGTAAGCGCTGCTATAAGATTTTGTGAGACACTGTATCAAATGGGGCGTTCAAATCCAACAAAATCAAGGCAGAATATCGGCCTTCGTCCAGGGCATTACGGAGTTGCTCGGTGACTGTGAGAAGCACAGGTTCCATACCATGTCCTGGTCTGAAACCATTTGGGAAATAGCCAAGATGTTATTATCATCCAGGAACTTGGTCAGGATACCATTAACATGTCTATCTGTTACCTTCGCAAGGAAAGGGTGGAGAGAAATGGGACAGAAATGTTCAGGTTTGGAGTCGTCCAAGGACATTTTCTTCAGGAGGGGAATAGCCTTGCCATGCTTCCAAGGACTGGGCACGTGAGCTGATGACAAGAAGAGATTAATTACTTCTAACCAAAGTGGGAGGAGAGGACCATGAAATTTGAGAAACAGATCATGTTTGGGCAGATATGCAGGGGAACCAGATTTTACTTGCCTAGACAGGGTGAGCAGCTCAGGCAGACACAAAAGAGGAAGCGAACTGAGTGCCGGCATAAGGCGGTTAACAGCTGGCAATGCTGTAGTTTCAAGACTCGCCTCAGGAACATCTAGAGGAAGTGCAGGGTCTGGTGGCTTAGTGGACTAATAGGTCCACTGTAGGGGCCTGTGTTTGACCTCACGGTCACAGGTTCAAATCCTGGCAGGTCCACTCAGCCTTTCGTCCATCTGAGGTCCATAAAATGAGTACCATTGAGTTTGGTAACAATAAACATCTATTATTCAGCGCCTTGATACCCTTGGGTGATACGTGTACGTTACAAATACACGTTGTTATGTTTTATGTTATGGGTAGCAATTGAGTGGCAGGGCACTAAGGAAAACTTGGATGTAGGGCCTATACCCCATTTGGTGGCAGAAATGATAATTGGGACAGACTATAATGATTTTCACAAAATGTTGCTGGCAGTCGGAGAGGAACAGGTACATACCCAGTGGTTGGAAGATGCCCCTTGCCACGGAGAGGATATGGTTAGGTGTAAGCCAAAACCTAGGTTGACTAAGTTAGAGAAGCACCAGAACAAACAAATATTCCTGTTGGCTGAACCATCTAAACCTCAATCGGATTTTCTTTCCACAGACAATGAATGGGAACACTGGCTCAGTTTTAGGTGGCTCAATGAGAGGACCAAAACCTTTCTAACACATGGACCTATGCAGCAGAAGACAATCCAAGACAGGTAGGACCACAGTTTCTCATATGAAAGGGCCTTTTATATCAGAGCACTGTCAGGAATGGTAAAATAAACTTCCAGCTAGTTGTTCCTAGTGCGTTCAGAAGGCAAGTACAACATCTAGCCCATAGCCAAGTAGGGGGTGGACATTACGGTAAGGAGAAAACAGACGAATATATTCTTAGATACTTTTACTGGCCAGGAGTATTCTCCGATATTAGAAGATTCTGTGAAAAGTGTGAGAAATGTCAATTAGCGAATCCCTCAGCTGACCGTAGAGTGCTCTTGAAACCCCTCCCGATTATAGGTATTCCCTTCACCAGGGTAGGAATGGATCTGGTGGGACCACTAGTACCATCCTCAAAGGGGAATCAGTAAATTTTGGTTTTGGTGAACTATGCAACCAGGTATCCGGAAGTGTTACCTCTGACTAGTATGATGACTCCAGTCATTGGCCAGGCAATGATCAAGTTCTTTTTGCGAGTAGGATTTCCAAAAGAAATACTCACTGATCAAGGTACATCCTTTATGGCCCAGGTTTGCAAGGTTTTAGGGATACAACAGATCCGAACCTTGGTTTACCACCCACAAAATGATGGTCTGGTGGAGAGGTATAACCGAACCATCAAAACAATTTTAAAGACACTGGTTTCCAAAAATGGGAGGGATTGGGCTTAAAAATTACAGTTGGTCCTTTTTGAAGTACACAGCCACCAACATGCTTCAACTGGGTTTTCACCCTTTTGAATTATTGTTCAGCAGGCAGCCCGCACCCTCCTTGATATGGCTACAGAACAATGGGAATAAGAGGAAGATGAAGGTCGTAATTTGTTGGAATCTGCTTCTAGTTTGAAGAATGATGTTCAGTCTTTGTAGAAGGACGTGAGGGTAAACCTAGAGATAGCCCAGGGAAACCAGAAAAGGGTATACGATAAAGCAACCACAGCCTGCTGTCTTTTACCTGAAGAGGAGGTGTTGATACTGTTACCCTTCTCAGATAATAAGCTGTTGGCTCAATGGCAAGGTCCTTATAAAGTCATTGACCAGGTTACCCCTGTTTCTTATAGGGTTGCAGTACCCAACAAACGGAAAGAGGGACAAATATATAATATTAATGTGCTAAAGAAATGGAAACAATCTGAAACCCAAATGCACACAGGAAGGTAGGCATTGTTCATAACAGATTCGGATTCCTTGACAATAGAATTGTTCCCTACACCCGCACAGGACAGTATAGAGAGTATAACCGTGGGATCCAACCTCAGCCAGGGACAGATGAAGCGATTAAAGAACCTTCTTTGCAGTTTTGCCAAGTTATTCTCAGGAAAACCAGGGAGAACCAATTAAATCCAGCACCACATAATAACTGAGGAGAATAAAGTAGTCAAGCTGAAATCATAACACATTCCTGCAGCCAGGAGAGAAGCTGTGGAAAGAGAACTAGCCACTATGTTACAATATGATATCCTTGAGCCCTCAAACAGTGACCGGTGTTCCTCCTTCATTCTGGTGCCAAAACGGGACGGGTCTCTACGCTTCTGCATAGATTTCAGGCAACTTAACAGCATCTCAAAGTTTGACACCTATGCCTAGGGTTGTTGAGTTGATAGAAATGCTAGCAAGGATACCTATTTGTTCACATTGAACATGATGAAGGGGTATTGGGGCAAATTACACTGGCTGAAGAAGCCAAGGAGAAAACAGCCTTTTCCATATCTTCGGGGTTATATCACTTTAAAGTATTACCTTTTGGCTTACATGGAGCCCCCTCGACCTTCCAACGACTAATGGATAAGCTATTAAAAATCCACAGTGCCTATGCAGCAGCTTATCTAGATGACATTGTTATTTTCAGTCCATGCTGGGTATCACAGCTACAACAGCTGTCCTCTGTGTTTTCAACTCTGCAAGCTGCGGGTCTCACAGCTAACCCAAAGAAGTGTACTCTTGCCCCAGACTCCATCAAGTATCTCGGTTTTCAAATTCAGGCCGGTACCATCTGTCCCCAAATAGAGAAAGTACAGGCAATCAAAGATATTCCCCTTCCTACCACCAAGAAAGGGGTATGCTCTTTCTTAGGATTAATGGGGTATTATAGACGCTTTATACAACATTTTTCAGACTTGGCTGCCCCTCTCACAGATATGCTAGAGAACCATCGACCTGCTAAGATACAAAGCTATTCAAAACAACAGCAGGAGAGTTTTGACAATCTAAAAGCCATTCTCTGTAAAGAACCTGTATTGCTTTGTCCTAATTTTCAACAACCTTTTGTGTAACAAATGGATGCCTCTGGGAGGGGTTTGGGAGCTGTTCTGTCTCAGCCAGACTGCAACAGTGATCTCCACCCAATAGTATACACCAGCCAGAAAAGTACTTGCCCGGGAACAACTTATCCCACTGATGGAGCAAGGTTTCGCAAATGAAACTTGCTCGGACGCAATCTTTCTCATAGTATTAATGTATTAAAAACTTGTATTGTCCCTATTAATCCTTGCACACATTACACGAATAGCGAGGAGGCTTGCCTATGTGTTTTACTAACGAATAACGCTTGTTCCTAATCTAAAATGGCCGCTTAAGCGCGGGAACCTATCTGCGCATGTCGCAACCTGATCACATGGTGTGACGTCTTTCTTTGCTTGGTGGGAAATTTCTGCTTCTGTGCAGTGTATCTTAAAATGGCTGCTCTATGTTTTCACATGCTTCAGCTTGCTCTCGTGTCATTACTAAATTGTCGTTTCTTAACGCTATTAATACGGGATAGGATTTATAATTAAATGGGATTAGAAATAAGAAAAATGGGTATACAGTGAAACGTTTTATTTGTGATTTTAATATTTCCTTCTTGCACTTCTAGTAATTCGTAATCTTGGGCCTGGGTTGGTGACTTGAAACTCGAGAGACAAGGGGTTCTGCGCATGTGTCCTGAATGACTGCCAAAATGAAGTCAACTTGGACGTCTCACAAGGCCATGACCTATTGGCCGAAGATGATGTACCCAATGTATCAGCCGAATAAAAATGTTGCTCTTATCCTGTAAAATGTACAATATTTGTCGTGAGAACGGGTGGGAAATAAAGTGAATCTATTAATTTGAAGGGGCGGGAACGCAAATACAATAGGCTTCACAATTTAAGCCAAATTTGTCATAGTGCGAGAATAGACCCCCTGTCCCTGTCCAATCAGAAATAGTGGTCCCATATTTTAGCAACATTAATGGGAGGTACATGGGCGTAGAAGGGTATAATAGAATATAGCATTAGTAATTAGTTAGCACAGAGAGAACAGAAGATTCGGAAGTCAGAGCTAGATTCCACAGAAGACAGAACATACAGAAGAGCTCCAGGCTGCCATGCTGATCGATTGCTGACTGAATTCCTGTCCGGAAGAGGTCCTGAGAAGGGGGCGGCGGAGTCCATTAGACGGGGAAATCGAGGAGAAGTCGAGTGCCAGAGAGGGGAACGGCGCAGGCGTCGTTGTAGAGAGGTCACCAGTCCTGTCCAGATCCTGAAGGAGGTCTTTGCTCTTCATCCTTCCTGGGTCCTATTCTGTCAAACTCCTTGGCTAAGGGGTTTTGTTCTCGCACTTAGGTAAATATATGCAACCTTTAGTTGCGCTGCTGTTTCTATCCTCTTTTTCCTTAAACACTGTCATTTATTAGCAATAATTATTCTAAGCTTTCACATGGGTATTCTGATCAAATACCGTGTCTTTCCTGTATTTTACTCTGCTAAAAATATTAGATAAACATTTTAAAACTTCCTGACTTTGTGGTTCTTTCAGGATTATGTATTATAGTGAATGTCACTCATTTTAAACTTCCCAATTAGCAAAGGATCCATTGGTAAGTTATTACTCTTCAATCAGAAGGTAATTGGTAGCAGGGATTTTCCGATATAAGAGTATATCTGACACCCAGCGTAAGTATTAGCGTAGTGTGAATGTATGGGCCCAAGTGAGTATATGGTGTATGAATGCTGTTTGCTAATATCGCGCTGGATCACCACAATTAAGAAAGAATATCTGGCTATTAAGTGGGCTGTAGAGGCATTATAATATTATCTATTGGGGATGTACCTTTACTTTGTTTAAGGACCATGCCCCACTAGTTTGGTTGGCCAGACATAAATACTCAAATCCTAGGGTGTTGCGATGGTTCCTAGTCTTACAACCTTTTTCATTTCAGGTGAAGCATCGTCCAGGACTTTTTCAGAATAATGTGTACTACCTGTCCCAGGAACCAATGTCTGATTAGCCCAATTGGCCATTCCTGGAAAGGGGGTATTGTAATCTGGTTAGTGGTTCCCTTTCAAATATGGCCAACAAAGAAGACCCGGAAAACCTGTGCAGAGCGCTCTAGATGCTCTGACACCTTCGTCGATGATGTCAAAGTCGGGAAGCAGAAAGGGCAGCAGCCTGAGGATGCGAGGATAGAGCCGACAGGCGAATACCGCTTTGGAGGCGGAAGGAGCCAGCTGAACACCAGACACCAGCAAAGCAGGACAGAGCGTGTACATGGAAGGCCGGTGAGGTTGCACGGAGATTCAAAGTGAACATCTCCAGGATGCCATGGCTTCAAATTTGAGCCGTGGCCACAGGCAAGTCCCGCACTGGGGTTTCTTGGACCGATGGTGGGGATATCGAACCCTTAATGAGTGAGTGAAATTTTTGTTTTGTTTCTTTTGCAGATTTATATAGTGCGAACTTGACCTGAAGGTATTGGAGCGCTTTACATGAGCACCAGTTAGATTACACAAGGATACATTAATTTTCTTTTTGGTAGGCAAGGGGAGATTAAGTGATTTGCCCAGAATCACAGGAAGCTGAGCTGTCGCTGAGGCTCAAACCTGGTTCCCCAGCTCCAAAGTCGGCACCTCTGGCTGTAAGGTCACAACCTCTCCCCAAAAGCCATAAGGAAGGGAGAGCAGTGGTGAGAAAAGGAAAGCACTGTATCACGCTCTCCTTTTATTTTACTGTGCACGAAACACGGGTGTAGGTGATGGTACAGACGAATAAAAGGATAGAGTCTCCACGAGTCTCTCTCTGTTTATTTCCGAGCCACACCAGTGGGATATTCCGCAGCGTCTAATCCAGGAAATGACGTAAGCAAATCCAGCTATAGGACCTCTGTACAATTGGGGACCAGTCCAAAAGACTTTATTTCTGAAGGCATCCCTTGGAGTGTAATATCTGTTTTTTCCTTTTTAATTTCCCCCTAATTCACAAAAAAATATTGTAAACCACCCATAGAAGGGCTTGTGGACATCCTTACTCTCTTTACACCATGTTTGATTCTTAGATATCACTGTCCAGTCCTTTACTTTTACCTTCTTATTCTTTTTCTTCTCTATGGGTCTGGGTTTTCTGGCTGGTCATCCATTATGATGCCTCTCTGCTGTCATGATCACTCCATTGTTCATACAATCTTCACATGTATCCATGGGTTGGTATATGACAATCCATCAAAAGTAGAATAAACTAAATAGCATAGGCATAGTACCAGGCCCTCACCAAACTTTTCTCACTGAATACAGAAAACACAATATTACAAGGAGTGGGGACCTTGTCCCTCACTAGCATTCCACCCCAAGCACAGTGCTCATGAGTATGTTGACTAAGAACCCATGTACCTCGGTAAGCCGTCCCATTCCATGGATTCAAACCGTAATCGAGTGAAGTGCGGGGTTCACCAAAGCGCAGGTGGTACCCTACTAGTGTGCGTCTGGATTAGCTTCTGGAAGTGTTTAAGAATCTTCCCCAGATTGCTTCAAATTGGACCATTTGATCATTTATGGGATAAATTATCCTTTAATGCTGCTGCGTGATGTCCATCTCCTGCATCCAGGATTCTAGGTCCAGAATGCAGGAGGTGCTCCAAAGTCTAAGGTTATCCATTTTGGCTACTGCTATGGTGAACCACCGGGCACCCCGGTGCGTCATGTCAGGGTAGTCGGTATGATCATACAGGAGGATTGCCTGGCTCGTTGGGCACCATAAAATGTCTAGAGATTCCCTCATTCTGTCCCATACCCCCAGTGCAGTTTTAAGTGGCTAAGCTAGGGCATTTTCACAGGAGGTGTATAATAATGCTGTCAAAGGATTTTCAGCACCAGCACATTGCCCCAAGAAGGATGCCCATATCATCTAGACGTTTGGGGGACCAGTGGCATCTGTGTAGGACTTTAAAGTTGCTCATCTTCAATGGCGCCTCCGTGAGAGATTTATAGTGAGTACTCATGATCTCCTCACTGTATTGTAAGTTAACTCTACCAGACCGCCAATTATTCAGAAGTTGTGTTATCAGGTTTGAGAAGTCATGATCTGAAAAGGATCTGGTTCCCCAATTATGAAGATATGTGAGCATAGTGGCGCTGTCCAGCTCTATCGGGGTGCCAGTGAGTGTTCAGCGTAGGCAGTCACATAGATGATGGAAGTCCCAAAAGGATGTTTGCAGCAGTAGGAATTCCCTCTCATGTCTGCAAATGTTTTCAGCCATCCCTCTACTACTAAGTCGTTTATGGTTCGTAGGCCTCACAGTCTGAATTGAGTCCCTGAGGGTTCCATGCCCCCAATTTTCATATTAATCTTTTTTTTAAATATGTAGGGTTCCTTCTTGAACCCTGTTATGTTGTCTCACACTTTCCCTACTTTCTCCATTTCCTACTAATTATTCTATGGAACTTCTGCCTGCTTTATTGTGATGTATTAATTTTTACATTTTCCTCTTACATTAGATCAATTATATTGTTAAAGTAATGTTACATAACAAAGTCTGCCTTTTCTCATTAGTACTTTCTTAAAGAAAGGTTGGGTTTGTTCTGTTTACTGTTCCCCTGCTTCTCAAAATAAAAATGGGGTTGTTATTCTTTTTCATAATAGTTATCTGTTAATATATTAATGCAGGAATTTGATGATGTTTGAAGATGGTTGCATTTAGACACAAAGATCAATGGGACCTCCTATTCTTTTCTCAATATTTATGGCCCCAATGGTGTTGACATAAAGTTGTGGGAATTCCTATTCTATTAAATTGATGTCTTGGATGAATGCCAATTTTGTAATAGGTGGTGATTGTAATCAATTATTAGACCCCATACTTGATGGAAGTTCAAGCCTCAGATACATTCCCAATAAAATGCGAAACGCTTTTCGATGCACCATTACCGGGATGGGAATTGTTCATTCCTGCTACATTTATATCCCAGACTTATTAGAGTATTTTTTTTACTCCCCATCTAATAGAGCTGGTAAGCTACTTGCGAAAGACTGCAATATTTTGACTCATTTTATTGAATTCTATTCTAAATTGAACACTGCAGACTCCTCCTCTAATGAGGTCGAACTGGAGGGATTTTTCATGCATAAAAATATGGATCAGCGGTTAGGCTTATCGCAGTTGCAAATGGATCTATCTTGAGACAAGATACTTAATGCAGTTACTAAACTTCTCAAAGAAAAAGCTCCAGGCTCTGACAACTTTACAGTTGAATTTTATTCAAAATTTTCCAAAACCCTAGTACGTTTGCTTCTATTACTACATCAGCATTTTCTATCAATTATTGGTATATTCAGATCCATTTCAGAGGCTATTATATGCTTGAGTCGAAAAGAAGATAAAGATCTCGCTGAATTTAAAAACTACAGAACAATCTCTCTCATAAATACTGATTGCAAAATATTTGCAAAGATTTTGGACCTTCGTGTTAATGATTTTATTTCATATCTTGTTGGTAATAAACAATCGGGATCTGTTAAGTGTCATAATATTCTGATAACTCTAGAATATTTCTTAATATTATCCATGGAGCGTCCAGATACAAGGCCCCATTAGTAGCAGTTTCTCTTGATGATGAAAAGATCAGTAAATTAGGATTTTATGCTTCGGGCCCTAAGTTGGCATGGATTCAGCCCAAAGTTTCCACAATTTGTCACTCTGCTATATGACTCCCCCACACCTAGGTCTTTGCTTATAGCTTACAATCTCATTATTTTCCTCTTAAAAGAGGTGCAAGACAAGGCTTATTCGAACTACTCTTTATATTATTTCTGGAACCATTCTTGGAAATCACTGGCAGATCTACGACCTTTGCTTGGTATAAATGTAAACAGATGGAGATCACAGCATATGCAGATGTCATTTTATTATATATGTTCAATCCCCAAAATTCAATTTCCGCCTTTCTAGAACTTGTCTCTTCCTACTCAATTGTCTCAAGTTATAAACTAAATGTTGATAAATCAGCGGTATTACCTCTTAAAAAACTATGCTTTAAAGACATGTTTAAAGATTCATGCTTTTTTTTTTTAAAACTACTGCAATTAATTGTCTCGACATTACTCATACAAAAAAGAAACAAGGAGACCCTAGAGGTCAGAGGGGACCAAGGGTTGATTTATGCTACGTAGAACAATGGTCCCATGCAAATTTAAGATTTAAGAAAATATCACAATTTTTGTAATCAAAATCGGATTTACAAATGTATAAATGAAAAAAATAAGGTATTTTAATAAACAAGTCAAAATAAACCGCGAACTTGATATACAAGAAAAGATGAGTGAGCAAACCGTGACAGGGCAGAGGGAAATCAGCCGATTTCCTTACCACAGGCAAGTGACTTAAAAAGTGACTTTTCAGTAAGCGAAAATATAGATAAACAAAAGTCACACTTTGAGTAACATCTCATACTCCACAATAAATTACAAATATTGGTATAGAGTTGAAGATGTGTGTGTCGACGACGTTTCAATCCCAGTATGGATATCGGGATCTCATCAGGACTAACTGATAGATCAAGTGCCTGAGAAGTTGCCAATGGGGAAGGAGAGAAGCGTTATGGCAGCGCTGGAAAATAAGGGCTTCAAAACATCAGCAGGTGCAGAGCTGGAGACCGGGTAAAAGGCCGCGCAGCGTGTAATCAGAATGCACGGAATCTGAAGAGGCCTCGGCCGGAATGGAGTCAGAGGCTGATGAAAAGTGGAAAGGCTCCCGTCCGGGAACCATGGGATAAGGCAGTCAAGGCCACAATGGCCACATCTTCAACTCTATACCAATATTTGTATTTTATTGTGGAGTATGAGATGTTACTCAAAGTGTGACTTTTGTTTATCTATATTTTCGCTTACTGAAAAGTCACTTTTTAAGTCACTTGCCTGTGGTAAGGAAATCGGCTGATTTCCCTCTGCCCTGTCACGGTTTGCTCACTCATCTTTTCTTGTATATCAAGTTCGCGCTTTATTTTGACTTGTTTATTAAAATACCTTATTTTTTTCATTTATACATTTGTAAATCCGATTTTGATTACAAAAATTTTGATATTTTCTTAAATCTTAAATTTGCATGGGACCATTCATCGACATTACTCATGGCAACACAATAAAAATACTGTACTTGGGAATCTAGAGGCTTTAAAAACAAAGATATCTTTTCTGTCTGAACTGAGGTCCCCCCTTTTCCTTTTCCGGTGTGTTAGATTAGATACAATTAAAATGATGATGCTCCCCATTATCAATTTCCACTTATCTATGCTTCCATTTAAACTCAAGCTGATCTTTTTAAATCCATTGATAGCATGTTGTCTACATTTTTATGGAATAAAAAATTATCATATTTCTTTATTTAAGCTTAAAAAGTCTAAACTTAATGGAAGTGTTAATTTTCCAAATTTTATTCAGTACTACACAACCTTTACCCTAAAACAGAATTGGACCTCTCTGGAAAGAATTCCCCCTACAAATATCCTTGTCTGGCAAACACTTGAGCTTTCTCTGGTTTCTCCTTTGCAGAATATGCACTCATTTCCTACAAACCTAAGTCACTTTCCTTTATTAATTCATTCTAGAGTTTTGGCACATTCTTTCGTGTCTTGAATCTACTCACCATGTCAATTGTCACTACTTTCCCCCATTTGGTACAATTCTAGCATTACAATTCTTCATAAAGTCTAAAAATAGTACCGTTGGATGGCCAAAGGCTTTACTAACATTCCTCAATTATTGTCCAACAACTAGTTCATGTCCTTTGAGGGGCTTCACACTAAATATAATATCTTAAGTTCTTTTCAGAAAAAATACAACCAGCTTCCCTTATACATTTTGAAAATGTCCTAGATCCTCTGCAACCATTCAAAAAAACCTCTTTTTGTATAAAAAAAAAACCTTTTGACTTTGACACAGATAGATTAAAATCTAAAACTGAATTATTATGGGAAAAAGATTTAAACCTGACCTTTCCCGCCTCCTTATGGAAACAAATATGGCACAAAATACATTCCACTCTTGCTCTGCCAGCACTACCCAGACTTTCTTTTTCTTGTACAAAAGGTTTTTTTTTTTTTACTTCAAGCTCTTTATATACCATGAAAGTATCTGATAATGATAACTGCTTGTCATGCAATGTTGATAATGTTGATTTTATCCATATGTCTTTCTACTGCCCTAAAATCCATCAATTTAGGAGACAGATCTCATATAAAATCTCAGAAATGTTATATATAACTGTACCATTCGACAATGTGCATAGATCTCTAGGCAGTTGTTCCAAAATTTGGTCTGCAGATAGAACTAAGGGTAGGATTGTAGAACTCTTTCTGGGTATTGCATTTCAAGTTATTACTTCTAACTGGAAGAACCTTAATAATATTGCTTTTTTTCAGTGGTAGACCCTGAGGTGTCATAATCACAGACTAAATAAAGCCTATTTGCCTTCAATACAATCAGCTATCAAGAAAGATTTACTATGGTTGCCTGTGACTTCCTTCTTATCTACAAATATTACTAATAGTATTATAGCACATTAAGGGGCAGATTTGCAAGGCCCTTGGGCCACTTTTGCGTCATTTTTAACATGGGAAAAGTGACGCAAAAGTGGCGCAAGGGCCTTGTAAATCTGCCCCTAAGTTTTTAAACCTCCATGAACAGATACATTTCTGAGAATAATATTATGATATTTGTATTTCAAACTACATGTTTTATCTTTCACAAAAAATTACTTAGTTTACTTTTCTTTTATATATATAGTTATATGGGTTTTTTAACTAGTAGTAGGTAGGAATCCTGTTATTCATATTGTTAAAATTTCTAAAAGAAATGCATATTAACACCGACAAAGATGGCTGCTTGAGCTTGCAGCTCCAATGACTGACACTGTGAGTACAATTCTCCTGTAGCCCCTCGGAGGTCTTCAAGGCAGGAAGGAGGTTGCAACATCACTGGGGAAGGAGCGGAGCTGGAGAGGAGTGTTGCAGACAGCCCAAGTACTGAAGGGGAATCCCCCCGCATGGCACAGGCAAGCTAGCGGTAGCCACAACCTCGGTGTGGAGCAGCCCAGGCGGCCCGTTTCAACTATCGGTGGCTGGCCGCAGTGATTTTACAGCCCTTGAGAGGGTGGCCACTCCCAAACCTACAGGCCCTGGGTGAGGAGCCAGTCGTTGGAACTTCCTGACACCGGCAGGGAGGCGGTGGAGAGGAGGCAATGGTGATGGGCTTGGCCAGCCCAAGCACCGTGGTGGGCACAGAGCAGGCCCTGCTGAGAACAGGGTAAGGCCTGATGGGCAGCCCTAGGAAAAACCCACAATCCGGAGCCCCACAAGGCCCTAAAGAGGAGGTGAGTGTGTGGCCCGGCTGGGGGTCATGTGCATATCAGCAGCCCCCACAGACCATCACTAACAAAGAGTGGGGGAGACACAGCGGTCTTGGCACTGTTGCCAGCCCATCGGGTGGCCCCCCTGAACAGCCTGTCCTGAAAGACAATGGGGAAGAAGGACATCAAGGCCCTGCACATCGGGCCCCCAGACAGGTGGGTCCCTGAGGTGGTGGGGTGCGCTCGTGCCTGCATGGCGGCAGGGTTGACTTCCTTGTGTCGGCGTCTTCTACTACTCGGGCCGGGTCGACAGGGGACTGGGTAGCCAACCTTGCTGGGGCCGGGAGGTTCTGGCCGAATATGGGGACACCTGGCGCACCTTCGCGTATGGCAGCTCCATGGCAATGGACGCCCAGTACATGCCGGAGATGAGCGACACTAACCCTGAGTAGAAACAGCCCCCGAAGAGGATCGCAGGCGGGCCTTGGGGTGAATTGAGATGGAGACACGCCATTCCCACGGCAGGATGGTGTGGCCCAAGACATTAAAGGTGGGATCAGCAATGGACCCCTTCAACATAAGGAAGACACATGCTGCCAGGTACAACCGGAGATACAGCCACAATCCTAGCAGCTATAAGGGACACTAAAACAGCCTTGGAGCAAAACCTTTACGCTGTGATTCTTGGACCTGGGACACCTTTGGACCAAACAGAAAAAACTGTTGGAGACACTAGGGGAAAACAAAAGCACAATTGCCCGACTGGTGCTTACAGTCACAAAAAGTGACAACATGATTCAGGTCCTCCAGAAAACCACTGAACACCTACTAGAAAAGGTGGAAGACACTGAAGCGTGCTCCCGGTGCAACTACGTGCTGGTGGTATGGGTCACAGAAAAATCTGAAGGCCCAAGCATGGACCTGTTCTTGAAAGACTGGCTGTTCTCGGAAGTGCTGGGGGGCAAGGCATACAGTCGGAGGGCGCACAGAGTGCCGGGTAGGCCCCCTGTGACAGGGGCACATCCTAGACAGATAGTGGCCAGGCTGCTCAACTTTAGAGACAGGGATAGGGATCACATCCTACAAGTGGAACGCACCCATGGTCCCTGGCAGATAGGGGGAGACTCGGGGAAAGTACACCCAGATTATATCAATGCAGTACAAAGACAAACATTCCTGAATACAAAATGCCATCTTCGGAAATTGATCATGAACTACGCCCTGTTTTTTCCTGTGAAACTGCGAATCAGCGACAAGGTAGAGTCTCACTTCTTTATATCAGCACATGCAGCATGAGACTGGCTTGAGACACATGGCTATCCACTCCCGGAGACCCGAGAGTCTACCTGCTCCCCAGAATGGCAGGAACAACAGCCAACACATATGTCGTGCAGATGCCCGAAGACGACTTTGGTGACGGACTTAGAAGAGGAAGTCAGCGGATCTGAGGACACCCACCCAGATTCGGAAGGCGCCGTCCTGCCGGTAGTCACCCCCATGTCTGCAGACAATATAATGTGTGAGGCTGGTACGGACAGAAGCAATGACGATCTCATGGAGCCACACCCCTCCTACAAACTAATAGCGACCATTACTGTTTGCTAAGTATGATGTTTCCGTTCAGTGTTTTAGGGTGACAGACACCTCAGGTGTTGGGAAGGCGGGTAGTTCTAGATCCACGGCACAAGGAGGTTGGAAGGGGGAAAGGGGGGAGGCATACTGAGGCATAACCTGGGTATAGCAGCACCACATGGAGGCATACATAAGTGGCAATGATTGCACTACACTCTAACCCCACAAACCTAATACTTAAGGTGTTATCCTGGAACATTAACAACTTAGGTAGCAAATTGAAGGGAGTAATGTAGAAGTATTTGTCGAGACAAACCCCTACATAATACTAGTGCAAGAAACTCACCCTGCAGGCAACAACTGCAGGGTGCTCACCACAGCAGATATCATTTACTGTTGCATGCCGGTTTCTCTAAAGGATCCAGGGGTGTGGGAATACTGGTCCGTAAATCCCTCCAATTACAAGTCTCCCAAACATGCAGAGATACACTTGTATGCCGAGCATCAGTGAGTGGACGGTGGAACAGGAAAACCAGTTACTTGCATCTTGGGACTTCCCCTGGGATTGCAGACCAAGGGGTTGGACAAATGAGAAAATGGATAGCAGAGACATCAGATGCCCTGCTCCTCATTGGAGGAGATCTCAATCTAACACTACAGAAAGACCTGGACAGAATGACGGCGTCCGGAACAGACCTAGGACCAATTTGCGCCTTGCCTCTTTCCTTGACCCATTGAGGCTTGCAAACCTGTGGTGGGAGGGGCACCTTGGGACACGACAATACACCTACAACTCTAACAAAATGTGTTTGATGTCCAGGCTAGATTAATTTTCTGACACCACAATATCAACTGGAAAGGTTTAGCCATACTACCATCCTACCACGTGGCATCTCTGACCACTCACCCCTGACAACACATCTGCAAACAGACACCCGGGGAACAAAGGAGAAGTGGAAGTTAGAAACCTGAGACATATCCAATTGGACCACCAGAAAGCTGATCACTGAGACCACAGATCTTTACTTTAAAGAAAAGACAGTCACAGTAGACTCTGAGATAGGCCTCTGGGAGGCATGTAAGAGGGTCATACAGGGACAAATTATCTCACACGTGTGTGGAAAATGGAAAGAGAGAGCTATAGAGGCCAGGGAGATGGCACTAAACTACTACAATGTGGCAAACCCCACCCAGAGACTAGCACTTACGATAGAAGAGATGAGAGAAGATCTGGGAAACCTTGTTCAACAGGAGGCGAGGGCACAATATTGAGTGAAACAAGGCAACCTCTATGAGAAGGGAAACAAGGCAAGTAAACTGCTAGTGGGGCTAGCCAAGAAAGAGGAAGGCGAAAGGTGGATATCCATCATAGACACAGGGATAGGAGAGCCCAATAAAACTCCGGCCTCTATAGCACAAGCTTTCGTTACACACATGGCCGACCTCTACAGGTGAAGAGGGAAATACACATGAGTAACCTGGAGTGCTGAATTAAGCATATACCGGAGCACAGACTCCAGGAGGATGCGAGCAGCTCCCTAGGCACAAAACAGTTGAAAAGGGGATATCTGACACATTAGACCAGATGAAAAGTGGGAAATCCCCATGCCCCCCAACGGGCTGCTGCCCAAATTCTTTAAATGTGTCAGATCGCAAATAGTGGATCTGCTCCGAGCAGGACAAGGAAGGAGGACACCCTGCTCTGAGACCTCCGACAGGCGACGATAGTTGTGATCAACAAGTAAGGGAAGCCAAGGGAGGATTGGGCCTCTTACCATCCAATATCGTTGCTAAACCTGGAAACACAGATCTTGGCAAAAATGTTGGTCAAACACCTGCAACAGATGGTGGACAGACTGGTGTCTCCCGATCAATCAGGCTTCATGCCACACATGGCAGCATGGCACAAACTACGTAGATTGGCCGAATGTCTGGCACGAGGTGATTAAATTGACAAGACGACCTTCCTGCTCGCGCTGGATGCAGAAAAGGCATTCGACTAATTGGAATGGCCCTCTCTAATGGCAATATTGCATAAAATGGGGATTGGCTCGACATTCATGACCTGGGTGAAATTATTATAGAAAGACAAAGCAAACGGGACCTTCTCCAGGAAATTCAGACTCTGCAGGGGTACCCGACAAGAATACCAACTGTTCCCACTACTCTTCGTGATAGAGATTGAGCCCCTGGCTAGCTGGTTGTGAAAAGATGCGCTGATACATAGCATATGATAAGATCCAGAGTGGGAGGATGCGTCTCCATATAGGCAGACAACATACTACTTTATATAGCTAATCCAAACACTCCATCCCTAGGGTGCTGGAAATTCTGGAGGTGTTTGGTTCATATTCCGGGATCCACATAAATTTCCATAAGTTGATTGCATTCCCATTGTCAGAAGAGGAGGAGAGGGCTTGGAACTACCGCCCAAGATGGCAACCCATGGGTTTCAGATATCTTGGGATCTTTATTACAAAAGGTTGTGACTTGTTCTCTACGGAAAACCTAATGAAAAAGCTTGAATCTTACAAAGCGGACGCGGACTGTTGAAGTAGACTTCCATTTTCCCTGATAGGCAAAGCTGCTCTCTGTAAAATGATCTATCTGCCGAAATTGCTTTATGTTTTACAAAATACCCTGTTTGTGGATTCTTAGGGCAGTAGCTGACGTAACACGAGACTTGTTGTGGGAGGGTGGGACACCAAGGATAACCTGGACATCCCTCACCAGAAAGTCCCTGAAGAGCGGAAACGCCATCCCAGACTCACAACTCTATTATTGGGCAACACGATTGCAAGTGATCAATGACTGGGCCTTTTCATCCCAACAGGAACCCTCTGTGATGATAGGCAGAATTTCCATGGGCCTGGAGGGATATGTCCGGTGCCTATATTGGGGATGACACCACTACCCACCCACAGCTGTGTTGGTCAAGATAAGGCACCAGGCAACCAAGACCCTGGGTTGGAAGGGTAAATTGACATTAGAGACCTCACTGTTGGACTCTGAGATACTGCATGGACTGTGAAATATAGAGGGGCACAGAAAATGGGAATGCTGGGAATCTTTAAGGTAGGCGACATCTGGAGTGAAAATGGGATAATACCCTTCTCTGAACTACAGGATTAATATGAGTTGTCCGGAAGCCAATACCTTCGGTACAGGCAACTGAGATATCTTTTACAAAGCCACACAGAGGCCCTAAGGGAGGCCCTGGGCGAGACGCCCCTGGAGCACAGGGTTCTGGGCGCCTCTTGACCAGCCACGCAGTGTCCCGACTGTACTCCACTCTCCTACATAACAGTCTTCCCCCACTGGACAGTCTTAGGGATAAATGGGAGTGGGAACTGGACAGACTAGAAAACGACGATTGGTGAGCAGCATGCCGATACCCTCTGGAGGCCACCCTAAGAGCTGGATTCCTGCTTATCCAATTGAAAATACTCCACAGAGCCTACTTCACGAGGACTTGATTGTTCCGAATGGGAAGGATTGATTTGGATCTCTGTTTAAGGGATTGTAGGCAGAGAGGCACTCTGGTATACAGAATCTTGGGATTCAGTAAGATCCAGGACTATTGGGGTAAAGTGAGTCGCAGGTTGTCAGCTATCCTAGAAGTCACGCTGGAACTCATGCCACAGATAGTGACCATGGGTATATGGGGGAACAAACTCTAGACTGCTACACACTCCTTTTTTGTTACATCGCCTTGATGGTGGGACTTGATCAGACTTTGAGGGCAGGACAGGGTTCCAACAATACACACATGGGAATCCACTCTGGATTGGTGTATGAGGGATGAAAAACTGCTTTACCAAACACGGGGCTGTCCACAGAAGTTTGAGAAAACATGGGGTCCCTGGAGAAGCGCTGAAGAAACTGCACCCTAGTGAGGACTTTATGGGCCAGAGGCCCGGGTGGTGGGCAGAAAAGGGGAGATGCATTATTGAAAAAGGGGGAAGGTCATCGCACACCTATGATGTATGGAGGGCTTAACTAAATACCCACGGATAGCGGGTCTGCAGTTTGATAATATTGCCACTGTAACTTGACCAGTATGCCTCACAACCTAGTTTGTGATTTGTAGTTGCAGCACCTGTGTTTTTTTAATCAAAATTCAATAAAATGTTTTTTTTAAATGCTGATTGTTATATATAGCAATTTCCTTCCTATTTTCTGTATAGGAATATATCTATATGCCCCCCTATATAGAACTGCATTTTGATTTTAAACTGATACTCTTTTTATAGTATAATGCAATGCTGTAATGCCATATATCTATTGGATGTTTAGTTGATTGCTAATGTTATAATAGTTTGTTGAGTAATCTTTTAATAATGCATTATAAACTTTCGAAAACAGCTGTCCTAGCGGAGGTTTAAGACCCCAGCAGAACTGAAACCACTCAGCAATTCAAATGCATATCAAAGGGACAATAACAAATTCACTATTAGTGCATTGTCTTCTCTCTACTTTTCCACTCTGTATCATGGAATACAGGAAGAGGAGCATCATTGAGGATGAACACTCATGACTGTGAGTGGCATGCCACCTTAGGGCCTGGGTAGCCAGTTGATTGATCTTAGCTCACCTACCCTGGGATGCCCTGACTCTTACTCAATTAGTGAAGCGAAGCCGATTATAGCCAAAAGGTGGGACAGAGCTGGCTGGGATCTACGACTTAGGGGCTGAATTTCATAGTGAGTTCTCAGCATCCTGCGGACAATAGGTGTGAGACGGGGCAACTTATATGGTAATCTCTTATGTTTAAACAGTCATGAAAATGAACAGTATATCATGAGAAATAACTGCTGATTAAAGCCTTTGAACACTAGATACTTGGAACCCGAGAGACTATGCTGTCTGAGTCTTGAGGCTGTACGAATTATGGCACTTGAGCTGTAGTGCTGCCTTTTCAAAGCAAAAGCCTGAAGGATATATATTGCTGTTGGGAGGTGGGGAGTAGCCGGGCTGGGAAGGGGGGGGGGGGTGTCTCCCTCAATATCCATCTGCTTTTAATCTCATTCCTTATGTTTGTTGTCCTCTCTCAATCCCTATCCTCTTACTTTCCAACCACCCCAATTCGTAACATTTCTATGCCTTCTTCTCTCACCCCTTATCCCTTATCCTCCTTCTTACATGTACTTTCTTCCTTCTTTTCTCATTGTTGTTCTCTCCCTCTTCTTTCTTTCTACACCTCTCTTTTCGTTCCACAACACATTCTCCTTGGTCCCCTCTCATTCTTCCCTCATCTTCGACCCTATGCAAACCTCTGTCCACCTGCCATTCACTCTCCATTCTTACTTACCCTTTTTTTTGCAATCTTTTCTTCTCCTCTCTCCTGGATACTTTGTCTCATGACACGACCTCTGTTTTCTTCTCCTTTCCAAACCTGTCTCCTCACTCCCAATTAGATGCCAATATTAGTCTCTATTCTGACACATGTAAGAGTGCGGATCACCAATAACTGGGTAACATCTGATAAAATTGCGACCTCTAGAAGGGTTGAACATGGGTGTTGCCTAGCCCGCTACTTTTTAAATTATACCTTGCCGGCCTTAATAATCATCTAGCCACCATGTAAGCCTCTCCACCAAAACTTGCAAGGGCCAAGATCCATCTTCTTCAATATGCTGACTATACCATTATTTGTTATCAAACCCAAATAGGCTTACAGTGTTCTCTGAATGCTCTGAATGAGTTTTGTCAAATGAATAATATTGAAATCGATAGCGGGAAAACACATTTTTTGTGATTTCAGGAATAACACAAGAAAAGGATCATGGCACCTGGGCATCAAAAAAATGGAAGAAATGTGATCGATTAAATCAGGGCTTTAAGTGGGATGAAAAAACTGGGGGGGGGTATCTCAAAGGGGCGTGGCCGATATAATTAAGGGCGTGGCTTAAAACATTTATGCTAAAAATCTGTGCTCAGCATAATGTGCTGCACGACTGGTATTTTACTGCTGCTGTTATTGCCTCCACATATATAATACAACAAGTAATATTACATCTACAACAAGCCAAGACTATTGGCTTTGTCAAAGGTTGTTAGATGCATAAGATAAATATACTACATGCATGAGGCACAGGTCAAGACTGATATGCATATAGCTGTGTCTGAACTGGGGTGGCGAAGTGAGCTAAAGAACGATGATAGATTCAACCCGGATCTGTGACTGGGGGTGAGTGTCTGAAAAGTTTCAGCGCTCCGTCCATCATCCACTTGTGCTTACTTTGTTCGCCCTAAGTTGGCAGGGTATGCCCAGACGTGGGTCCCTTGCTCACTTTGCCACTGGATTCAAGCTAGCCTGGCTGATGAGGGCTGTTAGCCCGAAACTGGTCCCAGGATGCTTGTTTCCGGTCCAGGAAAGACATGGCTTGGCAGTTCGGGCTGGACTGTTCCCATGAGGCACAGGGTCAAGACTGATTTGCATATAGCTGTGTCTGAACTGGGGTGGCGAAGTGAGCTAAAGAACGATGATGGATTCAACCCAGATCTGTGACTGGGGGTGAGTGTCTGAAAAGTTTCAGCGCTCCGTCCATCATCTCCTTGTGTTTGCTTTGTCCACCCTAAGTTGGCAGGGTATGCCCAGATGTGGGTCCCTTGCTCACTTTGCCACTGGATTCAAGCTAGCCTGGCTGATGAGGGCTGTTAGCCCGAAACTGGTCCCACGATGTTTGTTTCTGGTCCAGGGAAGACATGGCTTGGCAGTTCGGGCTGGGCTTTTCCCATGAGGCACAGGGTCAAGACTGATTTGCACATAGCTGTGCCTGAACTGGGGTGGCGATGTGAGCTAAAGAACGATGATGGACTCAAACCAGATCTGTGACTGGTGGTGAGTGTCTGAAAAGTTTCAGCGCTCCGTCCATCATCTCCTTGTGTTTGCTAAAATCTGTGCTCAGCATAATGTGCTGTACGACTGGTATTTTACTGCTGCTGTTATTGCCTCCACATATATAATACAACAAGTAACATTACACCTAGAACAAGCCAAGACTATTGGCTTTGTCAAAGGTTGTTAGTTGCATAAGATAAATATACTACATGCAAACATACAACTATGGCTTCCTTGTATATAATATTGAAAATGATTTAGTTCTCACGCGAGAGGTTGTGGCATAATGGCTAGAGCTGCCAACTTTGGAGCTGAGTAAGCAGGTTTGAGTCTCAGCATTGGCTCAACATCCTGTGTTTCTCTGCAAATCACTTAATCCGCCCGTGCCTACCAAAAAATAAGTGAATATGTCCTTGTTGGTGCTCATGTAAAACACTTTGAGTTGTGCAATATAGAACTGTAAAAAAGTAAAAGTTACTTCAAAAACAGTGAGCTGATGACGAGTTAAGATTTTTTTTTCCATTCTGAGAGTGAGGACGAAAATTGATAGCCGGATAGGGACCTGTCTTGGCACCTGCTTTTAAGAACTGCCGGTGCTGAGCTCCGGCAAGACCTGGCCCACTTAAAGCCCTTGATTAAATATCTCGGAGTACATTTCAACGGCCGAGGCAGTCATAAAGATCATCTAGTCTCTCCGAAGCAAGTTCGCTTAGCATTAATGTTCTCGTTCTGCAAATTGATATGCAAGTTCAACGAGCCACAGGTAACGGCTCTGTGTCGAGTGATAAACTCCATATTAACGCCATCTTTAATGTACGGAGCCTTTATCTTTAAAGATCACTTAGAGGTTTGGCTAGATCGTGTCCAGAACCGTTGTTCTTGTGTTGCCTTCTCGCTTCCTATCTGTGCACCTGCAGCTCTGCGCCTAGAATTCAACTTGCCCAGACAAAGCCTAAATTAAAATGTCGCTTCGTTCCTAATGTGTAAAGTCAAGGAATGCGGACACCAGAGTCTCAGGGTTTTGTTACTTGCCTTCGAAAAGGTCAATGAAGAAAAGTTTATTACTCTTGAGGTGGGGGGTAATTTCATTGAAAGAATATCGTTTTGGGCGAATTAAAGGCACAACGGAACAGTCATGTCGACTTTGTGGAGTGCAGTCGGAGTCTCTAATGCGCATAACCTTTATCTGTGCCCCTCTAATGTTACTTAGGAGGGACTGGCTGTAGGCTGCTTTCTTGCAACTAAACTTGAGAACTTGCTAAGATGCAGTTGCCGCCTGCCTATCTGGGAAATTCCTGCAATTGTCAGCCGGCAATTTGAAGTGGATGCGCCAGGCAGTCAAGTAACTGAATGATAAATCTTTGTAAGCAGAACTGCCCAGCTCTTTATATAACTGTTAAATAATTCACTGGATATCAAACTATTATTTTGTTGTACCTTTTTCCGATGCTCTTTTTTGTATGGTCTTGTCTATTTATGATCAAAAATCTATAAAATATTTGAACGCAGAACTGCCCAGCTCAAGACTCAGGAAGTGTGTGGATACTGCAAATGCAAATGAAATGATGAACCAATGTCAAAATTACTAATTTGTTACTGATTGTACTCCATGTGTTAGAATGATTAGTATTTTTAGGCTTTTACTGTATTTATTCAGTTATAGGTAGAAGAAATGGATATCCTAGTTAAAACCAGATGCTTCCGTTGGACTGCTATAACTTTTGGCCAATGCTCTGAAATGAGGGAAATTACTCTACTACCGAGGTGAAAACAAAAGATCCTTTTCCGATCTACTGACCAGATGGAATTGTGTACTCAGCACATGCACTTAGCCACTTTGGAGATATTTGTGCATAATAATTTATCAAAGACTTATGTTATCAGCCGTGGGAAGGGGTTTCTGTACCTCAGTTCTTGATAAAATAAAAGGTTTAGAAAACAAATTGTTAACATGTTCCAATATTAAGCATGCTAACACATCTGTTTTATGAAACAAAAGTACATATGTGCCAGCAGCGCAATAAATATTATGACATAAAGGTAATCGACAAATCCCGGTTTCCCAACTTGTGGGTCACCAAGAGCTCAATTAAGGAGCAGAGCTAGGGTAAGTGTGAGGCAAAACACAGAATCCAGATATGAATTAGGCCCGTAGAGGAGTAGCGTAGTCCATTTACAACAGCCTCCTTTATGCACGCCTTATGTTATCATTCAGGAGAATGTGCCAGTCTTAAAGGAATAACAGAGAAGATTGGCTTGAATTAAGGAATAAAGTGTCTCATTGGTTTAGGAAGCACTCTGGTTGGGCGCACGATTTATGTAATGAGATAAATATGGTGAGAAAGACTGCGTGGATTGGTAATGGCCGTCCGGGGGACTGTGTGGTCATAAATTTAAAAAATCAAAAATTGTCTGAGAAACTATTGTATATTCCTAATGAGCTATTACCCCCAGGTCCCTCCAGTCCTTGTCTCCTTCATTTCTTATGGAGATAACCTTCTCCCAGACAGAAAAAAGAACAGAGGGATGCTGGAACTCCTACTCCACCCCCTCCCACTGGGACTACATACCCAGTAGCTACCCAGCATTCTGCCTGTTCTTTTTTCTATCTGCCAACAGGAATGAAACGAGGTGCTGGGTGCTGCTCCTGCTGGAGGGAGTGGCGACCTTCGGTGGAATCCCCGTCTAGCTGCTGGGCTGTCCTGAACGGGGTTTCTCTGATGTGCCTACCGGCCTGCTGGACTTGCCGGGAGGTGCGGATGTTGCAAGCTGACCCTTTGCGGCTGGGTTGCCTGCTCTCCCAGACTGTTCCGGGTTGCGAGGTCGCACCTTCCTGGTGGCTGGGCCCATTGGAGGACACACGCTGCGGGGGCTGGTTGGCGGCACGGGGTCTGTGCTGGAGGTGCCCCTGGAATGCCTGGTTGCCGATGGGACGGTTTGGCTGCTATCCAGGTGCTCTGGTATTTGGTGCACACCTGGGCTGGCTGGTGGGGCCGTTGTTGTGACAGGCGGTGCAGTTTGAAGTCTGCCAGCATAGCGGTTTTCCTTCTCCCTTCATTTCTGCAGGTTGCTACTTTGGGACAGGGTCTGTGGTGTATAATGTGACATGGAGTCCCCGGCTTTGATTGTCTGGACATCTGTTTTCAGTCGCAATGTCTCAGCCTGCTGTGCCACTGGTCCCTCTGTGGCCGAGGTTCGAGTCCCAGCTGTGGGGCAAGGTAATTTCACATTTTTGCCTGGTGCTTGGTCTTGGCAATATGGACATGGTCGGTTGGTGTTCCTGCCCGCCTTCCTGCTGGGTTTCCTTGCGCTTAGTGCTGTGGCTCAGAGGTAGGGTATTGTGACTCTGGTGTCTCCAGTCCCTCCTCCTCCTCGGTTTGCGTCCCTCCCTGGGGGGCTCAGTGTTGTTGGTCCTCATTTTGGCTGGGGGGGTGCCTTGGTTTCATTTGGTGGTGCTTTGCCACATGGTCTTCGGCATCTTGTTATGTCTGGGGGAGTTTACAGTGTGGGTTGGCTGCCTTCTGGGTGGCGGCACCGTAGGCTTGGTGGTGGCCGTTGGGAGAGTTGCGGGCTGTGTGCTCTTGCCTGTTTTACCTGTCGTTTTCCCATTTGCTTCGCTTGGGATAATGCTTTCAGTGTGGTGTCCTGGGTGTTCTTTGGGGGTTCGGAAGGCCGGTTTCCTGGCTTTGGTATGCTCCATAGGTAATGAATTGGATGAGGACTGAGGGACCTGGGGGTAATGCCCTATTGCTTACCAGTTCTCTTCATTACACCTGGTCCCGTTGTCCTCGTCCCATTCATGACTCCCCTCCCTCCCTCCCAGACGGCCGGCCTTCCTGTTGGTGGCTTGGTAGTTCAGGCGGAATGCTGGGTTGTGTTATCTTCTCCCAGTGGGAGAGGGTAGGGAAGAGGTCCCAGCATTCCTCTGTTCTTTTTCTGTCGGGGAGATGGTTATCTCCATAAGTAATGAATGGGACAAGGACCAGGAGTAATGAAGAATACCGGTAAGTAATAGGGCAATACTGTGCCTGCCAGCCAGCTCTGAACCCTTGTATATAAAGGAGCATCAGACCTAATTACAAAAGATAAAGGGCTCAAACTGAGATGGCAGGTAGTACATATTCCAACCTAGTTTATCACTAATGTTAGGACAAATCTTTACTTAATGATATCTGTTGCTTGCTAACCAGTTGGTACCAGATACGATTGAGGCTTTTGTAAAACTAAATCAATCCATCAAAGCCGCCACATTTGGCCCCACACAAACATTTAAAGAGTACACAGCCGGGTGGTTTATTAAGGACTGCAGGCTAGCAAGCCAACTGTTTTGTATGGCCCTTAATAGCAGATCCAGAAATAAGATCTACATAGTACGAGCAAGGCTGGATTACAAACTGGCTATAAAGAAAAGGAAGTTGGCAGTTAAGGAAGAAACCTGGAAAAGACAAGAACACATAAAGACAAAGACACTAGAAGTTTTTTTTAACATTGCGAATGGAAACAAGCCAAATACTTCTAAGTGTTATGGGTTAGGGACCAACATTAATGCAGACAGATGGGTGGAGCATTTCAAACAAATGCATTATTTTGGGCATAGTAGTGTAGTATCTTGAAATTAAATTTGAGCTAGTGGAGGTTATTGCAGTTATCTCTACCAGTCCATCGCGAAATCACCAGGTACCAACAGAGCTCCTATGGATCTCTACAAGGAGAATATTGCTTTATGCCCTCCCGCCCCCATAATTACCAATGTTTTGAATGCTGCAGTATTTACTAAGATCCCTTTCTCCTGGCAGACTGCAGGCATAGTACCAGTTTTTAAGAAGGGTAATAGGCAGGGCCCTCTTTTCTGCAGACAAATATTATCCCTGTTATGTTCCATAGTCAAAGTAGTAGGATGCATCATTCTTCGTAGAATATAGGAACGGGCATAGCTTACTGGTGTAATTTGTGCAGTGTAATATGGGTTTAAAGCGGGTTTAGGAACATAACAACAATGCCTGAACCTCCATTTAATCATATGGAAAAACACAATTGCAAAAAAGGGCTCACTTTACCTCTCGTTTCTGGACTTTAGCAGTGCCTTCGATCGCATGAATCGTTCCAGACTGTAGAACATCCTTACCCAGATAGGTCTAACCCAGCCCCTGGTGGAATTCTTACATGCATTGCATTGTTGAATAACCACAACAGTTCGATATGGCAATGAGGGCGAGTGCTCTGAACCTTTTAGGCTACCTCGAGGTATGTGCCGGGGTTGTGCTCTGGCTCCTATTCTGTTTCTTCTATATATAAACGGTCTGAACTCATTTTTAAAAATCGAAGGGGAAGGATTTGCCCAAAGTGAAATCTGTCTTTTCCCCAGCACTGCAGTATGCTGACGATGCTGTCCTGCTTTCACGTACGAAGAATGGCCTTTAAGGACTTATAGACAACATTGTCGTGTTTATGGACAATCTGGATCTTGAAACCAACATTGGCGAAACACGTTACATGGAATGTGGCCCACAAAGGTAAAAAATTAGGCCCATCTCAATTAAGTGGAAAAACATTACAAGAGTCAATGAATTTTTATACCTTGGGGTGACATTTGACTCCTGCAGTACCTGGCTGCCCTGCATTTCTAATTGATGCTTTCACTTTAACTATTTAGTTGAGCCCTTGTTTGGACTGGCCTTAAATGTTGGAAGCAAGCTAGTACTGCCTCTGCTTGAAATGTATAGACTTTTTTTTTTTAACCATCTTTATTGAGATTGTATGCAACACAGTACAATAGGTGTAATCATCAAACAGATGTGCCAACAGTAATACTGCCATTATGTTGCAGCGAGACTCAGTACATTTAAACATTTGCACATAATGTCATGGTAGTACAGAGATAAAGGAACTCAACAACCAAACCAAACCAAACTATGACCCTTGAAGAAAGCATAAATGTGTGATGCATAGTGGTGGTATACGGTCTGCCCGCCCCCCGTCCGCTGCATCGGGTGAGCACAACATTGCAAAGCATGCTACGCGGTGGCGTTGTATGCGACTTGTTTCTGTGTGATGGGGGGGATTAGCAAAATGGGGTGGGGGCTGGCCGGGAGGGAAATTAAAGCATCCGTTAGCAGGGGTGTTCTCGATAGCCAATCGTGCAATGTGCCTTGTTCGTTTGAGACAGTGTCGCCATCCACTGTGCCCTGGAAGCCAAACAGTCGCTCCCATAATCTACAAGCTTTCTTACGATGGGGCGCTGTGACCTCGGTACTTCCCCATTTAATGGTCACTGCTTGCCAGCTTATCGAGCTTCGGAGTGCACTTGCCTTCCAGTGCATTGTGCCATTAACAACGTTATATCAATGAAGCGGGTACATGCACCACCATCTTTCTGACGCTTATACAGGCTGCTGGTCACATTGTTCAGGTTTGTATGAACTATAATTATGGCAAGGGCATCAGTGACCTTCCTTCAGAGGGCGCAGGCAATCCCAAAACATTTCTAACATGTCTGTCTCGGCAGTGTGGACAGACGGGTGATGCCACAGGGTAGATTTAATGTTTTATTATTATTAGTGCTTTATTTCGATATCAAATATCATAAAAGCATCCAGTAAAAAATAACCATGTTACAAGAGTACAGTTTTTACAAATATTGCATATATACCCAAAACATGAAAGAACACTTATTCTCAGCAACACGATTAAAAGTTTGTCTATCTCTACATAATAAAAACAGCTTAAAAATTCGTTTGTAAAAAAACCATATACAGTTACATGAATGGCAATAAAAAAGAATAAGAATGCAAGCCCAACAGTCCAAGCTTTTAAACCCGTCGGAGGTGTCTTGTCCGCCTTGCTTGCCCCCTAGTAGTACAAGATTGGGTCGGTTGTCAAATGACGTGTGGGCTAGTATAAAGTGCGAGTGCATAAAATTATGTTTAAGCAGTAGGTCGAGCTTAAATCTAAGGCTGGGATACTGACTCTACGGCTCCTAGGGTGTAATGTTGGTCCCTCCCTCTCAGGGCCTTTTGTCTGACTATCCAGGTGATGGAGCAAGGTTTCATAAATGAAACTTGCTTGTACGCAATCCTCCTCATAGTATTAATTTATTAAAGTTGTATTGTTAATACTAACCTTTGCACACACTACACAAAGGGGAAAGAAGCTTGCATATGTGTTTTACTATTGAATAACGCTTGTCTGTAATCCAAAATGGCCGCTAAAGCGCGGGAACCTCACTGCGCATGTCGCAACCATATCACATGGTGTGACGTCTTTCTTTGCTTGGTGGGAAACTTCTGCTTCTGCGCAGTGTGCATTAAAATGGCTGCTTGATGTTTTCACATGCTTCAGCTTGCTCTCATGTCATTATTAAATTGTCGTTTTCTTAACGCTACTAATGCAGGACAGTATTATAATTAATTGGGAATAGAGTAGGAAAAGTGGGCATACAGTGAAAAATTTTATTTGTGATTTTAATATTTTTTTCTTGCACTTTTAGTAGTTCGTAAACTTGGGCCTGGGTTGGTGACTTGTAACTCGAGAGACGATGGTTCTGCGCATGTATCCTGTGTGCCTGCCAAGTGAAGTCAACTTGGACGTCTCCCAAGGCCATGACCCATTGGCCGAAGATGCTGTACTTTATGTTTCCTGTGGACAAAATTGATACTTTTCCCTTGTAAATTGTATAACATTTGTCGTGAGACGGGTGGGAAATAAAGCGAATGTATTAATTTGAAGGGGTGGGAACGTAAAGACAATAGGCTTTACAATTTAGGCCAAATCGATATGGTGCGAGAATCCACCCCCTGCGCCTGTCCAATCAGGAGTAGTGGCCCCATATTTTAGCAACATTAAGGGGAGGTACATGGGCGTAGAAGGGTATAATAGAATATAGCATTAGTAATTAGTTAGAACAGATGATCCTAAAGTCTGAGGAAGGTGATGCTGCAGAGAACAGAAGAGCTGGATCAGTTTTCTGGTACTCAGAGGATGGTTACTCTTTGTTAATTGGGTAATGAGAATTTTTATTTGTATTTTTATGAACTAACATCCGCTTACTGTTGAGTTTTGTTTTATGTTGTCTAGAATTCCCCGGGATAAAAAGAATAGCGGGTGGCAAGTGGAAGCCATACTGCAGTGAGGTTATCGGTCAGGCAGAAATAGTACTGAAAAGTTAAGCAGGACTTTAAGTACTCGTTAGGGACTCTATGCGTGTGAGTAATAGAAAAAGAGTACGCTGGTGAAAATTTGATGTTATATCACCTAGTAAGGGTAACATTGAAGAAGTAACAGGTATTTCTGGAGCTTGTGTGAAGAGTAAGCGGAAGGGTTTTACTCGTAGTGTATGTTTTAGTAAACTAAGAAACTTGGCCACACCACACGCAAAAAGAGTTCTTGCGTCAGATTTCAAAATACGCAGAGCGACCCAGTGGGTCAGTGTGCCCAGATGTTGGCAGATTAGTTTAAGCCATTTTAGCCTTGCTGCTTTATATGCTGGGCAAGCAAGCATTACATGAGCGACACACTCCAGCGGGGCTCTGCAGCATGGACAATCCTCTGTTGTCTGATAGGGTGGGTGCCTGTTAGAAATGGGGGTCTCTAGTTGGCAATGGCTGGCCACTGTCCAAGTAGGGACCCTTCTTCCTAAGTCAGAGTGAGAGGGCTACCCTCCTTGATACCCCTGCTCAACCCTGTGGTAACGTAGCACGAGCAGGTAGGCTTATCTCAGAGGCAGTGTGTGAAGCATTTATGACCATACACAGTAACACAGTGAGGAACACTACAAAGGGACACCACACAAGTAGTTATAAAAAATAGGTATCTTTATATATATGTAGACTTATCACAAGACCAATAACTGTAAAAGCCACAATACTGTCAAAAATAGGATTACTGTTGAAGGACTGTCAAAAATAGTTCAAAGGTTGCAGAAATAAGGTTCAAATTCAAAGCAGTGGTCTCTGCGACCCTTTCTCTCACAAAGTACCTGAATTCAGTAGCAAAACCAACAAAATGTCGCAAAGAAGTGGTAGCAGTGATTTTCCTCACGCGAGGCCGGCGATGCGTTAAATCCTTGCCGCAAGGGAGGATGATGCGCTGATCTGCTGATGCGTGCGGAGACGATGCGACCAACTTCTGCACGCTAGGCCGCCGATGCGATGACTTTCTTGCCGCGAGGGAGAAGTCGATGCGACGATCCTGTTGCGTTGTGCGATTGTGTTGCGATGCGAAGAGATGACGCTCCGCGAGGGAGTGACGAAATCCGGTTCGATGCGATCAAAATGGCGGACGCACGGCGTCCGCAATGCGATGTCTTGAAGCGATGATTTCTTTAGGGGTTGCGAGCGCGCGGCGACAGCTGCGCGATTATTTTTCCAGCTCGTCTCGGCTGCAGCGGCTCGCAAAGGGGCGTTAGCGATGGTTTCGTGTTGCGAGCACTCAGCAGCAGCAGCGCAATGATTTTTCCAGCGCTCTCGACTGCAGCGGCTCGCAAAGGTGCGTTAGCGTCGATTTCCAGCACTCTTTTCTCTGAAGCAAACTAGAGGCCGTGGAACTCAAAGGAGCCTCATCAGCAGATAGCAATCCTCGCAGGGAGGAAGCAGGAGGTTGGTGGTGGAGTCTGATGTGCCTGAGACTCCAGCAGGAGGCTAGCTCTTTTCCTAGCCCTTGGGTAATTGCTGTAACAAAAATAAAAGTTCTCTCAAAAGTCCTTTTCCCTCTTATTCAAGTCCAATGGTAACTCCTGCAGGCCAGTCCAAGAAACAGCACACAAGCACAAGGACAGTCACCTCCTGCAGATTCCTTCAGTTACACGGACAGAGGTTCCTCTTCAGATCCAGGGGCAATACAAATTGTAGGGGTTTGAGCACAGATATTTATACCCCAAAAGTCTTTGTTCTCAGAAGCTACAAGTCACTGAACCCAGCCAGAACCAGTTCTGCTCAGTCCTGGAGCACTTTGTTTACCAGGCTGCATCCTTCCTTTCAGAAAGAGGGGGTCTGCTATCAGACACACAGTAGGAGGTGGAGCCAGCATTCAAATTGCCAGGCACAGCCCTATTCAGGTCAAGGAGCCACCCCTCCCCATACTCTAAATGCAGATCTCTCTATTCAACCCAGGTCTGACTCAGCCTGCCCTGTCCCTCCAAAACCAGACAGCCAATACACATAACAGCAGAGCACACTGGAAGGCTTAGGCAAGAAAATACCTACTTTCTAAAAGTGGTATTTTCAAACACAGAATATAAAAATAAACTTCACTAAAAGATGTATTTTAATATTCTGAGCTCAGGCATACTAAATTCGTTTTTCTACCATGTTCCTGGGGCCAGTTAGGACTATAGCATGTAATAGTCAAACTGCCCATTCTGGCCTATGAGGAACAGGTAGCCTTACAGTAGTGAAAAACGAAATTGGGTGTAATTCACTACCAGGACATGCTACACACACCAAGGCATGTCCTACCTTACACATACAATGCACCCTACCATAGGGAGGACTTACATGATGCCAAGGGAAGGTTCAGGGGCTGGGAAGGGGGTGCACTTCACAGCCAAGATGGCAGTTCTGGACTGCACACAGACACTGCAGTGGCAGGTCTGAGACACACTTTACAAGCTGCTTCTGTGGGTGGCACAAATCAGTGCTGCAGGCCCACCAGCAGCATTTGGTTTACCAGCCCTGGGCACACACAGGCCACACTACTAGGGACTAACAGGTAAACCAAATAAGCCAATCAAGGATATACTAATTCACATGTCATCTTTACACAGGGAGCATTCGCGCTGTGGCACTGAATGGCAGTGGCACAGCGCCCAGAGCATCTAACACCAGCAAAAACAGAGGAGATAACAGCGAAAAATGGAAGGGAGACCCACGCCAATGGTGCCAGGTCTAACAGTGCCATTTTGCAGTCAATGCACGGACAGGAAGCGTGCCGAATCTAAAATGAGTGTACAGCATCCTGTCTCTAGGTACCTGAATTATATCCAGGTAAGGCTCGAGACCTCTGCTCAGTTTATGGAGATAAAATTCCTCCGATAATCTGCCCACGTTTTGTTTGCTTGTTTCCTGGCTGTCCGCCCACTCCCAATATATTCGTTTGAGTTCCAGTTTGCTGGGTGGGGCTTGCCTATCCCAATATTCTCCAAGACCCAAAGCTATCAGTGTTTTCCTAATACTTGTTATCCAACTGATTCTATGGCTGACGTCTAGACTCATAACTTCAGTTAGTGCTTCGGCATACTTGGAAAGTTCAGGGGTCCGTCTTAGGCGGGCCCAAAAAAGCAGTGGGCGGAACTTGGCAATATTTCTAATCGGCCTCCTGCCCATGTCTAACATCAAGGGTGATAGTGGGACATTACGGGGAAGCATTACCAAACCCCTCAGAAACTTATGCTCAGATCTGCTAATGTCATCGGTATTAGCAAACCCCCATAGCTCAGCACCGTAAAGGGCTGTGCTGACTAATTTGGCATCATAAATCGCGAGAGCCAGGGCAACCGGTATACTTTGTAATGAGCGATGTTCTTTCGCTAGAGCTCCGGACGTGCGTTTGTGGCTCAGCAACATCTTGGCTAGGTGGGGCTTCCATGACATTCTATCAGAAAGTCCAATTCCCAGATAATCAAAAGTGGTGACTCTCTCCAGGTGGGCCCCTCCCAGCACAAGATTGCTTCTAAAGGATTTGTGGGGGTTAAATGCCATAAGTTTTGTTTTTGAGGTTCTAATGACCAGGCCCCGAGAGTCACAGAAAGATTGGAATCGGGTCAGCAATTTTTGCAACCCTGCCGGGGTCTTAGAGACCAACAAGGTGTCGTCAGCAAACAGGAGAGTTGGTACCCTGTCGCCCGCCAGGGCTGGGGCATCAGCTGGTTCTTCTTGGAGGAAGCTAA
Organism: Calotriton arnoldi; assembly: GCA_963921515.1. Taxonomy (NCBI): domain Eukaryota; kingdom Metazoa; phylum Chordata; class Amphibia; order Caudata; family Salamandridae; genus Calotriton; species Calotriton arnoldi. Next base: position 737,533 of record CAWUFW010002794.1, on the reverse strand, counting down.
CCACCCCGTTCACATATAAAGAGAACAGGGTGGGAGCCATAACACAGTCCTGGCTGACTCCCCTGTTGACAGGAATCTGCTCCGTCAGCTGACCCTGTGATCCCCATCTTACCCATGCATAAATACCCTCATGGAGCCTGATCAGCAAATTCAGAATAAATGGTGGAATGCCCATATTTCCCAATGTCTGCCATAGCTTATGTCTGGGTACCAAGTCAAAGGCAGTCTTTAAGTCAATAAAGGCGAGATAAAGACTGCCCTTTCCAATTACCACAACCTTCCAATATATGAGGAGTAGCCTGAACACCTGATCGACCGTTCCGGTACTGGTCCTAAAACCGGCCTGGTAGTGGGATAAGATGGCTTCGTCCTCTGCCCAAGTTTGAATCCTCTGTAAGAGGACTCTCCCAAAGACCTTCTGCATGGCGTCTATCAGACTAATAGGTCTGTAGTTAGAGGGGTCTTCCCTTGCACCCTTTTTATAAATTGGGACCACCTCTGCGGCCTTTCAGGACTCCGGTACTGGGCAGCCACTAGCAATAGCGTTGACAAGTAGAAGAATATAGCGTGCCCAGTTTGTAGAATCTACAAGGAACAAGTCACCTGGTATGCCGTCCGGACCAGCTGCTTTAGCGGGAACAATCTTCCTTAACGCAGCTTCAATTTCGGACAGAGCAAAATGCTCTCTAACATTTTCAGCGCTAGCAGAGATCAAGAAGTCACATGGCCCCTCCGAAAGCATAGTGTCTGAGGCAGAATAAAGCTTTCCGAAATGGTCCTGCCAATCATGACTCGAAATATGGTTGGGAATTAGGCAAAGGTCCTTCCTGTCGACCCGGTTTACTAGGGACCAAAATGAGTTGGAATCCTTGTCTAAGCTAGCTTCCTTCAACTCCTGCCAGTGTGATTCGTCCCACTTAATCTTTGCTTGATGTAAGGCTACTCTATATTCCTTCCTAGCCTCCTTGATCATGGAACATTCTTATTCCTAATTGCCATGGCTAGGGCCTGCCTTTTCTGCCTACACTCTTTAGTATACCATGAGTCTGACCCTTTAGAATGTATACTTGGTTTGTCGCCCCTGCCTGGTACAAGAAAATGCGCACTGAGTTGTTCCATCATGCGAGAGTGAATAATGGGGACGGCTGTCGACCCCCCTGATTCAGCAGCTGCCTCCGAAAGCTCTAATGTGCTTAAGGCAAGAGCTTGCCGGATATCGGCGATTTTGGATTCTTGTAAAGCCACCTTGCGCCATTTTAGGAACCTTTTGCAATTTGAGGGGGCAACTTCTCTAGTGGAGATTGATGGTCCTAGACACTCAGAATTGCGGGGTGAAACCCACAGGATTTTCATGTTGGCACAAAGTGGGTTGTGGTCGCTATCGAGAGTGATGCCCACATGTATATCGGTCGCACTTCCCCAAAGCCTTATATCAAGTAAGATATAATCAATGCGTGAGGGACAACTAACTCTATTGTAAGTATTAGCCCCTTGGCTATCTGACGGTGTTCTTCCGTTTGCTGCCCTCAAACCAAATTCAACGGTAAGCGCATTGAGTTGCAGAGCTAGTTGCGTCCATCTTTTGATGGGGGGGACATTAAGTCGGGGGACAGCCCATTTGCTGTCAGCTTCCTCGGTCCCCAACATGTCCTCAATGTCCAGGGGTTCAAACGTACAGTTGCAGTCTCCTGCGACCACCAATCTAGAGTGAGGCGAACAGCTAGCTAAAATTTCTCCCAAAGCTGTGACAATAGGTGAAGATCTGCCCCCTTTAGTTCCCCTGATGTACACATTAAACAGGTCAAGGGTGCACCCCCCCCTGCCCCCCCTGATAGTAAGTCTCAGAATATCAGGACTAGAGGTAGGTTGTACGGTAATGCGGCAGCGCAAGGCTATATATTCACCCAAATAATCAGGCCTCCTGACGGGCGCCCCCTCCCCTTAGTAATCAGAGGTGAATGGAAACAGGTATAGCCTGACTTATACAATGGAGCCAGACTCCAGGTCTCCTGGAAAATGCAAATGTCGAAACCCTCAATTAGTTCGTTCCAATGGGGGATAGGCAATTTGCTGCTTAGCCCTGCCACATTCCAAGATATGATCTTCAGTTGATGATCTGAGTCTGGGGCAATGGCATTGCTTCTACTTGGAGTGGGTTGGTTAGGGAAGCCTAACGCTTGAGGAAGGATCGCAAAGTCTATGGAGGGAAGATATTCTGAAGCCTTACCCCTCACAGAATCTATAGTGGGGCCATTTTGGCCCGTAATCCCTCCCAAAGTGTCTGTGGATATCTCGTGACCTGTCCCGGGGTCCAAAAGAATATGGGGGCTAAGTTCAGTGCTCTGAGAAGGAGAGTGTGGTACCTGGTGTGGGTGATACTCAGGCTGTAGTCAGTCAATAGCTTCCAAAGAAGACCGCCCATCTGATGTAGTTAATGGCTGCAAGGCGGTTGGGCTACTCCCTATGGCTAGCGGGAACCGTCTAAACTGTATGGGTGAGGCACCTGGAGGACAGGTACGATACTCCAAGGCGAGGAGATTCTCAGCCAGATCCGTCTTTGTCAAAGTAAGCTCAATGCAGTCAAGTGTGTGGGCAGAGATGTGCATCTTTGGGCCCTGGTGATGTCACCTCGTATCACTGATCGACACCCCCTAACATGACGGATCCAATGAATGGCTTTATTAATCAGGGAGTCTTCATTTTCAGGACCACTCCTAAGGCCAAGTTTGGGAACATTAACCATAAACATTTTTGAGGCATGAGACAGAATGGGAGTAGCTGAGTTGGTCCGCCACTGCTGAACGTCATGTGTGGGACGCTGATCCTGCGCTAAAATTGGAGGGCTAGCGTGAATTGGGGGGGCCTGAGTAGGGGCCAAGGTGCATACATTATTGTGAAAGCTGTGTATAGGCCTATGTGCATGACTAGTCTTGAAATTCGATGGAATATGCGTATTAGATGGTGCATTTAGGGGGCCATTAAGGGGCCATGACCTATTTTATCGCTATCCTTGCCAGTCGGCACATGCGCCATATGAAGCTGTGGGTGGCGCTCTGGTATGGAATTTCTACACTGATGGCATGGAGAATCTTTTCGGAGTAAGGATTTGACCTGTGTGGTAAGTTCTCCAATCATATCCCTCATAGTTCCTATTTCAGACCTTAACATGTTGAGCAGCTGTAGTTGGTCTTGAGCTACTAAATTACGCTCCTCGTTTGGTCCTGAGGTGGATGTGCGGTGAGGCTGAGGTAAATCTTCCCTATAATTATCAGGCAGATCCGCCAGTGGCAAGAACTTATTTGCACAAGGAATAGAAAATCCAGACTGGGGGTTGTTAACACAGGTAGGTGAAGGTGGGGAGTGAGGATTCCTCGTCGGTATTATCAATGGCTCTTGTAATGCTACTTTCTTAGATAGAGAATCCCCTCTTCGAGTGGATTTATGGAACATGGCAGGGACAGTGGTTGGGCGGAAAGGGCTAACAGCTTTAGGAGATGACTGGCCATTGGTATGAGATATATTAACTTCAGTGACTAAGATGTCTTCACACTCGCTGATTAGGGAGTCTATCCTGTCTAATACACAGTTGGCACCTGCGTGTTTGGTTGATTTTCTTGCCTTTTTCCCCTTGTCTGTCCGACTGTTCCCCCCACTGCCCCCACCAGTTCCCTCCATGCTTTTCCTTTTGCCCATGCTTGGACCTATAAGGATTATTTTCATCCAGTAAATTAATATTAAACAACAGTATGGAAAGTAAATAAAAATAAATAAAAAGTACTAACAAAACATGTGTTTCTACAAGGAGTCTCTGCCCATGTGACTGTGAAGCAGGGTCCCGTTTTACCATATGAAATGCCTTAGGCCAGACCCCGCCCACACCTGAAGTATGAGTCCCTCATATGAGCCCACCAGCCAGTATATAGGAATCTGTTAAGTTGACACTGTCTCAACTGTTCTCAAAGCATAGTAGGCCCAATGCCTCGCTGCTAAAAATTACAAGATATCTCCTGCGACACACGCGAAGCCCCAGCCCTGTCTTCTTGGTGCACAGGTGCCCGGAAGCCCCCGCTCCCTCGTTGTACTTTTAATGTGCTCGTCTCTCGCAATACACCCATCGAAGGATAATAATATCACAGATACAGGAAACATCTGGAACTAAGAGGAGCGCGTTAGGGCACAATATGGTGGGGGCCAGTTTCAATACTTCAATTCTCTTTATTTTATTATATCTTTGCTAGCTTCTTCAAGTAACGAAAAGACAAGCAACGTGGCATTTGAGAATAACTTATAAAATTCTGTGAAGTGACGCACATCACTTCCGATAAATGTACAAACTGTGGGAGGATGACGATCAAACACCTGGCATGGGATGGAACCTGTGGTCAAGCATTTCCTGATTAAAATCAATATAAAAGAGCTGGCCACGGTCCATTCGACGGACCACCTTGCATCGTGTTTGTGAGTCACGTGTTGGGTGCTCCCAGGTTAACCTTTGTTCATATTCTAGAATTCTTGTTTAAGATTGTACGTTCTTTTATTATATTCTGAAAAGTATTTCTCTCTCTCTACAGTATTAAGATTTTAAGTCTCATTGTAACTGCATGTTTCTATTTCCCATTTCCAAACGTGTCTTACATATTTAGGTCTTTATTAAAGACTGTATGACTTCATTAATGAATATTGAGTGTGTCTTGACAGTTATTGTTTAATCTTATATTCTCAAATAAACTGTAAACCATTCTGATTCAGTTCCTGTATTTCACACGTCTATTTCTTCATGTTAGATAGACCACCCCGGGTCAAATTAAGCCACGTTAAAATATCACCCTGCAACATCTGGCGACCACGAAACTCCGTGTAGGTGATTTCCAGTGGCCGAGAAAGAGGAACTTGTTCCCTGTAACGGTGGGCGGAGACTGCCATTCGGTGTTTTGCCTGACTGAGCGGACACAACACACACAGGTAAGTGCCAGAGTCATATTCTCTTTGCCTTGTTTCCCGATGTGTTGTTTGCCTGTCCTGTCGGTTGAACATTGGTGAGTACGTCTCTGTCCAAAATTACAGTTTCTTGAGCAATTGGTATCCTGCCACGAGAACAACCCTTTTTTAGTTTAAACATGTGTGAACAGGCACTGAAGTCAGTAATTGGTAAAAAATAAAAAATAAATTTGTGGGCCATGTGTGACCCTTACGAAGCCTTTATGTATAATGTGTCTTATATTTTGTATAACTATATTGTGATTATTCTGTGTTCACATGTTCTATTTTTTTGTAGTTTTCAGTATCAAGACCGGTGGCTGGTACACCGATTTAAAAATTGTATTTTATCTGTTTTAGCGAGACAAAATAACTAGGACTGTAAAATGTATTTTTGACATGCACGTTGAGAGTCCTTGAGTCCCCGGTGTATATTATTGTTATATTAGTATATCCTGTTTTCAAATTATTACGTGTTGTTGGCGCCTGTATCAAACACGACATAGGGGATAGGACCTACTAGTTACTGTTGCTGGAGTCTCACCATCACATCATATCAATAGCGGTGAGGACCTGCTAGTTACTGTTGCTGGAGTCTCACCATCACATCACATCAATAGCGGTGAGGACCTGCTAGATAGAATACCAAAAATAAAGTGGCACAGTGTCACATTTAATATTACATGTAGGTTCCCATAAGTAGTCTCTACTTAGTACATACCTAGACCCATATTTTACAACAGGATTTGTGCATGTAATGAATAATAATGAACATCAAATTATTGAACTAGTTCTACATTTACTAAACAATAGAGCGGTCTCCATGTACAATAGTACTACAGATATTTTCTCATTACTAGCAGAATATCAAGGGGATTTCATATCAATAGTGTGGGACATACTGGGAGTTCACCTTGCGCCAACATTGGAAGTAAGAATATCTGCAGTGAACCTCATAGAAGTACCTATTCCAGAAATAGATCCAACGCAACACAGTCCACTCCCACAGTTTCCAGATACCACACGTTCAGACCTTATAGGGCAACAATATTCACATAACTCACATAATTCGTCCACTGCGAATGACACACGCAACATATCAATTCTATATTCACCAGATTGTCCAATAATAAGTACCGATCATTCGGACTCCTCCTCAGGTTCCACCTATTCAGTGGGACCAACAGAGGACGCCACAAGTCCGAACGTCATCCCAATACACACGCCAACATCATCTACATTTGATCTTATAAATACAAGAGATCAAGAACACTCACAGGACATCCATTCACCACTATTACAGGCACTCTTAAGGGCCCCCCAAGTAGGGGAGGAACACATACTGGTTCCAGAGGTAGTTTGCCCCCCGAAAACTAAACACTAAGACATGAGCGTGCCATCAGTGGGCCCTACAACCCCGCACTTTGTCGTACATCTCATTAACGGACGCATTATTGGTCTCTCACAAGGTCATTCCTCCTCCTTCTTTCCAGTTACACCTTTAACAAGCGTTGTCATCTCGACCGTGTTTCAAATATTGGGAATTGACCTAACAAACGAACACCAAGTGAGACTGACAATATCCCCTAACTACGTTTCCCAGTTGTACCCCAGGACAACTCTTTAAATACATCACACACCATAGTGACAGTGACCAACAGGAAGAACTGGATACATGCCAGTCACTGCAAAACGATACCAGTTCAAGCATAAGGAGAAGAGTGAATGATTAAGGGACCTGAAGATAATACACTAATAGAAGAGGCCAGAGAGAATACCAAGGAGGAACTACTGTTCCTCAGACCACATCCAAGCTGGGAAAGAGAGGTACAATCTGAGACCCCGCAAAACGAGAATAGGGTGAACTATTGGTGGTGCAGTCCGGCGAGTCTGGTTCGCTTACGAAGCCTACTTCGCAGGTCGTTGCGGACTACGGAAGCGGCTGAGCTAGGCTCAGTGCGGTTTGTGGTCCAAGACACCTGATTCCGTGAAAAACCTGCTCAACTTCAGTTCCCCGACTTTTCACATAAAGACATATATACAGGACCACAGGAGAAAGAATTAAAGGAAGGCATACATCTTATGATCCTTGAAAAAGTAGGAGAGGAACTGATAAGAGACCTTAATTCCAGAATTTAAAAGTAAGAGCCTGACGCAAGGCTAACAGTGTGGTTTGTCCACAATCATATGCCTGTTTCAGGGAGGCCTAACGAACACTGATACACCAAATACATTACTATGGCCACTCCACTGCAACATGTTCTCAAAAACTTCGCAGGCCAAGAACAGCACATAATTAAACACTGTAGGGAGTTGCACAAACACACAAAAAACTTGACTCACCCTTGGCCCCCCGAAGGAACGTTCGACCGTGCCACACTAGATCCTGTCACAACATTCCTAGAAGCGAAATACTCTGGTAACAAGCTTCAAAAACGTAAAGACACCCTAGCATTGTGGCGTGTTTTCAAAGAGACTGCTGAGTCAACACTAATACCCACTGCCCCTCCACCTGCCTATCATATTAGCGGTATGTACCCAGAAGTTGGTATCAATTCAGACTTACAACCGACATCAAATGACCAAACAGCTGTGGGTCACTCAGACCTCAGTTCAGAAGATCCCCTTTACTCACAATCTGATACTTTGATAGACATCACCCAATCATTGGCACCCCTTACCGCCCACAGCCCAGTCATAGGAACTGTAATATCAAGACTACCTGGTCAGATAGATGCACAATTCACTCTGAAACTTACACCAGCACAGAATAATGCAGGACAACAACAGGATGAGGATGAAAGCTGCGATAGCGCATCCCACATATCGCCATCAATTTCTCACACCTCACACCCAGGTTCCACCACATCCCCCGCTGGTGAACAGCTGCTACCCCCAACTCCGCTTCGCCAGAACAATCAACAGTTGCCCACTAGTGGCATTTCCCAGCATACAGATAGACATCCCTCCTTGGACCTTCTACTTACTGATAAAGATCTCAGGGATAGCGAGCGAGAATACCATGAGACATTTAATAAGTCACACTTCAATAATTGGAGAATTGGGCCAGACTTAAATACAAGCATAGACAGCAACACGTTAGGCGACACCAACCCAGATTTATTGCACAAAGTACCACCACCAAGCCCCACTGGCGGCGCTGCAGCTATCAGACACATGTCCCTGAAACTAGAACAAATGCATGACCAAATAACTGACCTACTCGGTGACATAGGCCTTAAAGATCACCACAATGGTGAAATTCCAGATGCGCCGCTACAGCGGCCATTGCAGCCACACAGTCCAGGGGAAAAACAGGTTGCAACAATGCAAACATATGAAGAGACTGTCTCAGGCTTGCCTCAGACAAAAGCACCAATTACCAACACAAACCCTTTTCTTCCAGTCCCCACAGTAACTTCACCACCAAGGCCCTCGCTCAATTTAACACAAAACACCGAACAAAGTGAACTTCATGACCCAAATGTACAAAAAGAACGAAGAAGACGAAGGACAGAAATAGAACGACTACAAGTACTAGGGACACATGGCAGGCCAAATGACACATCATATGACGTCTCGGGTACAGCATCAATGCGCTCTGTTAGGCAGAAAAAGAACTATAACAGGATGCTCCTCAGCAAACAAACGGCCCCACACCACACCGAATTAACACCCAATGAAATAGTTACACTCAGAGAGGATTCTGACTTTCATGTCAATCCTTTCTCTGATAATTTGGCAGATTGGACTGAAAGCCTAGCATCAGATATGATCCCATGGCCACGAACTGGGTCCTTCGACCCACAACATATGGCAACGGCAGAAAACTGCATCCTACATGAAGAGGGAGATGAATACTGGGACTATGGCTACATGGGGGCAAGCCTGAAAATATGGCAAAAACATGCACGTGAATATGACCCCACTCTGCACAATAGACCCACAGAAGCAGGCACCGGGGTGACACACCAGAAGCCACTGCTGTTTAAAAATGCCAATGCCCCACCCATCTATGTCCCATGGGCACAGATGGACAAAGACAATTTGAAAAAACAACTTCCCCCACTCACAGAGGGCGCTGGAAAATAGATAGCCGCCCTGGAAAAGCACACTGCAGGTGTCAACTTAGGAATAGGGGATATCAAAAGTCTGCTTATCTACCTAATAGGAGAAGATGCAGAAGACATCTTCAAAACTATCAATAATAAAATGACAGCCACTGAAACGAAATACGATGGTGTAGCATTCAACGAAATAAGGTCACGTGTCTGGTCCCAATTGCGCCGCAAATTTCAAGATGTCCCAGACATTGGGTCACTCATGTCACAAACAATGCAACCCAATGAGGACCCAGCACAGTACATTTCCAGAATGAAGGAAAAATGGCATCAGGAGTTAGGTGAAAAGTGGAACACAACAGGAGGGAACTGTAGGTTCTTCTACCACACAGTAAAGAAGGGACTGCCCACTGCGGTACAGGAAAAGTTAGATGGGATAGTAGCAATGGACTCCAAACCATGGTCTGAAATACAAGATCACATTATTCACTTCTGTAAAAAGAAGCAGGAACAGGATAGAAACAGACAACTAGCTATTGAAAATGCAGCCGCCAAGTTAGTACAGGAGAAACTTAATAAGAAAAAGGATGGTCCAGACACAGTCATGCTTGCATCACCAGTTAACCAGATGACTGCTGTTACAGGATTTCCACAGAATGCCCTGAATGCGTTAACAGGTAACACACAGGGAGGTGGATCATACATACAAGGACAGCCCACCTATGACAATGGACAACAGCAGCCATATTATGGTAACCAACAGACACGACCCCGAACTGTAGGAATGCAGGGCAGAGGCAGAGGTAGAGGACTGGGTCAACAGAGAACAACACAACAGCCAGGACCCCCGATATGCTTTTACTGTCAGCGACCAGGACACTTCATAAGAGAGTGTCGCACCAAAATGCAAGATGAGGGAAGGGAGATGGTCAGGGGACCCCAACAACGGATCCCCACCCAGTACCAACAACAGCAACAAATGCAGCCACAGCAGATTCAGCCCCAAATTATATACTCCCACCTCTTACCAGCACAGCAGCAGCCCATGCAACAACAAGTACAACTGCAGGCCCCTGCAATTGCTCAACTTCAGGTGCCAACTCCACAAGTACAGCCACAAGTACAACAGCCACAAACACCAGTATATCACATGGTGCCCCAACCACAAGTATTTGTACCTCAGGGAGGCACAGTAATACCTTTCCATAATCCATTCGTGCAGGGCACCATCCAGCAGTACCAGGCTGGAAGATATAACAGTTAGGACAGCCCACAGATGACTCTTGTGTGCCCAGTTTTGTCATGTACAACAGATGTTAAGGAGGACCCCATTGCTTTTGTCACGATAAACAACAAAACATACAGCTTTCTCATTGACACAGGTGCCACTTACTCCTGTATTACAGGTGGAGCATTACCCATTTCAAATCAGATAGCGGACACACAGGGCTTCTCTGGGGCAATAGCTAGGGTCCCTTTCACCAAGTCAGTACCAATTGAGATAGGAGGAAAATGTGTGGAACAACGTTTGCTCTACTCACCACGGTCCCCAGTGAATCTCTTGGGCCGTGACCTCATGGCGAAATTAAACATGACCATTCACTTCAGTGAAGATGGCGCAATGATTTGCTCCATTCCAGCTACACCTTTGGCCAGAATGATGGCAGTCACTATAGACTCCTCCTTGAAAGACCAACTGAGGGCCCGCCCAGTGGATGAACAAGCGTTCTCCACTGCAGTGCACATCATTGTTGCCACTACACCAGAACTGAACGGCCGCACTGTCCAGCTCCCAAAAGAGTTCCTCTTTCGCCCACACTCACAGGACTCCCAAATGCCTGACAAACACATGATCTTAGACATACACTGTCTTGAAATAACACCCACATATGGAGCATTCCTAGCATTGGACGACACCGCCCACACTTGGGCCTGCGTTATTTTCCTTCAACCAGGAGGGTTGGTAAGGGATATATCAGACGACCAATTGTTCGGCCCACCAGAACTTCACTTAAAAAATGAAATTGTATATCAAAATGAAGTCCCCCTCTCAGTAACTATAGAAATAAGGACGCCAACCCCAGCCACACAATCTGACACCACACGTGACTCAGATCTGGCTCAAGTACCGAGCAACATCTGGACCACTGGTCCAAATGATGTAGGCCTTATTCAATCAGCCGCACCATTCAGAATAACACTAAAACAGGGTGCCATACTCCCAAGAGTGCGCCAATACCCCTTGTCCAAGGAAGCAGAGGAGGGTATCGCCCCCACCATACAAGCCTTACTAGATCAGGGAGTCATATACCCCTGCACATCTCCTTGCAATACATGCCTTTTTCCTGTGCGCAAACATAAGACTAATCAATGGCGTCTAGTACACGATTTACGTCCCCTTAACAACATAGTGGTACCAGAATTTCCAATTGTCCCTGACCCATCAGTGATTCTCACCAATATTCCACCAGACACAGAATATTTTTCAGTCATCGACCTAAAAAATGCGTTTTTCAGTGTCCCACTACACCCCCAGAGCCAATACCTACTCGCATTCACATTTAAAAATATTCATATGACATACACTAGGTTAGCCCAAGGCTATTGTGAATCCCCCAGTGCTTTCAACAGAGTTGTCAAAGATGATTTATCAAATTTCCAATGTGACAGCTTCTTTTACAATATGTCGACGACATATTACTCTGCAGCCCCACAGAACAACAGTGTAGAAAGGACACTATAGCACTGCTCACAACATTAGCACAGAGAGGATACAAAGTGGACAAACAGAAACTTCAATACTGCCAGAAAGAAGTACACTACCTTGGCCAGTTGCTCTCAGCATCAGGAAGAAGAGTTACCCCAGATAGAATTGAGGCAATAAAAAATACACCAGAACCACACACAGTTAAGGACATGCAGAAATTCCTAGGATTAGTGAATTATGTTCGTCAGTGGGTCTTTGATTTTTCCACCATCACTGCCCCACTGTTGAAAGCTGTTAAAATGGCCAAAGACAGACATAACAGAATAGATTGGACACCTGAAATGACAACAGCCTTCACACAGCTAAAGGATGAAATAACAAATGCACCAGTGTTGGGCTCCCCTGACTACACTAAAGAATTCTACCTGTTCACTCACTGCGATGGTCAAGTCATGACAGCAGTCCTCACACAAAAATACCCCATGGGCCACAAGCCCATTGCCTACTTCAGTGGCATGTTAGATTCTGTAATGAAAGGACACTACCCATGTGAACAAGCATTAGCAGCAGCAGCATTCGCTGTTGAAAAGAGCACCCCCATAGTCATGGGTTCCCCACTAACACTGTACACTGAACATGCTGTTGTTGCGATAATACAGAAAGCTAAGACAACACTCACTATGCAAAGAGTATCAGGATATGAAGTCATACTATCATTGCCTTCTCTCAAAGTTGTTAAATATCACACAGTAAATCCTGCAACATTCTTTGCCCACCCCATTGCCGCTGCAGACGATGACCCCCATGATTGTGCCACATACTGCCCAGATGAGCCAGGAACAGCAAAGGAGGACCCATTGCCAGACAGTACCGTGTACTTTGTTCACTGCTCCTCTACCATTGATCAAGAGACAGGGATCAGATACACAGGAGCTGCAGTAGTTAGAGCACAACAACATGACTCCTCTGACTCCCTGGACATTGTACAGCCAATAACATTACCTTCACAATACTCAGGTCAAGCAGCAGAATTAGTGGCATTAATTGCCGCCTTGAGACTTGGGGCGGACAAACGCATTACTGTATATTCAGACTCTGCATATGTCACAACAACAACACATTCCAGCATCTTACGATGGAAAAGGCGTGGCTTTCTCAAATCAGATGGCACACCTGTTATGCACAGACACTTACTTGAAGAACTAATAGATGCGCTGACATTGCCAGCCGAGGTAGCTGTAGTAAAATGTGCAGCACACACAAATGGCCAAGACTTTGTCTCCAGAGGTAACGCTCTGGCAGACTGGGCAGCTAAAGCCGCAGCTAGAGGACCCCCACCTGCACTACCTCCGCAACATACAGTACCACCAGAAGGCCAGCGCGCCCCCATCTTGCTTGCCCAACACGTACCTACAGTGATACAGCAGGTCAAAGACAGTGCAGATGGAGACACTTCTGAGTTAACATCTTCATACACTATTGACAGTACACAACAATATGATCGCATTGCACTATTACACCTCAGGGAAATACAGGAAAGTGCACCACCTGAAGAGAAAGAACTGTGGAAGAAGAGGGGAGTACAGCAAGATGCCTCAGATTTTACTTGCAGACAAACTATGACAGGAAAACCTGTCATGCCACAGGCCTTATTACAGGTAGCGTTAGACCAGTTACACCTTCCCACACATGTTTCCCGAGATAATATGTCCACCACCCAACAGACTGACTGGTTCATCCCCAATGCGCACTAATTAATACAGCTTTTTGTCAATAAATGCCTTATTTGTCAACAGTACTCACCACTCCCCACTATGAAAACAGTTGCCTCTACAATACCAAATCCAACAGGCCCTTTTAAAGAACTCCACATTGACTATGTGGACATGATTGATCGATGTCAGAACTATCGCTACCTCATTGTGGTAGTATGCCCATTCTCACGCTGGATCGAAGCTGGACCATGTGTCCACTGCGATGCCAAAGCAGCAGCTAACTTTCTGCTCCGTGAGGTCATTTCGCGCTGGGGTTTGCCAGACGCGATCCGTTCCGGCAACGGCAGCCATTTTTCGAACGACATTTTTGCCCTTCTCACAACAATGTTAGGAATTAAACATAAATTGGCATCAGCATATCACCCACAAAGCAATGGTATTTGTGAACGCCTTAACGGCTTGCTCAAAGGAAAAATAAGGAAAATAAGTGCAACCATTGGAAAGAAATGGCTCTATTATTTACCAATTGCCCTATTTGCACTCAGGAATACCCCCAGTTCCGACCACCACCTCACACCCCACCAGCTTGTCACTGGTCGAACCATTAATGTCTCAGTTCCCTCAACAAGACCCAAACTAGACACTGAAAACTCTCTGAGGTTATAAAAGCTGAAATGTATGAATATTTGTGTGCACTAACACGTACTGCGAAGTTCCTCTCTACCCAGATATCAAAGAGGAAGAACAAGGGTTCCACCACTCCTGAACTTCCACCTATCTGTCCTGGAACACAGATCTTTGTCCGAAAAGCTGTTAGAAAGTGGAAGGATCCCAAATTTGACGGCCCATTTACAATCATAGACTCTTCACCTACAGCTGTCCGCATTGCCGAGAGAAGAGCATGGATCCACCGATCAGACATCAGGATCAACCCGGCACCATCCTCGAACTAAGAGATGAAAAAGAGGAAGGCATCGTGTTTCCACTAACTATCCAAAAAGAAGAAGACGGTGATCGCTTGGTCGTTTATGGTTTCAGACGCAGCAGAAACACCCGCCGCATAGAGATTTCCTATTTGAAGTTATGTACATACATGTTAATATTTTATATTGTTGTAGGAATAGTCGTAGCACTCTTCCACTGGTTTGCAATTACTTCACAGTGTATTGATAAAATGCCGAAATTATTGAAAAGGTTACAGTTGTCAACACCACCTTTGAAAATAACACCATTAATGACGAAAAAACAGCATCCCCTTTTACTACTGGCAGTGCCCAAAATAAGTATGAGCACAACACAGCACTCTCGCCTGCATCCAGGGACAATAATACACAATGGGACGGTACCCTTGACACCACAATACGCCCTTCGAGGCCGCCTCGCCGACGCAGACAGGCCCAGCCAGCCCGGCCTCCTGAGGCCGTCATCCACTCCGTCCATAGCGCGCTATTAGATAACTTATGGTACAGAGATATGACAGCAGCTGGCAAACAGGTCACAAACGAATCATGTTACGTGTGCTCATATATCCCCATGCGGTAGGTGCAGATAAATTGATTTTCCCTAGAGAAGTCCATCCACGCACTGCCAAATGCCTTTTACACCTGTTCCTTTGCCGCATACAAGGACAAGTCCAGATCCATTACGCTGACATTTCCACCGCATTTGTGAACACCACAACATGGGACTACAAACACACCATCCACAAGGTTATCTCTGACCCAACTGACCTCGAAGGGGTAATACAGGAAATGTACAGAAGAGGAGTAGATAACATGGACGGTAGGGCACGGCACCTTAGGAAGTGTGGATACATCACAGTAGCATCACCTTCAGCAGTATGCAATGTAACAATACCCCATAGTCACCCATGCCCATGTCAAAATAGAACAGTGATGCGCCTATGGGCACAAGTTTTCTTCAATAATAGGTGGAACAATCCCGGCTTCGTGGAGTGCGAAGCAGCATCCTTAGGGCCCCCTTGGGTAGACTCAGATTATGAAGATGGGATTGACTGGGAGGTTGAGGATGATTGTCAACAAATATGGTTACAGGAAAGTAGGAGATACACCTCGGGTGGAGAGAAAATGTCCAAACCTAAAAAAGCATTCAAACTACAGTCACTGCTTCTCTGTTTTCTAGGAAATGGCACAGTACCTGTGGGTCGCAACACGGGATGCAACAGCACTATTTTTAATTTGGATATGCAGTTCGGCACCTCCAGTCTAATGGACTACTACTGGGCTTGCGGAGAACGCCTCTATCTCCAACTGCCCCCTCAATGGCAAGGACTATGCACACTAGTGACCATGCATGAAGTCCACCTGGTCATTGCAACAACGAATATATCTCATATCCATTCACACCCGATGACAGGCGACGTCACCTTACTCCACAGACACCGACGGATTGCTCAATATTTTGCCAACGACCCCTTTGATCACATTCCCCAAGAGTTCCGCCTTTTCAACAACGCCCAGGTCTTTTTTGGAGGCCTCGTCCCACTGTTCCAGACAAAGGCAAATGCACGTTGGATCCAGGTGACCCGCTACCAAGTCATGCGGGGCCTCAACAGTACCAGGGATGGGCTCAATGCTATCAAGGAAGAACTGCGCCCCCTGAGGCTTATGGCCCTGGAAAATCTGTATGTCCTGGACATGCTGACTGCGATCAATGGTGGAGTATGTCGCCGGATTGGAAAGAGCTGCTGCACTTTCGTGCCTGCAAATGATGCAGAGAATGGATCACTTACTAAGGCCATTGAGGACTTGGACAATTTAGGGAAGAAAATGGCTGAGGAAGGAGGTGCCAGGGCAGACATATTACCGGACTGGTTCAGTTTTAGCTAGATGCCTTCATGGCTGTCTGCCCTCCTAAAAATGTTAGTGCCGATTTGCGGAGTGCTGTTGCTTTTTTGTTGCGTCATACAGGTAGTGTGTCATTGTGTGAAAAGATTCAGTACTAAAATAGTTGGGATGAATTACTCAAATACAGGAATATACAGGCAGTCAACACATACAAACACTGAACAAGGCAAGGGGGATGAATTGGCACTGTTGGAGAAGGGTGAGCCGACAACAAATGGCTCACTATTATTACAGACACCCACAGAAACACATTACCAAGTTCCTATAGCTCCCCTGCTTCCCCCTGATAGACACCTAGTAGGGAAGGATCCTAGTGAAGAGCAGTATGAAAGAATAACTGACAGGCCTGAAGGAGAATATATTGAAATGAGGGAAAAATTACATACGGAGTACAAGTGTCCCTATGCCAATGACACGCCCTGGCTGCCCAAGCTGGATGAAGGACCAGCCAAATACGCTGTTAGAGTTGTGTTCAAAAATGAACAAGAGGAGGGAAATGAAGCAGGGTCCCGTTTTACCATATGAAATGCATTAGGCCAGACCCTGCCCACACCTGAAGTATGAGTCCCTCATATGAGCCCACCAGCCAGTATATAGGAATCTGTTAAGTTGACACTGTCTCAACTGTTCTCAAAGCATAGTAGGCCCAATGCCTCGCTGCTAAAAATTACAAGATATATCTTGCGACACACGCGAAGCCCCAGCCCTGTCTTCTTGGTGCACAGGTGCCCGGAAGCCCCCGCTCCCTCGTTGTACTTTCAATGTGCTCGTCTCTCGCAATACACCCACCGAAGGATAATAATATCACAGATACAGGAAACACCTGGAACTAAGAGGAGCGCGTTAGGGTACAATATGGTGGGGGCCAGTTTCAATACTTCAATACTCTTTATTTCATTATATCTTTGCTAGCTTCTTCAAGTAACGAAAAGACAAGCAACGTGGCATTTGAGAATAACTTATAAAATTCTGTGAAGTGACGCACATCACTTCCGATAAATGTACAAACTGTGGGAGGATGACGATCAAACACCTGGCATGGGATGGAACCTGTGGTCAAGCATTTTCTGATTAAAATCAATATAAAAGAGCTGGCCACGGTCCATTCGACGGACCACCTTGCACCGTGTTTGTGAGTCACGTGTTGGGTGCTCCCAGGTTAACCTTTGTTCATATTCTAGAATTCTTGTTTAAGATTGTACGTTCTTTTATTATATTCTGAAAAGTATTTCTCTCTCTCTACAGTATTAAGATTTTAAGTCTCATTGTAACTGCATGTTTCTATTTCCCATTTCCAAATGTGTCTTACATATTTAGGTCTTTATTAAAGACTGTATGACTTCATTAATGAATATTGAGTGTCTCTTGACAGTTATTGTTTAATCTTATATTCTCAAATAAACTGTAAACCATTCTGATTCAGTTCCTGTATTTCACACGTCTATTTCTTCATGTTAGATAGACCACCCCGGGTCAAATTAAGCCACGTTAAAATATCACCCTGCAACAACTGTTCGCAGCTTGGCTCTGCGTGGTATTGCCCCAAAATGTCACAAAAGCTTCACACAGTACCTCATTAGCTAATGTCCGTCAACAGCGTGGCCCGCACTGTCCGAGTGACCGATGAAAGGGGGGTGGCCCTGCCCTGCCTCTTCCTGGCAAGGACGGGCCCGCCCTTGGCCCCGGCTTTGCCCGGGCGCGGCCCGCGCTGCGGGAGCTGTGACCGTCCTTTAAACGCCTCCTGGCACAAGAAAAACTCGTCGGCGGCGTGCGCGCCGCAAAGCAGGCTGGGGCTTGTGGTTGCGAGCCCCCCCCCCGAGCAAGGCAAGTGGCAGCAGCAGCAAGTTTGGGTCTCTCACGCTGCGGGAGCTGTGACCGTCCTTTAAACGCCTCCTGGCGCAAGGAAAACTCGACGGCGGCGTGCGCGCCGCAAAGCAGGCTGGGGCTTGTGGTTGCGAGTCCCCCCGAGCAAGGCAAGTGGCAGCAGCAGCAAATTTGGGTCTCCCGCGCTGCGGGAGCTGTGACCGTCCTTTAAACGCCTCCTGGCGCAAGGAAAACTCGTCAGCGGCGCGCGCGCCGCTAAACAGGCTGGGGCTTGTGGTTGCGAGTCCCCCCCCGAGCAAGGCAAGTGGCAGCAGCAGCAAGTTTGGGTCTCCACAGGGTAGATTTAATGTAGTTTGGCCGAGGTAAGTTATGCCATGTGTAGAATGTTATGCTGTATATATTGAAAGCGGGGATTGCGGGAAATCTTTCGTGGGTGTGCCAATATTCTATTCCATTCCTTTTGGGCCAGTTCACGACTAATGTCCTGCTCCCAAACCCGCCAGAGCGCACCAGCGAATCCTGAGTTTTATGTGAAAGGGCCCTGGTAAGCCAGGTAACCAGCTGGCAGCCAGTGCCCTTTGTGTATAACGTTATATGTCAGTGGGTGCGGATCAAGTCTGTGTCCACTGTGCCCCACAGTCGTTCCAGCTCTCCAGTTAGTTGTCTATACACAGTAATTGGCCCTCCGGGAGATTTATGTGCTCTGTTGATTGGTCAAAGGGGCTAAGGGCCCCGTCATGAAACTGGTCCCCTAGGGTGCCCATCCCAGCCGGCTCCCAGAGTTCCACCCCCTTCTGGCCTATTTGTGCCCGGAAGGCCCATATGGAATGCAAAGAGATGTCCCGAGAGTAATGCGGCATGTCTGGTAATGCCCTCTTATGGCTCTCATGTGCCACTCTCGGGAGGCCACTAGTGGACGAGGGTAACACTGCATTGATGAGAGAGTTTCCGGACGAGTCTAAGCGCCCTCTCCTCAGGTCTATCTCTGCCAAATTGCACCCTGCCAGCCAGCTTGTCGGCCGCCGAAGCTGCACCACCAGATAGTAATGCTCAAACACTGGCGCACCCAACCCCCTTCACTTCATCAGGAGCTGTAATTTGGCCAGGGCTATTCTGCGTCTCCCCTTATTCCAAATGAGGCTCCCAAGCATTGCATTCAGTGACCTGACTGTGCTTCGGGGAATGCTCATTATCAGGTTAGTGAAGTAGTACAAGAGTCTCGAAAGCATCACCACTTTGGCTAGAGACCCACAGCCCTGCACTGTGAGGGGGAGTGAGCACCAAAAGGTGATTTGGGGCCGGAGGAAGGAGCACCGCCATGATGAGGTTTCCGAAGAGTAAGTCTTGGAGTGAATGGTATATATTAATGCCCAAATATTGGAAAGGACGAGGCTCCCAATGGATGGTGTGGGCATCCACCTCGTATACTATGTGGGGCAGTCTTGGTGGAGCGAGAATAGTCAAGTCTTGGATCAGTTGACTCCCAGTCCTGAAGTCGTCCAGTATTTCCGCGATTTCATCTATACCCTTGCGGATATCTTTAATATAGACAAGGACGTCATCAGCATACAGGAAGACAGCATGAACCATGCATCCGAGGGGTACACCCCAGCACGACCTGCCTGATGGAGCTGCTGCACTAGTGGCTCCATCACCAAGGCAAAGAGCAGGGGAGAGAGAGGGCATCCCTGAAGCGTGCTTCTGCCAACTGGGAAGGGGGACGATATTCTGTTCCCTATCTTCACCCTCGCTGTGGGGTTTGTGTATAGAAGTTTGATTATGCTCTGCAATCTGCTCCTTATGCCCACTGCGTCCAGTACCGCAAACATGTAGTTCCAGGCAAAGGTGTTAAATGCTTTTTCGAGGTCCAAAACCAAGCAGGCAGTGTGGAGCCAGCACTGCGGAGCCTCCTCCAATATTCAATGCAATCTATGGATGTTGAGGGCAGTTGATCTACCCGGCATGATCCTTATTATGGTCCGGGTGGACTAGGGTTAGCATGTGTTCTAGTAACCATCTCGCTATAACCTTGCTTAGGATCTTATAATCGATCCCCGGGATGGACCAGGAGTGCTTCCCGTAGGGTGTGGAGAAGGCTTCTAGCAGCGAGGGTGGCTGTATATAACTCCAGGAGTTTTGGGACCAGTGCAATTTTATAGGTCTTACAAAAATCAATGGGCAGGCCATCTAGGTCCAGAGTTTTGCACATGGAGGAGTCACGGATGACCCGCTGAATCTATTGCTATGGAAAGGGGCTGTTCAGTGATTCTTTGTGCTTCAGCGTCCCTGCTGGGAACATGACCACATGGAGAAACTGTCAGACCACTGCACACCTTACCTTGAGCCCTCGGTGTGGCCTTGCAGAGACTATATGAACCAACTCCACTGTCCTTTTAATCCCACTTGCTTATGTGTATCAACTGGACAAGGAAGAAGGCTAGGGCACAGGGAAGGACAGTCTGGAAGTTCTGTAAGTGGTTTCTCTTTAAGGAGTATGTGGTTGCACCTTAATATAGAAAAACAGAATCAGAAACTAGGGAAGAATATAGCCATTTTGTGGGCTCCGACCCACCCCTAGTCCCCGATATCTACCTGAAAAAGAGGAATAAGTGCATGATATGATGTTGGGTACAGGCTGAAGCAACAAGACAAGTGGTCTTTGAACCACCCAGGATGAAGGATCCTATAATAATAAAATAGTGTTTATGGTATGATTATATGCTGTACCCATGCTAACACACACACACACACACAGAGTCAAAACAGCAAGAGAGAAATGTAAGAATATTACCCATGCCATGATATGCATCTCAAAGTCAGGGAATCCAACAACTGATAATCAGTTAAGCTTCACTGAGTGCTTCCCTCCTTATGTAGCGCACTTTGTGTGGGTTTGGAAATCAAAAAGTAGTTTGCTTTTAAGCATAGTATTGAATCGACTAGGGCATTCTGCGCTATTATACCACAAGATAAGGGAAATATAAGCGCTCCATGGATGTGTGTGCATATGCCAGAGTTAGTTGTCTAATCACAAGCACTCCAAGTGTGTGTTATACTTGCCAATCATAAGCGCTCCAAGCATGTGTTATAGATGATAAACATAAGCACTCCAAGCGCGTGCTTATAGTTGACAATCATAAGCGCTCCAAGCACATGTTATAGTAGTTAATCAGAAGTGCTCAAAGCGTGAGTGTTTAAATACCAATGATAAGTGCTCCAAGTGCGTGCTGTACATGCCAAGATAAGCACTCCACGCGCATGTTGCAAATGACAAGAGACGTGCTCCAAGCACATGCTGCACAAAGCCAAGACCAGCGTTCCCAGAGCGTGGTTTCAGAAATGCCACTAGTATAGCTGCAAAATGCAAGCGCTCCATGCGCTAGTACTCACTGTGGAAGGGCACGAAAGGTGTCTTTCAGATACAAGCACTGAGCACGTCAGTATGAGTAAATGGGAGGCAACAGAACGCAGATCAATAATGCCGCTGAAGAGATACTTCCACAAGCAGAGCAGGTGCTCAGTACGAGGACAATGAATCACAGCTTCCTGGAAACTGAGATGAGAGATGAAGCAGCATCGGGTCATCTGATGCAGGTTTAAATACTGTACAAACTTGAAGTCCAACCCGACCTGCTGAACCTCGCAAGGGTGTAGGGACTTGAAGACTGCACAGCTAGCCTAGCAGTGGTTCGGATGTGATTCTTCCCTGCACGCAGCAATGGAACAAGTCACTAACAAATAGTAGGTATGGCCGGCAAGAGGAGAAACACATGAAGGACGGTAGAGCCACCACCATCCCACACCTCATACATTTCATCTACCCTATATGGGAGTGATCGGACAAGGTAGATGGCGGGTCATGAGCCCAGAACCATGCCAGTACACCCCCCAGACAGAATACCCAACACTGAAGTAGCGGGACAAGATTTTATTATGTGACGAGCATGGAATGCACAGTCCAACTGTGTAGCATGATGGACAAGGGAAAGAGGTTCCCAGAAGCGTTCCTCAGGACCATACTCCTTCCAATCCACTAGATAATACAATTTGCCCCTGGTTCTACATGAATCCAGGATAGATCGGACTTTGTATTTCTCCTGGTCATTAATCAGCTCAGGAAGAGGCTAGCGCCGACTCAGCTCTCTGGGTGTACTCTTTTTAGGAGAGATACATGGAACACTGGATGTATTTTCATGGCAGTGGGCAAGTCTAGTTTCATGGAAACCTCATTAATGACTTTGGCAACGGTGCAGGGGCCCAAATATCGTGGTAGCAATTTCTTTGACCAATGTAGATTAAGGTTTTTTATGAACAACCATACTTAATCCCCCACTGGGTATGCTGGTTCAGGCTGACAGTGTGTATCGGCTGCTTGCTTGTAAGCATCTTTGGCCCTAGCAAGTTCAAAGTATGCTCTTTGCCACAAATCATGCAACGAGGTGTGAAACTCTTGAACAGTAGGCATAGGGCTGTTGTTGGGAGATTCCCATGGTATCACTTGTGAATGATGTCCCTGAAGACAGAAGAAAGGGGACATGTTTATGGATGCATGTACAGTGTTATAATATGCAAATTCTACAGCCTATAACATGTCTGACCATTCTTTCTCCATGGTAAGCAGTAAGCTTCGCAAGTATTATTCCATGGTTTGATTAATTATTTCTGCCTGCCCATCCGTTTGCGGATGGTATGCAGAAGAGAGGCTTACCTCCATGGCCAATGGTGTGCATAACTCGCCCCAGAAATGGGATATGAACTGAGAAACCCAGTCAGTTATCAAAACGGAGGGCATGCCATGTAATCATACTACGTTCTCCATAAATAAAGAGGCAAGGTCTATAGCCCAGGGGAGTTTTGCCATTTTGGACTGATGATCAACGACAGTGAGGAGGGTAGTGTAACCTGTCTTGGTTCTGGGTAACTCAACCACAAAATCCATGGACACCGTGTGCCAAGGGGTTGGGGTACCGGTATGGGGTGCAGCAGCCCAACTGCGGGCACATCCGGGGTTTGCCCTGTGTACAGATAGTACACCGGGCTATGTATTCTTGTGTCTTTGGCCATAGTAGGTCACCAGAAGTGTCTTTGCAGGTGTTATATGGTCTTATGGTATCCAGGATGGTGAGTCATGGGATGGCCATGACACATATATAACGCCTGTTGATGATATTCTACAGAGGGCAAATAACATTTATCGTTTTTCTACAGGAGCCCATCTTGGTATGTAAGGTCACTTTGATCCTCAGTCCATTCCTCAGGTGTTTTGGTACTAATATTCCCGTGTAATGGGGATGAAAAAGGCAGAGGTGAGGACTAAACCCTAAAAACAATGTGTGGGTATGATTGGAGAGGGATCTTGTTCAGTCTGAGTTTCATCTACCTCTCTGATCCTAGAGAGTGCGTCAGATTTAGCATTCTCTTTCCCTGGGTGATATGTGATGACAAAGTCGTAGTCATTAAAAAACAGGGCCTATCTTATTTGTTATGCTGGTAAAGCTCTAGCCGACCATAAGAACTGCAAATTTCTGTGGTCTGCATTAATGGTTAACGGGTGCTTGGCATCCATTAAGTAATGCCGCCATTTCTCAAAGGCGGCTTTAATGGCTAGGAGTTCAAGGTCAGCTATGGTGTAGTTGCATTCTGCTTCAAGCAGCTTTTGTGAATAATATGCCATGCGATGTAACTGTCCTGTATGGGTGTTTCGTTGCGACAGTATGCCCCCTAGGGTGTTTTGTGAAGCGTCAGCCTCCACAACGTATGGCTGTTCTGGGTTGGGGTGTGCCAATATCGGGGCAGATGTGAATTTGTTCTTCAGGTTTTGATATGCGTGCTCGGCCTCAGCATCCCAGATGAATTTTACATCTTTGCGTAGTAACCGAGTGGTAGGAGTTATGGTTTTGAAGAAGTTGTCAATGAAGTGCATGTAAAAATTGGCAAACCCCAAAAAGCTTTGGACTTGTTTTACAGTGGTTGGGGATGGCCATTGGAGAAGGGAATTAACTTTTTTTAGTGTTCATTCTAATGCCTTTGGGACTCAGGATGTAGCCCAGGAATTCCACACACTTTTTTCTAGTTTTACATATAGGCCCAACTTATGCAATTGTTGTAGTATAACACAGACTTGTTCAATGTGTTATGGCATGTTCTTGAAAAAGATCAAGATATCATTGATGTAGGCGATACAAATGATATCCATGTACTCCCATAACACCTCTTCAATGAAGAACTGGAAAACAGTAGGGGCATTACAGAGTTCGAAAGGCATGATTTGGTACTCGTAGAGGCCATATTTGGTTCAAAACATGGTCTTCCACTAGTCACCCTCCTGAACTCTGACAAGATGGTATGCCCGCGCAAGTCCAGCTTTGTGTATATAGTAGCGTGTTTGACCTGATCAAGTAGACTGGTAATTAAGGGTAATGTCTTTTTACCATCATGTCGTTCACTGAATGGTAGTCTATACAAGTGCTTCAATCCCCCTTTTTTTAATGAAAAAGACGGGGTAGGAAACAGGGGACTTGGAACGCTGGATGAAACCATTCTCGAGATATTCATCCATATAGGTACGTAAATGATTGTTCTCCTTCTCAGTGAGGGAGTAGATTCTGCTGCAAGGTAGTTTGGCTCCAGGAACCAGGTCTATACGAAGGTCAAAACTGTGATTGGGTGGCAGGGTATTTGCTCCTTTTTTTTCAAATGCAGCCATCATGTCTGCGTATTCATTAGGTACGGACGCCTGGGTAGCAGCACTAGAAACCGCCAATGGAAATGCATAGGCCTGAATAGTCCAGCTATGTGGTTTGGTTTGATTATGGTTACAAGATACTCAGTATCTTGAATCCAAAATAATAACCCTGGTTACCCAGTTTATATGAGGGTTATGGGTAGTCAGCCATGGAACACCCAGGATGAGCCTGAACTACAGGGCGTTGATTACATCGAATGTAATGTGTTCCTAATGGCTGTTCCTACAGGACATATCCACTGGTTCAGTCTAGTAGCGAATGAGTCCCGAGATCAGATCCTTTCTGTCCACCGTCTTCACGGTTTCGGGCTTCTCTTTCGCTACGGTAGCTATACCCAGCACTAACAGATACTGGGCGTCTATAAAGTTCCTTGTTGCCCCTGAGTCAATGAGTGCCTTCACTTGCCAAGTCTGACCATTCATAGCGACTAAGGTTACAGCCTTGCTAACATGATGGTGAAATAATCAGGGCAGTACGTTTGAAGTCTGTTTGGATGACAAACCCAGCAGGCTGACCTCAACACCTACCGAGCTTAGTCGTTTCCTGACGATTCCACATTAACTACGGGAGGAGCAAAAGGTCTGTCCTGTCTGGGAGGCTTGACCGGACACTCCTTTACGAAGTGTCCGTTCCTACCACAGTATAAACATAGGTTTTGTTTCCACCTTTTTTCCTTTTCGTCCTTTGGTTTGGCGGTGTTTGTAGTCTTATAGGTTTCGCTTCTGGGCTTGTCTCAGACCACAATATACATGTGTTCCCCTACGATCTCAGATTTACGTTCCATTAATCTGTCATTTCATTTAACCACTTGGTCTATGAAAGCCCCAATATCACCTGGTGGGTCTGTCATCTGCACTATCAGGTCCTTTAATTCATTGCGTAAACCGCAATAAACACAGACATTTTCTCGGTCTCCGGCCATTCAGCTTCAATCACTAATCAAATGAAGGTGGTCACATAATGGAGGTCAGAATTACCCTGTTTTAAGGTTAAGGAGCTCGTTGTCAGCGGCCTGCACAAAGGTATGATAGCCAAACATCTGTCGCATAGTGTCCTTAAAGGCTATGAAATTGTACAAGATGGGATCATCATATTCCACTAAGGGAATGGACCATTGGGCAGCATTCTCTCCCAAATAAGAAAGGATAAAGTCTACCTTGGATGCATTGTCCGGAAACATCACTGCTCGTGCCATAAAGTACAAGTGGCATTGGTTAAAGAAAATAACAAGTTTACTACTATCACCGTAGGAGCTACCAGAGGAATGAGATGGGGAGTGATGACCTGTATCTGAGACAAAGCTCCTGGGATCTTGGAACTGGCTCCAGAAAATGGAGAAGCCGTGCTACCAGGGGTGAACACTGGTGCCTCTAATACGTCTTTTTTCTTGGACTTGACAGCTGGATCTGGGCCCTAAGCACTGGTAGGCCTAGCTATTAGCTGGGATTGTAACGCAATTACATCTTGTCTTAGACCCTGGTTCTCTGCCTGTGATGCACGCCAACATGGTGGCGATATCCTGCAGGGTAATGTCTGGGTTGCTCATTTCGTCTGGGAAAGGCATTCACCTTGGGCTTGGTCTTCTGTCAGACCACAGCAAACCTAACCTTGAGCCCGCAGTGTGGCCTCGCAGAGATGATATGAACCAACTCCACCGTCCCTTTCCTCCCACTTGAATATGTTTGACAATTGGACAAGGAAGAAAGCTGGGGCACGGGTAAGGAGGTTCTGGAAGTTTCTTAAGTGTTTTCCCTTCAAGGAGTACATGGCTGTCCCTTAAATATAGAAGAAAAGGGGCAGAATCTAGGGAAGCATATAGTCATCCTGTGTGCTCCCACCCGCCACTAGTCCCTGATATCTATCTGAAAAAGAGGAATAAGTGCATGATGGGATGTTGGGTACAGGCTGAAGCAACAAAGGCAAAACGTCTTTGAACCAACCAGGATGAAGGAGCCTATAATAATAAAATAGTGATTATGGTAGGATCATATGCTGTACCCATGCTCTCTCACACACACACACACACGCACGCACACACACACACACACACCCCCACCCCCTAGAGAGAAATGTAAGAATATTTACCATGGCATGGTATCTCATAGTCCAGGAATCCAACAAATGATACTCAGTTAGGCTTCACTGAGTGCTTCCCTCCTTATGCCGCACGCTTCGTGTGCGTTTGGAAATCAAACAGTAGTATGCTTTTAAGCGCACTATTGAAAGGACTAGTGTAACCTGCGCTATTATGCCAAAATATAGGAGAAATATAAGTGCTCCATGTGCATGTGTGCATATGCCAGAGTTAGCGCTCCAAGCGCAAGTTATAGTTGCCAATCACAAGCGCTTTATATTTGCCAACCATAAGCACTCCAAGCACATATTAGTTTCCAAACATAAGCGCTTCAAGCGCGTTATAGTTGCCAATAATAAATGCTCCAAGCACGTGTTATAGCTGCCAATCAGAAGCACTCCAAGCGCGCGTCTTTAAATACCAATGGTAAGCGCTCTAAGCGCGTGCTGTACATGCCAAGATAAGCGCTCCAAGCACATGTTGCAAATTTCAAAGATGCGCATTCCTAGCACGTGCTGCACAAAGCCAAGACCAGCGCTTCCAGAGCATGGTTTTAGAAATGCCAATAGAATAGCTGCAAAATGCGAGCGCTCCACGCACTAGTACTCACTAGGACACGAAACGCGGAAGTGTTAGTACTGTAATGTTGGCGGGCCCTAGGCCCACATATTAGAATAAATGACCACACTGACACAGTTGGGTATGGTGCAGAACTGGCCCAGGGCACGTGCGCCCTGCCCCTTTTATTTGCAGGGTCACCTGACCGGTGACGCCTGTGGTGGGTGGGTGTAAAGTGAGGGTTAGCACTAGGCAAACACTAGAACGTGTCCAGCCGGACACTTCATCCCTCCCAAACTTTAATGAAAAGAAACAAACAAAAGTCCAACCTGTAAGAAAACAAATACACAATACACAGCACCAAATGAGTCTCTTCAGGCCGACAGCCAGGCAGCGCTAGAGCTTTGGACCGCATGGTCAGGATGCTTTAGTCCACCTTGGCGAGGTACTTCAGACCGGCCTGGTCTCGCGGTGTTGGAGTCTATTTACAAAGTTCAAATATCGGTGCATCTGGAGCGGTGGTGGAGTCCACTCTGGAGGTCTCGCAGGCGCTCAGGTTCCGGTGGACGACAAACCTACAGCTGTTGGGGATGATCTCGGGGTATGAGGCCTTCCCTTGGAGGCGACGTGCTTGATGGTCTTTCTAGCTCCGGACAGCCGAGCAACTTCAGACTTGCCTTTCTTGCCTGGACTCCTCTGTCACTGGAGCTTCCAAGAGGGCCTTCCTGCCAGGCTGCCATGGGACCGTGTGGACTGTGCGGACTTCGTGTAAGCCGCGCAAAGGCGTCGCTGAGGAACTGCCAATAGGACTCACAGCCAAGTCGCTCATGTAGCCGCAGAGGGTTGTGTCTCGGTCTGGACGTCCTCGCCGTCAGGACTCAGGTTCTGTGCCTTCCTCTGATGGTCTTTGGGTGACCAGTCTTCGACTGTCACCGCCATGCTTCCCGTGCCTGTCGTGGAGCTGCTGCCGACGCATCTCTCCTATTCGGATTCCCCTCTCACAGGAACTCCATCGAGGCCCTTGCCCTGGATTGCCACGTGACCGCGTGGGCTGTGCGGGCCTTTGTGTAGGCCGCGCTGAGGGGTCGCTGCGGAACTCCCAACAGGGCCACGGCCAAGTCTTGTGTAACCCCAAGGGTGGATATTCCAATGGTCGGGTATGCTCTACTTCGGCAGGCTTCAGGTTGACGGGGGCACACAGAAGGTTCCTGGGTGGCTCGCCTCGTTGAACTCCGGTTGTCTGGAGTGCGGGGATCCACTCTGGTGGTGCGATGCTCCTTGGTGATGATGCACCTGGATGATGAACATAGTTATTTTCTATCAGTTGGGCAAACAGGCGGCGATCTCTGGCTTTAGGTGACCTCAGGGAGTGAGGAGGACTGGAGGGACTTTGCAGCCCATGTCTTCGTCTTGCTGAGGCTGTTCTTCACCCGTGGCATCTGCGGTGAGAAGCAGGGATGCCGTCCGACTTGGACTGCCGATGCTTGGGACTGGACGGTTGCGCTGGGAAGCGTTGGAGAGAGACGCGGTTCGCGCTGGCTGCGGCTTACACTTGGTTCTCCCATTGGGCTGTCTCCAGGGACGTCGGTCTAGCTTCGGGACTGGACGGTCGCTCTGGGAAGCGTTGGAGAGAGACGCAGCTCACGCTAGCTGCGGCTTACATTTGGTTCTCCCATTGGGCTGTCTCCAGGGACGTCGGTCTGGCTTGATGGCTGTCTGGTGTCTCTGGGTGCGCTCATCTTGTGGTGGTAAGAGTCCTCTGTCCTGTCGCTCTGCTCCTTTTCCTCCTGCGTGCCTGTGGTTGTTATCTGCCCTGTGACGTTGTGCCACTGTTCTTTCTCCCTTCGCAGAGTGGCGTCCTGCCACTCTCATTTCCTCTTTCCGACCAGGTCCTCACTTGGATGTGGCGTCCTGCCACATGTCTCATGTTTGCGCCACATGGACATCACTCTGGTCGTGTCCAGTTCTTGGGATGGTCTTCACTGTCCTGCGGACCTGTCGCAGGTCTGTCCTGTCAATAGGACTTGCTTCTTCCTCTTGGGGACCTTGCATGGGCACCATCCCTTCCTCAGGGATTTCGCGGTGCTCCTCTTCTCTTCACTCGAGGGCGTCGTGCTTGCGCCTCGAGGCTGCGCCGTTGTGGCACTTGATCCTGCCTGCATTCGGGCATGCTTGGCGGAGTTGGTCACTTCGAGTGACGTGCTCCATGCTTGCGATGCGGCTGTGGCGTCCTTCGGAACGCACGTTGTGGTGGCGGCTTGCCACGTGGGGTGTGCCACTCTCTCTTGCCTGTCTTGGGCCTCTGGCAGATCGTCTTTGTAGCGACCTTCTGTCAGGTCGGCTTCTTCCTTGCGACCCTCTGGCAGGTCGGCTTCTTCTGGGTATTCGTGCTTCTGGTGGTCTGCGCAACCACTTCTTCGACCTCTCTCTGGTCGCCTCTCTTTAACACGCTTCCGACTGCGCCCTTCGTTTGCTTCACTGGACGCGCTTGCTGCGCATCCTCTTCAGTCTTTCACTCCTGGAACTGTAGCAGCTATTCCTGTGCTGCTACGCACTTGCTTGGTGCTGTGTTTTCCTTTCCACAACTACAAATGGAGCTACCTCTCCTTTTGCAGTCTCCGCATGTCCTGGCAGTCTTTACGTTGTGGTAACATGGGATTGCAAACTGTTCTCTTTTTTCTCGATTTATTGTGAATGCCGCAATGCATATGTCCATATTTGTTTTGTTTATTTTTTTCTAGGAAGAGCCTGGACTTTGCTTCTTCTGTCCTTGGCACTGATTGTAGGCTGCAGCAGCCGGGTGCTCTTTGTTGCAGGCTTGTCCTTACACTATGAGCCTTTCATTCCGGACTGCAGTGGCGCAAAACGGCTACTAGATGGCACTGCAGGGCTAAATGTGGCAGTCCACGGCCGTTTTCCTTGTTTCTGGAACCTCGCTCGGTTCTGTGGTGCTTGTCTTTGTGTTCTGCTCTCGCAGGGGTCCCTGAGGGCAGAGGAAATGGAGGGCAACTCGTGGCGGGTGCTGCCTCCAGCCTCCTAACAGTCTCTCACTCACCACCTTCTGGGCGTAGGTCCTACTCCGACCGCTGCCGCCTGAGACACACACACGCGGCCGGACTCTGCAGGAGGATTTCTCCCTTTCACCGCGGTGAGTGTGTTTTGTTGCTTTTCATTGGGGCCGAGCAGACGCCCCACATGTGCTTTCGGTGTTGTGGGGGGGGCCCTCTACAGCGTATTTCTCGGCGGCGCTGGCCGCATAGTCACTTTGTGCACCTGCCCCTCGCAGCAGACCCTCTCGCTTCACGGGCTGCGCGGGGGCTAGCGTCCTCTCACCGGCATTTTGTTAATCTCGCTGGTGGTGGGCCTCGCTGCACGCCAGCACCGGCCCAGCCTTGCCCCTTCTTCACCGGCTTCCACAGGAGTGCAGGCCGCGCGCCGGGCCTTTACTCCATTGCCGGACACACGCTTGCTTCTGCTCCGGTCCGGGTACTATTGCCGCAGCCTGCGGCGGAACCAATTTCTCCCCACTGTCTACTTAGGTCGGCTGCGGGCGGCACGCTGTCCTTTCCTCTTCACCCCACCGCAGCAGCCTCACACAGTTCATACGCTGTGCGGGGTAGGGGCTGGAGATGCTGCATGGAAACTGCGTAGCTAGCTACGGGGCACTGTACACTTTCAATGCGGGTGGGCTCCGCTTCAGCTGGGGCCTTAGCAGGCCGGTGGCAGAGGCATGCCACGGGTCTCTTTTCTCGCCCCACATTAGCTCACCTGCTGCCCCCTACTGGTCGGGCATCACTCGGCCTCACGGCGGTCTGCGGCGGCGGCCGGCGTCACAGCAGTCCGGCCTCACGTCTCCGCCGCCACGGGGGCTCACTCCCTGCCAGATGGGACCACAGCAGACTCTTCGATGCGGGGTGGGCTCCCGCTGGGCTTCAGTTGGGCCTCAGCAGGCTGCTCACAGGGGCATGCCGCCGGGTCCTTTACACGCCGCACGGGGCTCTTATCTTCCTCACTGCGGGCGGCATCTCGGGCATCGCAGGTGCGGGGTGGGCTCCCGATCACCTCTTTCTACCCCAGGGCTCTTCACATGCCCCGCGGGCTATCGGGCGCATCCGGTGCCTCATCGCAGGGGGTGCCCTAGGCACGGGCAACACTCTCCCCCTTTTTCCAATCTGCTGGGCTGCTGCACGCACGGGCACAGCCCCCTCGTCGCCAATGTAATGTTGGCGGGCCCTAGGCCCACATATTAGAATAAATGACCACACTGACACAGTTGGGTATGGTGCAGAACTGGCCCAGGGCACGTGCGCCCGGGCCCTTTTATTTGCAGGGTCACCTGACCGGTGACACCTGTGGTGGGTGGGTGTAAAGTGTGGGTTAGCACTAGGCAAACACTAGAACGTGTCCAGCCGGACACTACATCTACGAGTAACTGAGAGGCAATAGAATGTGGCTCGATAATGCCGCTGAAGAGATACTTCCACAAACAGAGCAGGTGCTCTGTACGAGGACGGTGAATCACGGCTTCCTGGGAACTGAGATGAGAGACAAAGCAGCGCCAGGTCATCTGACGTGGGTTTAAATACCGTACAACCCCGAAGTCCAAACTGACCTGCTGCGACCTCGTAAGGGTGTAGGAAGTTGAAGACTTCACCGCAAACCTAGCACCAGTTCGGAAGTGATTCTTCCCTGCATGCGGCCATGGAAGGGGTTGCTTAGAAACAGGCCCAGATCCAGGAATTTTTATCTGGGTGGGCCAAGGGTGCGTTTGGGTAGACCAATGCGGGCCCAATTTATAACAATTCTGAAGGTAGACTACAAGCCCTAGAGTTACACATGGACATCGATTCACCAAAGTGCCAGGGGTAGCAGAAATGACATCACACATCCTTGACCTTAATGACATCACAATAAGGGACATCATATGACCTTTGATCCTCAATCTTCCTTCAAAGTGATGTCACATGACCTTAACCCTTATAACATCACAATAATTGACATTGCTGAAGTTATAATAAAAGCCATAATAAAACATGGCTAATATAACAACAGAACGTTAAAAAATGTCTGTTTTAGATGCCACTTGTATTAGGGTGCTGAGGTGATATAAAAGGAGATCATTAATCGTGTTTCTTAGTTTTACATGAAAAATTATGTGTTCATCTGAAGAGCATAATTCAACATTTATTCTTAGATAATGGTCGGATATTTATGATTCCATTGTGGCTGCTTATGCAATGAAGCATGCACTGCCACTATGAGAATATTATAATGTATGCCACATCCTACAGTATATTACTGACTGCATCATACACAGACTAAAATACATAAACACCTTCAGAATCCACACACAGAAACACCCGGGTCTGGTGGACTAATGCGTCCACTGTAGGGACCTGTGTTCGACCTCATGGTCACACGTTCAAATCCTGGTGGGTTGAGTCAGCCTTTCATCCTTCTGAAGTCAATAAAATGAGTACCATTGAGTTGGGCAACAATAAACATCTGTTATTCAGTGCCAAGAAACACTTAGGTGAACGTGAATTTTACAAATATACGTTGTTTTTTTTGTTTTTTGTTTTTATTTGGTTTTATTGAAATTGCACATAAACAAAGTACAGCATATGTATTAGACAATCAGCAGTTTCAAGAACAGGGCAGAGCAAATAGCATGCAGCACAGCGATATTCAATCCATTTCTGCACATAGGGCATGTAGCTACACCATGTTTCACTACAGTGGTATCTTACAGGAATGTCACATGTTAGAAACAACTTATAACACTGTGTAATTAAATAAAAGGGCAATATACACAGGGGGGTGCGTAAAGAAAGACCGTAGTATGGAGTGTTTAGGCCTGATTGCATAATGATTAGAGTGGGCATCAGGACTCTTGGTCAATGGCAGCTGGATGCTCCAGTAGGTATGACTGAAGTGGGCCCCAGATGTCCCGGGGGCGTGAGGAGATCGGGAGAAGTTCAGCATATGTACATGTTTGATCCTGCCATAGTGTCATGTCTCCAATCTATTCCTTGAACTTGGGTGCCCTTCCTCGACCCCATCTACAGGCCACCCGCCGTCTGGCCAAAACTAGGTCAAAGGACACAAATTTACGATGTTTTGCCGGTATCTGCTCAGTATAGCCGAGTAAGGCCACAAGAGGAGACCTCGAGAGGGATAAAGAAGTCATGCAGTCTAACGCTGTGAAGACTTGCTGCCAATATGTGTGAACGGCTGGACACCCCCAAGCGAGATGAAGGAAGTCAGCAGCTTCCGTCCTGCATCTATCACATCTGTCTGTGTCGCGTAACCCAAATCTGTGTAGTTTAACCGGAGTGTAATAACTGCGATGAAGGAATTTGTAGTGAGTAATGCGTAGTCGGCTACTGGAGGAGACCTGTTTTGTCTGTTTACAACAGAACGTCCATTGTGAATCAGAGATGTTGTGTTCCAGTTCAGCCGACCATTTATCCCAAGCTACACACTGAGGGTACTCGGCATCAACGTATAGACTGTGATACAATGTAGACACTAAGTAAGAAGCAGTGGGTGCACGTAGTACATGATGCAAAGGGGCTACCACTAAGGGCTCCAATGGGTACGCAGGGGTGCAATCTTTAATCCCATGCCGTAATCGGGCATACAGAAAAATTTCCATAGCAGAAGGTGGGGGGTTTGGACATAGTTGTTGGAGAGTGCGAAATTTGCCATTTAGGTATAGGTCGCCCCAGCATTGGATTCTTTTCGTATTTGCGACCCTCTTAAACACACCTTCCTGCAGTAATGGCATCTTCGGATGGTATGCAAGCGGGAGTAGCGGGGAGTATAGGCAGGGTGTCTGTAGGCGGTCAGCAATGCGGTGCCACGCTTTGATCGTGCAGTCAACAGAGGACGGACGAGGCTCTCGCGGCGCGACCGTGGACAACATGACCCCTTCCAACGGAATAGGATCTGCGAGCCAGTGCTCTGTCGCAACATGAGGTGTATACCGAGGTGGGTGGTACCAAAAGTGAACATAATGTGCTTGGGCACAAATGTAATACAATTCAAAATTAGGAATATCAAAGCCCCCCTGGGAGTATGGTCGCATGAGAGTGTCCCATTGTATGTGTGGTTGTTTGCCTCCCCACACCAACCTAATCAGCTCCGCTCGGAGAGAGGAGAAAAAATGACGTCCTGGATCGTATGGGAAATACAGGTTATGTTAGATAATTGAGGTGCAAAAGGATGCTGACAGCTCTGGGCTCCGGTGCCACTGCACCTGCTGCATCATTGGCAGGTAACACCCTGTCCCCACTCCCCCATACACACCGCCTAACTGCCGCTTGCCTCCGAAATGAGGTACGGTTGCCACATTGCCGTTTTCTTCCAACATGAATATTTTAATGTCTCAGCCAGTGTAAATATAGAGAAAATCACCCAAAGTCAACATTTTTCCCCTTTACAGTGCATACTTAGAACAGAATTTTAAAAAAATGCACTTTAAAATATGTTCTAGAGGTTCCTTAATTACACCTGACTAGGGTTGCCACCTGGCCGATTTATTTTTACTGGCACGACCGGTATTTTAATGTCCCAGCTGGTACGAAAATTAGCAAAACCACTTAAAGCAAGAATCTTTAGCCCTTATCTGTACCTAATTCAAACAGCAAATATAAATGGAAAACACTTTTAGATGGATTCTAGAGCTGCAAAGATTCCTGACTATTAAATATAGTAAAAACAGACGGAAAAGTCATGGTACAAATGTATACATACAATTTTATTCATAGTTCTATTTAGTATCATGTCCATGCCTGTGCACACTCTTAAAACTACAACAAATCGCCAGTATTTTCTTTTGGAAAGGTTACAACGCTACCCCAGATTGATAATTAATGTAAACAAGCTGAAAAAGCATCACAATGTTAGGCCGTCCTCATGGCCTCTTCTTCCGACTGGGAGGGCCAAAGGTCATGTTTGGGTGGGCCTGGCCCACCCGCTAGAACCGGGCCTGCTTAGAAATAGAAGGTATGGCCGGAAAGAGGAGAAAAACACAATTATACACATCATACATACCGTCTACCCAACATAGGAGGGATCGGACAGGGTAGATGGCGGGTCATGAGCCCAGAACCATTACTGAAACTCTTGAATCCTGGGCTGTCGTTCCTCAGGCCTCGGATTGTATAATGCGTGGTAGTACGCGCAAAAGGCGTTGTGAATCTCATCCTAGGTCGTGACTGCGGATGTCGGGGAAACCCAAATGGCACTCACAGGTGTGTTGTCCCTCTCGCACCTCAATAACCATGCCAAGAGGTGGCCCGGCTTCTTACCTTCTGCATGCATCTTAGCCTGGTACGCCTTGTAATGCATGCAGCGGAGTGACTCTGGCAGGCGGGCATGGTGATCCCTCAGTGTGGTCAGTTCGCCCCTCACAGAGGCACCTTCCCATGCGGCCCTCTCCAGGTCTCTATGGGAGGCCCCCACCTGAGCCACCACCCACTTGAGGGTGCCTCATGCACCCACCACAGAATAGATGCAATCAAGGCCGGACCTGGAACCCAAAGCAGCCCTGGCAAATTTTGTCAGCCCAGTCCCCATACGGTGCATAGCTAGCGCAGCTAGCGAGCCTGACCACTACAAGGGGGTTTGGAGAGGATTGTCTCCCCAAGAAAATTTTGGGGAAAATGGTGCAT
Organism: Calotriton arnoldi; assembly: GCA_963921515.1. Classification (NCBI taxonomy): domain Eukaryota; kingdom Metazoa; phylum Chordata; class Amphibia; order Caudata; family Salamandridae; genus Calotriton; species Calotriton arnoldi. The sequence continues at coordinate 701,326 of CAWUFW010002794.1, read as the reverse complement.
TCTACAGCACATTTTTCATTATAGATTCAATTGTATTTGTTTTTAAAGCATAATAAATATTTACCTTACAGTGCACTAGTATATGGCAATCTTTATTGGAGCTAATCAATGATTCCCTGACTATCATCCTTCAACAGTGCCTCTCATCTCTCCATAGCCCCTCTCTCACATGTATTTCATTTGTTTTAAAGCACCTCTCATTCTAGTGTAGGGTGTCCGAGCATTTTACATCACATACACATACAGAGACAATGAATCATGCCTGTGTAAATCAGTGTATGGAAAATATTACATAAGACAAAGGGGACTACAAGGTGTAGGATTCACATGTCGTCCGTACTGCTAGGCATTTTTTAGGAGTCCTTGGGCTGGGGAAGCGCAAACTCAGGATTCAGAACGTAACACAGTGATTAGGGTTGACTTTACTAATAGAACTTTATTTCTACCCAAACAAACCCTTTTTAGCAAAATTAGGATAATGACATACAGGGAAAAGACATAACTTTCTAACCTTGATTATGATTGTAACTTATGAACTGCACATTAACAAAAGGATCTCTGTGACAAAAGCAGTAACCCACAGAGCAATGCACATAACATACTGTTCTGTGATCTTGATAGTACACGCTCTTTGCAGCAGGCATAGTAACCCTCTGCGCTACCTTATATGAGGCAAAACTGCCACTAGACAAAACTCTGATCTCTCTCCAGCAGGTACATTAATCACCATAGTCATCTTGACACTGTTATTGTTGCCTGAAAACTGCTGGATGTACAAGGAACTCTGCAGTGCTTTTAAAATTGCTGCAGTCCTTCAAAACTGGCCCCCAGTAACAAAAGCAGCCTCCCCACCCTTCCAGCCTCCAGGGGAAATGCCACTTTATCTTGGCAGCCCTGTGTATGTCACCAGTAAGCTGCAGGTTATAGAGAACACCGAAGCTAGAATTTTGCTGAACATTCCCAAATTACAATCAACACGCCCAGCGCTGGTAAGTTTTCATTGGTTGCCAGTAAGGAAGAGAATAAAATTCAAAACTCTTGTATTGTACACAGGTAAAGCATGCCCTGAGACCACATGTTCTGAGGCAATTCACTGTCCCCCATTATAAAACATGGGACTTAAGGTCAAATAGTCAATTTCTTCTGGCTATTCCCAGAATAAAAAGGGCCAGAAGCGGAGGGCGATCCTCTGCTTATCTGGCACCCAAGCTTTGGAACTCCCTCCCAATTGGCCTAAGAGCCAATAACAATCTGCTTAGTTTCAGGAAGCAAGTAAAAACAAATTTGTTTACTTGAACAGTATGACATTTCTCACATTTCCTACTAGCGCTGGGAAGCCCGCGGTTGGGTAGCCATGCGTTCTATAAGATTTGGTAATAATACTAATCGTGGGTTGTGGACATCAGGTTGGCACTGGCCGGAGGCGTTCGCCACACGTGAGGTGCAGGAGAAATGAATTGTGATCCAACAGGGTCTTCCCCAAATACTTCGCCTTTGTTACTTTCAGTTGTGTAGTGCAGTGACAAAGGATGCTGTCTAAGCGCACATGCAGGTCATGAGGTGGCGAATAGTAGGAGTACTCTTTGGCGGCTGGATATAGTGCACGCCATCTGTCAACCAATGACCAGTGTGTGAGTTATTGTGATAGGTATGATGCTGTGTGCGCTGTCGTGGAGTGGGACAGGGGGGTGGGGCCTGTCCAATTGGGGGTTTAGCACGCAGTTAAAGTGCCCCCAATAACCCAGTGTAGATGGGACCATCTGGTTAGGAGTGACGAAATATGGACAGAAACTGTTGCTCTGCCACATTTGGTACAGACTCTACCCAACAGCACGGTGCCTTTCGTCGAGTTGCCCCTCAGCAAACACATATCACCCTTCCAGATCAGTCTCGACCGCAGTGCTCTTGGAGGGCATGAATGGCCGAATCCTTACGAGTGTCCCTCTGGCATAGCCTGAGTAGGTTGTGCAATAACATTTGCTCCTCCACTGCTTTTGGAGTCGGAGGTCTTCGTCTTTGGCGACATTTCTCTTGTAAAAGCACAATGTGTGCCCCTCTCCTCTTAACATATTGGTGAACCGAGTGGCGCATTTTTACGGTGCCTATCCCATGGACGCTCCAGGTTATAAATGGTAACTTAGCCAGTCAGGGTTTGCAATCAAACAGTCACTGGGAGAGCAGGGGAGGGGTCAAGCCTTAGCTTCCGAGCGTGCATCTTAATGGGCAGACTATGCGCACAATATCTAGTATGCAGGATGTTCAGCTCAATGGTAACAACAAACAAGTTACAAAATTCCCATTCACATAGTGGCAGAGTAACATCTAACTGCCCAAACAAATAACCTAAGTCTCTGATAGTAGGAGTCCTGAGGCTTTGTGCCTTGACGTCCAAAAGGTTACAGTGGGAGGAAGGGGGGTGGGCAACCTGTAAAGGCGGTTGTATATATGCAGAATGTGGTGTGGGGGATTGTGTCCCTTTTTAGGTCTCGCCTTGGCAGCGCATGCAATGCATGCGCTGTCTCAGCGAGACATAAAGTAATCTGTATGTTGGCTTAAACTCCATGTAATTTGTTTTTCCGCTTGCTATTGGTTAACTTGTGGGATTGCTGTTGTTATCTTCCTTTCTGTTGGCTGTTGATCATTTGGTAACTTCCGTGTAGTCCCGATTCAGCGGCGCCTAACTACAGTTTTAGTCCGCTCTGCTTGCACTTCTTTTAATTGCGTGCAGTGTGCCATCTGTTTCTCACGCTGTGTTTGTTTATTTATTTTGAAGATTTCCCCCTGCGTCTGTAACTGGAGACTCTCCTCTACGCTGGCTAGTTTGTTAATTGCATGCTTCATGCTTGTGTCAGTGCTCGATGCACGTCTGTGTCGACCCCCTCCCTACCCCCACCCGCTCTCTGTGTCGTACCCCCAGTGCCACCCACCCGTCGCTCCTTGTTTTTAACACTTACCGCCTTTCAGATTTTTCTTGCTTAATGTTCTGCTTCAGATCTTGCATTCTAACTCTGACCTTTCCCGTTTCAATCCCACAGCCTGTTTGACTTGTTCATTTTATATTCCATTTTTTTAATTCTGGCTCACATAAATCATTTTCATTTCGTGCACCAGCTCCCCTTGAGAACCTCGATTTCCCCTATTCAAGCTCGTTCAGCCCCTTATCGTCTTCCTTCATCAGCTGCTTCAAATCTTCCCGGTCGTTCCCGTTTTCTAACTTCTAATTTTCCCATCCCCTCTCGGTTTAAACTACTGCATCAATTCACGTCATTCAAACACACCCCATGGAGTGTTGACTAGACTGAAGTTGGAAAAGAACGATATGCCTTTTTAAAATAAAAAGTACATTAAGTCCCAAACCCAAGGCAAGCGTGGCTGAGTGCCCCAAATCCAAGGCAAGCGTGGCCGAGTGCAACGACACACAGATTGAGAAAGAGAAAAAAGTACTTGCATGTATTAAACACGCAGTAATCAGGAACGCACACACTAAATGTTTTTTTCAAACCTGTACGAATTAACCTTAAATCATATTGGCTTTGAGTCCCAAAATGAAGTTAGTTAGCGCAAAAAAAAAAAATCCGTAGCCCGGTGATGATATTTTAGAATCGCGTAATGTTGCTGGCATAGTTTTGCAATGCAGTGGCAGCAAGCTATCATTACTTTGTGTGACTAATGCTTTTACTCCTAGGCATCGCGCAGGTGAGGATCCTGCGGTAGTCCATGGTGCGAGGAGCTTAGGTATTAGATAGAGCGTTCAGGCTTATTTGAAATGTTTTTCAGTTAATTTCGTAAAATTATTTTCAACATTTCGTGCCATATTTATTAATCAGCAAATAGAAAAAAACATTCCTGCTGCTGCCACCACATATGCCATACCCCACGCGATTGCGTAAATTATGACATTTTAATTCCGCAAAAACTCTGGTAGCTTTCCGCTTCTCACTTCACATTCATGCATTGTTTTTGATTGGTTTGATGTGATTTTTGGGCATTTTTAGAGAACACTGGCTTTAAGGAGAAAAGGACCGCATAACATGAGAGGTTGCTCTCGAATAAAACACGTTTGTTCAATGATGAAGCAAGGATAGAGAGAAAACGTCTTCTAATCATCAGGCCTTTATTCAGTGTGGGGCATTTGAGAGGGTCAATTTAGTGGCGCCCTCATAACTAGCCTAATCTTGGGAAAATTAGGAGCTGCACGTTAGCCTACTATGGAAAGCTAATGGGGGTACAACCTCAGAGTTGACATCTCTTAGAACGAATATGTACTTAAGATCACACAGGGTAGCTGTGTTTTGCATATCATACTTTGCCAGCATTGTTCTATTAATACCTAAAATTGTGAATTACAATCATGGAGACAGAAGCCCATTGTAGTGCCCAATGTAAAATGTAGCCCTTCATTAGGTAGATGAATAATTTACAAGTTGCACAGATGACAAAATAGCGGCTGAGTTAATCGCAGTCTGTCAAGTTTAAAGCCCACATTACAAAGCAAGTCCAATGGTTACGGTCAAGGCTCATAGTTGCAAGCCAAAAATTGAAGCTGTAAACTTGGCAATGCCCCCACAGACATTGCCATCTTATCTCAGTTCAGACTTTTTCCCCGTGACTCCACCTCCAGTTCAGTATCTGAGAACCCAAAGTTAATCCTGAAAATTCCATGTTGTCACCTAATTGTAAAACAGGAGACCTTATTTTGCCGAATGGCTCGATGTATGCTTTGAACAGACCAGGAGAGAGGGTGCTGTTCCTTGGAAATTGCCTTAATTTGGGGGATGGGTGCTCGATACCACCTGTTAGCACTGCCTGAAAAAAACGGAACATATTTTTACACTGTACTGAAGACATTTCTATTACTAAGGCTAGCAGGGTCACTAGTGTTAAACGCTGCAAATAGTCTCTAGAGAATTAAGATTGACATCGCTGGCATCTACTAACTGAACTAGGTTGCCCATCACAAGCACCGCAGCGAGGACTGCTGCTTTCTCGAAGAGTGAATTGCAAGGTTGAAATATTTCGAAATCGAGTGTGTGAAGCGTCATCATTGTGCAGTGTTTTCTTCACTACCATCCAAAAAATATTCCTCTGTCATACTCGAAAACAAGCATTTGCAATGCGTAAATGCAAGACCTATTGCAAGTTTAAGCTATTGGCATTGTAAATGACAATGCCTTTTATTTATGTTTTGAAAACAAAAATAAAAGGCATTGTTATTTGCAATGTCAATAGCGGATACTCGCGTAAATGCGAGACCTATTGCATTGCAAATGCTTGTTTACTCATAGGGGTTTTAAGTTAACAGAGTTTTTCAGGCTGGCACCGCAAGCGCCCCAGTTTTAGCGATTCAGTAGGACGTGGGGCAGCAGGCCGGGACAGCAGAGGGCATCTCGATAGGGGGGTTTCTTACCTTGCTGCGGGGACAGGGTGCCATTGAAGGCCAGCTAGGCAAAGTCATCAGCTCATTGTGGTGTAACTACGGTGAGGAAAGCTGAGGCTTCGCTGGATTCAGAGGGACATGTCTCGGCCTCTGACTGTGCCTCATCAGAGTCATCTGTGGTCCGACTGTCCCCTCTCTCTTGCATGCGGGGTGCAGCCGCCAAGGCCAGGATCTGCTCTTCTCTGGCCTGCGTTGGTGTTGGCACACCAGTCACGACCGCCTCCCCCTCATGGCGGCAGCGCTGCCCCCAGCAACATTGGAAGCTGGCCGATCAGCGGCCCGGTGGAGGGGTTCCAGACTCTCACGGTTCATAGCGGCACTGTTCCACACATTCCAAATCATCCACAGGCTCCGTGAAGAAATAAGTGGTGAGATTCACAATGACTTTCAGCTTTGCCCAAGAATAGCAAGGAATAAGTGAGGCCGGAAGCCAGTAGCTTCTTCTTCACCCTCAAGAACAAGGCCTGGCGGCATTGGACTACTAGCGCATAGTCAGAAAAGAGGAGTATGTGGCCATTGTCATAGTTGATGGGCCCGTGCGTTGGGCAGCTTTTGGGATGACATCCTTATCTCTGAAGTTCATCAGTCTAGCCACCCCCAGGCACGGTGGCGCACCGGGCAGAAGCAGCCGGGCGGGCACCCGATGAGCCCGCTCCACTGAGAAGGGGGACAGCCCCGTGGGTGTATCAACAGTGGCAACCAGGATTCAAAGAAGGTGACCGGGTCTGTTCCCTCATCCACCTCCAGGGAGCCAATGATGCTTATGTTGTTATGACCAGTTGAAGGTTCCAGAGGGCAGTTTTGGCTGGTCATCTTGCAGTAAGTCCAACTCCACTGCCACCGCATCCACCCTGCCGCCCAAGCCTTGTCTGGTTTTGGCAATAGTCGCAAATACCCTATACAGTTTTGCATCTGTAGGGCCTGGAAATTCCGTGGTGGGTAGGGTCATTGCCATGAGGGCTGGGTGCGACTCCTGGCACCTGGTGTGTTGGTTAGTGTCCGAGTGCATTGAGGGGCGAGCCCCGCCAGTTCCTTCGTGTCCCATACACAATGTAAATCTAATCTTCGGCGTCTCAAGCCCCCACAGGTGCTCCAGTCTCAAGCGAGTAGGGACCCGCCATTCCCTCAGACCGATAGGTGCGCAGGTCGGTCTGGGGAGGCACGTGCAGTCTGGGCACAAGGGATCTAGAATCCTGGAGTCGATCCAGCGTTGTTGGTAGTAGGGCAGTAGTGGCCATTGGGGGACACGCCTCACACTCAGGCCCCTGGGAGGGGGGCACCCCTCGCCTGAGGGGGCATAAGCAGTCTATCCTGGGGCATCTGCTGGACAAGCACGCCCTGCACTCCTCACTGCCAAGTGCGCCCGTTGCGGTGCATGGGCCTCTTCTCTATGCCCCTCGCTGGTGTTCCGTCCCTCTGATTCAGTGAGGGGCCCTGTCTGATTCTCCCCCTGCCAGCCCCCTCTTAAGCGATGCTGTGCCCCCGAATGGGTGTGCCCACAAGACAGCGGAGAGCGGGAAGCCCTCCAGGCGGCGTCCTCTCGACCACCCAATGGTGCCGCATAACAGACCTCCACGGCCCTGCTGCTTCCTCCCGCCGCAGTCATTGGCAGGGTCCCATGGCCCAGACACTTTGCCCCTCACCCATACAGTAGGTGGCAGAGGTCGGCTGTTTTGGGCCTGGGGCTCCTAAAGTCCACACCTCACTTTCTGGGGCCAGTGTGGTGCTCCATGCTGCCTCCGGTCCTCCAGGGCCACTGCCGCCTTCTCCAGCCTCGTGCCAATCCCCAGTCGCCCTAGGCGTCACCCCTGATCTCCTCACTGCCCCCAGCAGCGTGCAGCTCTTCCTCGCTGTTGCTGCCCAGATGGGGCCGGATCATGGGATCCCCTCAGAGAGCGCCGCTTACATGCGTCTGCCATCTTACTGCAGCAGACAACACCTCCCTTGAAATATATAGGCTTAAATGTCTTCCAATGTTGACTTATGTGGCAGCCATAAAGGGGTAATGCAACTGTAGCAAACTACAGTAGAAGGAAAATAATTTTTGTAGGCGCCTGCTGGGTCTAGGCCTGTGTAGCCCTTGCTACTTTCTTCACGTGGAATTGGACCTAACTTATGTGAAAGACCACATAAACCTTGCTCCACTTCTTTCTCGGTTTGAATTGGGAGGAAAACCAGCATTCTTCATCCAATCACTATGTTATTACTGACGGTCTGGCCTGTGACTTTAGTCATAATAGTCCCTGGTTAAGCTACATTAAGAAAACTGCAGAAGCGCTGGGCAGACATGAACTGCATACATCACCCCACATGCTTGTCATAGGGGAAGGTGCCAGGGTAAAGGAGCTTTTTATGAAGTTTGCATTCGCAAGGGAATTGAATATGCCAGCTTTGAGAGAATACGCTATTATTAACCCCTTCGGTGCGTCGGACGGCCGTCCGACGCACCAGTGCACATGTGCGTCGGACAGCCCCCGGCCATCCTCGCACATGGCACAGGGAATCCCTCTAGTGCGGGCACCAGAGGGATTCCCTTTACCCCCCAACAGCCTCAGGAGCTGGGGAAGAGCTTCCCCTTCTTCCCCAGCTCCCGAGGCTGCCTGCTTTGTTTCCCTGAAATGACGATCAGCGCGCACGTCGCGCTGACGTCATTTCAGTGAAACCAAAACTGAAATGAGCCAAGAAGAGGCTCATTTCAGTTTAGCTTTCTACGTGCTCAGGGGGCTATCTCAGCCCCCTGAGCACGTAGAAAGTCAGGAGAGGTATTGTTGGAAAGGGGAGAATCTCCCCTATCGAATGGTACCCCTCCCTAATGGATCCCTGCTTGGGATCACCCCAGGAGGGCGATCCCCAAGCAGGGATCCACCCACTAGGCACCAGGGAGGGGGGAGCGGCCCCTTGGGCAAGGGCCTTTGCTCTCCCCAAATTGTTGGGGCAAATTCAGTCTTTCTGCCCTCCTTGGGGGGCAGAAAGCCCACTAGATACCAGGGATTTTTTTTAAACTTTGAATTAGGGGTGGGGGCATTGGCATGCCCATATTGGGCAGCCCCCACCCCTAATTCAAAGTTTAAAAAAAATCCCTGGTATCTAGTGGGGTGGGGCTGCCCAATATGGGCACGCCAATGCCCCCACCGCCCGCCACAAAATGACAGTTTTTCTGCCCCCCGGGGGGACAGAAAGCCCACTAGATATCAGGGATTTTTAAAAAAAATTATAATTAGGGGTGGGGGCTGCCCAATATGGGCATGCCAATGCCCCCACCCCCTCGCTGCAAAAGTACAGTCTTTAGGGCAGTAGCCCCCAATCTGCCCCCCCGGGGGGGCAGAAAGTCCACTATAAATCAGGGATTTTTTTTCAAATGCAAATTAGGGGTGGGGGCTGTCCAATATGGGCATGCCAAGGCCCCCACCACTCGCAAAATTACAGTCTTTCTGTCCCCCTGGGGGGCAGATGGGGGCAGGAGCCCCCGAACTGTCCCCCCCGGGGGGGCAGAAAGCCCACTAGACACCAGGGTTTTTTCCCCAATGAATTTAGGGGTGGGGTTTGCCCAGGATGGGCATTCCAATGCCCCCACTCCTCCCCCTCACAAAATTCCAGTCTTTCTGCCCCCCCGGGGGGGGGCAGAAAGCACCCTAGATGCCAGGGATTCTTTTTTTTATAGGCCTGGGGTGGGGGCTGCCCAGAATTGGCATGCAAATGCCCCCACCCTACCCCACTATAGAAAACAAAAGACTTTCTGCCCCCCCAGGAGGCAGATGGGGGCAATAGACCCCCACTAAGCGCCAGGGATTTTTTTATATATAGTTAGGGGTGGGGGCTGCTTAGAATGGGCATGTCAATGCCCCCAACCCCAAAAAAATGCTACAGTCTTTCTGCCCCGCCGGGAGGCAGATAGGACACTAACTAGCACCTTATCTGCCACCCGGGGGGGCAGAAAGCCCACTAGCCACCAGGGATTTTTTTTCTCCAAAGTTCGGGGTGGGGGCTGCCCAGAATGGGCATGACAATGCCCCCACCCACCCCAAAAAAGATGCCACAGTCTTTCTGCCCCTCCCAGGAGGTAGATGGGGGCAGTAGCCCCTGATCTGCCCCCCGGGGGGGCAGAGAGCCCACTATGCGCCAGCGATTCTGCTGGTCTTTTTATACGCAGGGGTGGGGGCTGACCAGAATGGGCATCCCAATGCCCCCCCAAAGAATAGCTACAGTCTTTCTGCCCCCCTCGGGGGCATATCAGGGCAATAGCCTCCGATTTCCCCCCTCCCCAGGGCGGCAGAAAGCCCACTAGGCACTGACTTTTTTTCAGAATGTGGCTACCTGTGGATTTTGGGTCTTAGCGCAGCCGGCACCTAGGGAAACATAGCAAACCTGTATATTTTTGAAAACTAGACACTAAGGGGAATCCAGGATGGGGTGACTTGTGTGGCTCTAACTAGGTTTTGTTACCCAGAATCCCTTGCAAACCTCAAACTTTGTAAAAAAAAAAAAACATTTTCCTCACATTTCTGTGGTGGAAAGTTCTGGAATCTGTGTGGATCCACAAAATTCCACCCACCCCGCATTCCCCAAAGTCTTCCAAGAAATATGGTACCTCACTTGTGTGGGTAGACCTACTGCCCGTGACAGGAAACGGCCCAAAACGCAACATGGACACACCACATTTTCACAGTGAAAATTGACCCATTTTTTGCAAAGTGCCTAGCTGTAGATTTTGAACTCTAGCTCTGCCGGCACCTAGGGAAACCTAGCAAACCTATACATTTTTTAAAACTAGACACCCAGGGGAATCCAGGATGGGGTGACTTGTCTGGCTCTCGCCAGGTTCTGTTACCCAGAATCCCTTGCAAACCTCAAACTTTGTAAAAAAAAACACATTTTCCTCACATTTCTGTGGTGGAAAGTTCTGGAATCTGTGTGGATCCACAAAATTCCACCCACCCCGCATTCCCCAAAGTCTTCCAAGAAATATGGTACCTCACTTGTGCGGGTAGACCTAGTGCCCGTGACAGGAAACGGCCCAAAACGCAACATGGACACACCCCATTTTCACAGTGAAAATTGACCCATTTTTGCAAAGTGCCTAGCTGTAGATTTTGAACTTTAGCTCTGCAGGCACCTAGGGAAACCTAGCAAACCTATACACTTTTGAAAACTAGACACTCAGGGGAATACAGGATGGGGTGACTTGTCTGGCTCTCACCAGGTTCTGTTACCCAGAATCCCTTCCAAACCTCAAACTTAGTAAAAAAAAAACAATTTTCCTCACATTTCTATGGTGGACAGTTCTGGAATCTGCGTGGATCCACAAAATTCCACCCACCCCGCATTTCCCAAAGTCTTCCGAGAAAAATGGTACCTCACTTGTGTGGGTAGGCCTAGTGCCCTTTTATTACTAACCAGAATAAATTACCCTAGGTGGTCAGGCTTCCTTATTGAGCAATTAAACCAACATATATACATTCATGCACAAAGTACTCTAAAACACTTTAAAATTAATCCTTCAACTAATTAGAATATGGTAACCACTCTATTTATTAAAATAAAATGCCAATTCACAACAATCACAAATGGAAAAAGCCTTATAAAATCACATAAAAAACATTCCTCATTTTATACATAGGAAGAAGTATATGAATTAAGCCACATCATTAGCTATTGGATACACTTATCAATTTATTTTATCACTGGGCAAATATGAATTGATTTTCATGTACATTTGATCAGTGTTTTCGGATTATCTGAGTAGCTTTTCCATGGGTGCATTTCGGTCGAATAAAAATATAAAACCACCTTCTTTCGGACTAATTTATAATAATATTCTTCCCAGAAACAAATATATATGTTCGATTCTGTAGCCGTCTATTAATTGCAGTATCTACAAAACAGAAGAATCATTACTATCAGACATTTATTCGTATATTCACAAACCTTTCATGAATAAATTATTTGATGGATAACCACCTTTTTTGATAAGGAAACAAAGAGAAAACCCTTATGGAAAAGATAAACGGTTGATATACAGAAGGGTATATTTATTGAACCTATTTTTTTGTTTTAATTATTTTAGATTCTACACGTGGTGGTTTTCATTGCTCATAAACTAAATTCCAAGATGAGCCACAAGTAGCTTTTCATTCACCTATTGTGGTTCCTAATATAAATTGTCCACACAAGGCTCTCTCATGAGAGGTGAGCAAGAAATAATATATTAGAAGTACTAGAATACTAATCAGGTGGTCATGAATGGAGATATGAATGTTTTGTTGAGTAGTGATGGACCCTTGCCCCCTCGCAAGACCACAAAAGAAGCCACCTTTACCAACCAGGCCTCATAGTTGTTTGCAACTCCTGAGTGTGTCCCCATTATGTGGATTTGACTCCCTACATAACCAGCCAGTATGTAGCCCCTTACTATTCCATCATTTAGCATAGACCGAATCCACCAAGCCTTTTATAATTTTGTTCTCAGACCCCAGGTCATTTCAGTCCAGATGAGACCCTTGTATTCTTTTATGGGCTGAAACGCCGTCAACACACGTACAAAGACAGACTCTTTTCTATAATTGTGATACACTGATCAATTGTCTGTGTTCGTGATTGTACTGAATTTATACTTCTGTCTTTGATATAAAGTAACCAATATATCGTTTATGTTCACATTTTCCTTCACTGAGTTTTCCTTTTTTTCGGTTTTGGTTTTCCTTACACCTGGGGGCTACTCATTCTTTTTCGTTTTTCTTTTTTTGAAGAAACTCTTTATCACTAACAAATAGTTTTTTATGAAATTCTTGAAAATACATAAATGTTTTTCAAATACAACTCAGTTCGGCTCAATCGCATTTATATTTAAATACTGGCTGTGCTTAATATTTTCTACAGTCTTCTATTTAATATCAATGTTAATTGATTTAAGAATGTTGACATAAAGATTGATTCTATACAGGAAGGTCTGTGCAACTATAACTTGTTTTCTGAAATGAGTTCCATGTGAACACTTGTTCCTCAGACTGCCCTGCTGCTTGAGGCCTGCATTGTTACTCAGAAGACTGCCCTGCTACTACCAGAGGATTGCCTAGTTCTTCATAGGACTTCCCTGCTGCTTGAGGCCTGAGAAGGAAGACCGGACCTGCTCCCTTCATCCCAGGCTGACCTGAGTGATTCCAAGAGTCAGTTGGCTGTCCAACTGTTTTGCGCTACAGGGACACAACAAGCTCCAGAGACCTCCCCTAAACTGCCCAGCTGACCTAATGAAACTGGCCCTGCTGGACCTGCAAATGTTCCACCTGCAACTGGACCAGCCTGAGCCCTGCTGGCCTCTGCTGGAGTGAGTTCCTAATCCCCAAGCTGTGCCTACCCCTGTCCTGGACCCTTGGCTGACATCAGTTGTAATCTTCCTGTAAAATCATGAGGTTTTAAACTCTGTGCGCCGGACTTTGAGAAGGCAACTTTTTCAGCTGTATTAACCTGGTCCCTGTATCCGGTCCGCATTTCATCGCAGTCGGTCTGCATTTGTGACTTTGTCCAGGACTAGCACGACCAGATACCCAAAGTTAGCGATTTCTACTTCTTGATGCTATTTTTACTTAAACCTTTAAAATTGCACATCTCCAGTTCTACTGGTTTGAGTTTAGTTGTTTTGGTCTCATTTTATTTATTACATTTTACTATATTTTTCTAAATGGGTGAGGTATATCTCTTGTGTTGTGTTTTCACTTTATTACTGTTTGTGTGCTGCATAAATACTTAACACTGTGCCTTTAAGTTAAGTCTGACTGCTTTTGTGCCAAACCACCAGAGGATTAAGCACAGGTTAATTTAGTGATTGTTGTGGTTCACCCTAACAAGGATCGTGGCTGTTAACTGAGAATGGTTTTCACTTTTCACTCCACTAATCAAAAACCCAACTTTATACAGAGTCAATCCATATGGTGTTCATGGATCTAAGCAGTGCGTTCAGTACTGTTAACCGTTCTAAGCTCTGATTATTGATTAAATCCATGGGGGTGGGAAACCATTAGTTCTTTTGCTGCAACATATATATCATGCTCCAGCTGCTAGGGTTCGTTTCGGACTAATGGGGAATGCACTGAGTAAATTAGTTTGACAGAGGGGTAAGAAAGGGTTACATCCTGGCACCATTTTTAATTACTGTTTACCTAAACGGCCTGGAGAAGTATCTGTTTGTAAAGGGAAGGATATGCCTCAATTAGGCAGAGACCTTTTAAGGCATGAGCGAAGTGGGCCATTGCCCAGGGCCCTCACCTTTCAAAGGCCCCCCAGGAAAGTGAACTTTCTCTCTCTCACACACCTCTGTCAATTTTTATATGTCAACCCCTCTCCTCTCTGCCTTCCTCTACCTCTCTATGACCAATGTCATTGAAAGGATTCTGAGGCTCATGTTAAGGAATAGTTCAACTGTTTTTTTACTTATCCTCATTTCTGAAAGTTTGTTTGGTAACATGTGGGTTTGAATTAGCCAACATTAGGTAATAAAATTCAAACTTGTTCCAAACAGGGGTCCCCAAAATTCTATCTTGCCCAGGGCCCCATAAATCCTTAAGACGCCACTACATTTAGGAAAATGTACTTCTATCCAGAACGGCAAAAGGTCTCCAAATTTTGTTGTATGAATTCACCACTTTCATGAGGGATTTATACCTAAACACCAAATTAATTAAGTCTTTCATTATGACATGTGGACATAAAAATACTAGGGTTAGAACTCATTTTATCTGAAGTAAAGTTGTTGAGAGAATACCGTATTTTTCATATTTAGGTCTTCTATTTGCATCCACTTTAGACTGGAAACACTTTATTACAATAAGAATACAACAGTTCATGAAAACCACGTAGGCCATGTTTAGATTAACCTCCAAACTGGGTGATAAGACAATTGTAACACTGTTAGAAATCTACAAGAGCAAATGTATTTTGGTTGAACTCTATGGAGCGGGAGTAAAGGGTTATTTCAACCCAGAGCCTCTCCAGATGGATGAGAATACATTTTTATGGGTAGTTCCAAAAGCTTGCTCTACTTTTGTTTGCCATTCTGAGGTTGGTTTACGTTACATTGATGTTCTGATAAAACTCCGACCTGTAATGCTGTGGCTTTCCATCTGGGTTAAATCAGAAACAGGTTTCTCTAGAGCGGTTATTAAAGGATGTATGCTGCTGGACAATATAAAAGCTATTCCTTTGCCCACCTATATTAAGCAGTCTTTTTGTGGCTTGGGGATGCCTGAACTGTTTAAAAATCCAGAATGTTTTGAGGACATAGGGAAACCCAGGGCCAGATTTATCAAGGGCTTTTGTTGCCCTTGCATTACATAAGGTGACCCTTCCTGCACAAAAACAATCCTGCCTGTAATGCAGGCACCCTTGCACCATGGCGCAAGGGTTCATGGTTTAGGGCTTGGCAGCCACTAGTACGCCAGCGCAGAGGGAGAGCAGGAATGCACCATAATTTAGTAGATATGGCGCATTCCTGCCCTGTCCACTTGCTACAGCACAGAGCAGCAAGTTGTCTGGCTGCGTTGCACTGAATCAAATGTCAGTAAATCTGGCCCCAAGTGTGAAGTATATGTTACTTAAGCACTGTAAAATATGTACTAAGATAGAAAATGTTAAGCCAGTTTTGTTATGTAATTCCGCTCTCTTAACAACACCGGGAATTTAGTCTTATTTAGTATTTATGAGAAATGGCTAGCTTAGATTTTACCTGACACGCCTTAGGCTCATTATGCTGTATTATTTATTAGCAGTTCCTGTCTGTAGCGCATGGTTTCCATATCTTCTGACTTGTCCGTGTGATAATGTGTATGCACACAGCACTTTACACACCATGCTTTTTTGCACACTGTAAACCGCTTCTTGAAAGGGGTTCCTAGTCCCTTTCTTTCTCGCTTTAAATATCACAAGCTATAAAATTGCCATGTTATTAATTCAACAGCTTTTATCTGAATCGGTGGTGGCTGGTGACATTTGAAAGTGGTGGGACGTAAACTTTCTGTCGGAGTGCACCGTGGTGAGCGAGCGCAGCGAGCGAGCCCGAACATTTTAAGGGGGGTTCGGGGGGGTTCTCCCCCCTAGAAAATTTTGAAAAAAAGAGTGGGTAAATGGTGCATTTTCAAGCAAATTTGAGAAGCAAGAAGGTTAATAAAGCAATTGTGAAAGTGCAGTTATTACATTAATAAAGGGATGTCATGTAGATAGAAATGTTTCTGAAGCTAGGCCCTGCCAGTGCCATGCACCTCTGAGCAATATACACGCATTACGCGTGGCAGGGCCTGTAGCTTCAGAGTGAGAAACATTTTCTGCACCAGTCTGTGTTCTCGCTCTATAAACACTAACACTCTTTGAAGTGCAGAGTCGCTCTGCACTTCAAAGAGTGTTAGTGTTTAGAGTGGGAAGTTGTACCACTAGAAACATGACAAATAAAATACTTTACAGTATTCAGTGCACTCTAGTGCTGTGACAGTGCTCTGACTAGGCCCCTCCGGTCCTGGGTAGTGCCCGCCACTGAATCAACTTGCGTCGCTGTAACTAGTTTCCTTCGTTCTGCTATGCAAATTAGCAAACGTTATGGAGATGGTAACAATACATTGGAGTTGAACAACTGATACACAATACTTTTTAACTGTTTATATGCTGTTTTTGTTGCATATAGTTCTTATATTTATGAACTGTTGTGCTTTTATGGCTAAATTTGTAGCTGAATAACGTTATTTTGATTGACTAATTGGGCACATTGTTCTCATCTGCTGCAAGTTTCTATTGAGCGCACAAAAATACACAATTCAGCCTAGCAACCCTAAAGGCCACATAGGCATTTCCAGTCATTTAATGTACGTCGCATGTCATGTGGAGCAATTCTCATGAATTCTTCTGTCTGCATATTGCTCACCTTATGACTCTCCCCATATGTGCCAGACTAGATCCAGAAATTTTGCAACAGCTTTCCTGCGTCAACTGGTGACACCTTATCTCCAAGATGGCTCTGAAACCTCCTAGATGTGGAACACAGCCATATACAGAGACACCATGTCAGTTCTCCTTTTTCTAAGCCCTTGGACAAGGATCCAGTATGCTTTCTTCTAACGTTTTTTTCTAAAGATTTTGCAGTGTTGTGCATGAGATCCCTTTTGGTCTCTGTTTGCCCCAGGGTCTTCACTCTACATGGGTCCGAGTTCTTGACTACTAGATGTTTCAGGTCTTCATCTTTACAGGCTGTGTTGTTTGTCAGGTGTACCCAGGGTGGACTGCATAGAGAGGAAAGGGTGGCAGATGTCCAGATCATGGTGTAGATCCCTCTCTTAAGGAAATTATCAGGACTTGTTTAAACTATCAGAGTCTTTCTCCACTGGCCCTTTTATGTTGATCACATTGAGAGGGGTTACTCCTATCTGGCGTCATTCTGTATGTCTGGTTGGGTCATCTTTTTGGGATCATACCTCAACTCTGACCTCAGCGTCATCTTCTGACTTGTCTCCTGCTCAGTTGGGAGGCAGCCCAACTCTCGTGCCCGGCTCTGTTTCAATGCCATGCCCAGTGCTGTCTGACCTGCTCTTGGCTTTTTTGAACCTGATGCTGGCCTTGCTCAGGTGGCAATGTTCACCCAGCCTTTGCTGGCCAGGCATAGGTATTCCCCGACTCTCGCTGGTGCACTTTTTAGGTCCTAAGGAGTTTCTGGGCCCATCTTATGCCTCTCTGTTGGCAGTCATTTGCCATGCACAAGTTGACTACAGATGGATGGTTGGCACCATCCCAAGCTAGTGGCCTAGTCAAACTTTTAAGCATCAGTGCCAATGACGGCAACGTGGCTGGCACTGTGGCAGCACCTTCACTCGTTACTTTGGGTGTCTAGTGTTCCATTGGTTGAGTCAATGAGAGCTTTTGGGCTGCTCCTGGTGAGGCAGCACCTGGTGCCTCACTCTCTTAACCCCACAGTACCATTTGCCCAGCTCGCTCTTCTAGTTCCTCTGCCTCTTACATTATGGCTTCATGGAATGTGTGTAAGTGGCTGGATGATGTTAAGGAACCTTTTGTGCCTCTTCCACTGAGTCATAGGGGTAGGGTTTTATCATGTCTTCAATGCAGCCAGTGGATAGGGGTCTGACTTTGAGCTTGATTTTGACTTGGCCTTCTTTTAGAGGATATATCCTCTTTTATGAGAGTCTATGTAAAGTTGCGGAGATTTTGCATTTTCAACTACCCATGACAAAATTAAAACTAATTTCTTGATGGAAATTCTCCAGTCTGGCATCTCCATCACTTGGGAGAGGCATAGAAAACAGGGTACACGTTGTAACATTACACTTACAGGAAGAAAAGAAAAGAAGGTGCATTTTCCCTTATTAACAGTATCCCAACCATAGAAGAGGTGGGCAGTAAAGAAAGAAAAGAAGAAGGGCCCTCTTGGGCCTAACACGCTGTAGCACCACTCCCATGGAATTACTGTATCGAGCCACATCGGAGTCCTATTTTAGCTCCGGGAGCAGAACTCGACGCTCTGTGGATTCTGGATTCTGGATGCTAGGCCAGGCGCTTCTGGATTGTGCATTAGAAGCACCCCTCCCCCACCCTGTCTGCTATGAAATATCCCAAAGTGCTGTATTTCCAGAGAGAAGATGTTATTTCTATTCAGTGTCCAGAGGAGACTTAAACAAGTGGAATTATTGAAGTTGGGGTGATTATAGGGCGCCTTAAAGCAGGAAAGAGGGGGATATTAGCCCCTTCTGTCTCATTCACTCTTTTCCCTTCCTCGTGAAACACCAGCCTTTGCTTCGGTACAAGGATGTTTCATGTTTAAGGCAAAATAATTATTTGTCGTTTGGGCGCTCACCTTTTATGAGCATCACTGTTCTGCCGGAGTCTGTCTTATACCTTCTTTTGGGCATTTCTGGTTCTACTATAAGGCAGCTGCCTACAGCGGCCATTTTACTTAAAAAACAGTGCTACCCAACAGGTGCACGTCTAACTTTTTCCTGAACTGATGAAGGGCTAGGTAGAACCCAGAAACCTGCCTCATGCTTTTGCAGCACACAGCTGCTGTTCCCAAAAATGATTTTGTGGCACCGTCTTCCTGATGTCAGCGTTTTTAGCAATAAACGAAACCTGTGTTTCTCAATGTCCCACTTAAAAAAACCAAGAAGATAAAGGCATGCAAGCAGCGTGTGCATCCCTGCTCGCTCCTGAGGCAATACTCAATGGGAGTGAACTTGCGAGAAAAGGTGGGACATGCACCCACCTTTAGCCGTTTGCAGGCTACGCTACGATTTTTAAAGGACAACCAGAAAAGCCAATCCAAAGCATGGGAGGAGACAGACCCCACAAAGTACAGACAACAGATGCCTAACAGGCCAGGTTCAGGGAGGGATACCCTACTCCACTGTAGGTAACACCATCAACATCAGCAATAAGGACGTGATTACGGGGGTGCTGGGTCGTGTCAGTCAGAAAGGGTTCACAAATATGAGTGAAGGCGTCCACCTTGTTAGGTCGAGCCTAAACAGCGCTTGCGCTGTAGGCGATCTGTTGTATCTACTTTGTGGAGCCTGACTTCTCCTTTGCTTAGGATTGGCTTATCTGTGTGCCATTTAAAAATGCGAGTGTGGTAATGGCTGATGGGTGTTGCATGTCCCACCTTTTTTTTAAAGTTAACTCCCATGGAGTATTGCCTCAGGAGTGAGCAGGGGCACACACACTACTTGCCTGCCTTTATCTTGTTGTTTTCGTTCTTTCCACATTGCTGTCGGCCCGCCCTCCAAACCTTTCTGGGCTCGGCCACTTCCTCACTGTCTGCCTGTGATTGCTTCTAGGAACACAGCCAACGAACTGGAAGCAATCACAGGCAGACAGTGAGGAAGTTGCATATTTATTATAGTATTCAAATAGTCCTGCGGTGTTTATGCGCTATACAAAAACAAATTACTATCATTGTAATGGGACAACCCCCAACCCAAAACACAGCACTAAACCCCAAAAACCTGAGAAAATGAGATTGGAAGTGTAAGGCGAGCAGACAAAGGACATTTGAATATCTGAGGTGGGGGCGTGGTGGGGGAATCTCTGTCTTTGGAAACGTGGATAATGAATTTATTTCTTGGTTTGCATATTTTATTGACCCCAGGGGATCCGATAGCTCATTGGACTACTAATCCATTCACACCAGGAACCTGCATTTGACCTCAAGGTCACATGTTCCAAGCAGATGCACTCATGTTTTCATGCTTCTGTTGTCGATAACACGTCCTATCATTTGATTGTTAAAGTTGCAGCCATTTTTCGCACAATTGAGGGTCATTGTAATGTTTTGCATTGCAGTTAAATGTACGTAGGAATTACAATAAAGCGAACATTCAGCAGTTATCCAATTAGGCACAATTTCCCGGATCCACAGAGACCTCGCTAGTCTGGCTGTGATTAAAATTCCTGTGCAAACAGAGGTAGGCCATAAACTAACAAAGCGTGCAGCAAACTACATCAGCTTCTTCACGGGGTCAGCGCGGTGCCAAGATCAGATTAGAGATTTGCAGTGAAGCAGCCCTCTGCCCCTCTCTGAGGCGGTGAACAGTGCCTCATTCATACATGGGTGGCAGAAAGCATCATACAAAATAAGATATAGTGTTCGACTAGTCTTTAGAGAGGAGGACACTCCTTTAAGTTGATGGAGCAGGGTTTTGCGAAAATAAAACCTGCTCGGATTGAACCCTCAGTAACATTCATTAACAGTGTGCTGTGAACTTTTTTATTAAAGAACGCTAAAATAAGGGGAAATGCTTTTGCGCATGCGTGTACTAATGCATGGAACTAGGCCGCAGACGCTTTTGGTTGAAGAAAAATAAAAAGACTAATTCTGCTTTTGTGCAAGTTAATAATATTTTGCTAGGAATAACACAGGTTGTGCATGGGATAGTGCAATGCTGGGATGGTGTGCAATGAAATTACATTTCATGAAAATAATAAATGTTTGTGTTTGTTTTCTGTAGAAAAGCAAGCATGGGCCTCTTTTCCTGCATGCCAGTCTGGGGTTAATATTTGGTAGAAAAATAAAAATGACCAAAGGGTTTCGAATGAAAAGAGAGAACGCAAAAGCTGAGCGTGACCTTCGTAGTGTACTGTGTGACTGCCAAGCTTCAGAAAAGAAAATGTGATATCAGTGGAAGTGAACAACTTCCTTCTCGAGATGGCAGAGGTAAACAATGGAAGCGCAAGGACTTGATACATGAAATGTGCTGCAGGAAATATGCACTATGATTGTGTTCAAAGTTGTTTCCTGGGAAGAATCTGTCGTAATGCTGAAAGTTAAAGACAAAAGAACATTGAATTAAATGGTCATATTGAGAGTGGTGTGACAGTACACCCCCATCCTTAGCCAATGAGAGACGGAGTTCGTTCTCATATTGAAACAAATGTGGGTTGGACATTTGGGTTTTTAGGGTATAATTGAGGTGCCCGGTGGGCGGGGGTTGGAGTAGGTGTTGGTCAGCTAGCGGGAGATCGTCGCTGTCGTTGGTTTGCTGTTTCCAGATAGAGGCCTACCTGTTTCCTGATTCCTGACTTAATCTTTGCCACTCGACTCTTCTTGAGGGGCCTTACTGCCCTTTGGCCAGAGGGTAGATTTCCCTGATTCTTACTTGGGTTAGTATAGACAATATCCTGAATTTGCATAATCATTTTCAAATGTATTTTGTCTCTGAAACTTTTCTCTCTTTGCCTATCCACTCCTTCAATGCATTGTTTATTTGACATGAGTTTGTTTCTATACATTTGCTAATATTCTCTCTCCGTGATAATCTGTATTTTCCATTGTGTGATGGTACTTGATGAGCATTCATTTCACATTATTTCGATAAACATTATAATTTTCACACTGAGTCTGTTATTATTTAGTAGTATCGATAAGTACATATTATTGCTATCAACTATTTAACTCCCCAAGGTCCGTCGCCACACATATATACATATTGTAAGGAGAAATGAGGTTCAGATTGAGTATTTGGTAAGTTGGGTATCTATAAACTTGCATCACACTGAACCCAGCGTGAAGATTAGTTGGGTAGTGTAAATGGGCCTTTGTTAGTGAAAAATTATCGATCCCGGATCGCTGGATCAGTTTTGGTAGCAGAGGATGGTTAATTATTGATTAGTTTGGCAATAATTATTGATTATTGATTTATTGGTTATTGATATGAAAAGTTAGTGTCTTTGTTTTATGTTGTCTGGAAGTACGGTTACGGAGTTACCCAAGATCCCGGGATGATGTTATTTTAGCCTAGGTGGCAGAGGAATAGTGTGGGAAAAGTATCACACTGCAGAAGTACTTTGTCTGTTGTCGTAATATCGAACAGCGAAAGGCTGTTGATGTTATTTAAGGACTTATTCGATTGAAAGAAGATTGCATGAAATAGTGAAAGGTCCGCTTCCGAAACTCTGGAATTACATCACCAAAGGAGTACCAAGACCTCTTTCTGAAAGGAAAGTCCTCTTCCGAAACTTTGACTAGTATCCCCAGAGGAGTACCAAGACCTCCTTTAACTTGATTGAGAGTAAAGTAGCGCTGGTCGTTATTCTACTAGAAGCGAAAGAATCTTTTTGAATAGTGAAACTATCTCTTTTATTAGTGGAGCAGACAAAGTAGCATTGTTTTGTGTTGTTTCTAATAAGAATTTGGTTGAGAAAACCTAGAAATATTTTGCCGTATTAGTTTTGTAAAGGGAGGGTCAGTAGCAGGAGTAATACTGACGTCACAAAAAGCCACACTGGCATTGGTCAGACAAAACCAAAGGGGATGATGGACGGAGTGTTAAACACTGCAAGCACTCACCCCCAGTCAACTGATCTGGGTTTAATCCATCATCATTCTTTAGCTCACTCCGCCACCCCAGTTCAGACATGGCCATATGCAAATCAGTCTGACCCTGTGCCTCATGGGAACAGTCCAGCCCGAACTGCCAAGCCATGTCTTCCCTGGACCGGAAACAAGCATCCTGGGACCGGTTTCTGGCTTACACCCGTCATCAGCCAGGCTATCTTGAATCCAGTGGCAAAGTGAGCAAGGGACCCACGTCTGGGCATACCCTGCCAACTTAGGGCGAACATAGCAAAAACAAAGGGGATGATGGACGGAGTGTTGAACACTGCAAGCACTCACCCCCAGTCAACTGATCTGGGTTTAATCCATCATCATTCTTTAGCTCACTCCGCCACCCCAGTTCAGACATGGCCATATGCAAATCAGTCTGACCCTGTGCCTCATGGGAACAGTCCAGCCCGAACTGCCAAACCATGTCTTCCCTGGACCGGAAACAAGCATCCTGGGACCGGTTTCTGGTTTACAGCCGTCATCAGCCAGGGTCCAAACTGGAATGGCATGGTGAGCAAAAAAACGATGGATTTAGGCCCAGATCTCTGTACTGGGGTGAATGTACGACATTGTTCTGCATTCTGTCCATCAATTGTTGTTTTTGCATTTGTCACCCCGAGTGGGACGGGTATGCCCAGGCGTGGGTCCCCTGCTCTCCATGCCACTGGAGTCAAGCTATCCTGGCTGATGAGGGCTGAAAGCCCGAAACCGGTCCTAGGATGCTTGTTTCCAGTCCAGGGAGGACCTGGCCTGGCAGTTCGGGCTGGACTGTTCCCATTGGGCGCAGGGTCAAGACTGATTTGCATATGGCTGGGTCCAAACTGGAATGGCATGGTGAGCAAAAAAACGATGGATTTAGGCCCAGATCTCTGTACTGGGGTGAATGTACGACATTGTTCTGCATTCTGTCCATCAATTGTTGTTTTTGCATTTGTCACCCCGAGTGGGACGGGTATGCCCAGGCGTGGGTCCCCTGCTCTCCATGCCACTGGAGTCAAGCTATCCTGGCTGATGAGGGCTGAAAGCCCGAAACCGGTCCTAGGATGCTTGTTTCCAGTCCAGGGAGGACCTGGCCTGGCAGTTCGGGCTGGACTGTTCCCATTGGGCGCAGGGTCAATACTGATTTGCATATGGCTGGGTCCAAACTGGAATGGCATGGTGAGCAAAAAAACGATGGATTTAGGCCCAGATCTCTGTGATGGGGTGAATGTACGACATTGTTCTGCATTCTGTCCATCAATTGTTGTTTTTGCATTTGTCACCCCGAGTGGGACGGGTATGCCCAGACGTGGGTCCCGTGCTCTCCATGCCACTGGAGTCAAGCTATCCTGGCTGATGAGGGCTGAAAGCCCGAAACCGGTCCTAGAATGCTTGTTTCCAGTCCAGGGAGGACCTGGCTTGGCAGTTCGGGCTGGACTGTTCCCATTGGGCGCAGGTTCAAGACTGATTTGCATATGGCTGGGTCCAAACTGGAATGGCATGGTGAGCAAAAAAACGATGGATTTAGGCCCAGATCTCTGTACTGGGGTGAATGTACGACATTGTTCTGCATTCTGTCCATCAATTGTTGTTTTTGCATTTGTCACCCCGAGTGGGACGGGTATGCCCAGACGTGGGTCCCGTGCTCTCCATGCCACTGGAGTCAAGCTATCCTGGCTGATGAGGGCTGAAAGCCCGAAACCGGTCCTAGGATGCTTGTTTCCAGTCCAGGGAGGACCTGGCCTGGCAGTTCGGGCTGGACTGTTCCCATTGGGCGCAGGGTCAAGACTGATTTGCATATGGCTGGGTCCAAACTGGAATGGCATGGTGAGCAAAAAAACGATGGATTTAGGCCCAGATCTCTGTACTGGGGTGAATGTACGACATTGTTCTGCATTCTGTCCATCAATTGTTGTTTTTGCATTTGTCACCCCGAGTGGGACGGGCATGCCCAGACGTTGGTCCCGTGCTCTCCATGCCACTGGAGTCAAGCTATCCTGGCTGATGAGGGCTGAAAGCCCGAAACCGGTCCTAGGATGCTTGTTTCCAGTCCAGGGAGGACCTGGCCTGGCAGTTCGGGCTGGACTGTTTCCATTGGGCGCAGGGTCAAGACTGATTTGCATATGGCTGGGTCCAAACTGGAATGGCATGGTGAGCAAAAAAACGATGGATTTAGGCCCAGATCTCTGTACTGGGGTGAATGTACGACATTGTTCTGCATTCTGTCCATCAATTGTTGTTTTGGCATTGGTCAGACAGCGGGCGCATAGAGAGCTGTGATTGGTTGGTTGTTGTGAGCTGTGCTGGTATTGGTTAGAATAGTGGTTACGTAGTGAGCCATGATTGGTTGGTTGGTGTGAGTCGCGCTGGTATTGGACGAGCGCTAGCAAATAGAATAAGCAGAATTACGGAAGGATTTTGTTTTGTTTGCTGAGATATTTAGCATAGAAAGAGTTGAAAAATGAAGATGGTAAAAAGAATAAAAGATTTCTTTAAAAAAGACAAGTTGATAGTTACTAGAGAGGGACTTCCTGTACCTCCTCCAAGATCGCCTGCTTCTTTTATGATGTTGGAACATGGGTATCATACATGTACATGGTTAGAGATTGGATGAGATATACGGAAGATGATGGAGTTTTAGCTTTTCCAGAACATGGTACATTTAACGTAAGGATTTTGGAGAACTTGAGGAGACAAATGAATTTATTGAAACCAAATCCTAGACCTATGCAGTATGAAGCGCTTGAGGAATATGAACATGAGGCATATAAACGGGAGAGAGACAGGAATGGAATGGAATAAAATACAGGAATATAATATCGAGGTATTCTGAGGCTAGATGGGATGATCAAATGAAAAGATGGAGGAGAAATGTAATTGCAGATGGATTATATCCAGTAATAGTTGCTGAAGATCAGGCTGGAGGCAAATGTAAAGAGAAAAAGAATAACCTAGAGACTTCAGAACTAGAAATAGACCCGAATGAAATTCATGATGAGTTAATGGATGAAATATCATTAAAGAGACCTCCACCATATCAGGAAAGTTCAGGGGAAACAATTCCAAATGCACCACTAATTAAAAAACAAGTTCCTCAGGTTCCACAAGCTTCACAAACTCCACAAGTTGCACAGGCAACACAAGTTCCGGTAGCCTCACAAGTTTCATTAGGTACTCGAGTGTTGCAGGAGAGTGAGATTGACATATTGAATAAGACAAGAGAAGTGTTAACTCAGAGAATAATTAGTCAGATGAGTCTGAATGCAGAAGCATTATCGGTGCCAGTAACAATTGGTCCTATAGTTCCATTGTATGGGGAGAGTCAGAATATATCGAGAGTACATGCATTGACAATTCCCGTGAATAATGCCAGGAATGTTAGAGGATCGGAACAAGTTGAGATGAGTACTTCATTGATTGATCTTCCAGTGAGTGAAAACGTGACTGAAACACCAACGAGAAGTGTACAGATGGAGCCTAGAAAAATATTGCAGAATGTCAGAGGAACAACTCCAGTGTCAGGCAGTTCAGTGGGTCTTTCGCCGGAGGAGTTAGATGACTGGATAAGAGGAATGGAAAATAATAAGTCTCAATCAAGCATAGATGTAGGTAGACTGAGAGTGGATCTGGAAGAAATGATTATTGGTACCATAAGTCCAGAGAGGTTGAGTAAGAACCGAGATAAAGAGTTGTTATTTTTGTGTAAAAATATTACATGGAAAGCAAAGAATCTACATGAGAGGTTAGCAGAAGCTGCACAAGAATATGGAGTAGACATAGAGAAATCTAAAGTTTTACAAAAACGTATAGACTGGATTTTACTGATAAAGATTTGGAGAGTTTGAATACGTCTGGCAAACGATTGCAAATAAAAGAATTAATGAATACTTTGAAGAAATGGGGTGATTTAGAACGGTGGAAAGGTAGATGGGCGAAAAAGAAGGAAGAAATGCTTGCAAGTAAAAAAGCGTCTTTATTTCCGTTAAGGGAAACAGGACAGGCTGAAATGGTATGCCCGATGAGAGAAGTTCCAGGTGGTGGATATGTTCACGTTCCTTGGACAAGGCAGGATATATTATCCTTTACAAATGATTTTCCCAGGCTGAGAGAGAAACCTGTCGAGTGGTACAAACAGGTAGAGAGGTTTGTAAAAGTTTCAAAGGTTTTGTTGAAAGATTTAGATGGTTTGTTTGAGATTGTAGTTCCAGCTGATTTATGGACTGAGTGTAAAATTACTGTTGACTGGCCAAAAGAAGAATATCCTAGAGATGTGAAAACAGGAGCACCTTCAGAGGAAGTGATGAAAAAATATAATCAAGTAATTACTTTCTTGAAAAGTAAGATTTCTCCAAAAGAAACAGATTGGGTTAAAATTGACAGGACAACACAGGAACCCAAAGAATCGGTACATGCTTACTATGAGAGGTTGTTGCAGGTGTTTAAACAGAATAGTGGTTTTGAGAGTATAGGTGACAAAGATATGGGACTCTTTGTATATAGGTTTGTTTTTGGATTAAAACCCGAAATTAGTAGCATGATTCAGCAACATTTGATTTGTTGGCGTAAAACAGTCGATGAGATTCTGAGAAATGCTAAATATTGTAGTGATGATATTGAATCAAGGCGTAAAAAGCTGAAAGAGAAAATGATGTGGGCACAGGTGAAAGTGGCAGAACAGAAAGATGGAAACAATAGTTTTCAAACTGATTTTCAGATGAAAGGACAAAATCAAAATTCTCAGAATGGTCAAGCACCAAATGGAGGTAAAGGTAGAGGTAGGATGAATGGAGAAGAATTGAAAAAGAAATTTCCTTGTCATGCGTGCAGAAAGTTTGGACATTGGAGGAATGAGCGTAAATCCTTGTTAAGAAATAATGGAATGAATCAAAATTTCAATTCGCAGATGCAGAATGAGGTGGTTGTGAATCAACAACAGCAACAACAGCAGCAGGTAGGTACACCACAGGTACAACAAGTACAGGTGCCTCAAGCTCCCATGCCAAATATTGTGAATGCTCAAGTACAGAGATACAGTGCGAATACTGGATTTCACGCAGGTGAACAAGTTGGTAAGAATCAAAATGTACAAGTGGTTTCACAATATTTGTTGCAATTTTCAGAGAGTGATGCAGACTCATCTCAATGACGGTGCCTGAGGGGGGAGGAAGAGTGCGTGCTTGGCGCATCTCTAGAGCTAGATCAATCAGGTCCTTTTGTTGAAGGAAAAGTGGAAGGTAATGATGTTACATTCCTTGTGGACACTGGTGCTACCCGTTCTACTGTGAGAGCAGCAGAAATTCCAAACCTATCCCTCTCAGGAGAAACTATCCAAGTTGTAGGAGTCTCAAATAAATATATTAAGACTCCGATAACAAAACCAATAGAGGTTCATATTGGAAAATTCAGAGACATACATCGGTTTGTGGTATGTGATACAAGTCCGTGAACCTTTTAGGCAGGGACTTGCTATGCAAGATGAATTGCACCATCTATTGTACGCCAGATGGTATTGCTTTTCAAACAGAAGATGAGGATGTTGCTTTTAAAATGATGTTAGAGAAGCAAGGGACAGAAGTGAATGATTTGTATTCATTGCTTACAGAAGAGTATTGACCTGTAGAGTTGAGAAATGCAGTAAGACCTGATGTATGGGATTTTACAGGAAAGGACATTGGTTTGATGAAGGGTGTGGATCCTATTCAGGTTACAGTTAAACCAGGTGCAGTATATCCAAACACACCTCAGTACAGGATGAGTCCTGAGATCATAGCAGGAGTGATTCCTGTAATTGTTCAAATGATTGAGCAAGGTATTCTAAAAGAAATACTAGGTAGTCCTTGTAATTCACCTATTATGCAGATTAAGAAACCAAGTGAAAAATACAGAATAGTACAAGATTTGAGAAAGATTAATAAAATCGTGGTACCTTGCTGTCCAATAGTGCCAAACCCAGCAGTGATTCTTTATCAAATTCCTTGTGATGCAGAATGGTACACAGTGATTGATCTGTGTCAAGCATTTTTCTCGATATCTTTACATCCAGATAGCCAATATCTTTTTGCTTTCCGGTTCGGAGACCGTGTTTTGGCATGGTGCCGAGTTCCTCAAGGGTATACAGAGAGTCCTTCGATTTTTAATCAGATTTTGAAAAAATGTTTGGAGTCATTAATCATGCCAGAAAATTCAGTGTTAGTGCAGTACATTGATGACCTGCTAGTATCATCAAAAACACGAGAGGCCTGTGTGACAGATACAATTGCCTTACTGAATCATTTGGCAGAAGGTGGGCATAAAGTGTCACCAGCAAAATTACAGTTTTGTCAAAAAGAGGTTAAATATTTGGGACACAAAATTGAGAAAGGAGTTAGAAAAGTAACACAAGACCGAATTACTGTGATTTTGCAAATGGGTCCTCCTAACACTCAAAAGGAAGTTCGAATGTTTTTGGGAATGGTTGGATACTGTAGACAGTGGATAAGTGGGTTTTCACTGATTGCAAAACCTTTACAGAGGTTGACTCATAAAGATGTGGTTGATCCGATTGAATTGGATGAAGAGTGTATGAAAGCTTTTACTGAATTGCGAGATAGTCTTTGCCGAGCACATGCATTGGGAATGCCAGATTACACAAAAGATTTTGCATTGTTCTGTTGTGAAAGAGATGGATGTGCACTTTCAGTCTTAACACAAAAACATGGAATGGCATGTCGTCCAGTGGCATATTTTTCTGCTACTTTGGATTCAGTGGCTGTAGCATTACCAGGCTATTTAAAAGCAGTGTCTGCTACTTGTGTGAGTCTAGAGCAGAGTGAAACAATTGTGATGGGACATCCAGTGAAAGTATATGTGCCACACTCTGTTGAGATCCTGTTAACAAGAACCCGGACTCAGCATATAACGTAAAGTCGGCTGACTAGATATGAAAGAGTGATTTTGGGTGCTGAAAATGTGACAGTAACGAGATGCACAACATTGAATCCAGCAACTTTATTGCCGAGTTCAAGTTGTGAAGAAGTGAAGGATGAAGCAGACCATGATTATTTGGATGTGACAGAATTGTGCACGAAACCAAGACCTGACATAAAAGATACACCACTAGAAGAGTCAGATAGTGCAATGTTTGTGGATGGATCTTGTCTGAGAGATGAAAAAGGTGCATTGAGTGCTGCTTATGCAGTATGTACAGTGGCGATGGTTCTTGAAGCATCCTGTCTGAAGGGGATACATTCTGCTCAAATTTCTGAGCTAATTGCTCTGACTAGAGCATGTATAATTGGCAAAAATCTGAGAGTAACCATATTCACTAATAGTCAATATGGTTTTGGGGTGGTGCATGATTTTGGTCAGTTGTGGATGCAATGAGGATTTTTGACTTCTTCAGGATCCCCAATCCGGAACAGTAAAAATGTGAAGGATTTATTGAATGCATTAAAAATGCCCAAAAAGATTGCTGTGGTTAAATGTTCAGCACATAAGTCAGGAAATGGCTATGTGACAAATGGAAACAGATCTGCAGACCAAGTGGCTCGTTTCTGTGCACAAAATTCAATTTCAATCAGGGATGGAGAAAAAAGATACAAATTGCCACTTGATGTTTTCTTCTTTGGAAACATGGGAAGAAATTAGACAATTGCAGGAAGAAGCAAATGAGGAAGAAAAAGAAATTTGGATAAAATCAGGTTGTAAAAAGAGAGCAGAAGATGAAGTGTGGGTGTATGTTGATGGAAGACCAGTAATGCCAGATTGTTTACTCTCTCAGATGGCAAGGATGTACCATGGAATTGCGCATGGTGGAAGAGATGCTATGATCAGATTCTTCAAGCAGTCATGGTATAATCCAAAGTTTAGGGTCATAGCAGAGAGTCTATGCCAGAGGTGTATAGTCTGCCAGCAGCAAAATCCAGGTAGAAAGACAGTTGTCAGTTGGGGTTGAATTGGAAAAGCAGCAGGACCATTTACCAGATTGCAGTTAGACTTCATTAAACTTCCCCCTTGTAATGGACTGAAATATGTGTTGGTGGTTGTTTGTTTGTTTTCTCGTTGGGTAGAAGGATATCCAACAAGAAGGAATGATAGCCTGACTGTTGCTAAATTGCTTTTAAGGGAGATCATCCCCAGATTTGGATTTCCAGTCTCTTTAGAAACAGATAGAGGAACTCATTTCAATAATGAAATAATTCGAATGATTTGTGCTGCATTACAAATTGAGCAGAAACTGCATTGTGCCTATCGACCTGAAGCATCAGGAGTGGTCGAAAAAATTAATGGCACTATTAAGTCCAGACTATCAAAAGTGTGTGCATCTACAACACTGAAATGGCCAGACGCTTTACCCCTGGTATTGATGAGTCTTAGTAGCATTCCTGATAAAAAAAGACTGGATTAAGTCCTCATGAAATTTTAATGGGGAGAGCAATGAGACAAGCAATTGTACCAGCGAACAAACTGATGAATATTACTGATGATCTAGTGCTTGACTATTGCAAAGGATTGGCTGATCTGTTGTGTTCTGTGTCTCATCAGGTTGGAGAAATTGCAACCACAACACATGATTTAAGTCCAGGAGAGTGGGTTCTGGTGAAGAAACACGTGAGGAAGTCGTGTTTAGAACCCAGATGGAATGGACCTTACCAAATAATATTGGTAACGACGACAGCAGTAAAGTGTGGTGGCTTGCCAAATTGGATTCATGCAAGTCATACAAGAAGAGTCCCAAGTCCACTTGAAAGACGAGAAGAAGAGCAGCAACTGGTAAAGCAAGGAAAAGAACCAGAAGCTGAAGAACATGAAGCTATAGAATCTAATACTACAGATTCTGAAAATGCTGTACAAGAGGAAGAACCAAGCACAAGTTGAATAAAGTGCGCACCAGCTACTGGGTCTCAAGAGACTGTTGTTGAGAAAGAAAAAGAGAAAGTGATTGATGAAAATCAAGAGCAAGTACAACAAAGGAAAGAAATGAATAAAAGAACTTGCGAATTTGACAACGAAGGTGACGAAGCAGTTCAAGTTAAGAAAGCAAGAAAAGGTGATGTGTGGACAAAAGGAGTGAGAAGACTGAAATACACTCTAGAAAAGAAAAAGCCAGATCAAATAAATGAAATATCAAGTCAAACTGAACAAAGTGACTCTGAAGAAGATTTAGTACGAAAAACAAAAAGAATAAGAATTCCGAATAAGAAATACACAGCTCTAGAATGGACATATGTGGTGTTGGACGAAATTGAAAACAAAAATCAAAATAAAGAAGAAGCTGGTACTGATCAAAGTGATCAAAGCAAACTAAAACCACCTTAAAAAGAACTGTGAAAATTAAGGTGCAACAATTTCAATGAAGAATATTCTGAAAGTTAAAAAAGATTTGAAGAAGAAGATATAAAAAAAAAAAAAAGAGGGGGTAAAGAAGAGAGGCATAAAGTGTAAGGATACACTACTCTAGATGGTTTTTGGATAAGTTTTTCAAGTTTTGAAAATTTTAGGGTTGTCTTAGATTTTTAATTTTTTTATATAGTGTCTAAAAATGGCAAAGGTAACAGAGACTGGATATCAAAATCATAATTTTAAACGCAGATGTATTAATGCTTGCCTATGTAGTGTTTTATTACTAATGTTGGTGTGGTTAACACTGATTGTTATTGTGCCTGTTCTAATGGTGACTAATCACAAAAATAATATGAATGATGTGGTAAGTGAGAGAATGGATTTTAATACTAAAGAAAATTCAAACACTAATATAGAAAAGATAGATGATGATAGTATTTATCATCATGATAAATCAATTAATGACTTTTCGTTAAATGTTTTTACTAAATTGTTGTATGAATATGTTAACACAATGAATGCGAGAGATTGTTATGTGTGTATGCAATTACCATCGTCTGTCTCAGAGGGGGTGACATACCATCACCTACCTTTAACTTATGGTGTGTCTTGTAGTGTTTTAACCAGTTTGTTTTATGAGAGGGAAGGATTAGAGTATTATTACTCTAATTTTGATTTAATATTTCCAGAAATTCCTGTTAGGAGAGATTTAAAAATTGTTTATGGTCCTGTTTATGCAGCATACATGGGAGATTTTTCATTAGTAACAAACCAATAGATACAATGGATGCACATAGAAATAACAACCTGTAAACTACGACATGAAGAAATAGAATTTATGAATATAGTAGAAGATAGAAGACGGGATTTCAAAAAGAAAGCTGCTGAGCAAAAGTCTCATGTACCTCCATGGGCTTTCAGAGAGGATGATTACAAAAAGGGTGAGACATACGCTGCCATGACTCTAGATTTTCAACATAAAGGAGAGCTTTGTGTGTTTAGAGAAAAGACTGAACTTAATAGTTACTTCAATGGCTTTAGTGAATGTGAGCATGCTTTCTTGATAAAAGGAAGTTGGGGACTGAAAGGAGGAACTGATCCTGTTTTCCCGGGAATTTATTATGTTGTGGTAAGAATGCCTATTATAGGTTACCTGCAGGTTGGTATGGATGTTGTTATTTAGGTATAGTTTTTCCTAAGGTGTATCATATAGACAAGAATAATAGAGTTAGTGAAATAAAACAGGGACTAACACGTAATAAGAGAGGAGCGAGTTATTGTGAGATAATGGGAGATATTTTTGGAGCATTGATACCTTCATTTGGAGTAATTTTGAATTCACATAAAATTAGAAAATTGTCCACAGTGGTTGATCGTTTATCAACAGATACTGCTGGTGGGTTCTTGATGATTGATACTGAAATGGTTACAGTCAGATCAATGGTTTTGCAAAATAGACTTGCCCTTGATATATTATTGGCAAAAGAGGGTGGAGTCTGTAGAATGTTGAAAATACAACAATGTTGTACTTATATCCCTGATAAGAGTAAAAATCTTGAAGGGTATATTAAAAATATTACAGAACTTCATGAAGATTTGACTGAATTGAAGGTTGATGGTGCATGGGAGAAACTTGGTAAGAGTTTTTCCTCAGTGGGAAATTGGTTTTCTACTTTAGGGAGTAGCTTGTTAGAAAAAATATTAATACCGGTTACTTCAGTAGTTGCAGTGATATTAATGATTATCTTGATATATACATGTTGCAAATGTAAATGTAGAGGACATGAGAGGAAATTATTATGAGATCATGAAGGACTTAGATGGAAGAATGATAGAACGAGAAAGAAGTACAGCATTTTAAATAAGTGGCAACTTGTATTTGTTGGGTATTTGATGATGGCTCAAAAACGCCATCAAAGGGGGGATTGATGGAGCAGGGTTTTGTGAAAATAAAACCTGCTCGGATTGAACCCTCAGTAACATTCATTAACAGTGTGCTGTGAAATTATTTATTAAAGAACGCAAAAATAAGGGGAAATGCTTTTGCGCATGCGTGTACTAATGCATGGAACTAGGCCGCAGACGCTTTTGGTTGAAGAAAAATAAAAAGACTAATGCTGCTTTTGTGCAAGTTAATAATAGTTTGCTAGGAATAACACGGGTTGTGCATGGGATAGTGCAATGCTAGGATGGTGTGCAATGAAATTACATTTCATGAAAATAATAAATGTCTGTGTTTGTTTTCTGTAGAAAAGCAAGCATGGGCATACTTTCCTGCATGCCAGTCTGGGGTTAATATTTGGTAGAAAAATAAAAATGACCAAAGAGGGTTTCGAAAGAAAAGAGAGAACGCAAAAGCTGAGCGTGACCTTCGTAGTGTACTGTGTGACTGCCAAGCTTCGGAAAAGAAAATGAGATATCAGTGGAAGCGAACAACTTCCTTCTCGAGATGGCAGAGGCAAACAATGGAAGCGTAAGGACTTGATACATGAAATGTGCCGCAGGAAATATGTACTATGATTGCGTTCAAAGTTGTTTCCTGGGAAGAATCTGTCGTAATGCTGAAAGTTTAAGACAAAAGAACATTGAATAAAATGGTCATGTTGAGAGTGCTGTGACAGTACACCCCCATCCTTAGCCAATGAGAGACGGAGTTCGTTCTCATATTGAAACAAATGTGGCTTGGACATTTGTGTTTCTTAGGGTATAATTGAGGTGCCCGGTGGGTGGGGGTTGGAGTAGATGTTGGTCAGCTAGCGGGAGATCGTCGCTGTTGTTGGTTTGCTGTTTCCAGATAGAGGCCTACCTGTTTCCTGATTCCTGACTTAATCTTTGCCACTCGACTCTTCTTGAGGGGCCTTACTGCCCTTTGGCCAGAGGGTAGATTTCCCCGATTCTTACTTGGGTTAGTAAAGACAATATCCTGAATTTGCATAATCATTTTCAAATGTATTTTGTCTCTGAAACTTTTCTCTCTTCGCCTATCCACTCCTTCAATGCATTGTTTATTTGACATGAGTTTGTTTCTATACATTTGCTAATATTCTCTCTCTGTGATAATCTGTATTTTGCATTGTGTGATGGTACTTGATGAGCATTCATTTCACATTATTTCGATAAACATTATAATTTTCACACTGAGTCTGTTATTATTTAGTAGTATCGATAAGTACATATTATTGCTTTCAACTATTCAACTCCCCAAGGTCCGTCGCCACAGATATATACATATTGTAAGGAGAGATGCAGGTTCAGATTGAGCATTTGGTAAATTGGGTATAAACTTGCATCACACTGAACCCAGCATGAAGGGATCAGTTGGGTAGTGTAAATGGGCATTTGTTAGTGAAAAATTATCGATCCCTGATCGCTGGATCAAAGTGGAATACGTGTTTTTGTTTGAAGGTTTAAGTAGGAAATTCACACAATATATAAAGGTGGGAAACAAGTGGCAGTTCATAGAAGGCTTTGCTCATAAACAGATGTTTCCATATCCCGTCGGCTTGTTTTGAGGCGGGATTTACGGAGCAGAAGTGATATGCTATGTTATGTTGGGTTGTGTTGTTTTGTGTTATGTAATGTAATGTGTGGTGGTAGAGTGCTTTTCTGCCATGACCATCTCTGTTTGCCTGGGCATCTCTTGAAACGCAAGGCAAAATTGTAAAGTATGCAGCATGTTTGTGCTCACATTTCTTTTACCCAGACCACTCAAGATGGTAACTAAGCAAGGCCCTACGTCAGAAGAAGAGGCTAAATTTGATTTAAAAGCAGGGCAGGGGCCATTCATGTGAGAGGCGCTTTCTGTTCCATCACGGTGCAGCCTCAGATCTCTGTATCCTGTTTGCACTTGTGTTTTCATGACGCGTCAGGAATGACTCGTGTTCACACCAACAGAAAGGCGCTTCGATTTTGGCAGAAGATAAGGCAAGTAGGCCTCCCACGAGCATGCACCTGTGTCTCTCAAAGATGCGCTCCCCTCACAAGCAGTAATGCCTGCACAGACTTCCCATAACACCCAAAGGCATTGCCTTTTCACAGACTTGTGACAAACGTCTGCCTCCCTCCTGTGCACATACCCCAGTGGTACAGATCAAGCAAAACATATTGGTGCACAAGGCAGCCCGGAAAAAGACATCTAGCAAAGGAAATGTTACATCCTTTATTGTGTGACTAGAATTAAAAATACCCACCTTTTATTTGGCGTTGCAGGTGGAAGCAAAATATACCCACATCAAACAGAAGTTGTTGTTTTTTGTGGGGTGAGCTGCACTCGCGATCACCCCTCTCTCATCCCTTACTTATGGCAAAAATTAGACCCCATACATTGAGTGGAAGATAAAGTGATTTAACAGGGGACCCAGGTGTTTGTGCACGTTAGGCAAGGCTTTAAGTGGGATAAAAAAAACGGAGGGGGTCTCTCATAGGGGCGTGGCCGCTGTAACTAATGGCGTAGCTTAAAACACTTAAGTTAAAAATCTGTACTTAGCGTAATGTGCCGCCCCACTGGAATTTTGCTGCTTCTGTCCATTCATCCAGATATATAACACAACATGTAACATTACACCTACAACAAGCCAGGACTATTGGCTTTGTCAATGGTTGTAAGTTGCATAAGATAAATAAGCCACAACTATCACGTCGTTGTATATAACATTGAAAATGCGACTGGCTCTTGTGGGCGAGGTTGTGGCGTAAGGCTAGAGCAGCCGACCCTCGAGCTGAGAAAACAGGTTCGAGCCTCACGTCCTATGATTCAAAAAATGAATTTGTCCTTGTGTCATGTAACTGGTGCTCATGTAAAGCGCTCCAAGTTTGCGCTATATAAAACTGAAAAACGAGTCTCTTTGAAGATTTTCACCCTGAGGGTAAAAATGGAGAGCCCGATCGGGACCCCTCTCAGCACCAGCTTTTTAAGCACCGGCAGGACCTGGTCCACTTAAAGCCCTGACATTAGGCAACCGGGACTGGACCCCAAGACTTGTGGTCACAAAGTCTGCCAAATAGAGGCTCGGCCATATCTCCTTCCTCCTTAGAGGCAGCAGAAATGGATCACGTATAACAACATATTTGCCTTTTCTAGGTAGTAGGCTGGCCTTGTGTTTAAACGTAACCCTTTGTCATGCTCTCAAGTACCCTGCTCGCACCCCGTCTGCACCTACACTATTTGGGAATGCTTTGCACTTGTTAGTGCACGCCCTCGGGTCTTGCACCGGATTTGTTCGTGTGATTGACACGTTTGTGGGATTATCAAGTCGTACTATTTCATTCATTTTTAGCCTTAGTGGGCAGTCAGAACTTCACACCATTTCATACAGCATGTTTTCTGCTAATACTGACGCAGCTGCAACCCCTTGGCCCCCTCTCCTCCTAATTTTACTTTTAAAGAGGTCGGTGGAGGTGTTCCCTGGGGCCCAAACCGGCCCTAGGGAGGGGGGGGGGCACAAGCGCCCCTCCCCCTTTTTAATATTTAAATATGTCCCCGGGACCTGGCCCACCCGGGGGCTGAACAAGAAACAAGTGTGGGAGACTGCGCTTGTTTTTAAAAAAAAGTTTGCCAGGATTTGTGGATCCTCCCACGAATTCACAGCATTTTTTTAAATGCTTTTTGGCCCTATATAGATATATATATATCTCCCATCCAGAAAGAACGCCAATTATTGATCTACAGTGTGTGGCTCTCTCTCTCTCTATATATATATATATATACATATATATATATATATATATATATATAGAGAGAGAGAGACGCACACTGTGGCTCAATAAACAACATTGCAAGAACCCTACTGGAATGTTGGCGTTCTTTCTGGATGGGAGAGAAACTGTGAGAAACAAGCATTTGTGAGAGTTTAAGGTATTGGCATTGTAAATAACAATGCCTTTTATTTATGGTATAAAAAC
The DNA here is from genome assembly GCA_963921515.1 of Calotriton arnoldi. Lineage (NCBI taxonomy): Eukaryota > Metazoa > Chordata > Amphibia > Caudata > Salamandridae > Calotriton > Calotriton arnoldi. Next base: position 663,827 of record CAWUFW010002794.1, on the reverse strand, counting down.
CAAAACATAAATAAAAGGCATCGTCATTTGCAATGCGAATAGCTCAAACTCGCATAAATGCGAGACCTATTGCATTGCGGATGCTTGTCTTATACCATGTAAATGAGCCGTTCATACGTGGCCGCCTTCACATCTCGGATAACATTCCTCATAGGTCGGTCTGTGTCGTGCTCACCAGTGTCTCAGAATACAAATTGTCGCTGAGGTGACGCCCATGGCCAGCAGGCGCTGTATGTGATTCGTCACAGACGGGAGTTCGATCATGTCATGGAGGAGGACTAACATCCTTATCAGTGTTCGAACCATCTGCTGAGTGAGGACCAGTACTCAGACAGCTCAGGGCATTGGAAAAGTATGTGGGGTATGTCACACTGGTCGTGGGGACATCTCCAGCAGGCCATATGGTGTATAACCCGGCATTATTACGTTTCAGTCCTGGAGTATCTTGAATATGGTAAACTTCATCCTAGATACTCTGACACCTCTGTCCAGGTTTTCATTCACATCAGACCAATGATCTTCAGACTATTCAGTGCTGAGCAGGCGTTGCCAAGTGGTTTGCAACTGTAGTAACGGAGTTTGAGATTATAGATGACGCACTATATAAGGTTATAAAAATCTGAGACTACCCCCTTAAACTGCCCCCATTGAGTAAGGCATTGTAGTACTCGGGATTCCTGATCTACAACGGTGGGGAGCCGAGTCGACTGCGGAGGGAATGTTTCAGTTGCCAATATTTCCACTGCTGGCATCCAGGTAAACTGAATTCGTCTTGTAAGGCTGCAAAGGATTTCAAGTGCTTATCAACCAATAAGTGGTCAATAGTTACGATACCAGCTCATTTCCAGATTGCAAATGAGATAGCCCAGACTCCCACACGTTTACCGCATTATGCCATAAAGGTGCTCTCCGGTGGACCTGCATGTTGCTATGGAGGCGTCGGTGGGCCTGAGACTACACCATGAGCATGGCCTGTATAATATGATTATTGACGCAGGAGGGCGCTGGTCTGGAGTCATACATACAGTATGTGGAGACCCAGGCTGACGTTCATGATTAGCTGTTCAATACAGGCACATAAGGGGACATCATTTCTAGTCAGCCAGAGACAGGCAAATTGGGACAGTTGAAGTGCAGTATGGTAATGCTCCGCACACAGGAGGCTCAATCGCCCACACCATCTGTAAGAAATTAGTTTTAGCTTTTTCAGCCTAGGCCTCGTTTTCCCCATATGAAGGACTTGATGCCCTTAACAATCTCTCGCAGTACTGTATATTCCCAGATATTTCAGGATTTCTGCCTTCCACTGGAATCAATAGCCCGCTATAGCCACCTTCATGATAATCCGGGAAAATGGCAGGGCTTTGCTTTTACCCCAGTTGACCCAGTAGCCTGTGAACTCTGAGAAATTGGAAATGGTAGACACGAGCGTCGGTAAGGATGTGGGTAGGTCTGACAGGGTAAGCAGGCAATCGTTGGAGTATAACAGGATTTTGGAGTTGCCCACTGGTGTGGGGATTCCCGCGATCTGCGGGTTCTGCAGTATAGCAGCCGGCAAGGGTTCCAGGGCAAGGAGAGATGGCAAAGGGGACAGAGGCCATCACTGGCATGTCCCCCTCTGAACCGGGAAGGATTCTGAGTGAAAACCCCCCCAGTTTACCTGTGCCATGTGCGGCTCATATAGCCATTTAACTTTAGAGATGAAGTTGTCTCCAAGTCCCATTCTCTGGAGCGTTTGGAACATATATGGCCATTCAATTCAATCAAATGTCTTCTCAGTAGGCCTGGGCGGTAAATTCCGTTCCGCTCGCGGAATTTGCGGAATTTTGGCAATTCCGCATTCCGCAGAGAACGCGGAATTGCCAAAAATTCTGCGATCCGCGGCGTAGCGGAAGTTTTTCCTTGTTCGCGCTTTCAAAATGCGTGTTTGCGCGCGCGGTAACGACTTACCGGGATCCCTGCGTTCGCCAACGAGTTTTCCTATCCGTTCGCGCGATCCCACGAGAGTGTGCGATCGCGAACACATCATTCGGACGCGCCATCGGACATCTGCGTTCGCGAACAGGAAACACGCATCGCGAGTGGGCGGGACAAGTGAAACAAGATGGCCGCGCCAATTGGCAACCGCATGGGCAAGTTCGCGAGATATTTCCCCTCGAGCACGCAAACAGCGTCCCCGAACAGGAAAAATGCATCGCGAACGGGCGGAACAAGCAATTCCGCGTCTTCGCGGAATTCTGCGTGCTCGCGGAGATTTTTTACCGTTTCGCGGAATTTTGCGTAACGCGACTACGCAAATTCCGCCCACCCCTACTTCTCAGCATCCAAGGAGAGGGCAAGTCTGTCCTTCTGGGAGTACTTGGAGAGCCACAGAATGTGGACCAGTGTGCGGAGATGATTTCGGGACGTCCTACCTGGTACAAAACCTACCTGGGAGCAATGGACCAAGGTGGGGATTAACCGCTTAAGACGCATGGCTAAGATTGCCGCTAGCACCTTCACGTTTGTACTGAGTAGGGAGATAGATTTAGGGAGTACCGTATTTAGTGCTCTGTTGGAGAGAACGAACTGGCTCCCTCGGTTCCTGGCTTTCTTATAGGCATCATAAAGGGAGTCAACAGCGTCCACTTGTACCCATCTATAGAATTCCACTGGAAACCCATGTTCCCCGGGGGCTTTGTTGTAGGGGAGGTTGAAGATCGCCTGGGCAATTTCTTCCTTTGTTATTTTGCATGCTAGAAGGACTTGTCCCTCATCATTAAGACAGGGAATACTCAGGCCATCAAAAAAGTGAGTCTCCCTACGGTCATCGACCCCTACTTCTCAGCTGTAAAGCTCTGTGTAGTATTCCGCAAAAGTATTGTCTATGTCCCGTGGGTTCATGAGTAGCTGACCCTTGCACCCTTGAATGGCCGGAATGGCATCATGGCTTCCCTCTGGCGTAGTTGGGTGCCCAAGAGGCGCGCCGCTTTTTCACCCTGTTCATAATGACAGGCTCGGAGATGATGCAACATATATTCAGCTTCACTAGTAAACAAGGAGAACTCCATTTTGGCCTTCTCTAAGCATCTCCTAGAGTGTATAGTTGGGTGAGCAATGTGGTTGTGCATCAGAGAGGCAATACCTCTCTCAAGATTGCCTGTCACTCTCTTCTATGTTTGGTGGCTATCGAGGAGTACCTCATGATTTGACCTCTTACAGTGGCTTTTGCAGCAGCCCATGGTGTTTGAGAAGATGCAAAAGAGCCTTTGTTATCGGCCAGGTTAGTGATCTTGTGGACACTTAGCCACTCCCATTCAGTGGGGATCCTATACCGCAAGACATTAAGACGCCACGGTTTACTGCAGGGGAGGCTCAGGATCCAATCTAGACTCAAGCCTCTGGTAGCATGATCGGAGAGCGCAGATTCAAGAATGGTACTGTTGGGTACCCGTGCTACTACCGCCTGAGTTGTCAGGAAGTGTTCGATTCTGGTCTGCATGCCCTGTACCTGGGAGTTGAAAGTAAAGTCCCTGTCTTCTGGATGCAGTAATCATCAGATGCCAGTCAAGCTGTGACCCTGTCTCTGCCATCTTTCAAATCTAATGGACCTGTCCGGTCCAGGATCATATCAGGGGCTAAATTCCAGTCACCTCCCAACGGTAAACAGCGTTTACTTCGCATGAGATACTTCGCATGCCATTACAACGCGGTCGTTACAACGACCGCGTTGTTAGTTCGCATACCTTTACTACGCAAGTCGGAACAACGACTTGCATTAGGCGGGAGAAGGTGTTGGATTTAAAATCCAACACCTTCCCTAGGGTCCGCACAGACTGGAGTTGGAATAGTAAATTATACTATTCCAACATCCAGCGCCCCCTACTGCAATTCGTTGTTCCGAATTGCGTAGTAAAGGTATGCAAACTAACAACGCGTTCGTTCTAACGACCGCGTTGTAATGGCATGCGTACTAAACGCATGCTAAGTAACGAGTGCTATTCCCTCCCAACAGCTTGTGGGTAGTGCCCAGTTCAGTCAATACACAGTTGATGTGTAGAAAGAAAAGTTTCTTATTCCCAATAGGGGCATAAATGGATCCCACACGAGGGCCCTGCTACCAATCCTGAGCTTAGCCACCACGAAGTGGCGGTCATCAGCTGACCAGGAACGCAGAACCTGACATTGGAGAAACGTCTGCATCAGTATGACTACCCCACAGCGTATAGAGCCAGGTCGCTCAGTAGATATCTTCTGTGACTGCAGCGGAGGCGGCACTTGAACAAGACATGACCCACCCAGCCCCTCTTAAATTTCTCAGATTCAAAATGTCAGGTGGATCTTCTGGAGGAGGGTATATCTGGCCGTTTAGAGGCTAAACATGTGATCCAGCGTGACTAATATAATTTCTTCTCCAGTGGACATAGCATCCAGGTTGGAACCACTCCTTTTCCACAACTATACCAATATGACGGTGGGGCCCATAACACCGCATATACATTCACTCACTCAAATATTCCCTGGATCTCATCCCCTTCTACCTAGGAGAAAAATTAAATGACTGCTGGAAGAGAACGGGATACCTTTTTAAAGTTGACAAGATAACTGTTTAAACATCATACATAATTAGTTTTTATCCTGTCAATTTCTAAAACATCAAGGTATTCCGCTCATTGGTCGATGGACCAACTAGTAGGAATCAGTTGATGGTGATTAAGACCAGCTCAATCACTTTAACATATTAAACATTTTGCATTTATTATTGAGCTAAAGAACCACAGACTCGTAGTTTTAATTATAATAAAGTTTATCTAATTGTTTAAAATGCATAGAAAAGTCTCAATTTTATTAATCAATTAATACATTTATTATCATTATAAGAAATAATACTTCAGAGAATTTATGTATACCCTTTTAGATGGAAAAATAAAAGTTTGTCACAGCAGATCACAGCATAGAACTCCCAAAACTGACTGACTGTCCCGCTAAACAGGCCTCCTCGACGGACCACCTATACAGGTTTCCCGCATCGATCTCGTTCCTTCCCAGTCAGATTTAAAAGCAAAAAGATTAATTAAATTAAAAAGAAAATGGCCTAAAGAAAATAATAGCGATTCTCCAGCGTCAAAGTTCTGTGCTCAAAAATTATGTATGAATAGCGCGCCTCCTACTTAAGAGTAGGTCCTCTTATACCCTATTACTAACTTACTAAACAGAAATGTTTCAATCTTTGGGGGCGAGATTCACGCTAATTGGTCCATTGGAGGGGTGGCAAGCATCTCCACATTGCCCTCCTTGTTCAAACCAGTTCCGAAAATGTTTATAATTTTGTCCTTTCACACGGTTTTAGGACATTACCAATCCGATTGACAGTTCCTCATATGTAACTTCTTTTGTATCTTTATTAAAACAGTTCATTGTTAATTCACGGCTGCATCTTTGGTTCTCATGTATTCTCGCTGAGTCCCTTTTTGGCACCCATCTGGTGGCAGGTCATGGTGACCTTGATCCTTTTTCATTCTGGGCTCTACTTTCAGATCACGTGACCTATTTCTGCAGCTCTCTTCCACTTGGAAGCCATTTTGCACTTGCGCATTTAGCTCATCTGCCTCGGCAGCCATTTTTACAGCGCAGCCTAGCAGGCCCGAACGAACTATTATGAAAACAAACACAATCATAATTAAAACAAAGAAAATAAGCCTTTTCGTTTCCCACCCGTCATTCTACGTACCCCAATTAGGTGTTACCTAGCAAAAGCGACATATAAAGCTATGTTTACTTACAATCCGCATACTTTTGCCACAATACAGTTTACTACATAGCACAAATCATGCAATATTATTTTAATTAGTACGCAAACCATTATGTTATTATTATTTCACATTGACAAGCGTTAGTAGGTTATCTTTTGTACATAGATTGCGGTTACCCCTTATAAAAGATGTCTATAAAAGACGTAAAGTGTTGATTAATCATCAAACAATTAATAGTATTAATTATTAGCATTAATATTAGGGGTTCAAAATTTTCTTATTTACCTTGCTCCATCAACTCCCCCTTTGGTGATTTTTAATATCACCACAACAACCATGTTACACAATTTTACTGATAGCATTGTTTCTTGTCCATTTGCTTCTTGTTAGTTTCACACATCTGTATCCCTTTCATCTTGTCTTTTTGTTCTCTCATACATGCTTTCTTTTAGTTCTTCCAGTTCTATATCACCTAATTCTCGTTCTCTTTCTTTATTTATCTTATTTTCTCTTTTCATTTTGTTTTGTCTTTTTCTCCTTTTAATACATATGATAACAAATTTCAAGAACAACACTACTAAAATTACTACTGTTGCTGATATCAAAACTTTCCCTACAATAGAACTACCTATTTCAGTGAACCATTTTGGTATTGAGGAAAAACTCTTACCAAGCTTCTCCCAAGCACTTTCAACCTCCAGCGGAACAAGTTCTCTGTGCAAATTTGTAATATTCTTTATATACTTTTGTATATTTTCACTTTTATCTGGAATGTAAGTGCAACAATGTTGGACTTTCAGCATTCCACAGACTCCTCCCTCTTTTGCCAAAAGAATATCAAGGGCAAGTCGATTTTGCATTACCATAGCTCTCATGGCAACCATCTCGGTATTTACCATCAAGAACCCTCCAGCAGTATTCGTTGATAAACGATCTACTACTGTGGACAATTTCCGAATTTTAAATGCATTCAAAGATATTCCCACTGCTGGTATCATTGCTCCAAAAATGTCACCCACTATTTCTGAAAAACTTTCCCTTTTTCTACGTATGAATGTTACACCCATTCCGTGTGTTCCTTTTTCTTCTCTATCTACATGAAAGATTTTTGGAAAGACCAGGCCTAAGTAGCAAGACCCATACCAATGGTCCGGCAACCTGTAATAAGCTGTTTCCACAAATATAATAGATCCCTGGAAATATTGGATCTTTTCCTCCTTTGAATCCCCATCCTCCTAAAATTTTATAATTGTCTCGGCAATCACTGGAACCCACGAAATAGTTGTCATACCTAGTTCTATTTCTACTAATGCACAATTTTCCCTGTTGGGGCCAATCTAAAGTCATAGCTGCATTTGTCATTTTCTTATCATTACTTTCTCTTTCAAATGTCCATAGTGGTGTTTTCATCTCTTCCTCTACTACTTTGAAATTTTACTCTTCTGCTTTCTACCATCTCTAAAAATACCTTTTCCTCTTTCTTTAACTCACAAGTAAGGTTATGTTTAACTACATCATCTAATGTCAATTCTTTATTCTCTAGGAAAAATTCACTAAACATCTTTGCCACTTTCACCTTGTTCAATTCAGGAATTATAGGAATTTCTGCAAAAATCTTATTTATGTCAGCATAATAATATTCTAATCTACCTGTTTTATAAAACAAACTAGCTAAAACACTACATGTTATTCCATACGTCAAAGGAAGGTGATGATAGGTCACACCTTCGGAAACAGACGCAGGTAATTGCATACAAACATAACAGTCTCTTACATCCATTGTTTCTACATATTCATATAATAATTTTGTGAAAACGTTCTTCGAAAAATCTGTTATAGATCTATCCTTATGTAACTCTGCACTATCTATTAGTGTTGCTGTATTCTGTATGTTATCTTTCTTTGTGTTGTTCTCTAATATGGACGTTTCTTCTATAGCTAATCTAATTGGAATGGTGATTGCTAAAATAACACAATCTAAAACCCCCGGGTCTATACAAAACAGAGATCAAACTAAGTGTAATAAATCACTATATGATTTGAAGGCATGAAAAATGTATAAATGTGCATTTACAGAACCTAGTAGCTAGTGCCACAGACCTAACTGGGGGCACTTCCCTTTAAGGACGAAATCCCTCACTCACTCTAGGTTTTTCCTCTGGGAGGAGAATCCCATATGATGAAGCATGTCACCTCTGGTGAGTGAGGGATTTCGTCCTTAAAGGAAGTGCCCCAGTTAGGTCTGTGGCACTAGCTATTAGGTTCTGTAAATGCACATTTATACATTTTTCATGCCTTCAAATCATATAGTGATTTATTACACTTAGTTTGATCTCTGTTTTGTATAGACCCGGGGTTTTAGATTGTGTTATGAAACTGTTATGGGGAGCGAACCCTGTGAGGTCTTTAAATTTCCCTAGGACCCTTTGGCGGTGATCCGTCCTATGTTTGGTAGATTGCTAAAATAAGCCATACAAACATTAATAACCCTGTACAAAAGAAACACATTCTACACCATCTACGTAAAAACGCACATCTATTCTCTATGTCTACCATCTTGTTCTACTACCTATGTATATTTTTGTACAGCAAATGTGTCACCACACCTCTGAATGACGTTTCAGCCACTCTACTTTCTCACTTTGTCTCGTTTGGTACTCTCTTTAGTTCTTCTCAGAACTCTTTCTTGTCTTATCCAGGTTTTTATTGTCCAGTCCGGCTTTTCTTTTCAATCTCTTCAAACTTGTTGCACTTCGCTTTCACCCATTTTTTGTAGCTTTGTTCCGGGTTCTCGTGAGTGATTTCTTCTTCCTTAATATCAGTTAGTGCAATGTATAGCCATTCAGGTGACTTATATTTCAAATTAACTTTCTTTACTCTTTTTGTTTTCTGCAATTGTTCTCCACTTTGTTGTTCTTGTTCCTTTTGACTTGTTATCTCATTTACTTGTTCTGCATTATCTTTGTTTATCTTTATGATTTTGTATCTCAATCTCTTGACTTCGTGGGGCCAGTTATCTCCTTTTCTCGGCCTTTTCGGTTCACTTTCTTTTTCTTCTCGTTCAGCTCTCCAAGTTCTTTTTCTTGGTCCTAGTCTCTGTTTTCTCTCTCCTTCACTTTCTTCTGATTCTGTTTCAGACCTTACTTCATTTCCTCTTATTTTTAACTTTATGATTTCACCTTCTTTGTCTTGCTCTTTTTCTTCCTGTGTCTTTTTTGTTTGATCACTTGTTTCTATCCCTCCTCGAAGTTCTTCCGGATTCTCGTTGATCTCTCTATCTGGTTTTATATCTCTCTGTTCATTTGTTTGTGTATCTGTCCCTATTGCTCCTCGGGTGTCTTCCTATTTTTCTATCTCTCTATTTGAATCTATCCCTGCCTTGTCTATTTTGACAATTTCTGTAGGATTTTTACCATAACTTGTGCTTGGCTGTTCACTGTCACTGTCTCTTTGTTCAGTTTCTTCGTTTATGATGTCAATTTTCCATTTATTCTTTAGCTTTTCACCACAATCTGATTGATCTGTGTCAGATGCTGAACTGGTGTCTGATATTTCCAGATGTCGACTTACAGGTCGGTCTTCAAGTTCTGGAACTTTTGCTATTTCAAATTCTTCTTCAGTTGTTAGACTTGTACCTGGGTCTTCCAGATGTCGACTTTCAGGTCGATCTTCAAGTTCTGGAACCCTGTTTGTTTCTTCTTCTGCATCGGATGCTGAACTGGTATCCGATATCTCCAGATGTCGACTTACAGGTCGAGCTTCAGGATCTGGAACCCTGTTAGTGTGGCTGGCATGTACCCAGTTTTTCACTCCTGCACATTTGACTGCAGTTGTCGTTACCAGGATCACCTGTCCTGGTTGGTCCCAGCGAGGAAGCAAACAGTTTCTTCTTCTGTGGACTTTTATGCGGACCCAATCTCCTGGATTCAAATCATGAGCTGGTTTTCTTTCAAGAGTGGTCGCATCCGGTCCAACCTGATGAAACACAGAATGTACCACATCAGCCAATCCTTTGCAATAATCCATCACGAGATCATCAGTTATAGTCAACAGTTTGTTGACAGGTACATGTGCTTGTCTCATTGCTCGTCCCATGATTATCTCGTGGGGACTCAGACCTGTTTTCCTATCAGGTATGCTTCTAATAGTCATCAGCACCAGGGGAAGGGCATCTGGCCATTTCAGTCCTGTGGCTTGACACATTTTTCCTAACCTATTCTTTATTGTTCCATTCACTTGTTCTACCACTCCAGAAGCCTGTGGTCTGTATGCACAGTGCAATTTCTGTTTCATACCAAGAGCTTCACATATCAGTTGAATCAATTCATTTTGAAAATGTGTTCCTCTATCTGTTTCAATCGTTACCGGAAATCCATACCTTGGAATGAATTCTCTCAATAAGAGCTTAGCTACTGTAATCCCATCATTCCTTCTGGTCGGATAGGCTTCCACCCAACGAGAAAACAAACAGACGACCACAAGAACATACCTCAATCTATTGCTTGGGGGCATTTCTATAAAATCCAGTTGAATTCTCGTGAAAGGACCTACCTCTCGTCCTATTGTTCCTAAGCTCACTACTGTTTTCCTTCCTGGATTTATCTGTTGACAGATAAGACATCTTTGACAAAGACTTTCAGCTATGGCTCTGAATTTTGGGTTATACCAGGTTTGTCTAAAAAGTCGGATCATTGCATCTCTTCCAATATGAGCTTGTCCATGGAAAAATCCGTGCCATGTCAGAAATCATGCTATCAGGCATAACTGGTCTTTCATCTCTATAAACCCAAACATCGTCTTCCTCCCTTTTTCTGCATCCTGCTTTTATCCAGTTATCCTTTTCTTCATCATCGGCTGCTTCCTGTAACTTTCTTACCTCATCCCATGTTTCGACAATGTTAGTAAATAGCAAAGGACATGAAACATGCTCTCTTTCTCTTCTTCTGTTCAGTGAGACTACATTTTTGGCACAATACTGAGCTATTTCGTCGGCATAATTATTGCCCACGGTTATGTAGTCTTCCCCATTTTTATGTGCACTGCACTTCACCACGGCAATTTGTCTAGGCAGCTCTATCGCCTCAAGTAATTTCTTCACAAACTCACCATTTCGAATCGGAGTTCCTGCAGACGTCAAGAAACCTCTTTGGGACCAGATCTGCCCAAAATCATGAACCACTCCGAAGCCATACTGGCTATCCGTGATCACTGTGATTCGGACATTCTTTCCCAGTTTGCATGCCTGTATTAGAGCAATCAGCTCAGCCACTTGGGCGGAACGTATCCCTCTCAAACAAGATGCTTCCATTATGGCACCTACTGTACATACAGCATACGCTGCACTCAAAACTCCTTCATTTGTCCTCAAGCATGAGCCATCCACAAACATCACATAATCTGATTCTTTTAAAGGCTCATCTCTGATGTCTGGCCTTGGTTTTGTACAGTATTCAAGTACGTTCAAGCAATCATGATCAATCTCATCTTTGTCTTTCACACTCTCTTCATCCGGCAATGATGTCGAAGGATTCACACTTGTGCATCTGTCAATAGTTACATTGTCTGCACTTAAAATCACTTTTTCGTACCTGGTCAGCCGACTATGTGTCATGTATTGAGTTTTGGTTCTTGTCAAGAGAATTTCGACGGAATGTGGAACATATACCCTCAGTGGGTATCCCATCACAATGCCTTCACTTTGTTCCAGACTCACACAAGTAGCAGCTACTGCTTTCAGACATCCAGGCAACGCCTTTGCTACCGGGTCTAAAAAGGCTGAAAAATATGCAGGTCTTTTCATATTTCCATGTCTTTGCACTAAAACTGAAAATGCACACCCATCTCTCCCACTACAATACAGTTCAAAATCTTTTTCATAGTCAGGCATTCCCAGTGCCGGTGCTTCACACAGTCTCGCTTTTAGTTCTCTGAATGCCTTCATTTCTTCATCATTTAATTCAAATGGATCTTTAACATCCTTTTTTGTCAATCGCTGTAATGGTTTTGCAATTAGCGAAAATCCACTTATCCACTGTCGACAATATCCAACCATTCCCAGGAACATTCTCACCTCTCTTTGCGTCATTGGAGCTCTCATTCCTCGGATAATTTTTATTCTTTCAGTCGTTACCTTTCGCACTCCCTTTTCAATTTTATGACCTAGGTATTGAACTTCCTGTTGACAAAACTGCAATTTGGATGGGGACACCTTATGTCCTCCTCTCGCTAGATGGTTCAGTAAAGCAATGGTGTCAGTAACACATGCTTCTCTGATTTTTGATGCCACTAATAGGTCATCAATGTATTGAACCATCACAGATTTTTCAGGCATTTTTAAATCTTCCAACGATTTCTTTAGGATCTGATTAAAGATCGAGGGACTCTCTGTGTACCCCTGAGGAATTCGGCACCATGCCAAATTACGCTCTCCGAACCTGAACGCAAATAATGGCTGGCTATCTGGATGTAACGAGATAGAGAAAAATGCATGGCACAAATCAATGACAGTGTACCATTCTGCCTCATGTGGAATCTGATACAATATTACAGCAGGGTTTGGTACAATTGGACAACAAGGAACGACAATTTTGTTAACCTTTCGTAAATCTTGCACTATTCTATATGTTCCATTCGGCTTTTTCAGTCCCATTATAGGCGAATTACATGGACTGCTCATTATTTCTTTCAAAATTCCTTATTCAATCATTTTATTTATTACGGGTGTTATTCCTTCAATGATTTCTGGCGTCAATTTATATTGTGGAGTATTTGGGTAATTCGTTCCTTCTTTAACAGAAATTTTAACGGGGTCTACTCCTCTCATTAACCCAATATCTTCACCTGTAAAATCCCACACCTCTTGTTTTACAGTTTCTTTTAACTCAATTGGGATTTTCTCTACATCGAACACAGGAAACAAGTCATTCACTCCTGGTTCTAATTCTGCCATTGTCATTTTATATAATACATCTTCATCTGGTGTCTGAAATACAATCCCATCCGGAGTACAATAGATGGTGCAATTCATTTTGCAAAGTAGATCGCGTCCAAGTAAATTTACAGGACTGCAATCACATATCACAAATCGGTGCATTTCTCTGAATGGTCCAATTTTTACTTCTACTAATTTAGTAAGTGGTGCCTTAATTTGCTGATTTGAGACACCAACGACTTGGATATATTCACCTGAGAGAGGAAGGTTTGGAATTTCCACTGATCTGACAGTAGAACGGGTAGCTCCAGTGTCCACAAGGAATGTTACATCTGCACCATTCACTTCTCCATCCACAAATGGACCTGACTGATCTACCTCTAGAGTTGCGCCAAGTACGCACTCTTCCTCCTCTCCTAGGCACCGTCATAAACTTTCATCTGACTCATTCCCATCCTGTCGCAACCAATACTGCGATATCGCAGCTGCGCGCGGCAATTGTGTTACCTGCTCTCCTCCGTAGAATCCTGTCTCTGCACTGTATCTCTGTGGATTTACACTCTTGGGAAGTGGTGGTTGTGGCACCTGACTCTGCTGAGTAACTACCTGCGGTTGCTGCAGCTGTTGGTAACTCACCTCACTCTGCACCTGTGGATTTAATGATTGATTTTCTGCATTAGCTTTTGGAGGAAATTTACACTCGTTTCTCCAATGCCCTAATTTTCCGCAGTTGTGGCATGGCCACTTTTTCTTTGCTTCTTCTATACTCATTTGGCCTTTCCCTTTACCTATATTCGGTTTGGATTTAGTTTGTCCTGCCTCATTAACCTGATTATTCAGTTGAGCTTCTTGTTTTTCTGCAACTTTCACTTGTGCCCACATTGCTTTCTCCTTTAATTTACGCTGTCTACACTCAATGTCATCACTACAATACTTAGCATACCTCAACACCTCATCCACTGTACTATTTTGCCAGCATATCATATGCTGCTTAATCATTTAGCTTATTTCTGGTTTTAGCCCATAAACAAATCTATATACAAAGTGACTCATGTCCTTCTCATTCAGAGTCTCATAACCACTATACTGTTTGAAGACCAAAAGCAGCCTCTCGTAGTAGGCATGTACAGATTCCTTACTCTCCTGAGTGGTTCTGTCAATTTTTACCCAATCAGTTTCTTTGGGTGGAATTTTGTTTTTCAGGAAAGTAATAACTTGCTCATATTTCCTCATCACCTCGGGTTCTGACGCTCCTGTCTTTGCGTCTCTAGGATATTCTACAGTTGGCCAATCAATGGTGATTTTGCATTCTGTCCATAAATCGGCTGGTACTACAATGTCAAATAACCCATCCAAATCTACCCACAATACCTTCGAAACTTTGACAAACCTTTCCACTTGTCTGTACCATTCTACAGGTTTTTCTCTCAATTTTGGAAAGTCATTTGTAAATGACAACATATCCTGTCTGGTCCAAGGGACATGTACATAACTACCTCCTGGAGTTTCTCTCATGGGATACTCCCTTACAACCGACTCCTTGTCTGTCACCGCAAAAGCTAAAGACGCTTTGTCAGTTGTTCTCTCATTCCTTTTAGTCCACCTGCTTCTCCATCTGTCCACATCACCCCACTTTCTCAGCAAAACAATCAATTCTTTTATCTGTGTTAAACGTCCTGATGTGTTCAGATTTTCTATATCCATTTCACAAAAATCTACCCTATACGGTTTCTGTAAACTCCTGACTTTCACAAATTCCACTCCCAGTTCATTTGCTGTCTCTTCCAATTTGTCATGTAGATTTCTAGCTCTCCAAGTAATGCTCTTGCACAAGAACATAACCTCGTCATCCTGGTATGTTTTCAATTTTTCTGTACCAATGGTCCCTAAAATTAATTCCTCCATATCTATTTTGAGCCTAATTACATCTAATAGTTTTGGTTCTGTCTCTTTCTTTTGCAAATTTCTCATCCATTCATTTAATTCGTCTGGAGTTGGACCTACAGGTGTACTATTTATTTCTATCCAATTTCTATTCCTCTCAGGTGTTTCTGATGCAGACTCAGTTCCCATAGGAATCCTCCTCATCTCACTCTCGTTTACTGTCAGGTTAGTAGGTGGGCTCGGTCTATATGAACTGACCAAATTTCTTGCCCTTTCATTTTCTAATTCCATCCCTTCTCTCATTCTTTACAAATTTGAGCTCAAGGGGTTGACTAGGGAATGTTCATCTATTTTCTGGTTCTCAAAAACTGGTATTACTGGTCCTATTGTTACTGGTACAGTCACAGCCTCCATGTTCATTGTTAACTCTCTTATTTTCTCGGTTAATTCTTTGGTAGTTTTTGCTAACTCGGCTGCATTGTCGCTGTCACATTTTTCACTTTGTGGAGTTTTTAACTGTTCATTTGACCTATTTATCTCGTATCTTCGTTCTGGACTTTTATTCCTCCCAGTTTCCATTGGCGGTGCATTGGGTGTCACCACCGCAGAATTCTGTTGATATGGAGGTGGGTTTCTGTTTAAAATATCTTCCAGCAATTCATCCTCTGTCTCGCTACCTCCGTACCTGTACCTTTCTGTAACTGCATGTTTCTTTTTCTCTACACACTTCTTTCCTGTACCTTCTTCAACTGTAAAAGCTGGAAACAAACCTTCTGTCATATTTGCATATCTCCAACGCTTCATTCTTTCCTCATGATTCACTCCCCACAACCTTCCAGGAACAAAGCCATGATTCTTTGCACCTCTGTACCTTTCTCGTTCATACATCTCGTCTTCCCATTCACCTAACGCTTCAAACTGTGTCGGTCTAGGTCTTGGCTCAAGCTTCGTCATCTTTTCTCTCAAATTTCGAAGTACCGCTATGCTAAACTATCCGTTCTCTGGAAAAGCCAATACTCCATCATTCTGAGTATATTTTGTCCAATTTTCTAACCAAATGCAAGTATGATAACCGTATTTCAGCATCATATGCGAAGCAGGTGTTTTCGTCGGAGGAATTACTTGTCCCTCTCTAGTTACTACCTTCTTGCCTTTCTTAAAGAAGTTCCAAATTTTCGCCATCCATGACGGTTTCTCTCTACCATATTCATAATAAGCCATTTTTCACGATTTCTTTCCCTTCTGCAAGCTCGTAACTCTGCTCTGATCTCTATGTGCTATTCGGACCTATCCCAGCGCGTCTCACACCAACGCACCAATCAGGGCGTTTTCCGTGTTTCTATTGCACTGGCCAATCCCAGCGCGGCCTTTTGTCTACGTCAGTTCTGCTCCTGACCCCTCCTTTACAAAATTTATCGGCAATTCTTTTTCTTGACTAAATCTTATTAGTTACAACATAAAACACATTTCCATTGTCTGTTTTCGCTAAACAAAAGTGATAGTTTACTCTATCGTACAAGAATACAGTTTTGTTCTATAAGTGTAGCACTTCCCTCTACCTTACCCTTCTTTCAAGCAAGGGGTAAACCCGTTTCTCTGGGGATAAAACACATGTGGAGACTACACTGCTCCTGAGAATTAAGGCCAGAGTTTCACAAGAAAACCGATTGCTATTTCACTCATACACGTTTTATACAGAAAATGTCCCTACCATAACACAACCTGTGTTATCACCAATTTGAAAACTCAGACAATGCACTATTCCATGTGACTTCTCTTGCCACACGTGTCCACTTCCTACTTCCCGGAAGCTTCAAAATGTCCGACTTACAAATAACATAATACGACTCAACATAAAGTGTTAAACATAAAAATAATCAATAATCACCAAACTAATCTATAGTAACCATAACTCTGCTACCAAGAAATCTGATCCAGCGCGACTAATATAACTTCTTCTCCTGTGGACATAGCATCCAGGTTGGAAACACTTCTTTTCCACAACTATACCAATATGACGGTGGGGCCCATAACACCGCATATACATTCACTCACTCAAATATTCCCTGGATCTCATCCCCTTCTACCTAGGAGAAAAATGTAATGACTGCTGGAAGAGAACGGGATACCTTTTTAAAGTTGACAAGATAACTGTTTAAACATCATACATAATTAGTTTTTATCCTGTCAATTTCTAAAACATCAAGGTATTCCGCTCATTGGTCTATGGACCAACTAGTAGGAATCAGTTGATGGTGATTAAGACCAGCTCAATCACTTTAACATATTAAACATTTTGCATTTATTATTGAGCTAAAGAACCACAGACTCGTAGTTTTAATTATAATAAAGTTTATCTAATTGTTTAAAATGCATAGAAAAGTCTCAATTTTATTAATCAATTAATACATTTATTATCATTATAAGAAATAATACTTCAGAGAATTTATGCTTACCCTTTTAGATGGAAAAATAAAAGTTCGTCACAGCAGATCACACCATAGAACTCCCAAAACTGACTGACTGTCCCGCTAAACAGGCCTCCTCGACGGACCACCAATACAGGTTTCCCGCATCAATCTCGTTCCTTCCCAGTCAGATTTAAAAGCAAAAAGATTAATTAAATTAAAAAGAAAATGGCCTAAAGAAAATAATAGCGATTCTCCAGCGTCAAAGTTCTGTGCTCAAAAATTATGTATGAATAGCGCGCCTCCTACTTAAGAGTAGGTCCTCTTATACCCTATTACTAACTTACTAAACAGAAATGTTTCAATCTTTGGGGGCGAGATTCACGCTAATTGGTCCATTGGAGGGGTGGCAAGCATCTCCTTATTGCCCTCCTTGTTCAAACCAGTTCCGAAAATGTTTATAATTATGTCCTTTCACACGGTTTTAGGACATTACCAATCCGATTGACAGTTCCTCATATGTAACTTCTTTTGTATCTTTATTAAAACAGTTCATTGTTAATTCACGGCTGCATCTTTGGTTCTCATGTATTCTCGCTGAGTCCCTTTTTGGCACCCATCTGGTGGCAGGTCATGGTGACCTTGATCCTTTTTCATTCTGGGCTCTACTTTCAGATCACGTGACATATTTCTGCAGCTCTCTTCCACTTGGAAGCCATTTTGCACTTGCGCGTTTAGCTCATCTGCCTCGGCAGCCATTTTTACAGCTCGGCCTAGCAGGCCCGAACGAACTATTATGAAAACAAACACAATCATAATTAAAACAAAGAAAATAAGCCTTTTCGTTTCCCACCCGTCATTCTATGTACCCCAATTAGGTGTTACCTAGCAAAAGCGACATATAAAGCTATGTTTACTTACCATCCGCATACTTTTGCCACAATACAGTTTACTACATAGCACAAATCCTGCAATATTATTTTAATTAGTACGCAAACCATTATGTTATTATTATTTCACGTTGACAAGCGTTAGTAGGTTATCTTTTGTACATAGATTGCGGTTACCCCTTATAAAAGATGTCTATAAAAGACGTAAAGTGTTGATTAATCATCAAACAATTAATAGTATTAATTATTAGCATTAATATTAGGGGTTCAAAACTTTCTTATTTACCTTGCTCCATCACATGGAAGAATTTTCTTCCTCTTGATAAAACTCATCACACCATTTACGTACAAAGAGACGATTTGAAAAGGTTGGGCTGCCAATGCGAGGGGTGGGGTGACAGGTGAGAAGCGGGAGATGTGAAAAGAAGCATGAGATGGGGAGTGGGGAAGAGTAGTCTTCTTGGAGTTGAGGAGCTGGGGTAGGGAGTAGGATAAAGTAGCAAACTAGCCACGGGCTAGAAGGGGCCATGGGATGCTATTGTTGGTGGGTCTAAACCTCAGGCTCAGGGCCAAGTACTGCTGTTAAAGCAAGAGAACATCCGGCAGTATTGATAAAGATTGGCCCACAAGAGTTGGGGGGGGGGCGGGTGGGGATGTCCCAGCAAGGATTCTGCAAGTGGACGAGGGCTCAAGGTCAAAGGGAAAGAAAAAAGAGGACAAGTGGGTGTGGAGGGGGATTTTGGGGGGGATTTGGCCGCTCACCGCAGTGGGGGGATCAATCACTAGAGAAGGGTGGAAAAAAGACAAAAAGACTGCCAAGACCCCTACAATAAACAACAACAAAAATCTATGAAAAAACTGTGAAAGAACAGAACACTGAGACCAGGTCTGCAAAGTCTCTCAGAAGGGTACTCGTCTATGCCCATAAGGTTGTATCAGAAGTATGGGTCTCAGGTCCGGCAGCAGGCTATGGCAAAGGTTTCAATGGCGACTTATCCCTAGTTAGGCCTGGGCGTTGAACTCCGCTCCGTTCGTGGAGTTTGCGGAGTTTTCTGCACTCCGCGGAGCTCGCGGAGTGCAAGAAAACCCCGCTTTGCGTAGTGCCACGGAGTTTTTTCCCCGCTCGCGAACGGTAAGTTCGCGAGCGCGAGCTGCAGCTCGGGTAGAATTTCTACCTGAGCTGCAGAAAGACCAGAGCGAACAGCAGTTCGCACAACACTCCGCCACTTGCGGAACTTCGCGGGTTTTTTTTTAACTTCGCGAAGTTCCACGTGGCAAAACTCCGCGAACTACGCCCAGGCTTATCCCTGGTATGCTCTTGTGTGAGTTCTTCCACACAGCAGACTGCTCTTTCCTTGTCAAAGGACTTTTGAAAGGCCCACTCTGGTAGCCTGCCAGTGCGTTGTGATGACTGTCTGCCTCGTGGCAAAGGGTTGGCCGGTGGAGGTCGAGTGAGGTCCATATGCCAGTCGTCCAGGCATTCTAGAAAGTGGGCCCAATCATCCGGGTCAGTGTAGTTCTTGGCGTTAGCATACATGGTTATCCACATTGTAGCCAGTTCAGCAGTCCGTATTTGATGTTCCATTTCCAGAGTCGTGGTCGAAGTTGCAGAAAGACTTTCGGATTGGCGTTGGTTCGGTGGGAGACATCCGCAGCGATCTGCACTTTGAGACCATCCAGGTCATAAGGGCCATGACGCTTGGCAGTAGACAGGAACTGGGATGCTTGTTCATGATGGAGGAAGCAGGTTATAATCGAGCGCAGCTTTGCTAGGTTGGTGTCAGACAGTATTCTGGAGCAGATCCTATTGGCTCTCTGGATTTTGGGTGGATGGGTGAAAATCAGACCAGGCAAACATGGCAGGATATCTGTCAGTAGATTCCTGACATCAGTATTCAATTCCATTTTCCCCGGGATGCCATTGAAATGGACATTGTTGCACTGTGCCCAGTCTTCCAGATGAATCACTTTTTGCTTAAGATGCCGGATGTCCAGGCCCAAAAAGTCAGCACCATCCAGCCGCTCCTCCACAAGCATCACCCCCTTATCCAACTTGTCCATTTTAGAGTGAAAGAGGGACACATCGGCCTGCAGAGTCTTCTTCTCCGATGCGAGGTCCGAGATCTTGGCATTCATGGACCCCAGTCAGGCACCAACCGCTGAAAACTCCTTCGAGATGGGCTATTAAAAGGCAGCAGGATGACACATTAGGGGCCAAACTATTCTATGATGTAAAGAACAATGACAACGTGCGTTTTTGGAATTATACATGTACTGTGTCTCCGTGTCCCCATTTGTGAACCAGTGCTGTGCCTGTAGCCTACCTGCGTGCCTGCGGCGGAGCGGGCACGACATTTGGGAAGGGCAATATTAAAATGATTGATCTTAAATATAATTGCAATAACCACCACTTGTTACCATAAATCCTTTGCCCAACGGAATTCGCTTTTAATGTTTTCATTTTTACATTACATTTCGGTTCTTCTGAAATAAACAGTTTATTCCAAAATCCCAGGGTACGTACTGGGCTGTGGAGGACCAAGATGTCAAATTAGTTTCCTTTCTAATAACGTGGGCCATGGAGCATTTTGCTAAGGACAATAAACTTTTTAGACAGCGTTCTTCCTCCTTTTCCTAATTTAGATAACCACTCAAGCATAGCTGCCAAGATTTCAGATTGCTTATGTGTGACATTTTCATAATTTCAGTGTAATTATGAGTGACATTCAATAACTATGAGTGGCACTGTTAGAAATGGGATTTTTGGTAGGCAAGGGCATGTGCCAAAGCCAGGCAGAAATCACCACTCTAGTCAGGATAAGGGAGTTACACTCCTAAAATAACCCCTGCTCACCCCCTTGGTAGCTTGGCACGAGCAGTCAGGCTTATCTTAGAGGCAGTGTGTAAAGCATTTGCACATAACCAACAGTAATACAGTGTAAGCACTACAAAAGGACACCACACCAGTTTAGAAATATATCCAATATTTTTATATACTTAAGACAAGACCAAAAACGATAAAAATCCACAATACAGTACTTAAAAATCATCAGTTATCAAAATATGCTTGAAAAACAGTTCCTTGATGTCGATAGCTTCGTCCGGGGCTATCAGGGCGTCGTGAACAAACAAATCCAAACAGTTCTGGCTGACCGCAGCGTCTCGGGCCAGCTACGGTGTCGGGAAGACCCGCAAACAGTACCTTTTAGAAATGCAGGGCATCGGTGACCTCTCGTTGAGCTTCCGAAAGCACAGCGTCTGCAGGCGGCGGTTCCGGAGGTCGGTGCAGGAGTCTTCGGGGCCCTCGAAGTCACACGCGTTGCAGATCGAACTCCTCTCTGTTGAAGTCAGGAGCGCTGGCGTCGGTAGGCATCTGGTGCTGCGGTGCAAAGTGCAGCGGTGCGGCGTGCGGTGCCCTCAGGTCGCGGTGTGAGCAGCGGCTCGGTGGCGGCATCAGATGGAGTCGTCGGTGAGACCAGGGTCGCGGTGCGACGTGAATGCGGTGCTCGTCGCGGTGCTGGCAGGTTGCGGTGCAAGCAGCGGCGTCGTCGTTGCTGAAGCGCTGTCGTCGGCTGACGAACGGGAGTCGATGGCGCCGGCATCGGTAGGCCAAGGCTGCGGTGCGGGATGAGGGCGGTGCATCGTGTAACTTTACGAGCGGTGCCCTCGAACCACGGTGCAAGCAGCGGCGTGGATTTTGGCATGGAGCGGCGTCGTCGGGGATACCAAGGCGTCGTCGTGAAGCGAGGCGGTGCGGAGTGCAGTGCCCACAGGTCGCCGTGTGAGCAGCGGCTCGGTGGCGGCATCAGCAGGCATCGTCGGTGAGACCAGGGTCGCGTTGCGGCGTTGCGGCGGTGCCCTCTGCGGTGCCTTCAGGATACGGAGTCGGCAGCGTCGTCGTCGGGTTGCTTCTTCTTCTGTTGCAGCACAAAATACACAGTCCCCAGTGCTGAGGGCAGAAGAGCTTGAAGTCTTTGATGTTCCTGAGACTTCTTGAACAGGGGGCAAGCTCTACATCAAGCCCTTGGAGAAACTCACAAAAGTAGATTGCAGAAAGTTCAGTCCAGTCCTTTCACTGCCCAAGACAGAAGCAGCCACTGCAGGCCAACACAGCAAAGCACACAGCAATGTGGTAGTTCCTCCTCACAGCTTCTCCAGCTCTTCTTCTTGGCAGTCTTCTTGGTCCAAAAAAATTCTAAAGTTCAGGGGTCTAGGCTCCAATATTTATATCCCAAAATCCTTTGATCTCTTAGGCAGAGAGTGTCTGTGCCCAGCCAGAACCAGTTCTGCCTTCTCTGGTGTGACTTCCTGGCAGGAGGTGGAGACGGCATGGTCAGAGGCAGACCAGGCCCTTTGAGGTGTAAGGAAATCTCCTCCCCCTTCCCCAATTGCAGCCCAGGTCTATTCAGCCCTTTCCTGACCCACCTAGACTATCTGGAGCCACTCCTGCTCCCCAGCCTTCTGTCATCTAAAACCCAGACAGGTAATCCACATTCCAGCAGAGGCACACGGGATGACTGAGCAAGAAAATACCTACTTTCTAAAAGTGGTATTTTCAAACACAGAATGTAAAAATCACCTTCACTAAAAGATGCATCTTTAGATTCTGAGTTCAGGCATACTAAACTTTATTTTCCTCCCTAATTCCCCGGGCCAGTTATGTTTATAAGATGTTATAAACAAACTCCCCATTCAGTCCTATGGGGAACAGGTAGCCTTGCAATAGCGAAAAATGAAATTGGCCATAATTCACTATCAGGACATGCCACACACACCAGGGCATGTCCTACCTTTCACATACACTGCACCCGGCCCACAGGGTACCTTGGGCCTACCTTAGGGGTGGCTGACATGTAAGAAAAGGGAAGGTGAGGGACTGGCAAGTGTGTGCACTGGCCAAATCGACATGGCAGTTACAAACTGCGCGCAGACTCCGCAATGGCGGGTCTGAGTTACCTTTTCAGGGCTACTCACGTGGGTGGCACAATCAGTGCTGCAGGCCCGCTAGTAGCATTTGATTCACAGGCCCTGGCACACACAGTGCACTTTACTAGGGACTAACAAGTAAATCAAATATCCAATCATGGAAACACCAATCCATAACACAATTTACCACAGGAGCACTTGCACTTTACCACTGATCAGCAGTGAGAAAAGTGCGCAGAAACACTACGCCAGCAAAAACAGTCAAAACCGGGAGGTCAAAAAGCAAAAACTCATGGGAAACACGCCAAAAGATGCCAAGTCTAACAGGCACTTTCTCGAAAACAATATAATGTCACCCACACTTAGTAGTAGCATGGCATAGCTGACAAGTCGTATGATTCCATAAGTGTGACATTTCTGTGTTTTCATTGTTTATGTGTGACATTTGATTGCCATACGTGTGACACTTTGAGTGATATTTTATGGTGAGTGTAGTCAAGCAGTTTTGTCCATTTAATAAGTGCATGTTCCTAGCACCACCCTGTACACACAATGAACATAAATGCAGCCCAGCTAAGTTGCGTTGATATGCCTATGATGGGCCAAAATGTATTGACTGTAGTGTGAGATATACCAGCTCCTGCATATTAATGCAATTCACAAGGCTGTTTTAAAACATGTTTATATTCATTGACACTAATAAGGCATGTGATCTCATGCATTGACGACGTTCTAAACCAGCATTTAATGTAGCCAACTGACACAGTTTATAGGTAATCAGTTGGACTGCAAAGTTAGAACTGGCAGAACATGTAAATCACATAAGAGAAGGCTATTTGGCAACCACTGCCTGGCCTACAAACACGAAACCCTGTTTCTCATTCAATTGCATTTCCCACCTGCAGGAGGAGGAATTTCAGATATGTAATTTTTTTTTCATTTACTTAAATTGGACCTGCAAACATCAATGTATTGGATTTATTTTGTCATGCACCCACTACAGTCTCAAGTGTTAAGCTGCCCCAACTACTTGGCCCCAATACTCTTACCAGCAGCTGCAACATAGTTTTGGAACACTCTCATGCCTGGTCCTGTAAGAGCCCTCTTCTCAGGTGCTTATGTAATCTTGCCCACGTGTTAGCAGAGCTCTTATGGATGTTTTGACCAACGGAGCTGGCTGCCACTTGGTGTCACTGTCTGATAGCTAATTAAAACAAGCATTTGCAATGTAATAGGTCTCGCATTTGATATAGTTTGAGCTATTGGCATTGTGAATGACAATGCCTTTTATTTCTGTGTTTTAAAAACCTGCAAGCGCTGCATAAACATGCACTTTATTCTTATAGTACTTGCTTATGAGAAGCAAGGCTGGTAGTAAAAGAGGCGTCTGGTAAGCAAGGACTATAAGTACGAAGTGCGTGTTTACACACCGCTTGCAGGTTTTCAAAACTTAAATGGGATGCCGCTGGGTTGGTCCCGTGCACCTGCAGTCAATTAGTTGAAATTGGCTTGCAGCTGGCAGTGTCTTACATCAGCTTTTAGGGAATGTGGATTCTTCCCCAATGCATAGAAAAACGCAAAATAACCGGGGAGTGAGGAAAATACACTCTACGTAAATGTAAGGGCACAATGTCATCAAATTTCTTGCAACAGTGTTATCAAAATCAGTCAAATGTACACATATATTACAGTTTAATAAAATATGTTACGAAATCATATGCATTAAGTATACAGTCTGTCCGTGGTAGGGTTGGATAGCTATTAGCCGCAAATGTACACATATATTACAGTTTAATAAAATATGTTACGAAATCATAAGTATTAAGTGTACAGTCTGTCATGGACCTGTGGTTTGTCTCGAACAGATCACGGTCTATTCTGCATTCAGTGTGAGATAACCAATGTCAGCAAATCTGCACATAATATACATTTTTAATAGAATCATAAGATGAGAAATTGTGGAAAGAGACAGGGAAAATCATAATGCTAAAATTCAGCCAGTTGGATCTGGGGTCCAATCCTAGTTCACAGTGCATGTGTGGACCGATAAGATATGCTGTCACATATAGTGTTATCCTAAAAGGTTCAGGGTAATGTCTAGAATTGAACCTGCAGTTAGCAGCATATTAAATGATAACTCAATGCAAAACAGATAATTTATGATTAAATGCCCTGCAGCTCCAGGCGTGTACATATGCTACCTTTCTAGAATAAAGTGCATCATCAATTCATGCGCATGCGGTTTGGCAAAGGGAATTACAGTTTGATGTGCGGTCCTTATTGTAAATTCTCACTTGGTTTTCTGACAGCAAGCAGAATCATATAATGACTGTACAGTTGACAATAATTCATATGATACAAAAAGTTATAAAAAATGTAAGGTCATGTCAAGGTAGGTACCGTCTCTCTTTGCCATTGTCTTTCTAAATATGATTGATGTATTAAGTTGTACAGTTGTGTAGGGGGTTGTCAGAAGGACATTAATATGTATAGAAGACTACAGATTGAGACTGTGATAATCCAATGGGTGCGTGTGGGATCATCTCCTAACTAGGAGGCCAAGCTGTCTACTGGTTTCTTTCAGTTCATTCAGATCATTATTCACAGTGTCAAGCAAGTGGGTCCACCTGCATTCTTTGAAATTAAGTGATGCAGTCAGGTCACCTGCCCTCAAGTGCGGAAGGACCCTCTCGAGAACCCACTACCTGAGGTCTTCTGTTTGATGGTTCTTTTCTAGGAAGTGTTCTATCAGGGGTGCTCCCTGGGATTTGCAGCGCAGTCTGCTGCAATGCTGTAGAATTGTACTCTTGACTTTCTGTGTGGTCTGCCCGATGTAGAGTTTGTCACAGGGACACTTCACTGCATAAATGTTGTTGTTACTGTTGCAGTTGGTCTGGTGTGTGAGTTGAAATAATCGTCCTTGATGGGTGAAGGTGGCACCTTCGACTGTGAGTTTGCATGCCTTACATCTGCTGTATTTGAAGTGGCCTATGAGTGCTGGTAATTGTAGTTGTGTCCTGATGTCAGGAGGACTTGGTGGTGCCAGATATGCGCTAACAATGTGGTTGCGTACATTTTTCACTCTTTTGAAGGCAAAGACAGGATCACGTGCGGTTTTGATTTCAGAAGCCACCAGGTTCCAATATTTTTTGATGATTTTCTTGATTTCCTGGCTTTTTGTGTTAAATGTAGTCACACAGACTAGTTTCTCTTCCATTTCCGTTTTAGTTCTTACTTCCAGTAGGGTTTCTCTGGGACAGTACCAGGCCCTCTTGCTTGCGCGATTCAACAAGCCTTTCGGGTAGCCCCTCTTTCATGCATGTGATCAGGATGTCGGTCTCCTTGAAGAAGTCTGATCTGCGTGAGAAATTCCTCCTCAGCCTGAGGAACTGTCCGTACGGTAAATTATCCCGAGGCTCCTTGGATGGTGTGAGGAGTATTTCAGTAGGGTATTATGCTCTGTTTCTTTTCTGTAAAGGGTGGTATAGATTAGCCCAGCTTCAACCTTGATGTAAAGGTTGAAACAGATGGAAACAGATGGATTCTCTACCGTGATTCATGGTAAACTGGATATCAGGTGATCTTTCATTGAGCCAGTTACAGAAGTCAATCAAGTTTTATTCGGTCCCCTTCCAGACCATGATGACATCGTCAATATACCGCTTCTAAAGGGTGATATTGTCAATGTAAGGATTGTTTGTGTCGTATATGTACTTGTCCTCATATTGATCCATATACAGGTTCTGGTACATTCCAACGAACCACTGCCAGAGTGGGTCGAGTCTCACAGTCATCCTTCTCCAGGTTTCTCCCCAAAGCTTTGGATGCCATCATCAGCCTGACACCACAGCATCTACACTTCCCCAACACTGCAGAGGAACAACTGGAGAACAAACAAGGCTTCTATGACATTGCTGGTTTTCCACATCTGTTGGGGGCAATTGACTGCACCCACGTCCTACTTGTGCCTCCTGCGGACACTGCACACATATACAGGAACAGGAAGCACACACACTCCATGAACGTTCAGGCAATTGTGGACCACCTGGGCCTGTTCATCAATGTCGTTGCCAAGTTCCCTGGGAGTGTGAATGACTCATATATATTTCGCCAGTCGGTTATTAACCAGCGGTTTGAGAATGGCACTTATGGAAATAGACTGCTTGTTGGTAAGTACAAACTGAACACACCACACACCTCAAGTACACAAGCATGTAGCTCAAATATGAGACAATGTACAGTTAGCAAATGTAATCCGACATACCTTGAAACAGGTCCAAACAATGCACACAACCACACACCGCAAATCAATCAAGACATGTGGAACACAGCCCAACCAGGGAAGAGCCATGAAAATATCACACATACCACTATGGCATTCTTGAAATATAGACTTCGCAGAACTCATCAGACACAAATTTCAATTATCCAATGCAGTTCATTAGACAGAATATATGATACTGCTGTGCCACATACATGTTGAATACAACATGCACCATATGTACAAATAGATGACAGATCATCCTGCTCTCACTTGTGAAAGTGCACAATTTGCTGACATGCAAAAACACAGTCAGCCATGCCCCATGTAGTGGGTGTACATGCATCATGGCTCTGCAAGTAGCGACGGATGAAGGGAGCACCAACTGACCACAAATAAAAACAAAAGTTGTTTCGTACATCAGTCTGTGTTGTTGCTGAAAGGAGCATGCATAGGAAGAGCATACAAACTATCCATATCACAACCCCAACACATGTCGTACACACGCATGTCTCCCCTGGTGAGGTGTAGCAATCTGATGGCCACAATCCAAATTCAGAATATGTGTTGTCTGTGAACAGACACACACGTGTACATTGACATGTCGCACCACAACATGCATACATGCAGAGTCTAAGTCAAACCATGCACAAGTACATCAATGCATATGTTTGTTTGTTTGTTCGTTTAAATCTTTATTCGACTATCAAAAGAGGTAGCCATAAAAGTACAAATATAATACATTTAACAAAGACAGATTAAAAAGGCAGGTGCTATCACAATTACAAAAACATTTCATTTCTTGTGTTATATCAAGACATTTTTTCACGTTATTTGGGCTTCAAAATAGACATGATGTTATTATTACTTAGAGAAAAATCAACAACGGTGTCAATAAAATCAAATCAGGTTTTTTCTACTATATTCTGATGTTTTTCCTCAAGTTAGTTGATTTCAGTATAAACAGTGCAACGCTGTAGCATATCAGGGGGTCACCTAGTGTCACCAGGAGTTTCATTGCTACTTTGTGTGACCTAATATTACGGGTGACAAACAGTGGTTTGAGAGAAAAACGTCTAAGATTCTGATAAAAGTTGCGAAACAACATAAAAAGTGCAATGTGCTCTGTTTACTTTTATTATCACACGGACAAGGTACCTCATCAGGCGTATTGATCCTCATTTTAGGGAATGCTACAAGATGATGGACGATGCCACATCTCAATCTTAATAGCACAAAACGGTGCCGGGCATAGGTCATATATGTCAAATAATTATTGGCATCCGCCTCTAAATTGTATGATCTGTACAAAGCAACGGTAGTTTTATTCCTCTCAGCCTTAGATCTCAGATCCGACCTATATTGTGAATAGGTGTCTCTGATCTCCTTCTTTGTGTAGGGCAATATTTTCGATGTTTCTGACCATATTGATGTTTTGTACACATTTTCTAGAGAAGAATCGATATATAGTAACCACGGAATATTTAATACATTGTGCAATTTAAGACAATCTAAAATAATCGATTTGGTAAAAACAGTTTCTTCCCTTTTCCAAATTGAGTCCCATAATAACAGTGGTCTGGCCATTAAGAGATCTAAAAACTGGAGAGCCACCTCATGATGTGCAATTGTATTTGGAGCAGATGTGGGTAAATATAACAAACGTTTCAAAAACAAATTTTCTTGCGTTTGCAGTGCCTTGCTATTTGCATGGCCCCAAAGCCCTGCTCCATAAAGAGCTATACTTGCCCCTTTAGCTTTATATATCGCTACCATCTCATTAGTTGGTCGATTCCCCAGTTTGGAAGAAAATTTAAAAATTCCCTGAGTTGCCCTGCTCATTTTCGCTCTGGTGTTCAGAATATGTTGTGCCCAAGAGCCATTATCCGCAAATAAAATGCCAAGATAACAAAAGGAGTTGACAGTATTGATAGGGCTATTCTCGATGAAAAAAGTTTTAAGGGGTTTAGGCCCACAGATCATGGTATATGTTTTGGATTTATTTATAACCATTTTCCTTTGCGTCATAAAAGTTGAGAATGCATCCATCAGACTCTGGAGGCCTACCGAAGTTCTTGCTAGTAATACAGCGTCATCCGCATAGAGTAAAACGGGTATAGGACGACCTGCTACCCTGGGGGCATCGGCCTGTATTGTCTGCAGATGGTTATCTATCCCATTGATGAATAGGGAAAATAGTATAGGTGCTAAAATGCATCCTTGCCGGATCCCCCGCCCCACTTTGAATTTAGATGAACATTCCCCCTGGGGGCCAAAACAAACTTGGCTGGTTAGATTCTCGTATAAACGAGAAAGAAACCCAACAATCGCCTTTGGGGCTCCCATACAGATTAGGGTTGGCCACAGTAGGTTATGATCCACCAGGTCAAATGCACTACTTAAATCAGCAAAGCATAAATATATGTTGCCTGCCTTTGCCATAGTATACTTGCCGATAAGTAGCTCTAGATTTATGCATTGCTCTATGGTCCCTAATAGTTTTCTGAACCCAAACTGTGCCGGGCTTAAAATCGAGTACTCAGATGCCCATTTCTCGAGTCTTAGCAGCAGGACCCTGCTCATCACTTTTAAGGCAGTATCTATGAGTGAGATTGGGCGATAATTTCCGGGATCCATTTTATCCCCTTTTTAGGTCTCGCCTAGGCAGCGCTTGCGCTGTCTCGTTGAGACACGCAGTATATACTATAGCGGGGAAGCTTCGTTTAAGCTCCGCCCACTCTCCGTCCATCTTTTGGATTGGCTTAGATCCTAAATGCTGCCTTTTGATTGGTTTTAGGCTTGTTAGTCCCTCCTCCTTACGGCCATGTCGTCACTTGTATCCTTCCCCGGCTATTGGCCCCTTTACTACAACATTATTTTTTCCCTGTCTCCCCCGCCCCTCCCACAGTCTGTGACTTCTCGGCCCCCCGCATCCCCCCACTCCCGTTCGTGCCGTCTCGCCCCGCACTCCCGTTTCCAATGCAATAGGTCTCGGGTAAATACGAGTCCTATTGCATTGCAAATGCTTGTTTAAATTGTGAGCACCAGCACTATTTTCTCCCCCTGCCTCCCACAATTCCTCCCACCCCTCGCAGCTTCTTTTCTTAGCCCTCTGCTCCTTGAAACATGCGGTTTTACAGTACAGGCTGAAATATTGAGCTATGCAGCGCCGTACGTTGTTTAAAATTTACATCATTATTTTAATTAAGCAGCTAATATTATTACATATTCGCTGTCTAGTTAAGTAACAAAAATCTGTCTGTTATAAGTAGAGAAGAGCAGGGAGATCGGTTTCTATTTTCAAACATATTCCTGTCAAAGATGCAGATTATAATTCCGGTACATACTACCAGTAGCTTGCCTTTTAGAAATGGCCGTCGCTTTAACTTTGCCCGGTTACGTCCTTTGTCTGTTTCTCTGACAGGAAGCTGGGTGTCTAGTCAGGCATTGACGTATGAGCATTTCCTGTTGTTGCGAGTAGCGACCAGAGTGGCGGCAGCAACATGGCAACAACAGTGGTGAGTATACATTTGTGTGTGAAATACTGTCTTTAGTGTATTAACCCCCTCTACGTGGGACTAAGACTTGGTGGCCATCCTTTTCGGGAGTTCCCTCCTCATTCTCCTGCTATCAGTGTAAGAAATGTGAGTGCCTTATTCAACAACTTCCTGTTTTTCATTCCGCAAAAGAACAAAGCGACCTCCATTTGCTTTTTGCTTTTGAAAACCGTTCTTAGTAATCTGCGTTTTCTGACTCCCGAAGACAAGAAACATGTCATTCGGACTGCCATCTCTTCCAGGCAGTGGTGATGGCCTCTGCTTGAATCTGCCTAAACTGCTTATTCCTTGTCTTGTGTTGGTCTCGTGTACATGGTTACCCATTTATGTTTATTTTCATCAGCATGTCCGCCGAAATATTTGCGCCACAGATAAACATGTAATCATTTGGCCCATGTCATTGTTTAAAAATATCAGCACGATGCCCTGGGTGTGCCATGCACTTATATGCCTCTTCTAGCTCCTGTGATACCGGCTTGCCCCCAGTAACCGCACTAGGAGCAATAGATTGGGGGCTCCCTGGCCCACACACTGCACGGTGCCACCAAATATTTCTAGCCATTTTTTCACAACATGTCTCGTACTTTTTACGCTAAATTAAGAGACATGCAGAATACTCCCGCATTGTGGTCTTTTGGCTGTCGCCTAATATTTGTATACACTGGTGGGAATGCTAGCTTCAAATCTACGCTCGCCAATGACAAACTGGGGCCATCTGGGCCCTTTTAAAAAAAATATAAATGCAGACTACCTCTTGTTAAATAGTTCTTGGACATGACTTGGGCAATTATGCACAGTGAGCAAGCTTATTTTATTTTAAAGGTTTTATATAGCGCTGGCTAGACCCGGAGGTATCAGAGCACTTTACATGAGTATCAGACCATAGTTGTAGGTTACATCGTTATAAAGGTTACACTATTAGAGCATGGCAATATAGTTACATGTAAGGTCGAGACAAACAATAAGGACGTATATGTAAGGTAAAAAAGCAGGTAAGGAGAGAGATTCAGGGGAGGGGGGTAGGAGTAGGGGAAGTAGAAAGAGAATGGAGGAGGGGAGGGTGAGAGACACAGCCTGGAAGGAGGAGGGGGAGGGTGATGGGGACACAAACCGGTAGACGAGTCAAAGCTGCGTCCAAAGTCCAGAAAGCTGTGATCCCAGGGGAAGTGGTATTATTTCCCCATCTCTGTTGCAAGAGGTTCCCTTTACACAGTGGACTCTCTCAGAGGGGTCTCTGAGACTCCAAGGCCTACATACTGGATCCTTCCCCAAAAGGGGAGAGGGAGTGCTTTGGCAAGGGGTGCCATACCATACCTCAACTGTGAGTGGCTCCCTTGGCGCTGTGGACTCTCTCAGAGGGATCACTGAGACTCCAGAGAATACTTATTGGATCTTTCCCCAACAAGGGGAGAAGGAGTGCTTAGTCAAAGGGCACAAGGGACAGGGGGCAAGGCGGCGTCGCAGGCCAGCGGCGAGAGAATTTTAGTGTACGACCCTAATCTGACCACTAACACGCAAGGGGTATTAATTGGACCCTACCTTATGTATCCCTTTGACATAAAATTAAGGTGGTTCTCTTTGACTGCTGCAATTCTAACACACCTGCTGCAACATTCACTGCACTTCAATATAAACTTTATTGAATGTGGAATTTAGACACATTTGTTTTTAGAGTTTCTCTCTTACATAGTGTTGAACTGGTCTCTGCCTCCCTTTTTATGCTTGTTGCTATCACTATGTTTCTAGAATTGCTTCTAACGCCACAACCTTTACCAGATAGGTTGGAGTTGCGTTTACACCTTAGGCAATCTTGCCAAGGACAAATGGGGTAGTGTGCCTGACTACTATCTATCCCTCCACTATCCTTCTCAATCCAAATAATCTGACTAACATATCCACCACTCAAATTACTTTCATATTTTTTGCTATAATAGTTCACCACTAATCCCTTATGGGTTCTGAAGTAGCGGGCTACTCACCGAAAAACAAAAACTTTAACCCCCATCAAGGGTAGCAAGCGCTATATACCTAATGTACTACATAGCTAAATACTTATAAGGTCCCAAAAGCTAGACCGTTTGCATTGCAAATGCTTGTTTAAAAATGGGTATGATGATCGATTCTCCCCATGTCTTTGGAATTCTATCAGTAGCAGCTGAGTTAAACACTCTAGTTAGGATGGGTCCCCATAATGTAGGGACCAATTTAAACACGTTGGCTGGAACACCATCCGCTCCTGGGGCCCGCCCCCCGGCACTCGCCTGGATTGCCTGGAGGACCTCCTAATTAGTGATATGCATATGTATGTTGTCCATTATTGTCACAGTAAGTCAAGTGCACTATGTAGCAGTGCCACTGTCAACTAGACTCTGTCCCACATTTGTGGCAAGGTTGATATAAAGAGCACCCAATGATTCCAATCTTAAGCAGACAAGATGTAGACTCTCAGTCACCCTCAGCACAATCACTAACAATGAGGTACCCTGATGATGTCTCAACATAGTAGTCATCAAAAACTCAAGGTTGATGCCTAACATGGCACATGTGCCAATGGTGCACCATCAACAATATGTGCACAGGAGACGTCAGGTTTGTTCAACGTGCCTGGAAATAAACACCCATGTTCATTTACATTGACACATACATCCTGACAGTCACAACATGGAGTTGATACACAGGACACGGACAATGACAACATGGTGATGTGTAGTCTGTCAAGTATAGGCAAGTCAATTTCAATGATGCTGGTAAAGTGTAGGAAAATCAACATGTCAAACCAGAAAGTACAAAGTTGCACAATGCACACACACCTAAGAAAGTACTCTGCAAGCACAGCAGGCACATGTGCTAATGGCCACATATCTCTTCAATCTGTTTCGGGTGATCAAGGATAGGCACTCACGCCATGGCTGATGATGCCCCTCAGAGTGACACAGACACAGGCCCAGAGAGACTACAACGTTGCACTGGGACGCACAAGGGCCATAGTTGAACGGACATTTGGAGTCCTCAAATCAAATCCAGGTTCCGGTGCCTTGATGTATCGGGGGGCCGACTCCTGTACAGTCCTGAACTCGTGTGCAAGATCATAATGGCCTGTTGCATTCTGCACAATATATGTGTACGCAGAAACACGCCATTGGAAGAGGAGCAGGACAACCCATCTGATGGCCAGGATGAAGAGGCAGATGCGAGACACACACCAGCCTCTGCTGCTGGAACAGCAAGAAGAGAACAAATAATCCCCAAGTTTTTACCTGATCACAGGACAAAATATTACATCACATGTATATTCCTCCCAAAAATTTTAACATTGTAACTTGGTACAATAAAATATCACCACACCAAAGTCCTGTATGCTTGTTTCATCATTTCACAAGTACACATATCTGTCAAATGAAAGTTAAATCATAATTTGTGCAACACACCTATCACATAAAGCAGTGGACCTAACATCAATCATCCATGCTAAATGTGACATATAACAAAGTGATCACCAACATGTGTTGATGATATGATGCAACATGTGTTTGCCTCTTGAATGGCAACATCTGCCAGCAGATCACATGAGCTATGTTGTCCATTCAAAAATGTTATGCACAAGCAGGCTTTTTCATGGATGAACTGCTGATACAATCCTTGGTCCTCCTCTCCCTCAATGACAACCATTACTAACAACTCAATACTACAGCAGGCGTCAATATACAACACTCTCTCTGACTCACTGACTAAGCAAGCATAATCCTTTGTGAGCACAGATAATCAAATACACGGTACAGCATGGAATGCAAACTATGCAATTCAAAATACTGATGCAGGGGATGGTAGTGGACACTCCAATTTGCCTCATCACATGTCCCCGTCAGCAGATCAGATGGGCCGCCTCCTCGAACAGTGACAGTCTGCGCAACATACTCTTGCTTACATACATTGAGAGCACCTTCAAAGAGATCGGATGTCTACCCTGCAACATCAGTGTACTCATGGTGTGTGTACTGCAATGCACACAAATATTTGTACATAACCAGTACCATCCTAAAATTATGAACACAACAAGCTGCAACATGCATATTTCACATGTGAGTGATGTTAAAACAAGAACATGACAAGACTTGACATCAGGTAATGTTCATCGTTCATGCAATAACTTTAAGGAAATGTGACCACTAGATCACGTACAACGCAGGCAATGTCATCTCTGTAACTCTGCTGTAACTCAGCAGCATCTGTGTCTAGACACCAGGGTCTCATACAAAGGCACAGTATGATCCGCTGGACATGGGGACAGCTCGTGCTAACAGGCATTGTCACTTTTGCTTTTGCAAGGACTGTGACATGCAAAGTGCATCCATGACATTACAAAGTACCAATGACATGTGCAGCTGGGTCTGCAACATGCTTCATCATGGCTCAGTGTGACATGTAGAACTTTGCACAAATCTGATGAAGCAGCTCCCTCATGTTATCTGTTACACACATCTAACTATGCATAATCTGCTCTATGTCTGTAGGATATTGTAGTCCATTGGGTACTAATGATATGTGTAGAGACAACACCAAAACTAACTTACAATGTCAACTGTGCATCCAATACATATTGTAACATTCAAGATGACATTAGTTCATTGCTGACATGCATGTCTTTTCATGTGACGTTGTGTGCACAAGAACAGACCCACAACATGTAACGTTTGGACTGGCACTTTAGGTAATGTTGTCAATGGAGATGGTCATTGCACACCGAGCAAAGACTATGTAATGGCTAGCAATGCTGGAAAAGCATACACATATCTAGTCAAAATGAATCCATGAGTGCCGTACCACAGACTGTCATCAATGTCCCCCTCTGTGTCCACAGATATTCACATACTCCAATGTGAATATGCAGCCATAGCTGTGCATTGCATGCAGGTTTGCAAATTTCATAGACAAGTAGTGACTGCCTGTTGATCAAATACATATGTGTAGCAAGACCATCAGACTTGCACAAACATCATAGCACTGTGTGATGTTAGAGGCTCACATGTAGTGACACATACCACCAATGCCAACTGTAATGTGTGACACCCTGGCACGGAAACTACGTACACACATGTCCAGTCCGGAACAGACACCAATATGAGAAAATAGTGCCTCCTAATGGCTCTGGACGACTAACATATGTACAGAACAGATACACCACACAAAAGTACAACACACAGATCACATCACTAATACATAATGTGCTGGGGACGAAAAATACTT
Organism: Calotriton arnoldi; assembly: GCA_963921515.1. Lineage (NCBI taxonomy): Eukaryota > Metazoa > Chordata > Amphibia > Caudata > Salamandridae > Calotriton > Calotriton arnoldi. The sequence continues at coordinate 627,994 of CAWUFW010002794.1, read as the reverse complement.
GCACAATACATAAATATACATGAAATATTCCCGCTCAGCCCTCGGCGTGTGAAAAATCATTGCAAAATGAAAAAGTGGGCCACAAAATGACAAGAAATTATGTCAGTCTGCTTCCTAGCACATGGAGGTGTACAGTACACTTTCACTTTCTCTTTCAGCCACACTGTTACTGTGTTTTGAGAGTTGTGGAGGTTTTTGAAGGTGTCTGCTGTTCTTGGTGTGTTTGAGAGAGTTCTGTGTGTTGTGTACTGTCCATACTGTCCTAGTTAAGCCCTTTGTCTCTGTCCCTAGGTGTGAATTGCAACTGTCTGATTGTTTAGTCGGGTGTACGTCTCTGGGGTATCTTTGTATAGTTAAGTAGTTATTAGGGTTTGCATGTGTTTTTTTTTGGTTTGCCTGGGGGAAGTATTGTATTGGGGTATGTTAGGGCAGGGTAGAGAGGGCAGGATGTCAGAGGGGGCCGTGGGGGCCTTCCTCTGGCTGGTAAAATTTTACCTGCCTAGGATGGTTGAGGCTGGGGGACGCATCCTCATAGGGTACGATGTAAAGGTACAGAAGGTGAGATGGGAGCACATCCATGAAAAGATGCTGAACATGTTGGGTGTGGACAGGACTGACCAGCAGTGGAAGCTCCGGTGGCAGGACTTTGTTGGCCTTGAGGGTGACCTATTGGATCACCTTGGACTAATCGTCGGGATGCAAGGTGGTAAGTACATGACCAACATCGTATCACATGATGAATGCACAGGACACAAATTATGTTGTGCACAAGATAGACGCACACATCATTTAAATTGCCATTTGGCAAAATAGCTTGCCTGTCATGACATACTGTGCCACACCTACATCCTTGATAATTTTGTACACTTCACATGATCAACTGGCTGCAAATCTCCACAAGATACATATTAAGGTCCCCAAAAGGCCTGAGCACATGACATACCTGTGCGTATCTTAATAAATGATTTGACCCCCAAATGTCTCACAGATTGATGTGTGAGAGTAGATTTACCATCCATGTAGAATTGGGACAGGTCGTAGTCTTATGTCAATCAGATCATGGCATGGAGGCCCATTATGGCACCCGTGTGACCTTAACATGTGTTGTGTGTAAGACCAGCTCAGCAGATTGCAACATGTATGTAACATGGCAACACACCTGACTATTACAATTACTGTATTTTACCATGTAACTATCAATGATGTATGTTATCTTGCAAAATGTGATGTTAATTAAATTAATTGTACCTTTAACATTTTTCCAACAGCAGGAAGACCCTTGATCACACAAGGAGACGTGGATGCATTCATGGACCAACACGCCACAGGTGAGTGTGCTGTCACTTGCTCTGGATAATGTGTTGACATATGCAAGCAATGCCACAGCCCCTGTATGTTGTAGTACACATTCTGGATGTGCATGACATGACAATCACCTCTGTGTGATGATGCTGCATCCAGTCAAGGGTATTGCACATCAGCATCATGTGATGCAGGAGGACAGAATTGCCATTTCTAACTTGGTGTTGCAACAGACTCAATCAATCAATCAATCAATCAAAACGAGCTTTATTCGATTTTAAACATTAAAATCATAAAAGCAGGCATAAAAACATTTCATCTAATATCTGGTATGTGAGATTTGTTAAAATACATAAGATACAAACCAGTTCCTAAAAAGGTCTTACAAGTTCAATTAAACAATAGATGGTTCCAGAAACAACAAAACAAAACTTATATTACTGTGCATATTGTATCCCAGCTCCCAACACAGTCATTCTAATATAATTAATATCTGACAATTAAATACAAAGAGATTTCCTAGTTCTAAGCACACTTTTTAGGAAACCCACCATGGAACCAGTACAGTAAGTGTTTCCTAACATCTGTAAATATAAAAAAGCAGGGCGACATTGTCTCCATCCTCCTTGTTTTAATAAAGGTGTTACCCATCTTCGCCTTTCATTAATATAAAATTTACAGAATAAAATTACATGTATTGTTGTTTGTGGAGAAATATTGTCACAAGGGCAACGACAGAGTTCCCTCGACCAGTTGTTTAAATCAGGAAAACTAATTAAACGATGAAAGATTCCAAATCGGAATCTTGTTAGTAGATATCTATCGTAACCCCCCAGAATACATGTCAGATATGGTTGGATGGCATAAGTTGCAATTATTATTTGATGCTGAACCACCGTAGGTTTACTCATTTCCAAGGTTAACCGGTTTTCTTCCAGGTGGGTCATACAGATTTTTTTAAATCCTTCCTGGTGATTGAATTCATTTTTTCAGGTAAAAAGTAAAACTCTGGGTGTCCAATATCCTGCATAAAATTCTTTACATATTTTAGCCATGGGATCTTGGAAGCATTATCTAGTCTCATCGCATCAGTTATTATTTCCCTGTTTAAGCCAGTGCTATCAGAGATCCATATTCTGTGCCAAAGCAGCACCGGTTGTACCTTGATTAGATCAGAAATATATAATACACCTAGTTCACTGTGACAATTAAAAACAGGGGCACTGACTGGGACCGCTAAAATGAATTTAAAAAAAGCGTTTTCTATATATTGAATCGATGTACAATCTTGAAAGCCCCAAATGCCTGCCCCAAAAACAGCTATACTCACACATTTGGCTTGATAAATTTTTAGAAGAATTTCTGGAGGCCTTCTCCCCAATTTTTTTGTAAAATTTATTAAGGCTGCGGTGGATTTCATAAACAAGAGGCTCCTAGCCTTGATTGCTTTTGCCCAGGAGCCAGTTCGATTAAAAAGGACCCCCAGGTAACAAAAAGAGTTAACAGTTTCCACCCTACTCCCCCCGCATTGTAACTTCTATTCTTATTTTTCCCTCTCCCACATGACATGATAAAACTTTTCTTAACGTTCATTTTTAATCCAAGATTATCCATAAAGCTAGCATAAAAGGTGAGAGCCCTCTGTAAACCGATCTGAGTACGAGCCATAAGTACTGCATCATCGGCATAGAGGAGAGAGCATGTAGGGCGGTTATTAACATGTGGTGAATCCCTAACAAGTGACACAAACTCCTGCTCCAAAGCATTTGTATATAGTGTGAACAGGAGTGGTGCCAGAACACACCCTTGCCTCACGCCCCTCTCCACTTTAAATGGCACAGTACACTCTCCCTTAAGTCCATAACGGACTTTTGCAGTAGCACCACAATATAGCTGCCTTAAAAACTGGATTAAAACAGGATCCACTTTTAAATCACTAAGAACGCCCCACAGCTTATTATGAATTACGCAGTCAAATGCGGCTGTGAGATCAACAAATGGCAAGTAAAATTTTCCTGTTTTTGCCTGCGTATATTTTCCAATTAAAATACTAAGGTTAAGAATTTGCTCGTTGACTCCTAAACCAGATCTAAAACCATATTGTACGTCGCTTAAAATACTTTCATCTTCCGCCCACACCTGCAACCGATCTAAAACAATCCTGCCCGCTACTTTCATAAGCGAATCTAACAAAGATATTGGGCGGTAGCAGGCAGGATTTTCCTGCTCCCCCTTCTTAAAAATAGGGACTATGATTGATTCTGACCATGTGCTTATAAATCCCTTTTCACAACATGCTTTTAGAACCCGAGTAAGAATGGGGCCCCACATCTCCAAGTTTGACTTAAAGAGATCAATTGGTACCCCATCCGGGCCCGCGGCCTTGCCACTCTTACTTGTATTTATGGCCATGATTACGTCATGCAAGGAAATATCAAAATCAATTGGCGTATAATTCTGGTAGGTCCACTCAGTATCTTGGCTATGGACTGCTTCCTCAGTGGCCCCCGAGTACACACTTGAAAAAAAGTCCACCCACGTTTTTTCCGCTATCGCCACTTCAATTGATGGTACATCTAATCTGTGATTGAGGAAAGGGGCATTCACGGCTAGCCAGAATTTAGAGCTGTCCCTACTTAATGAGGCTTCACTAAGATTCTTCCAGGCCTTTTCTTTTAACTCGGTTATCCTGTTTTTCCTAGCTTCATTATAAAGCTTTCTACAGGACCTGATCACCTCTTTATCCCTAGTTAATCTATGTAGGGCGCTCTTTAGGTTAGAATAACTTTTTGTACAATTATTATCAAACCATCCCTGTCTGGAGTTACGTGTACCTTTATTTTCCACTTGCAACGTATTTTTTACGGTTTCAGTAATAGAAGAAAAAGCCATTAAAACGTTTTCATGCGATGGATTATCACTTAAACATATTAAAATTGGATCTAATGCCTTTGTGACTATTTCTTTGCTTAATTTTATTGGGTCCCGGCTCGCCCAACGAATCGCATAGCCGTTTATTCTTCCCAACTCTATATTTTGCACCCATGCTAATGTATTACAAGTTTTCCTTGCTAAACAATTTGGAATTGCTATTTTCACACTTATAGCTAAATGGTCACTCATCACATTTTGGTGAATATTATACCCTTTTACATAACATGCATGTCGATTTGGTATAATAATAAAATCTATAGTTGATTCAGCTCCTCTACCTATAAATGTATGACCAAACTCCACTCTTGGAGAACATAAGCAATTTGAAAAACCAAAATCATGCTTATACATAATCTCATTAAACAGTTCACCTTTATCTGAATGGAAAAAATGAAACGGAGGGTCATCATCTTCCAAAGTTAGTCCACATTTCCCTAATTCGGCCAATGGGCACAGACCAACGTTAAAATCCCCTCCCCAAATAGGGATAATTTCAGTCTCGCTTTTTAGTTTTAAATTACTAATATCGTCGCTGAGGCTTCCCTAATATAACCCCCAATTGCCACTTTTCCACATTATTATAAAAATTGATCAGAACCAATGTACAGTTTGCTACCGTATATATTAAAACAATTTGATAATAAATTTCAGATCTAACCATCTCGACGTTGTGAGCCCCTAGCAGGTTTGAGACATATACACATATTCCCCCCTTAGATCTGCCACTCGCTGATTCGATAGCCGGTGTATGGAATGTCTTAAATCCATTAATGTGTATTTCATTGATACACCATGTCTCTTGTAAGCACAATATATCAAAATTGCTTATAAAATTCAACCAGACCGCATCATTTACTTTATTCCTTAGGCCCGCTATATTCCAAAACAGGATTCTACATAGTCCCGTTGCTTGGTCGGTTATTTCAGTGTAATCTACCTTAATGGAATCCTCACTATTAGGGTTATTTTCCCCCTCGTCTTCTAGCTCATCATGAGTTGTGCCACACAGGGTAGATGCACATGGGATTTCAACACCGTGATCGTTTCCGGTTTCAATTCCTGACGAGTTCTGGCAGATTGATAGTCAATCATTTTCATCCAAAGTGGTTAGCGGCCCAAATCTGTTTGACACTGCTAAATTGTATAGTGGACCATCCAAGGCCTGTCTATAGAGCCCGTGATTTTCAGGTTTATTTGGGCACGATGGCTGATAAAAAAAGTCCAATGGATATACTTGAATACTAGTATTAATAACGGTCGAATTTTGTATTCTCAGTAGAATTCCCTTACCAACGCAGGTGATCCTAACGAAAGGACAATGCAGTCACCTTCAAAGAGTTTTCTGTTATTTCCTATCCATTAATTCTCCTCACCATCTTAAATTCCCCAAAAAGTGCTCTGGTCAAACCTATCCGGTTGCCCAGCCAGTGTATTGTTTTATTTCTTAGGGCATGCCAAGTTTCCGTTTCTGGCACAGGAAGAGAGGGAACATTGGCTAAAATAACAGTATACGGTGCAGCAGCCGGTGGCAGGTTAAGTATTGTTGCATTTTGCGTCACCCCGGGGGAATTGTTAATTATTTTACTAGTACTCTCCCCTCCTGTCTGTCTTTCAGCTCTTTTGTGGCCAATCCCTCCCGTCTCGTTTAGTCTATGCTCCCTACTCCCTAATGGGGGCCTATTTTCCGTGCTTGCTGTTATAATCAGATGAGGTTCATGTGACTCGCCCTGTTCAATTGCTCCTTGGGGACCCTTTACTGGTCGAGGAATAGTTTTTAAAACACCCTTCTCGGGGCATATAGACGTACCCAGTAACTTCTGAGTTTCTACAACCCTTTCTTGCGCGGCCTTATTCTGGGCTGCTAGGACTTTCTCCAAACCTACTTCTATTTTGTCCAATCTGCCCGCAAGAGTACTAATAGAATTTGTAACCAACTCCTTTAGGTCCTTAATGACCGAGGGCAGATTTACTGGCTCAGTTAAAGATACGTTGCTACTATTCCTCCCCCTCGATACACCTACACTACCTGTATCCCTCTGTGTTTTATTTTTGGCACCCTGCAATTTTCCCTGTAACTTTCTTGGGTAAATTGTAATTTGTCTAGGAGTAAGAGTAGGAGTTGGTTGGGTTATATATGTGCCTTCAACAGTTTTATCAGGTTTACTTAAAATTTGCAATTTACAAGATTTTTTTTGGGGGGGGTGAATGATCATTATCCAATTCCCCAAAAGGAATAACATCTGAGATTTCCTGAATACAGCCATTTTTACTTTGCACTTTCGGAAGATCTTTCACAGCTACCACTACATCCCTTGGCATGGTGCTATCTGTTATTTTTTGTAATACTAACGGTGGATCCACAGTATCAATATTTAGTGTTTCTTCCACAGAACTTATCTGCCTTTCGATGTCACCAACTGCCCCTGTTAGGTAATTTAGCAGAGTCATATTAACTTTCCTGTGCTTACTTGGTGTTTTCGATATCTGACTCGCCACTTGCTTCCTTTTCCCCATAGTGCAGGACAGTTAATTACCTACTACTACAACTGTGGGTCTGAGACTCAAAGATCCCCGAGTGAGATCCACCAGTGCACAGCCTATTTGCTAATTTAACCACAAAAAATGTATAAAGTGCAATATTCTCCTAACGTAAAGTCAAGATCTAAAAAAGATCTGAAGAGCAAAAGTGCAAATATGCAAAAGTGCGAAAGTGCAAATATGCAAATATGCAAAAGTGCAAATGCTACCACTGGGTTCCAATTGTCCTCAAATATTAAATAAATGATTAAATAACCATATTTCACAAACTATACATATACAATTTAAAACTATTAAAAATTCTGTTAGGAATACGAGCAAAGCACCAAGTACAAAGTACAAAAGTACAAAAAGTTAAAAGAAATAAAACCTGGTACACAAGCTACAGGGACCTCTAAAATGCTAGTAGCAAGATATTAATGTGCAAAAAAGCAATTTGTTTAAAGTCACCTATAATTAGTAACACACGTGGCCTCCAACCAATTGTGTGCAGTTGGTCACTCGGGTAGGTGAATCACAGTACCTTTAGATCCAATCTTGTTTAGAGACACGACCCTAAACGTTCGAGAGGTGGCCCTGCCCTGCCTCTTCCTGGCACGGACGGGCAAGGACGGGCCCGCCCTTGGCCCGGGCTTGTCCCGGCGCGCGCTTGCGCGCGTCCCGCGAAGCGGGTGCCGCGATGCGTTAAATATGCCCCCCTGGGCGCACAGCAGTGATGTTGGCGCCTCCAGGCGCGTACAGCAGGGCTCACTGGGACTTGGAGTCCCCCACAGGTCACTGGTCGGTGGCGAAGCGGCTCCCGCAAAGCGGGTGCCGCGGTGCGTTAAATATGCCCCCCTGGGCGCACAGCAGTGATGTTGGCGCCTCCAGGCGCGTACAGCAGGGCTCACTGGGACTTGGAGTCCCCCCACAGGTCACTGGTCGGCGGCGAAGCGGCTCCCGCGAAGCGGCTCCCGCGAAGCGGGTGCCGCGATGCGTTAAATATACCCCCCTGGGCGCATAGCAGTGATGTTGGCGCCTCCAGGCGCGTACAGCAGGGCTCACTGGGACTTGGAGTCCCCCCACAGGTCACTGGTCGGCGGCGAAGCGGCTCCCGCGAAGCGGGTGCCGCGATGCGTTAAATATGCCCCCCTGGGAGCACAGCAGTGATGTTGGCGCCTCCAGGCGCGTACAGCAGGGCTCACTGGGACTTGGAGTCCCCCACAGGTCACTGGTCGGCGGCGAAGCGGCTCCCCTACATATGAGTCACAACACCGTATCTATGTACAAGCACAGAATGCATGATATGGGTGATGTCATAGCCATGCCATAGATTCAATCACACCGCATCACAAACATCTATGTGTCCTGACATTATTGTGCAATGTTTCCAGATCTGCATCCTCCAATTTCAATTGGAAAGAGTTATATATGATGATCATTTTTTGCAATGAACACGTCACATCTGTTGGTGATCATTATTATGCAAAGTAATGTGTCATTCAAACTTGAACTATTGAAAGATCACCACATACAAACTTATTGAGAAAGAACTAGAATGTATGCCATTACCATATGGTATTTTCCCCCATGGCATCAACTGTGTCACCACAAGACAGTGCGGCATATGCACAAGCCCCTATGGACACCACAACGTCACTTTCTTCTACTCAGTGGTGGCAATGGTGTGTGCGCATTATTTACAAGGCAGCGTAAAGCCACTCAATACATTGTATCTCCTCGTATCAGTCTCCTTCCCTGTGTGCTGCCTTGTGCAGCACACATGGAAAATGCAAATTGCCATTCTTTCTTCATGTACAGGAAGGTGTCCCTTCCTGTACATAAACAAACTTTAATGAAAATGCCATTTTGTCACTTTCATGTGTGCTGCATGAAGCAGCACACAGGAAAGTGACATTATGGCATTTCAGGATTGTGTATGTGCATTTTGGTGCACATTCCCATACATGAACAATACTCCACTACATGCAGCACCCCTAGCACCATGGTGCAATGATGCCTGCGTTGGCGCAAACTTGCTAAACTTAGCACCATCGCAGGGTGAAACGCAAGGCTGCACCACATTCTTGTCAATATGGTGCAGGCTTGCATTTCAGATGTGGCGGTGAGAGGCGTTAAGCCAGGAAGGACAACACATCTCTCAGTCACTTCCTTGTACATATCCCCGCATGAGTTCGTGTCACAGAGGGATGAATGACATGAAGGAACAAAACAAGTTTCGCAGGCACAGTCACACAATGTGGAATAGACTGTCAGAACATAAATCGGTCACATCAAATACGTGTGTATTTGATGATGAATAAGGCCAATCAATTCAATGCTGAGTCAAATAAGCAAGCCTCTGTAGCCAATAGGAAAGCTTGTACTCACAACATAGTCTTGGACAGACTAATGCAGAGTCAGTGTGGAAGCATGCATTTTGAAATCAGGGTAGAACAATCTCAACACAGGCATCCTTGCTGAGCACATTTACTTGATGAGTGTTGGACATTGGTACACTGCTAAGACCACTCATCATGACACAGTACCATTCACACATGGTCACCTACAATTCCTTGTAGTGACTGTTTTTCATACTTTGTGTGAAAAATGTCGTAAACATGCTCTTTAGGATGACATGCTCAACGGTTCTGCCATTTCACATGTTACTATTTGGGCGTCTGGATGTGTCACACATGAAATACAGATTAGTTCACTGATGGATCAGGTGCATGGTGGTGATCCTTGCATAATATTGACTAACGTGCTCAGACCAGACAACAGAGCACTTTTGGGCCACAGTGTCTTCCTTATCAATACCATAATTGTGTTAACACTGCCACTGTTCTATGAACAGTGCAGACAAATGTGTGGTTCACATGCAGCATCTTTGCTGTCCCATTGGTTCATGGCGCATAAATGTTCAGAGATGGTTAATACTTGTACACACAGCTGCATGCAACATATGCCCTCTCTCCTTGCATGCATGTCAAACTTTTAGCATTGTCCCACAAATTGTCAATAACCTGTGCTCATGATCCAATATGGTTGTGTACCTGTGGTGACACCTCCAAGGGCTCACTCATACCCGAGGCACACACACATCAGGGACAAAAGATGTGGCTCCCCTGTCCCCGCCACCATTTGTCTGTGCCAGCAAGGAAGGCACCACAGCGCTGACTTTTCAACAAGGCAACAACGTCGCTGTGGACGCCACCCATTGTTGCAAAATAGGAGTCCTGCTTGCGCTCTATAGATTGGACAAAGGCGCAGATTGCCTCAAGCTAAGTGGCTACCTCAGTGGTGTCACTTTGGCAAGGCTGTTGTTGTTGCCTCTGCCTGCCTCATAACACCAGCAAAGTCAGCCAGGGAGTATTCCATTCTATGGAGCGACGAGTAGGCGCCTTTGATTGCCTCAGAGGAGTCCTTATTGGGACTTAGGCACCTACGGACTACCCCTACGGTGCTTGCGATGGTCTCCATTCCCGCCTGAAACTAATATACCAGCTGCTGCGGGACTTCTACCGCTTGCCGTTAAAAGTCAACCTGGGGGGTCCTTGGAGTTCAGAGCTGGCCTTGGGCAGGCAGATGGGGCATGTCATGTGGTAGGCGGTTCCTCTGGAGACCCAGTGACACTGTCATCCCTTGCCATGACTGGAGAAGGTTGAAATCCATGCCCGAAATATGGGGTCCCCTCATTACTAATACATTTAATACCTGTCTATCAGTTACTATTCCCCCCTCATGGACTACCACAACAATTGTACCTATATTTAAAAAAGGGGACCGTATGTCGCCTAAGTGCTATCGGCCTATTACTCTTATCAACAGTACTATTAAAATCATTGGAAGAGTCATCTATGACTGCTTGGTTAAATGGGCAGCTGATAAGGATATACTCTCCCCCTTTCAATTTGGTTTTCGGATGAAATTGGGCACAAACGGACAATGTCTTAACCTGGTGCTGACTATTTCTAAATACACTAAGGCCTGGCGCTCCCCTATTTACTTAGCATTTATGGACTTATCCACTGCCTTTGATTCAGTGAACAGAACCAAACTTTGGTTAATGTTGCTGGATCAAGGCGTGGACCCCCCCTTTAGTAAACTTTCTGTATTGTCTACACTCAGACCTCTCAGCTCCAGTCTGTTTAAACTCTCCTTTTTCTGATTTTCCATTGAAGAGTGGAGTGAGTCACGGGTGTATAATGGCACCCTTATTATTTATTTTATATATTAATGGTCTAACAGCTCATTTATCCTCCTCCCACCTAGATATAATTAGAATAGAATTGCAGGCTTCCCAATTCCTGCCTTACTGTATGCTGACAACGCGATGTTGCTATCCCTTACTCCAAACGCACTGAGACATCAGGTGGATTGTTTTCCCTCTTTTATGCACAACCTGACCTTAAAAACTAATTATACTAAGTCATACATCATGTCTTGTGGTCCGGGCAAACTAAGGTTAAACAAAATTAGTATCAATGGGCATATTTTGACGAGTGTTGATACCTTTTGTTATCTAGGGTTAACATTTAGTTCATCAGGGTCGTGGAATCCCCATCTTCCTCAGGCCAGCGCTAAACAGTTTGCAATCTTATCAGACCAGATATTCGGGGGACTTGGTTCACCCCACTGAAGGTATATACTTCGCAATGCATTAGCGCAGCCACCTTTGGTGCAGGAGTTTGGGGTTTTACTAAATGTTGTTCTTTACAGGTTGAGGAAAACCACTTTTATGACGTTTGTTGAGCTTACAGCCGTCCACCTCTAGTCTCATTACCCACTTCGAGTTGAACCAGGGATTTATAGAAGGCAAGATTAATCTGGAGCCACTTTTCTTATGGGTCAGTATTTGGTTAAACCCAGCAGCTAAGTTTTGTAAAGACATTTTACCTGATTGCCTGATGTTGGATAAGGCCTATTCCATACCGTGGCTGAGTTACACACGGGACACTTTTGGATCCCTCGGTATATCCTCTTGATTTACTGATCCCAGGCGTATCCCCAAGATGCCAAGAAGGAGGTGCATATATTATTTAAGGACTATTGTGCAAACATTAGACTGAAAAACGAGTTATCTAAACCCTCGGTGTTGCATTAGTGTAGTCTTCTACATAGAGACGAATACCCCTTACATTTATCTTTGGACTTGTCAAGATGGGAGCGGTCACTTCTTTTTCGCTTCAGAGTAAGGTAAATTAATTGTTCCTTATTCTTCAAAAAAAAAATTGAATTTAAAATTTACGAGCCGCGAAGCAGCCTAGCATCACTTTGGCTGCACATGCGTCACTTTTCTCTGCGGCAGCCGTCCCACGGATGCGTTGTTTCTTTTACGTGCCTTGGGACCTTGCACCATGGTGCGCTGTACCATGAATACTCCACATCCATGGCGTTTAAAACTGTTGTACCGCAGCGCAATGTTTTCTGACGCATCGCTGCCTTACCGCAGCAATGCGTCAGTTCTCATAAAAGAGAGTCTCAGTCTGTCTTCTACTCTGGTCTCCTCACTTTAGTTTCTAAAATACTTTTTAAATAAAATGCAAAAATACCCTTGAGGCGACTCACACACTCACCAACTTGGTGTCAGTTGTGGCACCAAGAAATAGGTTCTTCTATTTTAATGGGTTTGTTAAAACATTACAAATGCATTAAAAGATGGTCACTAGGGGGGGCGCTAGAGGGCGCACGGCGAAATGGCTGCACCTTAGTGCTGCTCTGCCCGGCCGGGCTACAATCCGCCAAATATCAGCCTAAAATCGCCACATTTTCTTCATTGGCGGTGTCGGGCAAAGCTGGGAAGTGCTCCTGAGGCGGCCGGCGGCAAGTTTTGCTGGCTTTGCTTGCAGTTTGGCTGCCAACGCGGATTCCACGCTGATCGGCGGATGATCGCAAAATGGCGCCCGTCGTGCCCGTCTGAGCTGCGGTGCCTCAGCGTATCCTGAGGACCAGGGATAAGTGGCGAAATCGGCTTCCAGCTTCGGCAAGTAGCTGTGGTGTGGCTCGCCGGGGGTGCCTGGCTGCATCGTGAGCGCGGATTACTGCGGAGCAGGTTCGGCCCTACGACACACGTCTGCTGCCCGACGTGGCTCCGAGCGCATCGGATTTCCAGACTGCACCCGATTGCTGCATGCGGGCCCCGGGTGCCCGGTGGTGGTAAGTGGGGTGCGGCGCCTTAGCGGGCCGGCAACTGCGGAGGCGGGTGGGGGCCCAGGACCGGCGCCGCGCTCTGCGAGCTGCTGCTGGGATCTGTGGAGTTGCGTGTGCGGCTGCAATGGGGCACTTACGGGCTGCGCTGGAGTGAGTGTCTGTGCCTGGTGTTGCTTCTGATCGGCTCCTGTTGGATCGTGGAACTGCTGGGCTCATATCACCATACCCGTGTTAGGCTGGCTTGCTTGTGCTTGGTTCCATCTCAGCTTCTGCTCCTGATGGGCATTGAGGAGGGCTGTGAGTGACGTTCTGCCTCTGGGAACTGAGACTGTGCTTTTTCCCCTGCGCATCACTGGAATGCCTATCTTCTCCCTCATTGCGATTGTGCCTGACTGCTGATGGTGCTGTGACTTAAGTTGGGGAGCTGCTGAGTGGTGTACCTTTGACGGCGGTAAGGTAGCAGCGGGCCCTGAATTCCTGGCGCTGATGTAGGTGACTGGAGGATCTTATATACGCTATCTCACATTCAACTTAGCGTAGGGACTAGGTGCGCTTCACTCTGCACTGTGCATTGCTGCAAGGTTGGTGTGTGCCCTGCTAAACTTAACATGGGGAGAACGGACAAGGCGCAGTCGCGCCTCACGTTTGAGGCCCGTAGGCCTACTAAATCATCACAAAAGGCCGCCTCGGATTCGGAGGCGGATGCTCATGGAGACAACCCCCCTTCGTTGGAAACTACCTTATTGGCCATGCAACGCAGCCTCCAATCTATAGAGGGCACAATGGCAGCTGTGAACAATCGGCTAGATCATATGTCCGCACAATTTGAAAAACAAAATGCCCGTATGGGGGAAGTTGAACAGCGTGTTTCAGCTACAGAGGATGGGCTCAGCGAGGTGTCTGGTAAGACGCTAAATATGGAGAAGGTGCTATCCCTTATCCAAGCCAAGAATGAAGACTTGGAAGCGCGGTCCTGTCGCAATAACATCAGGATGACGGGGCTGCCGGAATCTACCAATGTGGGGAGGATGGAAACCTACATTGAAGCTCTTCTCAAAGATATCTTTGGCACTGAACACCTATCCCACATGTTTATAGTTGAGCGTGCTCATCGCTCTCTGGCAGCGCGACCGCCCCCTGGGGCTCCCCCTCGTCCCATTATAGCGAGACTTTTAAATTATAGAGACAGGGACACTATTTTACGTTTAGCCAGGGATAAGGGGGCCATAGAACATCAAGGCAGCGCGCTGGCATTTTTCCCCGATTTCACAGTTGCGGTGCAGTCAGCTAGAAGGGAGTTTGGCGCAGTGAAGAAATTTTAACAATCTGAGGGAGTACCTTATGCCATGTTGTACCCCGCACGCCTGCGCATAGGGCAAGATGGGGATTTTAAGATTTTTTCTAACCCTAAAGCTGCCATGGAGCATGCCAAGCAGTTGAAACGTAGACGACGCAAGTCAGGCGCGCCGCATGATGAAGAAGATTGAATTGCAGCATTGTTATGTACTATTGTCTTTGGGTGTGCTTATTGTTGTTCTCTCCGGGAAGCACTATGATAATGTCTTCATATGGATATATGTTCTTGATATGATTTTCTCATATATGTCGACACCATGCCTCTATTATAATGTGTGTTGTTGGAACACTGTTTTGACTTCTAGGCACAGGTACTAGAATTGCCCGGCCACCTCCCATTTGATGGGAGGCCAGTTGCACTCTACACCCCCCGAATGGGAGAACCCCAAATGCAAAATGGTTTTGCCTGTTTTTGTTGTAGGGGGGGGGGGGCTTTCTTGCCTTGGGATGGCTTTGGCATAGTTGGGGACGCTGAAGTGGGTGGGGGGGTTGGGGGGGGGGGATTGCATGGGCGGCTATTGGTGCATTTTTTTCTGGCATTTGCTGTGCTGTTTGATGGTAGTATCTCTTATTTGTTTGGTATGATACAGTGTATAGGTATATATTCAGTGCTGTTTGTACGGTATGAACGGATTGGTTAAATTTCTGACTTGGAATGTTCGTGGACTTAATTCTCCGAAGAAGATTAGGTCTGTCTTTGCACACTTGGATAGACTGGAGGTGCAGGTGGCTCTCCTCCAGGAGACTCACCTCACTAAGGACTCCGCACAAAAAATTGGCATGAAGTGGGCCGTTACGAAAATTGAGTCCTCGTTCTCCACTTACTCGAGAGGTGTGATGATACTTATTAAGAAAGGGGTTCCCTTCACTTTGATTAAGTCTGATACGGATGGGCAGGGGCGGGTGGCGATTGTGTATGGTCAATTGAGAGGCAAGACTGTACTATTAGTAAACGTGTATGGGCCAAACATTGATGATCCGTCCTTTTTCTCGGATGTGTGGCGCCGCATTTCGGGGTTCCCGCCGGCTGAGATAATCTGGGGGGGCGACTTTAATGTATGCTTGGATATCACCTTGGATAGAGCTGGCAGTGGTATGGGAAGGCTTAAACAGGCAGCGGAGACCATTCTGGGGATATTGGATGCGGGTCGCCTATTGGATATCTGGCGTCTCCAACACCCGGGGAGGCGTGAAAGTACGTTCGTTTCATCTGTGCATGGGACTTGGTCCCGTATAGATTACTGGCTTGTTTCTGAAGAGGTCTGCCCCTGGGCGGTGCGAGTTGGACATATGCCTCGTACACTTTCGGACCATTCCCCGGTGGTTCTTGCCTTACAGATACCGCTATGTCAAAGACCGCCTTTTGCATGGAGACTTCAGCCTACTGAACTAGCAGACCCAGTGTTTAAACATTCTATAGGTGAGGCAATCCGGCATTTTTTTCACGATAATGAGGGATCCGTCGATAGTGCTGGGACGCTGTGGGAAGCGTTTAAGGTGACAATCCGTGGGGCTTGCATTGGAGCGCAGTCTGGAGTTCTCCGGGATCTCCGGCGTAGAATAAATAAGCTGGCATCGGAGATCTCTGTCCTTGAACGGGAATATGAGGGTAATCCCTCCCCACATACTCTGGCTAAAATTAGAGACTTGGTCACTGATCATAATGAAACGGTTGATAGGGAATTGCAGCATCGTTCGCGGCGCACTTCTGCCCGCTACTATGGGGAGGGGGACCGCCCTAATCGTTCCTTGGCGCAGAAATTGTCCGCACCTCGCAGTCAGGAGTGTATTAGGGAACTTGTAGACGAGGAGGGGGTCACACGTTACTCGACATCTGAAGTTAGTGATATTGTATTGAAATTCTACACTGCGCTCTATGCAGCCAACGATGTCCCGTTGACGGAAGAGATAGACTCTTATCTTGACGATGTAGCACTGGGGTGGCTTTCAAATGCCCACAGGGAATATCTAATGCAGCCCTTTGATGTGGAAGACGTCAAGCTAGCCATTATGTCACTGCCCACCTGTAAGGCGGCCGGCATGGACGGCCTTCCAAGCGAATTTTATAAAACCTATGCGGATGATCTGGCTCCTCGGTTGCTGGCTGTGTTTGCGGAGGCTTATGACGAGGGGAAACTCCCGCCCACTCTTCGGGAGGCACTGCTGGTCACCTTGTTGAAGCCAGATAAACCCCCTGATCGGTGTGAATCCTATAGACCCCTCTCGATCATTAACATCGATGCTAAAATTCTGGTAAAGATGATTGCCACCAGACTGCAACCAGTAATTTCTTTGCTAGTCTTGCCTGACCAGTCAGGTTTTGTATCGGCACGTTCCACCGCGCATAATCTGCGGACCGTGTTTTCCACTCTCCATTATTTTGACCCCGACTTTCAGGCGGTGGCAGTGCTGCTTGATGCGGCGAAAGCCTTTGATTCCCTTAACTGGGATTACATCTTTACGGTTCTCACTAGGATGGGTCTTCCTCCATTTTTCCTTCAATGGATTAAAGTGCTTTACACTGCACCGGCTGCGCGCGTGCGGGTTAACGGCTGGGTGTCCTCTGCGTTCCCCATTAATAGGGGCACGCGGCAGGGTTGCCCCCTGTCACCAATGCTTTTCTCCTTGGCGCTGGAACCGCTGGCCTGTAAACTCAGACAAAAGCATGCAGCTGCGGCATTACAATTTCGGCACCGGCCACTTGTCGTCTCTCAATATGCCGACGATATGCTGTTGTACGTCCGAGATCCCGCTGTTTATTTATCTCAAATGCTACGGGAGTATGTCACATTCGAGCGCTACTCAGGCCTGGGTATCAATTGGTCTAAATCTGTGGTGTTTCCGCTGACGGCCGGTACTAAGGTGATAGAACTGGATTTCCCGTTGGCGTGGACTCACGAGCCGGTGCGGTATCTTGGGGTTTGGTTGCACAGGGACCCTGCTAGGGTGATCTCTGAGAATTATGGTCGGGCTCTCACACGCATAGCTGAACAGGCGGAACGATGGGCGAGATTGCCTCTTTCCCTGGCGGATCGAATTGCAGTTGTGAAAATGACTTTTTTACCCAAGCTGCTTTACTTTTTTGTTAATATCCCTATCAAGCTGAATATAGCGCTCTTCAGACGCTCCAATCGGCGATCCTTACATTTGTGTGGGGGGGAAAAAAGCCTCGCTGCGGTTGGGATGTTTTAACACAACCATTTCTTCGAGGGGGGTTTGAAGCTCCTGACTTTCGCCTCTATTATTTGTGCGCACAAGCGCAATTTGCGCACTACTGGCATTATCCACCACAGTTCCAACCTCACCTTGCTATTGAGTCGGACGCTATATTTCCCTTACCTCTGCAGGCTGCGACCCTCTCTGGGGGCTCTGGTGGCCCTAGGACCGAAATCAACCCTGTATTATGCACTGCATGGGCATGGAGGATGCTTGCAAAAAGAGCACGGCTTCCGTACTTATATGCCCCGCTTTTACCGCTTGCTTCGCATCCTGACATATCTGCTGCACGGGAAAAAATTGCCATGCGGGAACTAGCTGCGGTGGGTATCTCCCGGATGGGGGATCTGTATGAGCAGGGTTGCTTCCGGTCCTTGCAGGATGTGCAGGGGTCTGTAGCCAGCGGATTTATGTTAAGCTTTACAAATGTCAGAGTCCGGCAGGCAGTCAGAGCTCTTTACACGGACTATCCGACGGAGCCAGTGACTTTACGGGCCTTGCAGGCTATGTTGATGGGGGAGGAGCGAAAGGGTCTCATTACCAAACTTTATGATGCCTCTCTGCGTGAACGGGAGCTTGAGGAGCAACCCTCCTTTCTTAGATGGCAGACTGTACTAGGGCTTTCATTTACGTTGGATGTTTGGAAGAACTGTTGTGAGCTCACTGGTCGCCTTACGGCGAATGGCAATCTCCGGATTCTCCATTTTAAATATTTGCACCAATTATATTATACCCCTCTCCAGCTTTGTAGGTATGGTCTGCGTGAGTCTGCTAGTTGTGTGCGGTGTGGACATGCTGATGCTGATTTTTTACATTTGGCTTGGATGTGCGCTGGCATCGCTGCTTTTTGGGGGAAAGTGGCGACTGTACTCTCTGATGTTGTGCTCGAACCAGTGCATTGCACACCGGAACTCTGTTTGCTTGGCTTTGTGAAAAACCTAAAACCCTGTAATAGGAGGATAGTCGCTGTTGCCACTCTGTTTGCTAAAAGAGCTGTGGCAATTTGTTGGGGGGCAAAAACGATACCAACCGAGAAAAAATGGGTCCGTGATTTACTTTATTGCAGGGATACATTGGAGACTTATGCTGAGGAATTGCCTGAAGCCTCACGCCCTAAGGACTTTTGGGCGCCTCTCACTACCTATCTGCTCACCCACCCGGATTTGATATGAACTGGTTGCTTTGAATCCCTGCTAATTGTTGTACAGTCTTCTCCAGGATGTGGGGTCATGCCCCGAATGTTCGCTGCTCCTCCTTGCACATTCGTTTTCCATGATTAATATGCTACCACTGTATGATGCTTTGCCGCCTGTGTTGTTGATGGGGGGGTGGGTTGGGGTATGTTCTTTTTCCACAAGAGGATTATTTCACTTGCATTTATTGTATGCTTTTTTGTGCATTGAAATCAATAAAAAAAAAAAAAAAGATGGTCACTATGGATGCACATGCATTTACAGTGGTCATCTTTGAATGCATGTGTAATATTTAAATAAACTCAATCAAAGATGGCTGCAGTGGCTATCTAACACAAAAAAAGCATTGGCAAAGCCAAAAGGTTTCATTACCGAGACCTATTGGCTTTGCCAATGCATGAATTTCTTAAGAATGGATCAGAACAAAGAGACTCTCAGGTCTGTGCATGGGTCAGCTTGTAGCTGCAGGCCGCAATGTAAACAAAGAGTAAAACTTGCAGCTAGTCCCAAATGCAATAACCCTGGACGGGCTATTGAATGACATACAGTATGCGGGGCCCCTACGACCGTTTAAAGCAGCATTCATGCCCAATAACGTAGTGGGGTCAGTGAGATGTGGTTACAGTCAATGCCCAGTTTAGCCTTGACAATGTACTTTTTTATTAGAGCCCCCCCCCCCCCCGCTTTTAAAAACCTAGAACAATTGCTTTGGAAATCTGAAATAGAGTACTGACCCTAAATAAGCATCTCAGGACCTTGTAGCTGTTTATCGACCATCTCTATACTATTGCAGATACAAAAGGGAGCCATTTCCGTAATGCAGCTCATTACAGAGACATAACTGCTTTGCTGTCGTTTTGATAAAGTGTCACTCATACATGCGTCATCGAAATGTCATACATAAGCACAATGAAAATATGCAAATGTCACACCTAAGGAAATGGAAAAGGAAAACTTTGCAACTATGAAAACATGCAGTGGAAAGGGGGAATAATCAGGAAATCCTCCTTTAAGAAAAGAAGCTATCGGCTGCCTTCTGTTTATTGAGAGAGGGGCCACTCCTGATGTAAGTCATGTAAAAACCTGCTCTAGTGGAAGAAAGCACTTTTAATAACTCTAAAACGTTTCCTAACACTGATCTCTAACCCAGTAACCCCACCCATACACATTTATCAACCATAACGGCTCTACAGCTCCCTACTCCTAGTCTACTTCACCCTTTTAGCACACTTTAAACTTCTATCTTCGTAACATTTGTCATCAACTTTCTCCCTTTTCTTCTCTGCCTGCCCACACCAGGCCCAGGCTGTTTCCTACTCCATCTTTCATCGTATCTTCCAATTGTGTCTTTCTCCACAGTCCTCCTCTCCCAACTTCCCCTCGCTCTCCCTGCCTTATCCTGAGCTCTCTTTTTCCGCCACCAGAAACTAATCTCCCTAGAGACATTCTTTCTTTTCCCTCCATCCTTTTCTTTTCTGCTTGCCCCACCATTTCTCCAGCACCTCCAGCTCCTTCATGATGTTGCCTGGTAGGGATAAATGTACACCGTCCTGCCTAAACAAAATCCACACAGATCATAATGCCAGTACCATGAGCCTTGCAAAGTCCTGACAATACCCAGTTCATTTTCTTTCTCACTTTGTTGATAGCGGCCGGCTTCCTGGCCCTCCTCCACACTCTCCTGGGCAATAGCTGCGCCCGCATAATGTCTGTCCTGTTCCATCTGCCCAGTACAGTTAGTAAATCTGTTTTTATAATGTGCAGCAACTCCAGGCTCATTAGTTGCACCAAGACATTTCCCCAAGATGGATTGAAATCATGTCACGACATAGCCTGTTAGCCCTAGGTTCCCATAGCATGTCCACTAGTTGGCCCTACCCCATTTTCCCTATGCCCTACCATAACACCCTGTCCTCCTTCAGGCTCAACTGTTGGCCATAGCATTCTCTCTTCACTTGACCCCCTCCGATTTTTACTATGGCTGTCTTTCCACACTTGCTTCCCCCTTACCAGTTCCTGCTTGCCACCTGCGTTATAGTGAAAGGGGTTATAATCCAACAGACATTGCTGCTTCTCCTTTTCATCCCCCTGCCTTACATACCCCCACATCCTTCCAGATTTCACCTCCTCAGCCTGTTCAGCCTATCTTCACCATTCCAACCATTACTGCCCAATTCTGAAAGAGTGCCCCCTGTACGCCCTTCTTGTCATCTCCCTGCTGCAAAGTTTAGGCAACAACAGTAACAACTGGAGTTCCATCACCCATCTTCCATCCTCATGAATGAACACCCTAACTGTCACTCAGACCCTCATCTCCCAGAACTCTCTATATGCCTATGCTGGGCAAATTGTAGTGTTCCTTGAACTTCTCAAATCCACTCAGCACCATTTCCTCTTTTGGTCTGTCTTGCTCCTCCTTATCCTCACTTTTATCCTGTCCCCATCCAGGCTTGCGTCTTCTAGTTGTAATGCATGATACGTCTTTGCCCCCACTACCTCTAAAAATCCTAAAGGCTCCAAACATCCCAATGTCCCAGACAGAATAACTTGTGACTCACGCTTGGATTATCTCTTCCAGCATTACCATTGTAATGGTTTTCCAACGGGCCACTACTTTACCATTCCCAGCACCCATCCTTTCACCATCCTGCTAACGAACTTCGCCTGAACACTTTCCATAGAACGCCATCGCTGTCAATTTCCTCAAAATGGTTACAGGCAACAACCTTCTCTCCACCGATATCTCAAAGTTTATCACTTCCTCTCTGCCGCCCTGCAGCCGCTCCCATTCATGCTTCCTATGTCTTGCTCTGCTCCTGAGGAACTCCTCTAAACTTGTCTATATAGTATTCTTGTAAACGTTGCCAGTGATTTCTCAGCAACATCCCTTCCAGTAGAGGCTGAAGCTCCATGAACCAGATGCATCAGAGAAGATTTCCACTGCTAATGTGTATAGGTCTGCATCCATCCACATCATCACTGCATTGTATTTGTCCAGAAATCGAATCCACAACTACAGGTTCTGACTACAGTCTTGTTTATTCCGATCCTGTGATGGGTTTTTGACCCCCTCACCAATGCATGCACCTATAAAAAGGCTTTCCCTGGTGCCACTACTTTGCTGAGTTTAAGTGACCCAGCCATTGTTGCATCTTCCTCAGCTCAGATTTCTGTTTGCACACAGCCTTCTGCAGCAGCAATCTCAGTTTTTCCAGTTTATTAGCCTGGGAACCATTGCCACTAAATCTAGGTCTATTCCCAGGAAGGTCAATGCTGTTGCTAGCTCTTCAATTTTCCCCAGTGCCCATGGGAAACCTAACTTCTTCAGTACCTGCTTTATCGCCCTCATCAGTTGTGCACACTCACTCTGCCCTCCGGCCTGGACTACAATAAGAAAGATGTCCAGGTAGTGCAGGATTTGTTCTAACCACACCACCTCCTTCACCACTCATTTAAAAAAAACTACTAAAAGTTTCAAAACCACCCCATTGGCATGGTCTTGTTCACAAAGTAATTGCCCATAAACTGGATCCCCAGCAGAAAAATATCTGCTAGGTGAGCCGGTCTGTTTTTCCCATTTGAGCCCTGATCCAGCAGCTCCTTACCATAGCAATTGACCTATAAATGTCTGTGTAGTACACTGACAACTCTTTGACATCATTCACTGTATTTCCCTCCAGCTGTGACAAATGGTCAATCAACTGGTATTTGCCTTTCGCTTTCTTTGGTACTACTCTTAACAGTGATATAATCAGTTCCTTGATGAGGCATGTTCCGAAGGGGGCCTTCCATCCTGCTTGCATTTAATTCCTTCTGCAGTTTCTCTTGCATAGTATGTTCCAGTACTCTAACAGAAATCAAGTTGTCAGCCCAGTGCATTTCATGTGGTTTGCTGTATGATATTTGAAAACCTATTGCAAAACCCTCCCTCACTTCTCAACGCCCCCGCCCCCCAACCAGAGCACTGGCCTTTTTCCAAACTCCCCTTTGCTTCTCTGCTTCCTCTTGCTTTGTGGTTACCACCCTAGCCACTGAAGCAGTGCAAAAATGGATGCTTCCCCCACATTTTGTACACACATGTCTGAACTTACATAGAAACTTGAGACAGCTTCCTTCTTTATCAATCCAACAAGATTCCCCTGTCTTATATTGAGGCCTCACCCCTGTTGGGGAAGACAGGCCTGAAAGGGCACATGCCTTAACAGTAATCCGCTCACTGTGAAGAATGCTGGTTTCAGTCTTGTCTGAATCACGTGCTGTAGCCACAGCTTTTGGTCTATCTAACCCTATGATTTTTCAGGTCCAATTCCTTCTTGCTCTGAATTCTTCATCATATCTAATTCTTGCTATTCCCCTAAACAGATTTGAGCTGTCCTAATAATGTCCATATACTGAAACAGTGCAATGCTGCTTTCTGGATATTTCTCGCAGAAAAAACTTGTGATTATCGTGAAAGCTGCCATCCATATTTCACTATTGGTAAGAAAACACTTCTTAGCCAGTTCCCTTCCCACTGCCCTCTACCCTTCCTTGCTCCAATTCTCCCTATAGAAGAGCTTGCAAATGTTCACATAATTGCTTGCCCAGGCCTTATCTTTCTTGCTAGCCAATCAGTGACCACCTAGTAAGGCTACTATGCTCATGTATGGCAAATTCAACAATACTTCTTATTGTCTTTTGCTTGTCCCCCACCATTTCCCAGACTCCCCTCCCGTCACCTTTTGTTGCACTTCTGTATTATCGTCCTTCACCCTGGCACTTCCTGACTGCATAGGTGCCCCTTTTGATGAGGCAGTGTTCCTTTTGCTATCCTCCAATGTCCCCTTCCCTTGTGTCGTCTCATCCTATCTGCCCTTTCCTCCTTGTTCTCCCTCTGTCCTTTTGCCAGGTATATGTCCCATGACTCCCACCATTTCAACTGGAACTGCTCAAATTGACTCTGTCACCACTCTTGTGTTGTTCCAGACCTCCTCCTATGTTTGTCCTCTCCTTCCCTAAACTCATCCATCCTCTCGCTTTCCCAGGTTGTCCACCATTCCTCTGCATACTTACAATCTAACTGTGTTCACTGTGACCACATCTATATTTGCCTCTAGTACCCTGTCTCCTGCATTCCGCTTCTTGGGACTTCACCCCAACAACTGTTGTCTCTACTCTGTCATCCGCCCGACCTTCGTGAGCTGTAGTTCATTGTCAATCTCCATTTTCTTCTCCCATTCCCTCCTGGTCATTCCATTCTCTCCTCTCCTACTCCCTTGGCACCACCACCACCAGAGATGCCATTCTCTGTGTATTCCCCTCACCTGCAACTCTTGTTACTGGTATCTCTCCATTCTCCTTCATACTTTCATCTTCTTCCGAGGATTCCCTTAGCAACTCCACCACTTCCATATCACTCACCATGAAGACCAATGGCTGACTCATGGCCCTCTTCTCACTAACTGGCCCGTGGTCCCCTTCCCTAGGTGTATCACCTGACTTGTGCACTTCTGCCATCACCTGAATGCCTAACCCTGAATTCATGCCTCTTTGACCCAACAAAACTCTCTCTCCTCCACACTACTCACTCTATTCTTCCTCATCACCTCTTGAGATGAAGGTGCCACTCTAACTTCCGCTGGGGCCACCGTACCATGCCAGTTGCATCATCCTGATCTGTGGCCATCACCACTCTGATTAATTTGTCTTTACATATGAGAATCTCTTACCTGCCCAGGGTGCACTCCCTAGCTGAGGTGCCTGCCTGTCCTTCTTGGCCTCACCTGGCATGGTGCTGCTGTTCTTGTGCCACTTGTGCACTTACTGTCTTCTCAATCCTCAGCTCCATCTATCTACCTCCTCTCTATTGCCTGTCTTGTCCAATGCCTCCTCTCTGCATTCTAAGGAGTGCAATTTGGGGCCAAACCTCAATGGTCTTCCTGTCTTCGTGCTTCCATCTGTCTTTTGTGGCCCCTAGCCTGCTGCCCATGGGGGATATCTCATGCCTCAGCATTTCTCCAGGGACTGCCTCCCTGGCTTCATGTAGCTGTGGCCCACCACCTCTGGGGCTCAGCATGTCTTTCCTGCAATATGTTTTGACCTCTAGGGGCCACCTACCACTTAGGGCCCCCACTTCGCCCCCTTCTTGTGGGCAACCAATATGCAATGACTGCTGCTGGGACCCCCGCAAATGTTGCTCTCTTTGGCTTGGTTTAAGAGTGAGTTGCTACACGGACTGATCTACTGCTACAGGGAATTTCCCTGCAGCTCTCAACAGCTTCTCTATCTCCCGTATGGCCTCAGTCGATCACGTGCAGGATGGGACCGGCACAGAGAACCTCTGTCATGCCCCCTCTCCTTGCATTGTGATGCAGAGATTAAGAAATCAGTTCGCACATGTGCAAAAGGTGGTGACTGGGCACTGATGTCATTCGCTCCCTGCACCCCTCGCTAGCTCCTTCCAATCTCCCCTTGTGGAGATGGTGTTACCAACTCTCCATGTGGGGTCCTCTTTGGCAAACCATACTGCAAGCATACTGAAGTCAAACAAGTTACTTACCTTTCCTAACACTCTTTCTGGTAGAGAATCTATCTATCTAACCGCAGATTCCTCACCTTTTGAATATTCCCCATGTATCAGACAAGACCCAGAAACATTTGAGCAGCACCTCTGCTTGCCGATAGGTGGCACTGTGTGGCTTTGCACTGATGCCGTACCCTCCATAATGACGTGCAGGTCCATATAGGTGCTGCTCCAACACATTAACATCAGTTGCTTTTGAGTCTGTCTGTGCC
The DNA here is from genome assembly GCA_963921515.1 of Calotriton arnoldi. NCBI lineage: Eukaryota > Metazoa > Chordata > Amphibia > Caudata > Salamandridae > Calotriton > Calotriton arnoldi. The sequence continues at coordinate 602,549 of CAWUFW010002794.1, read as the reverse complement.
CCCTCGCAGAGTCTCAACAACAAATTAGCTTTGACCATGGTGTAGATTCCTAAATATGGAATCTTATTAGTGAACAAGTCAAGTTCACACAACGGAGAGGATAGGAGGACCGGTAAAAAATCTGCTGTTAGATAGAGTCTTGTTACCTAAGATAAGTAACTTCTGATATAGACATCACCTTTTGAATAGATTCCAGAGGACTACCTATTAAGCTGTGGGTCTGTGAATTGGCTCAAACTAAAACGTCCTGCAGGAGTGAGCGGAGGAAATGCCCTTCTTGGCGAATGTGGCTGTCCAGAGAGTAATGCTTTGTGTACGTATGGAGAAATGCCCACGTAGCTGCCTGGCAGATGTCCAAGACCGGAACTCCGTGTGCCAATGCAGTGGTAGCAGATATGGCCCTAGTGGAATGAGCTTGCAGTCTTTCTGGATCCTGCTTTTTGGCCAGTGCGTATCAGATATTAATGGAGAGCATGATCCAACAGGAGATGGTCCATTTCAGCACAGCCTTCCCTTTGTTCGTTTCAAGGAAAAAAGAACTGATCATCCAGCCTGTGTTCTTTTGTATGAATAATGTAAAAGCTAAGCGCGCTTTTGGGGTCCAAGCGATGGAGTTTTTCCTCCTCCTTAGAGGGGGTAATGGTTTGACTGACGTGAAATGGCATCACAACTTTCATCAAGAAGGATGCTCATGTCTGCAGAACCAGTTTGTCTGGGAAAAAGGTGGTGTATAGTGGGTTAACACAAAGAGCATAAAGGTCACTCACTTGCTGATGTGATGGCGAAGGCAAACACCATTTTGAGGGTGGGAAGCTGCAAAGGACTGATGTGAAGTGGCTCAAAAGGCATACAAATCAAATATGTCAGGATCAAGTTACGGTCCACTGTGGCACGACAAAAAGAGGGGAAGGAAACTGGTATTGCAGGCCTTTCAAAATATGCATCACAACCAGTGATTTAAATAACAAGGCCTGGTCCCACAACCGTAAAAAGGCCAAATGAGCCCAAGGCACCCTTTAGCTCTGCCCAGAGCAAAGCCTTGCTGGGTGAGGGAGAAAAGAAACAACAAATGTCAGATAAGTTAGCCTGAAGGGGGTGAATCTGGTGTGTATCACACCAATCCACAAATTTGTCCCAACAAAAAATGTATACAGTATTTGTCAAGGGACACCTGGCTGTCAAGATGACATCACCCACCTCCGAAGGATGGTCAATGGTGTTCAGCTGTCACTGCTCAATCTCCAAGTATGAAGGTGGAGATTTCAAAGGTCCTGGTGCAGAATCCTGCCCCACTGCTGGACAGCAGATGCTCCCAGAGGGGCAGCCTAATCGGAGGACAGATGCTCAAGCCCAGGAGCTATGGATACAAAACTCTCCATGCCCAATCCAGAACCATCAGAATGACTGGGGCCCAATCAGTCCTGATTTTCTTCAGAACTTGGGGGCAGAAAAGGTATCGACGGGAAAGAGTTCCACCCTAGGCAGAACGCGTCTCCTATGAAGAGATGCCATGGAAAGTGCAGAACTGCTGACATTGTGTGTACTCTGCAGTGGTGAATAGTCGAGCCAAGGTTCTCCCCATGTGTGGAAGAGACCTTTCGCCACCTGTGGGTGAAACTGCCATTCGTGATCAGCTAGGTGTTGATGGCTGTGCTCGCTTATACTGGCATTCAAAGATCTTGCCAGGTGGTTCACCACCAGGAAAATCCCTTGATGGTCCAGCCATTTCCAGAGATGTAGCGCCTCCTGGCACAGAGCCCAGGACTCCACTCTGCCCTGCATGTTACAATACCATGGAGCAGTGGTGTTGTCCTTAAGCACATGAGCCAGCCCCCTTGATGGATGGAAGGAAGGCTTTCAATGCCAAGCAGATGGACCTCAGCTGAGCTGCAGGTGGTTGATCGGTAGCCAGATCTCTGTCAGAGACCAGAGACTTCTGATCCCCACCTCTCCCAGGTGGCCATCCCAGCCCAGAAGTGATGCACAGGGTACAGATACCACTGTTGGCTCTGGGTTGGGTAGGAAGAGGGGTCTTATGCTTACTCAATCGAGGTCCAGGAACCGCCACTTCAGATCTTTTGCAGTCTCCTCCAAAATCTGTATGCAATCTGAGATGTGCCCTTGATGTTGGACCCACTGAGACTTCAAATCCCACTGCAGAGCCCGCATATGCCACCTGGCATGCTGGACAAGAAGGATGCAGGAAGCCATCTGTCCCAGCAGCCTTATAGTCAACCTCGCTAAAATGCAGGACATGGGCTGAAAGATCAGGATCATAGCTTCAATGTCCTGGACTCTCCTATCTATGGAAAAGGCACAAAAGCAAACTATGTCCAAAATGGCTCAGATGGAGGGGGCATCTGAGAAGGAGTCAGGTTTGACTTTGACATGTTGATAGTGAGCCCCAGGATGACAGGAGGTTCGCCATAGTCAGGAGGTGGTTGACTAGCTGGTGAAGGCAGGGGTAGCCTGCCTTCACCAGCAGTCATCAACGTAGGGAAAGACTAGGACGCCTGACCTTAGAAGGTGTGCTGCTACTTCTGCCATTACTTTTGTGAACACCTGAGGTGAAATGGTGAGACCAAAAGGGAGCACAGCATACTGAAAATGTTCCTGTGCCACCTCGAACCGCAGGTAGCACCTTTGGGCCTGAAGGACGAGTATATGGAGATAGGTGATCTGCAGATCTTATACCACTATCCAGTCTTCAGGGTGAAGGGCAGACAAGACCTTGTTCAGGGTGAGCATCTTGAATGTGTACTTGCTGAGGAAGGTGTTGAGAAAAAATAGGACAAAGGCCTCTCTCCTTCTTTGGCACCAGGAAGTAGCAGGAGTAAGAACCACAAACTACTTTGGATGCCAGCATCATCTCAATAGCCCCTTTGGCCAAAAGGACTTGCACTTCCTGCTGTAAAACACTCAGATGTTCCTCTGTCAGTCATTACAGGGATTGTGGAAGATGCGGTGGAGCGGACAAGAAGGGTAGGGCTTATTCCTTCTGTACAATTTGCAGGACCCACCTGTCTGCTGGTATAGTCTGACAACCCATTAAGAACAATTTGATCCTGCCACCAACCAGGTGGAAATGCTCCACAATGGGCACGCTAAAGGGACTTGGCAGGTGGGGCTGTGGGGAAGGGGGAGGGAGAGGAGAAGTGGGCTGATGTGAGGTGTACCTGACCACAGGCCGGTGGTTGACACAGCCTCGTCCATGAAAATGCTGGGTACCTTGCTGAGCTTAAGCAGCTATCTGTATATAGTACCTCTGCCAAAGCCGCAAAAAGATTGATGCGGTTGGCATGGCTTAGCAGACAGGCCCAAGGAGCGCATTCTGGCCCTGATCTCTTTGAGGCACTCAAGAGTGGAGTTTGCCAATGTTAATATGGATATTGATGCCTAGATCGATAACAATGAACTATCGTCCTTATTAATAGAACCACCCATCCCAAACTTCACATCTACCTCGACACACAAGTATGTAGTCAGGCAGGCCGTGCGACCTAGCCATGGGATTACTGACTGATGGGTCACATTTGGGAGGGTGCATAGCTGGCAGGCAAACACGTGGGCAGGAAATTCTTGATCAATCCCACAGATAGGTGCAGCGACATTACAATGCTAAGAGGAGATTGTACCCAAATAAAGCATACATGGCTGGAGCGGGTATGCGCGCTTCTGAAAACACAATAAAGTCTGATGCCACATCAGTTAGGAACACATAGCCAATCAGGACCTAGCACACGTAGTGATCATGTGCTCCCTATGCCGGACATCTGGACACATACACCACTGTTCACACTGTGTCTACGCAATGTTGAGACCCTTCTGTAGAAACCATCTGACCATTAATTTATGACTTTAAGGCAGCAACCAACATTTATCACCAAATATGGTACGCTGGAAATTTTTATTGCTTGTTGTAAATTTGTATATAAGATGAACGCAAACCCAATGTAAATTGAACAGTTCTTTAACCTTATGCCTGTAACTGTCCTCCCAGCTGAACTGTTAAATTTAGGAAAATGTTCCTGTTTTGCCAAACGCCTCTTGTCTTCTATTTTTACTAAGGAATTTGAACCAGAGCAACACCTTGTCCCCAAAAAGAAAGGGGACTTGGCAGTTCGGGCTAGATTTTTCCCATGAGGAACAGGGTCAAGACTGATTTGCATATGGCTGGTTTTGATCTGGCAAGGCGTAGTGAGCTAAAGAACGATGGTGGATTCAACAAAGATCTGTGACTGGGGGTGAGTGTCTGAAAAGTCTCAGCGCTGCGTTCATCATCTCCTTGTGTTTCCTTGGTTCGCCCTAAGGTGGCAGGGTATGCTCAGACGTACGTCCCTTGCTCACTTTGTCACTGGATTCAAGCTAGCCTGGCTGATGAGAGATGTTACCCCGAACCCGGTCCCAGGGTGCTTGTTTCCGGTCCAGGGAAGACCTGGCTTCGCAGTTTGGGATGGACTGTTCCCATGAGGAACAGGGTCAAGACTGATTTGCATATGGCTAGGTTTGAACTGGCAAGACGTAGTGAGCTAAAGAACGGTGATGGATTCAACCCAGATCTGTGACTGGGGGTGAGTGTCTGAAAAGTTTCAGCACTCCGTCCATCATCTCCTTGTGTTTGCTTGGTTCGCCCTAAGTCGGCAGGGTATGCCCAGACGTGGGTCCCTTGCTCACTTTGCCACTGGACTCAAGCTAGCCTGGCTGATGAGGGGTGTTACCCAGAAATCGGTCCCAGGATGCTTGTTTCTGGTCCAGGGAAGACCTGGCTTGGCAGTTCAGGCTAGACTGTTCCCATGAGTAACAGGGTCAAGACTGATTTGCATATGGCTGGGTCTGAACTGGGGGGGCGAAGTAAGCTAAACAACGATGATGGATTCAACCCAGATCTGTGACTGACGGGTGAGTGTCTGAAAAGTTTCAGCACTCCGCCCATCATCTCCTTGTGTTTGCTTGGTTCACTCCAAAAAGAAAGGTCCAGTCAAAGGGCATGTCCCTAAGGGACAATATCTACATCGCCAGAGAGGCCTGTTGACCACAGCCAGGCATGGCAACGAATAACAATGCTAGTGCCAATTGCTCGCCTAATAGAGTCCGTGGTGTCTATCCCACAGTGGATTGTAAATTTGGCCACGTCACTCCCGTCCTGAACGGCCTGGATCAGTATAGGATAAAGTTCTACTGGTATACCTGGGTCCATTTGAGTGACTGAATCCCAGAGGACAATGGAATATTGACCCAGCAGGCAACTAGCATTAACGGATTGAAGCAGCAGACTGGTAGAGGAATATGAAAATACCCTTTTTCGGCAGGTTTCCACTATTTTGGACTACTGATCCAGGGGAGTAACCAGGAAGGTATTAGGATTTGTCTGACTAGTGGAAGCTTGCACCACTAAGCTCGCAGTAGAGGAGTGCTGAGACAAAAATGCTGGGTCACCTGGGGCAGGTCGGTGGCCTCTCACAATTTGGCAATTTACTGGGGGGCCAGAACGAAGTTTGGCCCAGACCCTAAAGAGGGTGTCAGTCACTGCCTCATTGAAAGGAAGTAGGGACTCAGTATTGGTCTGCCCGGGCTGGAAGACTTCTTTGAGAACATTAGATTTGACCTCTGTGGTGGGGCGCAGGAGATCAAGAACTTTGGCCGCCCTCAACATGATAATGGCAAATGAGGCACTTTCCTCAGTGGTAGGACCAGGGAGTGAGATGAGGCTGGAATCAGGAGCAGTGTCTAGGCCACTAGCTTCCTGGAGGTCATCGTACCAATTGTCCTCATAGTAGAATCAGCCAATTTCATCATCTGCATCATAGTCAACAAGGAACTTAACATGTCGGACCTGTCTAGTGTTGTAGGGACATGAAGCGGGTCCGAGGCAGGAGACTGTGGTTCAGCACAAACCGAGCACATCCTGAGTCAAGGTTGTAGTAGAGCTAACTTGGAGTCAGAAATCACAATGGGCACCTTGCCCTCCAGCATCGATGGAGTCAGCGTCAACTTTCCGATAACCAGCGTGGGTATTGGAGAAGGAGGCGGAATCAATACGGACACTGGAAAAGGCCCAGTGAAGGTTTCAGAGGGTTCAACTAGTGGCAAGGCCTAACCTACTGATGGTAATCAAGTGGAAGACCTCTCAGCTCCATGGAGTCCATAGGCATGCCAGAGGGGGTCAGAAGGGAGCTGAAATTTCAGAGCATTGCTTTGCAGAACTCTTGGATATGTCTCATTGATGTAGGCAGCCCCGTAAACTTGGTTTCTGCCGGGAAAAGTTGCGAGATGGGTTCCTTCTTTGAACAACTTCTGGAGCGATATTGGGAGGCATGGAGATGCTCTTGCACCTTCTCCGATGTATGAGAGTGGCGGGAAGAGTCCGAGTCCTGCGTGGATTTTTAAAGAAAATTCTATGACTCACCCAAAGATTTGGAGTGTGATGATGAGCGAATTCAGGATCAGTTCCTGCGACTTCTAGATCAGGAACAGGACCGAGACCGACCCTTGGACCTGGACCGGTCACATTGTGCTGTCTTCCAATGCTTGACAACATATAACTTTGCCTTGCGGTCTCGTATGGCCTTTGGATTCATCGACACACAATCACTGCAAGCCTTAGAGTTATCACTCGACCCGATGCACCACAGGCAAACCTAATGAGGATCTGTCACAGACATTTATTTGCGACAGTCCTTACAGGATTTGAATCCAGTCATCTTGGGAGGTGACATTTCCCTTGCACACTGTAAACTTCAGGTAAAGAAACAGATTCAAAGAGACAAAATGGTAATTCCTCCATCAGATGCCACATAATAAAAGGAATTGACATCTGCGCACAGATGTGGTGCCTATATGGGCCATGCACTTCATTTCGGGAGAGCAATGTCGTCAGTGCAGAGCCGCAATGAGCCAACTACCGGCGTGTAGAGGTTCTGCTCAAAAGTTTCTTGATCCATTCTGACATCTGGGGAATATTTGAAAGATGTGTAGTCTGCAGTTAGAAGTCTCTATCAGAAACAGAATTCTGCACATACCTTCTCGCAAACCATAAACTGATCCTTAAAAATGGCACATCTTGATTACATCAGAAATCAGCTCTGTAAGTCAATACTAACATAGCATAAGTAACAAGAGCTCCAACACTATAATATAAAAGGTAAAATATGTCCTCAGTTACCTAGCATGATTACTAACAGAATGATAGCGGCCAGTTTTCCAGACACATTGTCGCACTTGCCCCTTGTGCTATTCCCGGGATAGTGCACAAGCATTTTGTGCAAGCATAGGTCTATAGATTGAATATTTATTAAGCTTAGCAATTCAGTAAACAATGTGGAAACAAATTCATTGTGCTTACCCTTTTCTCCTCTAAATCATGTTTCATTCTTTTCTGCTCTTCCTCATCAAGAATTTGGTTGCCATCATGGTCGAATCTTGAAAAGGCTGCCGTTATCTCATGATCTGCATGCCCTAGTCTAAAGTAGATAATTAACATTAATTATTTGAATTGTTTAACATTGAATATGTATTTAGATGGAGGTACAAAAATGGTGTTCGCTTATTTCTAAGTACCAGATGAAACACTTCTTGAACCTGTGAGCACAGATAGATAGGGATAAAGGTTCAAACCATATGCGTGTTGTGTGACATTAGCTGGTTGCTGTTGTTTGAGTTTTCAGGAAGGGAACTGCAAGACCCAGAAGAGAATGCACCCCATATTAAGCAAATGAACACTGAGGAATGGTTTAACTGAGGATAACGGCTGTGGACCCAACACATACCATCGGTGCAGGTACCTGATGGACGGTGGTGGAGCTGTCCGAATACTGCAGCATACAAATATCAATATTCCTCTTCCTGCACTTGTGAGCATTGAAAACCAGCCCACCATGGGTTAAAGGTTGCAGACCATAGGGATAGTTCACAAAAGCACTAGTAGTACTACATCACAAACTCATAAATACAATTGACAAAGACATAGGCATAGCCCTACACCGATCCAATGTCCTATACAAGTAGTATTGCGCCAAAAGTGTCGAGAGCTATGCATACATCAATCTAGGACTTAGGTATAAATGTGGGTGTGACAAGGTTAGTGGTCCAAGAAATGGGAAATATCTACTACAAAGTCAGCCGAAGAAAAGGCAAAAAGAGATTCGAGAAGGGATGTAGTGAGAATCATGCATATACAAAAACACATCCACAAAAGGTTAAGTCAGGTGCAGTACACAAAAAAGTGCTCCAAGTTCTACTTGGGCAGTTTTACAGGCTAAATAAGCTCAAATATATTCCAGCCCAGCGTTGAAATAAGTCACATACCACACATTTTGATCCACTTGTATTGCAAAGGAATCACATAGAACTCGATGGAGGCAGAAAATGAAACTAAAAGAACTAAGGTGAACACCCCCCCCAACAGTGGCAAAAATCTTTACACATTGCAGACACATATGAAAGCACATTGTTAAAATATAAGCATAAAAATGCACATAGTGAGAAAATTACACAAATTAACATTTTTAATGAGTTATAATGTTACACATGGTTCATCTCATATCAATCACAACTCTGCACACACTCAAATACAAATCAGAACACATTACATGTCCTATAAACTCCACCACACACACAAATGACACACAAGCATACAGGGAAATAACGGGTTCTTCCCCAAGACTACCAAAACAGTCAAAGCCCCTATAATGGCATACAATATTTTCCATCTGCATACATATAACCCCCTGATTGTTGGATTCAGAGAAATACAATACATGTGTGTAAATATCCACATACATGACCTTAGAATTTAAATTCTGACAGAAAACCAATTTCCAATGAGGCATGAGGCCTGTGAGTGGCATGTGGCCCATTAGGGTGCCACTTATACACGTTTTTCCTCTTTCACTACATGTTTATGTCTAAGCTTTGTGGACCTATGTAGTAGGGTGGGGTGCTCTGTCAATCATGAAAAACAGGAAGTTACATAGCAGAAGTGCAAAAATGGACATTCCTGAGCCATCTTCAAAGTAGAGAAGATTTCAGTTCCATCCTGATGCTGACAAGTGATCCAGTACACTCAAGAATAGTTGAAATTGAGAAGTGAGGGTAACCATCTTCATTGGATATCCTCTAACATTTCCTTCAGCTTAAAGGGAGGCTAGATAGCCTGCTGGCAAAAAACATGCATGCTTGACTTTAAAGGAGGATATCGCCAGGAGTTGCACAGCAATGGATACTATGTGCTCAGGCTGAGAATGCTGCAAGTGCTAAGAGTCTTGCAGTACCGACCCCATCTGAAGGTTCAGGACCTCCTGTGGAAATCCAGAGAAGCCCATACCAAATATCTCCACTAAAAAGAGGGTCCTAGACAAAACCCGTCTGGACCTACATTGCCAACTGGACTAGCACCATCCATAGCACCACAAAAAGTACTTGAACTCCCATAACTGCATTTTGCAAGCACTGTAGTGTCAATATGTTATTGAGTTACTTTTGTCATGTCCTATTCCTTATGACAGTTCTTCATCTATATGTTGTGCAAATATCACACAGGAGGTCTATGCTTTAAGAAGTCAGCTATAACAAGGATAATATGTAGTTTGCACCTGGCATGTAATTCTATGTCAGGACCGGAGGCAAAGATTATGCTCTGCTTTCTTCCATTTATTATATTCCAGAAGACTTCAACTTTAACAAAAAACTACCTTTCCCAATATGCAAGTGTAAAGGAGCTACAAAAATCAACCAATCAACAATCAGTCCATTCTTTTATAATGCAACATCCTCCGATCAACTTCCTCTTTCTTTCCTGCTCCAACAGATAAGTGTGATTCTTTATTCTTATTCCAAGGTTATGGTGATATTTGTGCTCCATTCGTGGAGGCATTTCGCCCACTAGAGGCACTAGAGGGTACGTACATAAATGAGACACACTGGAGCGCCTCGTTGCTCTGCTGGGGATGCGTGTGATTCTGTCAGTGCGATACTGACGACCTTGCGTCCCTGCGGAGCATGTGCCTTCCCCGAATCCACCAGGAAGCCATAGACGCCCGTTTGGGTCCGTAATATCCCAAAAATACACAAGCGGCAGATGCCAGCGACCCCAAGAAAGGTATTGATAGGTCCTGGAGATTGTGCAAGGATAAATTCCTGGAGGTTAGTGGGCCCCTAATGAAGATCCTGGACCTAGCTGAGGAGGCCAAAGTATCGGGTACTCCGGTTTCTCTGGAGTTTTTCTCGAGCTGGGCAAAACGTGCAATAATCTTCTTAGGGAATGCAAACTGTGCACTGTCCATGGAGAAGCACTGCTCTCTTTTGATAAAAGTGGACCTCAAGCTGGCGATCTGGCATCCACGGAGGCTGGCACAGTGGCTCAAGGAGGCCTTTACGGAGCGCCCTTTATAAAAGAGTTTGGTAAATTTATCGCCACCTACACATCATTGGACAAGGCACAGGCTTTGATAAAAAAGATTTTCCATCCCTGAATTTTTGTTGGACTGGCCGTGGTAGAGGGCGCTCGGTCGGCCGCATCTACACCCAAGGCCCTCTCTGGGGTCAAGGCTATCGCAAAAGCCAGGACCAATTACGTTCTGGAGAATTCTTCCCATCAAGACGAGGCCAACAAGGACTAAGCGCACAAGGCTCCTCTAGAGGGTAGTTCCATGGCACCCAATCAGGTGAGAGTTCACCCTTCTTCCCAACAAAGAGTGGGAGGTTGATTGACAAGGTTCATACACATTTGGGAGACACTTACCTCAGATTCATGGGTTCTACAAATGGTCCAGGGGTTTCGAATCGAGTAGTATGGTTCCCCAGTTCAGCGATCTCACCCGCTGGTCTTTGCAGAAGATCAAGCTTCCTTGACAGATCAGAAGGTGGCAGATCTGCTGCAAAAGAACGCCATTTCCCCAACGTCACTCTACCTGCGAGGTTTACTCAGCAATCTCTTCTTGGTTAAGAAGCGGGACGGAGGTCAACGACCTGTGATCAACCTCAAAGAGTTCAGCGGGTGGCTAGTCTACAGCTACTTCAGGTTGGAGGGTATCCATCTTTTGCACGATTTGCTGCACCCCAACGACTGGATGGTGTATCTCGACCTCAAAGACACGTATTTGATTGTCCTTATTTTCACACCCCATTGCGGATTCTTACAATTCCAATGGAGGGGTCAGGTGTACAAATTCAAGACACTGCCGTTCGGTCTTTCTTCGGCTCCTGGTGTTTCACCAAGGTGCTGAAGCTGGCGATGGAATCCCTCAGGACTCAAGACTTACATCTGATAATATACCTGGACGATCTCCTTCTCATGGGACAGTGTCCTTTCTGACTGAGGGATCAGTTACAAACGACAATTAACTTGCTAGACGGCTTGGGTTTTGTCACCAACGAGAAGAAATCTCTCTTAATTCCGTCCAAGCAGACAACCTTACTCGAGTTTGTCATTGACTGAGTAGAGGAGACCCTGAGTTTACTGTCCAGGAAAGTGGCAAAGATCCAATGAGAGTCGAGGAAAACTCTTGCTAAACCCTCAACCCCGCTGTAGCAGATTGCCTGAGTAGTAGGCCTTCTGTCCTCCTCAATCCACCTTATGTCCATTGCTAGTTAGATGATTTAACAAGGCAATTGTATCAAGTTTACAGTCCTCTTTTGTCATGGATGCAATGTGTATATGGTCAATATATTGTACCAAGACTGAGTTATAAGGCAACCACAGACTTTCTATATCTTTCTTCAGGATTTGACTAAAAATTGAAGGACTTCCGGTATACCCTTGTGGAATTCTACACCACATGAGAACTTTATCCTGGAATTGAAATGCGAAGAGATACGTGCAAAGGGATTGAGAAGAATGCTTGGCAAAGGTCATTGACTGTGTACCATTCTGCATCTGATGGAATTTGGAATAAAATTACTGCTCGATTCAGTACTGCAGGACAATATAGGATGAGAATTTTGATTATCTTTTTTTCCCACTAGGCTTATTTACTCTCATCAAAGGAGAGTTACAAGGACTACCAAGTACCTCCTGGAGGATTACCTGTAAAATCCTTTTTCATTCAATAGCTTCATTCCTTCTTCTGCTTCTTTTGAACGTCTATACTATTTAGATATAGGGAAAATTGCATTTGATTTCACTTTAGTTTTCACTGGCTCAGAACGTTTTATCAAACCAATGTCTTTTCCAGAGTAATCCCATACCTTATACATGACAGTATGTCTTAAATCAAGAGGCAGGTCAGCTTTTTTTAAAGCCAGAAATAACTAGACTCTAGTGTCTCTTGTGATTTTATATTAAACATTGAGTCCTCATCTTGTGTTTCAATCACAACACCATCTGATGTGCAATAAACCACTCAATTAATTTTGCACAACAAGTCTCTTCCCAGCAGATTCACAAGACTTGAATCACACAAAATTAACTGCTGCTCTATGGTCTGCTGCTAGGACTGCTTCAAGTAAGCAATTCTCCTCCCCCCCAGGCTGAGTCATCATTCAGATTCAATGGAATCTGTGGGGACCCTGCACTATATGGCATTTTGTTTCTGATGTTTTGCTGCATCACTGGAGCTGAGGGCATTGGCATTCAACATGATTTCTGATTCTGTATACCCTGCTCAGAATTTGAAACAGTTGGGATCATCCTGTTTCTCTGCATCTATATCTGGGGAATCACCATCACCCTGAATTCTATTGAGATTCTGATGACACTCGTATTTTCAGTGCCTGATTTTCCCACAGAAGTGACAAGCCTTACTTCTTTTCATAATTTCAAAACTCACATTCATTCCATCATTGTTCACCATTCCTCTCCCACCTCCTTGCATTTGCATAATTCCATTCCACATTCCTGCACTGCCCATTGTCCTGGCACATAGGACAGTCCTATCTTTATATATGCGGAGACTCTGCTGCAGTCGTAAAAATACTACATGTAAAATACCTTCATCAATAGCAAACAATCGTAAACTTACACAAAACTGTAAGTTTACCTTTGTGAATCAGGCTCTCAATGTTGCAAATCAGAAATAATAAATACAATTTAAATTTATGGGTGACTCCAATTACAACAGGCTATTACAATGTTAGTGAGTTTTAATTTACTACAAAATAATGATTAATTTAGGCATGCTTCAGTTATTTAGCTAGGCCACACCAGGCTGCATTGATTCATGAATTGCTGTAAAAAAGTGCATGCTTATTTTAGATGTACAAGCTTTCCAACCTGTATGTGTCTTTCTTTCTTTTCAAAAGTTCAAAGAAAGTAAGTAATGGTCTCTGTATATAAAGCTAATCTGGTCTGCTTTGGGGGGAAGGGTAAGGATGTCTTACTGTAATAATGTCAAGGCTCTTAGCTGAGTGAGCTCTGCTGGTAGTTCAACAAGCCGTTGTATTCCTGTATTTCATAAGCATGAGTTTATATCCTTAACTTATTATGTACACATTTAACCAATAAGATGCTTTGGGAGGTAGGAGTTGGTAGTGGTGTTGTACAGGGGCGGTGCGTCCATTGGGGCGTTGGGGCGTAGCCCCCCCGCCTGCAGCTCCCTCGGCGTCTTTGAACCTAAGTAAACTGAATCAGTTTACTTAAGTTCAAAGAGCCGAGGGAGAACTGACAATCATGTCAGTCAGCATGACGTCGGACCGCCCACCCCCTTCAGAGTCTGAAGGGGGTGGGCGGTCCTGCGTCATGTTGACTGACATGATTGTCAGAGGGACCAGGGGCAGCAGGCAGCACTGCAGCACAAGTGCGCATGAGTGGGCAAGGGCACCGAATTTTCGCGCCGTGCCCAGTCATGCACACTTGTGTGTGCACTGAGCTAACGCATGCCCATTAGGAGAGCGAGGGGCTCAACCCTCGGTCTCCTAATGGGCAGGCGGGCGGAGGTAACCGTGCCCTAAGCCAATCCTGGCGCTGCCAGCAGCGCCAGGATTGGCTGAGAGGGGCTGTAGGCAGGGCCGAACGGAGTCGGACCCGAGGCGGCGCGGACGGCGGACCTCCTCAGTCAGGTAGGATTTATTTTCTATTTTTCTTAATCCCCCGGGCCCCTGGCAGTGGCACAACCCCCCCCGCGAGCCGCGTCTGGGACTGCTAAAGCAAACTGAATGTGAGAAAACTAAACTGCAAAACAACCGATCTGTCGATAAATTGAACTACAGCTACTATAATACATTACAGGAGGAAAGTTGCAACTTGAAAAAGTACTAACCGTGCCTGTGAAGTCATACGAAGCACTGCCTTCGGTGCTCTGAGCATCACGTTCTTTTCATGAGAGCGGGTATGGGGTCGTATTTGGCTCATGTTCCCTTGAAAAGGTATTGTTTGCTTTGTGATGGGCCCTGTGTTCAGGTGTTTGTTAATTTATTGAGATATTGTGTTCTTATTTGGAGTTATTGTATCTGGGTTCAGTCCGTCTGACTACTCTGTAGATGGTGACTGTGATGACTTCCCTTTTGTTTGTTTGTTGTTTCATTAGGGGTGAGATGTTTTTTATAGGGGTGGACGTAACTCACGTAATTTGCTGTAGCCAATGATGCAAAAATAATGCAAATTTATGGGAGATTCTGCGTAGGTATGCAAGAAGAGTAAATCGCCATTTGGCGATATTTCCTTACTGCTAAAATATCCCTAGCTTCCACAAAGGAAGTGGGAATGCATTTTGCGCTAAGAAATAGCAATAGATGCCACAGAACAAGGATAGCAGCGCGATTTTCCCCCCAACTTACTCCCGGCATTTAGCACCATTTTCTAACCACAAAATGCACCCTCAAGCCCAAAATGGATGCAAGGATGCATTTCATGCTAAGAAAATAGCCCTACATGCCAAAACTCCATGAACTGGAGTGCGAGCAGCTGCTTGTGCTCGCTAAATTAGTTGTTTCTGTGCTTAGTTATTTTCCTCGTGATCTTGTAATTGTTGGCAATTCCACGTCAAAGAGTAACCCGGAACCACCAAAATTACTCTAATTACTCCTGCATAATCAAAAGTACTCCCAGGCATAGTCTCTTAATGTGCAACTTATGTTGGCTTATCACTCCTGCCCAGCCCTAATGTGTGTGAGACTCGATCCAATGTATGTGTCTGTGCACCAGTGTGTGAGACTCGCATGATCGCATCTGATGAGCGTGTCTGACTGTCTGTGTCACAAGGTGTGTGTGAGACTCGGACCTGATGTGACTGTTCTCTGGTGCTTGAGATGTGACAGAGCCTGCGCTAGTGCGCTCCCGTGTTCGAGACTGCCTCAAGCTATCAGAGTGACTTTCAAATATTTCGGAGTGAGGCAAGCTGTGCATTCATCACAACCACACACCACCCAGTCCGGCCACTGTGTAGGGGTTCACTCAGTGTGTTCAGAGTCCTTCTCAGTGAGTGGGATTGAACCTTATGGCGCGAGACCCACTCAGTGAGTGAAACCCGAAGTGTGCCCTGCGCCCTCGTGTTGTATGTTATTAGCACACGCAGTGTCCTCCTAGTATGGTGTAAGCACGGGTACTGTAGTCCAGGGGTGGTGTGAAGCGGATGTACTGCAGTGCATGGATTGCACCGTACAATGTTTCACTTTCACTTTGGTAGCTTAGATTACATGACTGCATGGACATCTGTTAAAATTAACGTTTTTTAAAGATCATGCATTTCTTCAGTGTGCCCCATTTTCCACGGGGGACGATGCTCCGTTTTCAGTAATATATTTAATCAGTGGAGTGTATTTTTGTAAGTGCTTGTTTGGGCTCTGTGTGTCCTCTCCAGACAGCATGGTCCGTTCACCTCACACAGAAGTGAGCTCTGAATCATGTTAATTGCTGGGGGCTTTGTTCTTCAAGTCTGTTATGAAGCTCTGTGGTTATACTGAATGAGCAGCTACCATGTTGTTATAGGACATCCCTTTATTAATATAATAACTGCACTTTCACAATTGCTTTATTAGCCTTCTTGCTTCTCAAATTTGCTTGAAAATGCACCATTTGCCCGCTCATTTTTCAAAACCCCCCTTTAATTGTTCGGGCTCGCTCGCTACGCTCGCTCGCCGCGGTGCTCTCCCACGGAAAGTTTCGCCCCACCACTTTCAAATCTCACCAGCCACCACTGGTGTTGTACGAACTAAAAGATTCTGTTCCACTTGATATCATGTTATTATGAAATGCGTGTGCCTTTTTTTGTTCCTGACATAATATAAAAATAATGTGCTATTTGGAGATGAGTCAGACCAAGAGGTAGCATATATTTTGCTTCCAGACCTTTGCTTTGAGATTTATTGCTCTGCTGTGAGAGCTCTTAGAGCTTTTCTTTGAAAGACAGAACGTTTGTCACTCTGTTGTTAATTTACTGGATTTACTAACTACTTTTTCTTTCTGTAATACAACTATATTTTTAACAAACCCACGAGGTTGAAAACTTTAGAATTTTGTTGTGTGCAGTTTTATTGATAGCCTTGAACTACATCTATGAGAGTCTCAGATAGTATAGTTCCCATTTAACACTCGATTTATTAATCAGAGCATAGACATCTACATGTTTTGAGCTAATAGGCAGAAAACACTCATTGTATTTAACTTTCATTTCTATTCGGTTGCAGAAGAAGAGTTTGCAATTGTAGTAAATATACTGACTGACAGCAGTACACACATTCATAAACAAGCATTGGCAATGCCAATCGGTCTCGCAATTGGGATCTTATATGTATTTAGCTATGCAGCATATTAGCGTTGGTGCTGAAACATATACTGTTCCCCTGCAGCCCCACATCGTCGTAGTTAAAAGGGCAGATTCCCATGTCATACTCACTCGCAGGCGGAACCAGCAAATCAAAAGTAAGCAGTCCCAGCACTGGCTGCAACTGCTTATAAATACACAGAACACACGGGCCTCTGCACTGCATGGCGTAAAGTAAAAGCCAACTGAAAACACCTTCAGGAGAGGGAAACCTGGCCTATAATGCACCGCACGGGCCCCTGCACCACAGCAGCTGTAACAAACAGTACTCTATTATTTAAATTAGAAAAGACGGTTCCTACCTTAGAAGTTGAAACAACATAACAACTAGAAAAGTGCACGAGCTATTTTTTGTGTTGGTAAAAATGTAAATTGTACAACAGTGTCACAGGTCCAACGCCCTCCTCCTCTGAAAGGCTGCGGGTCCAGATATATTGAAATGCTGCCTCTCCAGCCGGGTGGGGAACCCGAGGGGCCTAGGAGCACCGTGAGACATTCTTTCCCATCCTCTCTCAGTACGTTTGGTATGTGGTGAGGTGGGTGGGGGCTCATGCGGTGGACAGCCCGGTGTGCAAACAATGAACAGTGGTGTGTTCTTAGGGGGAAGCACCAATGCTATGACCCGGGGGCAACATTCGGAGCCAAGTTTGTGTCTTATTCATCAACTGACTGCCATTGCAAGCTGCAGTGGGGTGCGCTTAGGCTCCCTTTTAGCGCCTAGAAGACGCTGTGCCTCCTATACTCTGAATCTCGTGGATGCAGTGCGCTGTGAAGATCCGGAGATACACGCCTTATTCCTGCCTCCCGCTGATAGGGAGCCTCACTTTTTCCCCTTATCAACTTTTCCTCAAGTTTGTGGATACGTTGCGTCAAAAAAGAACTGCCTGGGTCCAGATCTCAACAGTGCCCTGTCCGTGCTCTGGCACCTTGGCAGTGTGAGCGTCCTCCCGTAGAGCCATTCAGTGTTCTAGCGCTTCCGCAGAGTGAGCTCCTTTCAGTAGTGCCTGTATTAAGGTACTCCAGGTGTGTGCACTGCACACCCCAAAGAAACAAATAGCAATAAAATAAGAACTTTAAAATCTGAGAGCCGAGCAATCCTGGGGTGGGAGCATGCGGTGAGAGCAGAGACAGCCTGTGAAAGGAACGCTGCTCCAAAGAGAAACACGCACTGTAGACATTAGGGGCACATTCCGTAGCGCCTGGGGAGGGATTGAATGCGAGGCACTTTGGAAACAGGTGCGAATCACTGGAAGACGTTTGCGTTTTTTGTGAGTCATAGCAGCAAGTCGAGAGGGCGAGATCTGGGAGTAGGACATTCCATATGGAGGCTGCGCGGGCCGAAAAAGAACTGCCTGGGGTCTAGATCGTTTTACAGTTTGTGAGCCCGCCAGTTTCCCTTTCCCAGCAGGTGCCCTGCACAGGCTGCACGTACCTTCCCTCATCCCCTGTGTCTGGAAGCTCAGGCTCCTGCCTGCCCTCGGTAAAGCTGCACCTATCTTCCCTCATCCCCCGTGTCTGCAAGCTGAGGCTCCTGCCTGCCCTCGGTAAAGCGCACCGCAGGACGCGCATTACAGCCGCCATGCTGCTGCTGACATTGACCCTTCTCACAGCCGCGCTTCCGCTTCCAGGTAACGTCTGTATTGCGCATGTGTTCTGGACAGGTCAGTCAAAATAGAGTGCGAATTCACTCAGCCAATCCCAGGGGAAAACAAGCATTTCCAAATGCAATAGGACTCGTATTTACGCGAGACCTATTGCATTGTAAACAAAAGTGCGGGCGTCCAAAAAGGCACAAACGGGGGTTGTGGTGGGCAGAGAAGTCACGGCCTGCGGGAGGGAACGGGGGGAGGCAGGGGAACAAAAGAGTTTTTAAAGTAAAGGGGCTGATAGCCATGGAAGGAGAAAAATGATGACATGGCCGTCAGGAGGCGGGACCAACTTGCCGAAAACCAATCACAATGCAGCATTTAGGATTTCGGCCAATCAAAAAGATAGGTAAAGATAGGAGGAAAGTGGGCGGAGCTTCCCCCGCTATACTGTATACAGCATCTCTCGACAAGACAGCGCATGCGCTGCCTAGGCGAGACCTAAAAAGAGAAACCATCCACTCAAGGAACAAAATAATGATTGCATTCTAATACCTACTTTGGAAACTATCACAAAGGCCAGAATACCTAATTCCAGAGCCTAGCACATGAAATGTATACATTAGATGCCTACTCAATCTTCTCCTCACCAACCATACAATTTCAGTTTGAGTCAACTTTCAGAAATCAAGAACTCCTAGAGTACTAATAAGCACTTTAACTACTTGGCAAGCATTGTACTTAGACGCAACCATAGACTATTTCTACGATGGCTCAGTGCAGCCAGATATAGGGACAAAGAATGCATATTCTGCAGCTTGTGCAGTGGTTCTGGAAAAATCAGAGGGATCACAATTTGAACCATTACAAACATTCAATAAAATATAGGCAACTTCACAGCTTATTTAGCAAAGCTGCACGTATTGTTAGTGGCTCTTTAGAAAACAGAACCACGCTTGGCCATTATAGCTTGTTCAGATTCAGCTTTGTAAATACAGAAGTCCATCCCTGACTTGTCGTACTGGCTGCAAAATAATTACAAAGATTGAAAGAGCAGGCATATTAAGGCTTTACAGACGCCTGGTGTTTTGTAAGCGGTGGGGGCAGGATTACAAGCCCCAGCAGAAGTCACGGCAGACGCTGCCAACGTACTCTGAGTCCTGAACCCAGCGGTGCGTATTTAAGCTTCCTGGGGTTCCCGCAGCGCCGGACGCCGGGTGTTTTGGAGGAGGTGGGGGCAGGACCATACGCCTCAGCAGCAGCCGTGGCAGATGACGCCAACGTACTCCCACATGCGGAGGTGTGCATTTAAGCTTCCAGGGGCTCCCCCAGCGCGGGACACGCCCGGGTGCGTACCCGGGTGAAGACAGGGCCAAGAGCGGGCCCGTTTTCACCTGTCATCGCCTGGAGGAGGCTGGGCTGGGCCCTCCCTCGTTCACCTGAGAAGCCAGCAGGACGAGTGGGTGAGTCCAACTACAACATTTATTTATTTCATATCCCATACCTCGTTTTCAGGTTTGCTGGACGTATTCGCTGCTAGATCAGGCTCGACTCTCTGACTACCAGGTTTAAGGTGGCTATAGCACCAAAATGCTTAAGAGCAAAGTTCGGGGCCCCAAAGAGACTGCCATCAAATTTACAAACAGCACCACTTTGGATTCTTTCCTGGCCCGAGCAGTGGGGGTTATTACTAACCCTGGGCGTAGTTTGTGTAGTAGCGCTACGCGTAGCTACGCGAAGTGCACTTCGCACTACGCGAGCTACGCGTAGCACTACGTGAACTGCGTAGTGCGGTAGGAAATGCTGTTCGCAATGATTGCACAGTGCCGGATGCTTGTCCGCACTGTGCAATCATTGCAAACGGCATCTTGCACAGTGCAAGCGGTCGTTTTCTGCCGCTCGAGTAGATTTGTACTCGAGCTGCAGTTTTCTCAACGCGGACTGGTAGTTTCTCATCGCGAGCGGTCGCGAGCATACGCGACCACTCGCAATGAGAAACCTGACCTCCCCGCGTTGAGAATCTCGCCGGGAGTTTTATTTTCCACGCTCGCGATCGGCAACTTGATGTTGCTGATCGCGAACGAGGAAAAAGTCTCGCCGGGATGTCATTTTGCTCGCTTGCGGTCGCCAAATTGACCGCGAGCAAGCAAAAAATGCCCGCTACGCGTTTTTGCACTGTGCTACGTGCAATTCGCGTAGCACGTAGTTACGCAAACTACACGAGCGTAGCGTAGTTTTCCGCCCAGGCCTAGTTATTACCACTGAAATCGACCTGGCTGAACGTAGATTATCGATCGGGAGGGGGCTGCAACTATATTAGGGGCTGCAGTAACGCAGCATCAACAGTCTGCTACTCTAGTTCATCCAGTGGTGCAGAGCAACCAAAACCTCCCCAACGTCTCTTTAGTGGATCACCGCAAGGACAGTGCCATATTGGAAACTCCAAACAATAGCATCTGCTCAACTTGCCCAAAAGGAAGCAGCTAGCTAAACGTCCAGGTATAGTGAAGGTTCCGAAAGGTTCTTCTAACTTACCAAGAAACCAGGTTAGCCCTGACTACCCGGAGTCTGCGAGTATTATAAATATGGACTGGCCCACAGTGCTTGGCAAATTCAAGGACGTGATCCTGCAAAGTATTACCCTTTTGATTGAAAGATTGTCCGCATTGGAATCTGCTGTTACAAAACTGACTAAAGCGATTGAACCAATTAAGGAATCTGTTAACTCCCTTTATCCCATGGGGCCAACGTTTCCGGATCCGAACAATACAAATGGGAGAGAACCTTGGTCTCAATGTCAAGTCTTGGAAGGCTCGGTTATTCGTGCTCCTAATCCACCCCAGTTGCCTGCCCAGTCTTTGGCACCCCCAGTATTGCCCGTAGTAAGGAACATACCAGAAGAGGGCAGGATCTCAAGTAGACAATTAGACCAATTGGAGTCAGGGGGAGTGGTCGGAAGGAGGGCGCAACACGGTGCGTGTAGGGTATCCATGTTTAAGTCTACCTCCTGAAGCTGTCCTTATGTTGCTGTTCTGTCAGCTGTCAGGAGTACCATGTATTAGTACCAATATGACAGAAACTACTGACCAACTTAAAAATAAAGTATGTCATTGGTTAGTAAAAAATGCACACGTTGACTGTAAGGACTATGGTGATATTTTGTTTGTCAAGACGGGTTGGGTAGATCGGACCCATGCCCAAAACCCTAGAGTGGGATTGTGTTGTGATCAACTGCAGGTTCCCTGTCTTGGCTCAGAGATTAATCCAAAGTTCTGATTTACTGACCTTTAAGGATACACGTATTAACATCCTCCCGTTTGTTTTTTTCTATCGATGTTTACAGCCAAATCCCACAATGGGGGTTAACACGAATCACTGCCCTTCTAGACAACCATCTATCTCTTTTGGACAACCATCTATTTCTGTTGCGAATTTGCGTCTGATTTGGACTAAAATGATTGACTCCAGGGTACTCCTTCCCGCCCTACGAGCTATAGCTGCCCTAGTTTGGCCAATTGTCACACAAGTAACCATTTACTGAGTCCTCGCCTCTAAGCATGTTGGGTTCCTTGCTAAGAGTTCTAAGCTGGAATATTGCTGGTATAAGAGATAAGTAGGCGGACCCTGAATGGCATCATTTTATCACTGATTTTTATGTTATTATGTTCCAGGAGACCTGGGCCTTAGAGCCGGTTGGCTGGGATGGTTATGAAAGCTTCAATGGGGCAGCAACTCCCTCCCCTGGTTATAGGTCGCGAGGGGGACTAACCATCATGGTTCGACTCTCAAAGAAACTAAGGGTATACCCAATTCCCCTGAGACATAGTGGGATACAGATAATATGGGTGATTGTTTCTAAAGATTTCCATTTTTTTCTAGTGAATTTTTATAACTCTATTAGTGACCCTGGGTGTCAGATTGAGGCGCTTTTTGAAGCAGTGTCACTCCTAGAGGCTAGATCATATGCCTATTTTACATTTTTTAACATTATAATAGGTGGGATTTTAAAGCTAAGCTAGGAGATAATGGCAAGGATCGCAACCCCTTTGTGGTTGAAGATTCTCCGATTAGCGGTTCAGGGTCTGACTTAAGGGGTCGCAAGCTATCGGAGGCACTTGGGCAGGCTGGTTTAAGAAATGTTATGTCCACGGCCCTGGTGTGTCCAGGGAAATACCCACCTTTGTGGGATGGGGGAAAGGGACCATTATTGATTACGTTTTTATTTCAAGGTCGCTTGGCGACTATGTTAGCCCAGAGGTGGTACATGAAACCAGCTTCAGCGACCATAACCCAATAGGAATTCGGATAGGAGTAAAAGCCAGTCCGGGCGTAAACTTCGATCCTGGCCTGATTCGCTTACTTGCAAAAGACGGGGGACTTAGGGTGAAGTGGCGCAACCTTCCAATTCCAACACTGTCTAAGTCTGTAGTCAGCCTTAATGTAGGAATTACCATGGAGCCCTTATTAGCCCTCAAACATCGCCCGTATTAATTTTGGAAGCATTTGAACGGTAAACAGCGTTTACCACGCATGCGTAACAACCCATGCAATAACAACGCGGTCGTTACAATGACCGCGTTGTTATTTCGCATACCGTTACAACGCAAGTGCGAACAACGACTTGCGTTGGGGGGCAGAAGGTGTTGGATTTAAAATCCAACACCTTCCCTAGTGTCCGCACAGACTGGAGTTGGAATAGTAATTTATATTATTCCAACATCCAGCGCCCCCTAACGCAAGTCGTTGTTACGACTTGCGTTGTAACGGTATGCGAAATATCAACGCGGTCGTTGTAACGACCGCGTTGTTATGGCATGCGTGGTAAACGCATGCGAAAAAAGATCACATATTCCATTTGAACAGCTAAATAATTCTACAATTTCCATTATGAGGGATATGTCGAGTTAACGTCGGGGTACAAAACTGGGCTAGTTTAATAAAGCATGCAGGCAGTCTGGCAACCTAATGCGTGAGGCCCTTAACACCAAACCCCGCCGTTGGGATATCATCAAGGATGCAAGAAGGGCATACAAATTAGTTATTTGGAGGCGGAAAGCTGAGCTCATAGAAGCCTCTTGGGAATGGTTGGTGTCTACCTGCACCACTAAAGACTCTAGGGGTTTTTGGGCCGTGGTCAATGGAAGGCAGCCCAATGTGGCTTCTCAAGATGACATCGGTTCCTCCATCTCTCCAGCTCTCTGGGTGGCCCACTACCATAAGGTATATACTCTGGATACAGATATGCCCATAGACAAGGGCAATGATGGTGGTCTGTACTCGAGATCAGGTTTGATCATGAGGAGGTTTATGCAGCAATTATTGGAAGTCCTTCCAATAAAGCCCCTGGTCCAGACGGGATACCATTGGACTTATATTAGGCAGATCCTCACCTCTGGGCTTCAGTCCTTACTAATGTACTTAATGCTGTGACCCAGACAGGTTTACCGCATTCCTGGAAATCTGCTACTATAGTCCCAGTTTTTAACAAGCATTTGCAATGCAATAGGTCTCGCATTTATGCGAGTTTAAGCTATTGGCATTGTAAATGACAATGCCTTTTATTTATGTTTTGAAAACGAAAACAAAAATAAAAGGCATAGTTATTTGCAATGTCAATAGCTCAAACTTGCGTAAATGCTAGACCTATTGCATTGCAAATGCTTGTTTAATATGCAAGTCGCTGAATTGATATAATTATTGTGAATTATGGAAAACAACTGCCCGGTGTGATAGTACTCAAGTAAATTTTAGGTACTGGGTATGGTGCTGTGCGCGCGCAATGATAAATGTTAGAAGAAATGACGTAATCTCACAGACAGTGTCCATCTGGTTCAGTCAGGGAGGCCATCACTAGAAAAATGAAAACATTCCCAGAGTGTGCGTTGTGTACGTCACCCACGTGCAAAAACGCGCACACAGATGCAAACATGTATTCATACAAATGCACACTGACACACACATTCACACAAAATACACACATACGCATAAACACACATATAAACACAGTCATTCGCATACATACAACGATTTGTATATGCACAGATACACATACAATGATGTACAAACACAATGCAAATGTCACTTTACATACACACAAAAATACACACAAGCAAACATGCACACATGCAGGCACACAGTCACATATACATACACAGATTATACACACACACGGAAACACTCAAACACGCATGTATAAAGGACAAGATACACACTTAACAGTCATTGTAAATAAGTATCTGCGGCATGCAAGGGGTGAGGCCGGGGATATCCAATAGATGAATGTGATAGGTTAAAGGCTGTGGAACAGGTGAAGAGAACCATTTCATACGTCGTGGCACCTTACACGGACCCCTCTGGGTGGCCTTACCATGAAAGTAGCTGCAACCTCCAGTGCAGGACAGAAGAATCTACATCATCCATTGCTTGGACTCTCTCCACAACCTCTGCTTTTCCCATGCGCTTGTGCGCCCTCACTGCCCCGGTGCCTTCACAGCTCTCTCAGGTGTTCCCTTTTGCCAGGGCCCGCCGACCCCGGTGCCCATTTGGCTGGGACGGCTGTCTGTAAGCCGCTGTCCCGCAGCCTCTGGGAAGCGGGCTGGAGGCGCGCTGTGGTTCATCATCAGAGCTCACAGAACTGCGGTGGGACAGGCAACAGGAGCCGAGCATGGGCATGTCTAGCGCGGAGAAGCACAGCGCTGCCTGCACGGCCCGCTGAGGAGTCCGAGAGGTGAAGGAGGGACTGGGGTCCGACACCTTAGCTACTGGACGGGAGCTGACCTGGCCCAGGTAGTGCCATGTCCCGCCGCCCGTACTGTCCGCGGCCCGCCTGACACCCGTGGGCACCATGGAGCGGACACTTTCCCCCCTGGCAGTGAAAAGCGGCGGCAGCAGCTCCTCGTCCTCGCCTAGCCTGTCAGCCTCCTCCGAGGGCTCTGAGACTCTGTCCGAGGGCGGCGTGAAGCCCCAGTCTGTGTCGGACTGCAGCGCAGGCTCGTCGGACTCTGAGGGGCAGAGGACCATCCGGGAAGAGGACCAGAGCTGGGGCAGGGTCTGCGGGGAACTTCGGAGTCTGGTCACGGCACTGGAGAGCCGCCTGACCGCAAGGGAGGGCCCCCGGGACGCAGATCCATCCGAACAAGAGAAGCAAGAGGAGGTGGGGGCTCCCGCGAGCGCATTCACTTCACAGGATGGTCTGTGTGTTACTGTGCTTATAACGGTATATCATTAAGGGCTGCACAAGGTAAATTATGTGATTGGTGCATACATCACAGGTTGTCAAAGTTCTCACGAGAGTCCAACGCGCACGGAATAAACACGCGGCTGCCATTAAAAAAAAGCTGTCGCCGCTTGTTTATATTTGCATCGCGCTTCGCGGCCGAATGACAAAAAAAAAGTGCTTACCAACTAATTGAAGGAGACAGTATAATACCGCAAGTAAACGATCCATTCCTGATGGGCGGTCCTAAAAGGAGACAGGGCGGTAACAAGGAGGGACTAAGAAGCCTCATTTTCAATCGGAAGCCAGCATTTACCATGGACGATGACGCCAGCCAATGAAAAAGATGGGCGGGGCTTCCACTCCACTTCTAAAACATACCCTACTACAATATGCCTCGCAGAGCGACAGCGCATGCGCGCTGCAACGCCAGGTGAGACCTAAAAAGGGGAACAGGCAGTACCCCACCTGTTATAGACCGATTTCCCTGTTAAACGCAGTTGTAAAGGTGGTAGGTCGCATTGTTTTAAAGCGTGTAGAAGTATGGGCTCAGGCTAATGACATTATTTGCCCTGTCCAATATGGATTTAGGGAAGGGATGGGCACACTGGAACAATGCCTGAATCTTAACCTCATAATATGGAAACATGTAGTGGCGATACAGGGGCCCAATTTTCTTGCATTTTTGGACCTCAGTAATGCCTTTGATCGGGTTAACAGGTCAAAGCTTTGGGACATCCTCGGTGTATAGGGACTATCAGTTCATTTGATCAATTTCCTTAGAGCCTTACACATGGACGTAAACGCCTGTGTTAGATTATGGCATGGACAGGGAGACATCCCACTCATTTAGCCTACCACAGGGGTAAGGCAGGGATGTGTGATGGTGTCAATTTTGTTCCTGTTACATGTAAATAGATTGAACAGCTGTTTGATGGAAAATGGGGTGGACCTGCCCAAGATAAAGTCAGTCAGTGTGCCCACCCTGCTTTATGCCGATGACGCGATATTGATGACCAGAACGACAAATGGGTTAAAGCTATTGGTCGATTAGTTTGTCAGCTTTATGGATGATCTAGATTTGGATATTAACATCTCAAAGACTCATTACATGGCTTGTGGGAGGAAGGCTGCTAAAACCAGACCTAGTGACATTAAGGGGCGAAAAATTACTAGGGTCCCCACTTTCCCTTATCTGGGAGTATTATTTGACCAACAGAACAATTGGCTACCCTGTACCTCTAACCGATGTTCTAAATTTAGCCAAGCCTGTAGTGCCCTGTTTAAATTTTCTTTATCGATAGGCAATAAGCCCATTCTGCCCTTACTCCAAATCTACAGAATGAAATGTCTGCCAGTCCTGACATACGGTGCAGCCATATGGGGGTACCGTAATTGTAAGGTGATCCAACAGGAAGCGGACCGATTTTGTAGAAAATGTTTGGGCCTGGGTCCTAATAGTGCATCCTTCTTTGCTCATGAGGAATTGGGTCTAGAATATGTGGAGGACCAAGTTAAACTGGCCCCATTGTTACCTTGGATTTCAGCTTGGGCAGATGAGAGATTGAGGTTTAACAGGAGTGTGATCAAGGACTGTTTGGTGTGTACCTACGGTCAAAAGATACCGTGGTTAAATTATAATAAAACCGCTGCCTGCTCCCTAGATTGTATGGACATTTTTAACAGGCCACATCTTCTTAAAAAAGGTGACCCAAGCCTTTTTAGGGAATATTTTTAAATAGATTGAAAGATGAGAGGGAAGCTAGGGTGCTGGAGAAACACTCCAACAGATCGTGCCTGCTCTTGAAATCTGTCACTGGCATTGAACCGTACCTTACAGCAGTTAAACATCCTAGGGACAGATCATTGCTTACAAAATTTTGCTTGGGTTCCATCCGTACAATGATCTGTTTTCCACCGGGCCAGTATGATCCCATGCACTTTTAATCTGTCCCTGTGATGATCGCTCGCCCCAAACCTTAATACACTTGGTCTTATTCTGTAAATGTTATGATTTTTTGCATAAGAAGTATTTATTGCCACTCTTAAAAGCGAGGGTTTGCTTCAATTTCAACCTGCTTTTTTACATTTACAGTTATTACCTGATTATGTTATGATGTTGGCGGTCACCGACTATTTAAAAGGAGCCTTATAGTGGAATAAAATAATGTGTGCCTAGCTTATAATGATGTGAAGGATAGGCTGGCTCGCTGTTTTTAAACTGTACTTAATGTTTATAGAATGTGTGATTTGAAAGAAATAAGGTGGTCTGTATATTTTAATGTTTTTTATGTGGCTTTTATGTCTTTATCTTTTATGATTATGACGCATATCATCATAATCATAAAAGCAATGGGAAAAGGTAGTGTTACCTCAAAGTAACCCACTCCTTAATGAAGGGGCAACACACTATGTCCCAGCAATTGAATAAAAATGTGTGCAACCTGTTTTGACCCTAAAATCAGTTTTTTGTGATAGTAGCTGCTTTTGAAATGTGCCTAGTTTACATGTTTTCTATAAAAATAGAAGACAACCCTGTATATAATTTGTATATAATATATAAATAACAAAATCTAAAGTGGGTACTACTATACATGTATATTACTTTGTGTAAAGGTAATACCACCACCAAAAGGTACTCTAAATCCCGATTCGCCAATATAATACGAACGTTTGGCCAATGAAAAAAATAGTCTGTGAAATTTTCTCATGTATTCTTTAATGCATTATGAAGTTAAATTACATCATAAAATATTAAAACGGTGTTTTGACATTGCAAAGCTATACTGTGCAAAATGAGATATGCAAAACCCACTGTGAAAAACAATTTAACTGTGAATATGCAATACAATATGAAAAACAAAGGTAGATAAATGTAATAATGTTAAAGAAACCGATAACATGTATGTGAACAGTTTCCCAGTTGGCAAAGACAGTTCCCTGGGATATGGAAGGTTGACACAACCTTTCGTACATTTGCATCAAATTATGAGTATTTTTATGAAGGTAATATACAATCAATTTACAGTAATGTTGAAATCAACATGGATTCAAGAAACATAATATATATATTTTTTCTTTTGGAGTGTGGATAATGGTCTTATAAATATATTTGGGTTCCGAGTTCTAACACGTGGAAGTCTTATGCAAAGAAATGCCTGCAATATGAGGGCAAGCAGTACTATGCAGTACTATGTTCTAGATTTAGTCCATGACCAATACCACATGTTTTCAAGGAATGTAACAGTTCAGTCTATTAAATATACCACAAAACACAATTAACCGCATGTTCTAAGAAGATCAAGTAATGTAACAGTCTGCCAGTTTGTCAAGTCAATCAAATAGCAGTTATTACATTGTCATGGCAGCTCTACATACTGCAACATTTTATTACGTTTTGATGTGACTGGCTTTTACAAGGATTTCTAACATCCAATTAATTTACTTACTGCATAATTTTTATCACTAACTATGACATTTGACTTCTCTGGCATTCACAGTGGGTGCTAAAATCAACTTACTTTTTTGGTATATATCACAGTCAAAACGTAGAAGTTAATTAAAAGCTGAGCTTTTACTATTTTAATTAAGCTTGAGGTGCAGTATCTTATATGAACAGTTCATCCATTACATCTTATACTGATTAAAGGAAATACTTGTTAAATAGTATACTTCATCACTTACTCTTTTAAACTGTTCTTAAAATCCTCAAATTCCAATTCCTTATCACCATTTTGTAGGGCTTTTTGAACATCTGAAATCCGTTCTTTTTTCAGTTTAAGCTTCAATAATGTCTTGTTGTAACTCTAGAGACAAAAATTAAAATAAATTTAAAGGGGCAGAACAATATAATTTGGCAAAATGTGAAATTGATATTATGATTTATATATAAAGTTAACAATGCTATTGCATACATTTAACATTATCATTGTCTCCTAATCTTCTTTCTTGCACTAGTCATCACATACTCTAAAGTGTGCCTGTGGTTCACGAGAAAGTCTCTCACAGCTTTGATTACCATGTTTATTTTCTACTAAAACACTATCTCCTTACCTGTTGTAGGAGGGTTGTAAGAACATAGTGCTCCCAAACAATGTCCTGCTTTTGTGAGACTTCTCCAGAGATCCTGTTTCTCTTGACTTGTTTCAGTGTCATGCATGTATTTAGTTTTTTTGCTTTGGTTGTGGTACGAGTCTCGAACATTATCTAGTTTTGGCTTAGAGACATCTTTAGCAGCCTGGAGGCCTCATGTAATCAGTAAAATAATACTAATACTAAATAGAAAGGTACGTTGGGTCAGTCCCTCTCAGCTATTTCTTTGTTGATGTATCATTCTCATTTCGGGGTCAGCCCACGGTTAGCATTCATATAGCAAGGCAATAAATCCGCCTCCCTTAGCCATTGACTAGAAGAAAATGGCATCATATCAAATCAAATCAAAATATGCTTTATTCGATTTTAGTCATAAAAAAAATCATAAAAGCAGACAAATAAAATACAGATATGCACAGTAATTCCACAGTTCATTTGATAAAAAGAGAAAATAAAGCAAAAGCTGAGCATATTAAAACATTTAAAAACAACTAGTAATGCGGACAAATTCATTTACATATAAATTTTAACTACTTATCCTTTTCCTTGCTTTCATGATGTTCTTTAGAAAACCAGTCATAACACCAATACAATACACGCTGTCCAGCAGCTGCAAGTATAAAAAAGCAGGACGACATTGTCTCCATCCCCCCTCCTTCAATAAGGGCATAATCCATCTAGATCTTTCCTTGCTGTAGTGTTTACAAAATAAAATCGCATGAATAGTGGTTTGAGAAGAAGTGTTGTCACAAGGGCATGGGCTGAGGTTACTAGACCAGTCATTCATCCTTGGATAACTGATCAAATGGTGAAAAATGCCAAACCTAAAACGCGTTAAAAGGTATCTATCATAACCTCCAGTACAACATAAAAGATATGGTTGTATATCATAAGTAATCAAGGTCAATTGATGTTGGACTACCATACACTTATTCATCTCGACAGTCATTCTTACCGACCCGAGATAGGACATGCAAAGTGCTTTGAGATCCTTCCTTGATATAGAATTCATAGACTCTGGAGAAATATAGTATTCTTAACATATTTCAGCCAGGTGATCTTACTTACATGATCCAAATTCATTGAATCCTTGATAATTTCCCTGTTTAAACCAGTGAAACTGGAGGTCCAGACTCGGTGCCAGAGAAGCACCGGTTGCATTTTAATCACATCTGTAATGTAGGAGATACCCAGCTCACTATGGCAGTTAAAAACTGGGGAACTCACAGGTACCGCTAAAATATACCTTAAAAAGGCATTTTCCACTCGTTGGATAGAGGATATGTCATAAAAACCCCATACACCCGCCCCAAATGTCACTATGCTCACGCATTTAGCTTGGTAAATCTTTAAGAGGATCCCCGGAGGTCTTTTGCCCATTTTCCTCGAAAAATTTACCAAGGCCGCAGTCGACTTCATGAAGAGAAGGGTCCTTGCCTTCACTGCCGGCCCCCATGACCCTGACTGCTCAAACACGACACCAAGGTACGTGAAGATGTTAGTGGAGGCAACCCTACTTTCTCCCAGAGGGAGACTGCTACATTTTTTCCTCCCCCGCCCGCAGGTCATAATAAAAGTTTTTTTGGCATTTAATTTGAGCCCTAGATTGTCCATAAAACTGGTGTTCGAAGCGAGGGCCTTCTGTAGACCAAGCTGCGTGCGGGCCATAAGTACTGCGTCGTCTGCGTAGAGAAGGGAGACAATCGGGCGTTTGTTCACATATGGTGGGTCTCTAGCCTTACCTGCCAGTTCCTGTTCCAAAGAGTTTGTATATAAGGTGAACAGGAACGGCGCAAAGACACAACCTTGTCTCACTCCCCTCTCTACTTTAAACGGCGCAGTACACTACCCTTTGGTGCCATAGCGGACCTTGGCGGTGGCCCTTGAATATAGTTGCCTCAGGAACTGGACCAGGACCTGGTCGACCTTCAAGTCCGCCAAAATGTCCCATAGTTTGCTGTGTATAACACAGTCAAAGGCGGCTGCAAGGTCTACGAATGCTACATAAAACTTACCCGCCTTTGCATGGGTGTATTTTCCTATTAAAATACTTACATTTAAAACCTGTTCATTTGTACCGAGGCCTTCTCTAAAACCATATTGGACGTCACTCAAAATATTGTTCTCCTCTGCCCAGGTCTGCAATCTGGCTAAGATTATCCTACCCGCTACCTTCATCAGGGAATCGAGTAGGGATATCGGGCGATAACATGCCGGATTTCCCCTATCCCCTTTTTTAAAAATTGGTACTATTATGGATTCAGACCAAGTTTTAATGAAGCCGTTCTTACAGCAAGCTTGGAGGACCCTTGTTATTAAGGGGGACCATAAAGAAGGTGTTAATTTAAAAAGATCAATAGGGACCCCATCAGGGCCGGGAGCCTTACTGCCCTTACTTGCGTTAATCGCCCCAATGATCTCCTCATGGTTGAAATGAAGTTCAATTGGCATAAAAGTTAAAGGGTCTCCTCCCTGACTATTTACAGTGCCCGTGGTACTATCTACACTAGCCTGTGATTTATACACATGTGAAAAGAAATCTATCCAAGTTTTCTCATCAATTGCGACCGCTAATGTCACAACGTCAGTCTTGGTAAAGAACGGAGCATTAACTGCCCTCCAAAATGATGAGCTATCGTTGCTCATTGATGCTTCGTGAAGGGCATCCCAGGCTAGGTCTTTTAACTCCTTTTTTCTTGATTTTCTAGCCAAATTATACTTCCTTCTACAGTCTCGGATTTCTGCCTGATCTTTCACAGTCCTATGTAAAGCCTCTTTGAGCCGAGTATAAGTTTTAGTACAATGCGTATCAAACCATCCATTTTTACTGTATCTTATACCCTTCGTTTCCACTATTAGTTGGTTTTGAATGATCCTGGTGATTTCAGAGAAAGCCCGCAAAGTATTTTCATGGGAGGTAGTTTCCCCCAAACACGTTAAAATTAAATCATAGGCCTTTGTTATGATTTGCTTACTCAGTTCAGCAGGGTTGTGACTGGACCATCGCAAGGTGTAACCATTTAAACGACCAAGGGAGATGTCTTTAGTCCATACCAATTGATTATTTGGATGTAGTTCAACATCAGTGGGCAAACAAATGTTGATATTCAGGGGCAGGTGGTCACTCAGTACATTAGGATGTATTTTAAAATCTACAAAAATATTAGCATGACGGTTAGGAGCAATTATGTAGTCGATTGTCGATCGCAATCCCCTACCGATAAAAGTGTAATCAAACTCCACATTTGGGGTACACAAACAGTTGGCGAACCCAAGATCGTGTAAAAACAAAATTTCATTGAGCATTTCGCCCTTGTAAGTATGCTCAAAGTGAGTCGGGAATACAT
Organism: Calotriton arnoldi; assembly: GCA_963921515.1. Taxonomy (NCBI): domain Eukaryota; kingdom Metazoa; phylum Chordata; class Amphibia; order Caudata; family Salamandridae; genus Calotriton; species Calotriton arnoldi. The sequence goes on along the minus strand of CAWUFW010002794.1, from coordinate 569,614 downwards.
CCTCTTCTACCTCCAACCCACAGATGCCCAACCCAGCTAGCTTACACAGATTAACATTAAAATCCCCTCCCCAAACAATGATCATTTCAGAGCCCGTATTTGCCCTTGGTTCCCAAGGTCCTCGCTTAATTGTTTTAAAATAGGCCCCAGTTCCCCCTTTTCAACATTGTTATAAAAGTTAACAACAGCCAAAGTATGGCGAGAGTCTATACAAATCATTATTATTTGATAAAAGGTGACAGATTTTATCAATTCAATCTTTAATACATTCAATAAATTAGAAATGTACACGCATAACCCTCCTTTAGGCCTCCCGTGTATTGAATGAATTGCAGAAGTGTAGTAAGTTTTAAAACCATTCAAATGGACTTCATCTGTCACCCAAGTCTCCTGTAGACATAGAATATCGAATTTATCAATAAACTCAAGCCATTCTGAATTGTTAACTTTATTACGCAAACCTGCTATGTTCCAGAATAGGATGCTTGCTTTTTTAGGGAAATTTGAACCACGGACCAATTCTGTCTGATGGCTTAAAATAGAACAGGGTTGCTCGGACTGTATGGGATTACTAGGCATACTTTGATCTAAGATAACGCTAATCTCAGGGTCTGACCCAGGAACTTCTCCCACTTTAATTGTACTGACCGTCAGGGCCGTAGACAGAAAATTATTTTTGGCTTCATGGAGTGTCCTATTAGGCGATAGTCAATCCAAGCTATCTACACCAGACAAAGAAGAGAATCTATTAGACTCTGTAAGCAGGGCAGTGGCAGTTGAGTTTGGGCCTGGGGTGGGTTTATAAAAAAAAAACAAGGGAAGTGACCAAACAACAGTGGGGGTGAGGTTAATGAGTTCCTGTGTTATTAATATAGATCTCACTAAAGCTGGGCGGCGGAAATTAATAACAACGCAATCTCCCTCTATGTTTTTTGCTGAGGGGCCAACCCACCCTACCCTGCGTACCATTATGATGTCATTTACATTTGCCACCCTAAAGCCTTTATGTTTAATTAGCCAATCAGCACTTTTGTTACGCAGTTGTTCCCATGACTCGGTCTGATTTTTTCCTTAAGGGTGGTACACCTGCAAGGACTAAGACATAGGGACAGGCGGCCGGAGGTAGGCTAAGATTTTCTTTGTTAGCCACCACGATCTCATTTGCATTATTTACAGTAGGAGATTTCACAGTCTGGATATTACAAACTGGAGTGGTGTTGTTTGCCCGGTTCTTGGCGGCAACTAGGGTGGTTGGGTGGGCTAGTTGGTAAATGTTATTAATGGCACCTGACATTAATGGTTTGTTCTGTACGGTGGTGGGTTCAGGTGTTAAACATTCCCTTGTTTTACAACTAGTAACACAAGCACTAGAGGTACTAATATAGGGGGGCTGGGCGGGCGTCAAATTTTGCTGTTGGGTATTAGAGCTAGTTAAACTAGATGCACCAGGGAACTGTGGTTTAAGAGTCCCCCCTTGCTGTAAAGCCTGCTTGTGAGTGTTGTTATGTGTGCCTGATTTATTCACTAAAGACTCCAAACGATCTAGACGTTTCAAAAGAGCTGTGAAATTCTTGTCAACAAGTGTTTTAATGCGATCATACACAGAGTCTGCTATGATATCAATTGCAGTATCGCCAAGTTTGAAGCAAGATAAGGGGCCTGTCACGGACTCAGTCTGGGTGTACTTAGACTGGTTTGATACTGCAGGTACTGTTAAATCGATAGTGGCATTGGCGTTGGTTGAGCTCAGAGCCGCAGGAGCCACTGTACCCTGAATCCATGAACTCAGGGCAGTGCGTTGTTTATTTAAACGAGGTGGTTGTTTTCTTTTGGAGCTCACGGGTTTACTCAGCTTCCTTTTTCTATTAGCCCCAGTGACTACTGAATTTGGGGAAGCATTCATATCTGGTAAAATGTCATTATAGTTTTTCGCTCCAGAGAAGTCCCCGTCAACACCCCCGGTGGCCTCGCTGTCCCCATTCCTTTCAACATTGTGGGTGGGTTCCGAAGCTTGTGTGTCCCTAATAGAGGTAGATGGCAAAATCAGTGACTGGGGCGGGTTAATACGATCACTGTCCTCAATAAGGGAAGCAATCCGGGGGGTTGTGAGTCCCAGTGACAGACGCCTCTCGGTTAACTCGATCTCAGTAGCCACAATGTTCACAGCCCTTTCCAGCATACTGTCTATGGTAGTAGAGGTACAAGAACTTGGCAAAGTGGTGCGTTTCCCCATAACGTTTTAATCCTTTTAATCCTTTACACGTACAAAATAGTGAAAATGACTGACTCACCGCGATGAAAATCTGAGAAATGGCCCTTGTCAGAGGGATGGCCCTGCCCGGCCTCCTGCGGACTCTGACGGGCGCAGACGGACCTGCCCTTGGCCCGGGCAAAAGCCCGGGCACGCCCGCGCGCGTCCCACGCTGCGGGAGTCTGGCAGGAATTTGTAGCGCGAAAAGCAGCGTCGCGGCAAGCGCAGGGCTTCTGTGAGGTGTAGTACCCCCCGGCCGTTCCCCTCACAGCAGGTAAGTGGCACAGACAAAGGCCGTTTCCCTCACGGCAACAGAAGGCTTCGTTATGCAGCGTCCCGCGCTGCGGGAGTCTGGCAGGAATTTGTAGCGCGCCTCCGGGCGCGAAAAGCAGCGTCGCGGCAAGCGCAGGGCTTCTGGGAGGTGTAGTTCTGGGAGGCCATTTCCCTCATGGCAACAGAAGGCTCCGTTATGCAGCGTCCCTAACTACTTAAGGCTTGCTTTGTGCACCCTTCATACAACTCTTCCCCCTTCCGCTTCTCAGTTGGTATCTGCTTTGCTGGGCTTTCTTCTCTACTGCCTCTTCCACCCTTTAAAGAAATTTAGCTCCCCCTATGTTTAACCGCTCCACTCCTTTTTAGGTCTTGCCTACGCAGCGCGCATGCGCTGCGTAGGAAAAAGACCTTTAGCAATAGCTTCGGTTTTTGTCCCAAAAACGTGCACGCATTGCATTGCTTTCAATGGCAACGCGTGCACGTTTGGCGATTCCCTTGCGGGAGCGAGCTTTAAAACCATCTGTTTGTAATTAACAGATGGTTCCTGCTCGCTCCCGCAAGGGAAACAGGCGCAGGCCCCCTCCTTTCTCCCCTCCCCCTGCTGCCTCCTTTCCTCATCAAACTTGTTATTACTGGCACTGAAAAAAACATGCAGTCGAGATGGCAACCCGATTTCCACTCCAGAAGGGACAAGACACCCATGATGATTAACCCGTACGTGGGTGGGGACAGTTTTTAAATTACAATCCGCACTCACGGACTGACAGATGAGAAGGGCTTCCGCTCACAAAGGGACGGGGCGCAATGCATTGCCTTCACAATCCCCCGGAGGATTAGTAGATGATAAGCATGCTATCTTTGAATGTACGCCACATCCGAGCAGAGTGAAAGTTATACTATTTTCAATTTAAATGACGATTGATATGGGCTACGTGCAGCACAATGCAGGGCACCAGGTTTTAAACTCCTCCGCACTAGTAATTACACTCTCCAGTGACTTCAAGTTAATTCCCGACCCCCTCCCGCTGAGGGTGTTAGACAGGCTTCAGCTACCATCAGGTGTGAAAACTCAGAGGATGCGAGTTTACCGGGAGAGCTTTCTCCTGGGGCTTAGTGGGTGGGACCAGCCTCGGGCTTCAGGGCAAATTGGCTAAAATGTGTGTGGGGGCGTACATATTGATTAGAGAGGGACTTACCAAGGACATACACCGTTGCCAGCCGTCCATCTGGTTAATGTAAACTATGCAAAACACACAAGATGATGGACGGAATGCTGCACATTGGCAAACATTCACCCCCAGTCACAGATCTGGGTTTAATCCATCGTTATTTTTCTTCACCACGCCACCCTGTTCAGACATAGCCATATGCAAATCAGTCTTGACCCTGTGCCTCATGGGAACAGTCCAGACCGAACTGCCAAGCCATGTCTTCCCTGGACCGGAATCAAGCATCCTAGGACCGGTTTCAGGCTATCAGCCTTCATCAGCCAGGATAGCTTGACTCCAGTGGCGTAGTGAGCACGGGACCCACGTCTGGGCATACCCTTCCCACATAGGGCAAAATGCAAAACACACAAGATGATGGACGGAATGCTGCACATTGGCAAACATTCACCCCCAGTCACAGATCTGGGTTTAATCCATCGTTATTTTGCTTCACCACGCCACCCCAGTTCAGACATAGCCATATGCAAATCAGTCTTGACCCTGTGCCTCATGGGAACAGTCCAGACCGAACTGCCAAGCCATGTCTTCCCTGGACCGGAATCAAGCATCCTAGGACCGGTTTCAGGCTATCAGCCTTCATCAGCCAGGATAGCTTGACTCCAGTGGCGTAGTGAGCACGGGACCCACGTCTGGGCATACCCTTCCCACATAGGGCGAAATGCAAAACACACAAGATGATGGACGGAATGTTGCACATTGGCAAACATTCACCCCCAGTCACAGATCTGGGTTTAATCCATCGTTATTTTGCTTCACCACGCCACCCCAGTTCAGACATAGCCATATGCAAATCAGTCTTGACCCTGTGCCTCATGGGAACAGTCCAGACCGAACTGCCAAGCCATGTCTTCCCTGGACCGGAATCAAGCATCCTAGGACCGGTTTCAGGCTATCAGCCTTCATCAGCCAGGATAGCTTGACTCCAGTGGCGTAGTGAGCACGGGACCCACGTCTGGGCATACCCTTCCCACATAGGGCGAAATGCAAAACACACAAGATGATGGACGGAATGCTGCACATTGGCAAACATTCACCCCAGTCACAGATCTGGGTTTAATCCATCGTTATTTTGCTTCACCACGCCACCCCAGTTCAGACATAGCCATATGCAAATCAGTCTTGACCCTGTGCCTCATGGGAACAGTCCAGACCGAACTGCCAAGCCATGTCTTCCCTGGACCGGAATCAAGCATCCTAGGACCGGTTTCAGGCTATCAGCCTTCATCAGCCAGGATAGCTTGACTCCAGTGGCGTAGTGAGCACGGGACCCACGTCTGGGCATACCCTTCCCACATAGGGCGAAATGCAAAACACACAAGATGATGGACGGAATGCTGCACATTGGCAAACATTCACCCCCAGTCACAGATCTGGGTTTAATCCATCGTTATTTTGCTTCACCACGCCACCCCAGTTCAGACATAGCCATATGCAAATCAGTCTTGACCCTGTGCCTCATGGGGAACAGTCCAGACCGAACTGCCAAGCCATGTCTTCCCTGGACCGGAATCAAGCATCCTAGGACCGGTTTCAGGCTATCAGCCTTCATCAGCCAGGATAGCTTGACTCCAGTGGCGTAGTGAGCACGGGACCACGTCTGGGCATACCCTTCCCACATAGGGCGAAATGCAAAACACACAAGATGATGGACGGAATGCTGCACATTGGCAAACATTCACCCCCAGTCACAGATCTGGGTTTAATCCATCGTTATTTTGCTTCACCACGCCACCCCAGTTCAGACATAGCCATATGCAAATCAGTCTTGACCCTGTGCCTCATGGGAACAGTCCAGACCGAACTGCCAAGCCATGTCTTCCTGGACACGCAATCAAGCATCCTAGGACCGGTTTCAGGCTATCAGCCTTCATCAGCCAGGATAGCTTGACTCCAGTGGCGTAGTGAGCACGGGACCCACGTCTGGGCATACCCTTCCCACATAGGGCGAAATACGAAACACACAAGATGATGGACGGAATGCTGCACATTGGCAAACATTCACCCCCAGTCACAGATCTGGGTTTAATCCATCGTTATTTTGCTTCACCACTTGGCAGTTCGGTCTGGACTGTTCCCATGAGGCACAGGGTCAAGACTGATTTGCATACGGCCATGTCTGAACTGGGGTGGCGTGGTGAAGCAAAATAACGATGGATTAAACCCAGATCTGTGACTGGGGGGTGAATGTTTGCCATTGTGCAACATTCCATCCATCATCTTGTGTGTTTTGCAATTCGCCCCAAGTGGGAAGGGTATGCCCAGACGTGGGTCCCGTGCTCACTGCGCCACTGGAGTCAGGCTATCCTGGCTGATGAGGGCTGAATGCCCGAAACCGGTCCTAGGATGCTTGATTCCGGTCCAGGGAAGACATGGCTTGGTAGTTCGGTCTGGACTGTTCCCATGAGGCACAGGGTCAAGACTGATTTGCATATGGCCATGTCTGAACTGGGGTGGCGTGGTGAAGCAAAATAACGATGGATTAAACCCAGATCTGTGACTGGGGTTGAATGTTTGCCATGTGCAACATTCCGTCCATCATCTTGTGTGTTTTGCAATTCGCCCAAGTGGAAGGGTATGCCCAGCCGTGGGTCCCGTGCTCACTGCGCCACTGGAGTCAGGCTATCCTGGCTGATGAGGGCTGAATGCCCGAACCGGTCCTAGGATGCTTGATTCCGGTCAGGAAGACATGGCTTGGCAGTTCGGTCTGGACTGTTCCCATGAGGCACAGGGTCAAGACTGATTTGCATATGGCCATGTCTGAACTGGGAATGGCGTAAAGCAAAATAGCGATGGATTAAACCCAGATCTGTGACTGGAGTGAATGTTTGCCATTGTGCAACATTCCGTCCATCATCTTGTGTGTTTTGCAATTCGCCCCAAGTGGGAAGGGTATGCCCAGACGTGGTCCCGTGCTCACTGCGCCACTGGAGTCAGGCTATCCTGGCTGATGAGGGCTGAATGCCCGAAGCCGGTCCTAGGATGCTTGATTCCGGTCCAGGGAAGACATGGCTTAGCAGTTCGGTCTGGACTGTTCCCATGAGGCACAGGGTCAAGACTGATTTGCATATGGCCATGTCTGAACTGAACTGGGGTGGCGTGGTGAGCAAAAATAACGATGGATTAAACCCAGATCTGTGACTGGGGGTGAATGTTTGCCATTGTGCAACATTCCGTCCATCATCTTGTGTGTTTTGCAATTCGCCCCAAGTGGAAGGGTATGCCCAGACATGGGTCCCGTGCTCACTGCGCCACTGGAGTCAGGCTATCCTGGCTGATGAGGCTGAATGCCCGAAGCCGGTCCTAGGATGCTTGATTCCGTCCAGGAAGACATGGCTTGGCAGTCCGGTCTGGACTGTTCCCATGAGCACAGAGGTCAAGACTGATTTGCATATGGCCATGTCTGAACTGGGAGTGGCGTGGTGAAGCAAAATGACGATGGATTAAACCCAGATCTGTGACTGGGGGTGAATGTTTGCCATTGTGCAACATTCCGTCCATCATCTTGTGTGTTTTGCAATTGCCCCAAGTGGGAAGGGTATGCCCAGACGTGGGTCCCGTGCTCACTGCGCCACTGGAGTCAGGCTATCCTGGCTGATGAGGGCTGAATGCCCGAAACCGGTCCTAGGATGCTTGATTCCGGTCCAGAAAAGACATGGCTTGGCAGTTCGGTCTGGACTGTTCCCATGAGGCACAGGGTCAAGACTGATTTGCATATGGCCATGTCTGAACTGGGAGTGGCGTGGTGAAGCAAAATAACGATGGATTAAACCCAGATCTGAGACTGGGGGTGAATGTTTGCCATTGTGCAACATTCCGTCCATCATCTTGTGTGTTTTGCAATTCGCCCCAAGTGGGAAGGGTATGCCCAGACGTGGGTCCCGTGCTCACTGCGCCACTGGAGTCAGGCTATCCTGGCTGATGAGGGCTGAATGCCCGAAACCGGTCCTAGGATGCTTGATTCCGGTCCAGGGAAGACATGGCTTGGCAGTTCGGTCTGGACTGTTCCCATGAGGCACAGGGTCAAGACTGATTTGCATATGGCCATGTCTGAACTGGGGTGGCGTGGTGAAGCAAAATAACGATGGATTAAACCCAGATCTGTGACTGGGGGTGAATGTTTGCCAATGTGCAACATTCCGTCCATCATCTTGTGTGTTTTGTAATGTAAACTATGCACTCTAACATAGACGGAAGACGGACACAATAAGCATGTGTCATTAGTAAATTAGCTTCCTACTGGGAGAAAATGTGACACAGTGGTGAGATTTTCTGAAGTATGTCTCCCTGTTCTGGATAAGTATTTTTGCATTTGAAGGACTCAAGGATGAGTCGTGTAGTTCTTCAAGGTCAACCTAAAGGGTCAGCGTAAACGGCGATACAAGTATCCCTGGAAGAGATTTTGAACAATGCCCGCCCACCCTGGAAGGGAATGGGCATGTTAAACAGTCATAAACAGGGTTCATTGAGCTCCGCACAGTCCTGGGCCTAGCCGTCACTGTACTTGTTACACAAGTGATAGCTACCACTGGACATTGGGGTATGTCATTTAGATACCTGTGATGAAGTAACCCCATCGTCTAATGGAAGAGCGGTTCAATTGCTCTGCAACAGCAAGCTGTACGGGAAGCTAACTCACAAAGTAACTAGAGTAAATGCAGGCACTTTTTTCTTGTTCTCATGACTAATCACGATATTTAACAATAACCACTAACCACTCGCCCTAAAGCGCTTCAACGCCTCGTCAGGGGTAGTACGCGCTATGTAAATAGAAATTGTAATTACACAATCTAATTTTTCCGAACATTGGGTGCAGAATTCCACAGCAGATAGAAATCCTTAGATCGGGACTACTGCAACGGTTTGATACATTTGCCCCGTCTGCATAGCTATGCCCAAACAGTTTGAGCACTCTAGCTGCATGACGGCCGCATAACATTTGTGCTCTGATACTTTATGTGTTATACCCTCGCATCACTAGCAGATGTCGTTGCACCCAAAACAGTCATACACATGTTGAACAGTGTTCTTTCAATATTCAAGCTGAAAAGACTTGGAGAATAACTTGCAAGCACTAGTGGGCCCAAAGAGGATATCCAGTAGGAGGTAAAAAGCCATTGATTCACCAAAAGGCCAGGTGCAGCGGAACACACTCTTTCTTTAACCATCGATTACATCATGGTATTGACTCCTTGTCCGTAAAATCTTCGTCTTTGCAACTGAAGAGCTCAGTATGCAAGGACTGCAAATTAAAGCAGAGCCTTTTTTACCAATTTCCTGGTGCGGCCTTCATGACCCATGAGTTCAGGGATACAAAAGAGCAAGTCAAGGGTAATGACTGCTGCCCCTGACTGCCCTTGACTGGTGTCCATTAGAGAGACAGTTGGGGTCCAGAAGGCTCAGGACAAGCAGAGATGCAGGTACTGGGTGTGATCACTATAAAAACAAATGAGTAGAAAGCAATTTATCTCAGTTAAAATATTGTACTATCCTGCATTACACAACAGCATTGGTGCCCTGAATGAGCAACTCCACCCAAACGCCATAGACTGCCTATCAGTTATTGTATCCTGCTGCCCATTAGGCCTGAGATCCACAGGAGGAACAGTGCAAGCACTAAGGCGTATCAGCGAGCATCTTCTTCTCATCTTCATGAGTGAAGAACAACTTGCAGGACTGCTACACATAGACCCTGACAATAAAGGGCCGGTAAAAGTGTGCTATTTACCCTCTGAGATAAATACTTTATCATGAAATTTGGGAATTACATGCAAAATCAGTAGTTGCTGCTCCAAATTCCAGTTGTACTAGAGTTTTCCTACATGTTTGCCCATGAAAAGCTTCAGCAAGTTTAACTTGCCAAAATGGGTCAGGGGAACCCAATTGTGCCCACACAACCTATATACAACAACGACAGACTGCAAAGAGCACGAAATCAAGTGATCGGAATGGATTCGAAAAAATATGAAAAGTCAAATGTAAATTCAGTATGCCTTAGTGTTTCACCTGATGGTGCTTAGGTCTAAATTCATTGTGAAACAGACTATGCAAAGGAATCTTTGAGCAAGTCCCTATGCAGCTGCAGAATCTGGCTTTGCACAAAACATCAACGAATCTCCTGGAGCAATACCCAGACAAAATCTTCACAAAAATTAAATCTGAAAAAATCCCATTAGGTTACTCCCATGAAGTATAAACAGAAGGTTAAACCATAATCGTTTATCAATGTCTATTTATAAACCACCAATAGTGAATAATTCATTAAATATACAGTTACATAAATGTGTGTGTAGTCATTACATAGTGCTTTTAAATTGCCGTATGACACCATGTGTGGCTCTTCAGTAAACAGCTGGATAAGTAAAACCACACCCACGGTCTTCTTTGGCAAGGTTCCCATTAAAGTGGGAGATCTCCCTCCCACTTCCAATCCACCCTTATTCTTTATTGGAGAGTAAGAATGCGAGCCACTTCTAATACCACCCGATTATTGCGGACTCTCTTTCATGGAGGTCAATTAGAGGTAACCATTGGTATCAGTTGATAGCCTTGACTTGACACTTGATACCTCTGACACTGCCATTGCCCTCCTACCTTCAGCAGTAGTCTTGATGGAAGCAGCAGAAAAAAGTAATATAGCTCTAAGAGCCCTCTTTCGTGTTTTGCATTTTCCCCACTTCACAAGCGAACAGGAGGCTGTTGAGGAACCTTAGGGTTGTTGGAGGCCAACCTTGTTTGGTGTTATGTCACTTCTGCCATTACAGAAAGAACAGGTGATAGATGTAATGCTGAAGAAATCAAACATTGACCCCCAGTCATAGATCCAGGTTAAATCCATTGTTTTGGGATTTAACATGGGGACAGTCCTTTCAAGCTAGCCTGGCTTATGAGGGGTGATACCCCGAAACTGGTCCCAGGATGCTTGTTTCTGGTCCAGAGAGGACCTGGTCTGGCAGTTCGGGCTGGACTGTTCCCATGAGTAGCAGGGTCGAGACTGATTTGCATATTGCTAGGTCCAAACTGGGGTAGCTGATGAGGAAAACAATCGATAAATTAAACACAGATCTGTGACTTGGTGTGAATGCTTGATTTGTTCAGCTTTCCGTCCATCATTTAATCTTGACACTTCTGCCATTATAGGCATTTGTAAACAAAATGATATCCATGCACATTTTTTCCAGATATGCTTATGTTGTCGCCACAATTTCTCTCTGCTTTTACAGGCTGTCGTCCATGTGTTGTGTTGGTTCTTGCAGATTTTTCAGGGCGTTTAAGGTGATAGGCGAGGGGGCATTTTGGATTAACACATCCCCTCTAATGTATGTTGAGCGCTTTGAAGCAAAACACACTTACAACACGCGCGCTTTAGACAGCAAATGTAAATGTAGTAGTCTCAAACATTTTGCTGAAAACTTCAGGCGCACTTCTAAAATATGTTCGAATTCGAGTGCTTTTTAAAATAACATTTTAATGTGTTTTTAGAATACCAACTCTTCCTCGGATAACTGGTCTCATGAAAAAAAGTTCAACGCTTTTTCAATGGCTTCTTTCATACAATTTGGGACGACCAGTCATAAACCATTGCATTTCAGAGGAAGTGCTCGCGCCGCTCATTTGGAATGCGGTTTAGTTGACAAAGTCTTGAGCAAGGGTTGTTCCTTTTCTACTAGTTAACAAAAGTCTAAGACAAAAACTTTTTATGGCGCCCCCAGCGACTGGGGTAGCACCGAATAAAAACAAGCATTGGCATAGCCAATAGGTCTCGCCTTTGGGTCTTTATAAGTGTTTAGTTATCCAGCACAATATCCTTGGTGCAACAACATCAACTGCTGCATGGATAAACACTTATAAGGTCCCAAAGGCGAGATCTATTGGCTATGCCAATGCTTGTTTTTCTGGAAGTGTACTCTGTTTCTTCTTCAAGGCGTTTGAATGTCCTCCGCTTTTAACCCCAATGCTGTCTTTCCTTGCTAACTTTCTGTCAGCATCCCCCCTCACTTCCTCTTCTCTTTCAGTATTACTCTGACTAGTACCAGGACCAGTACCTGTACACCGCGATGTCCTCCAGGGCTTCCCCTCAGCCTCCAAATTGTCCCGCAACGCGTTGCCTGCACAGAATACTAGCTCTCGATGTGTACCTGCTCCGTGTTTGCCTTCATCCAGGGTGCCTCTCGTGCTTGTGCTGACTCTGCCCAAGCCTCCGTGGCTGGAGCGCTGAGCCACCGCACTCCGGCCCCTGCCGAGCTCCCGAGCAACTCGGGCCCAGCAGGGGTCCTGGATCGGCGACCCCGCGAACTCCACCGGCGTCTACAAGCCGTCCAGGGCTCCCACCTCCACGGCCAGTCACGCCCGCCTCCACCTGGTAGCCCTGAAAACACCGAGGGCGCCGAAAAAGCTCACCACTCACTACTCCCTGGAATGCCTCGGATGCGGAGCTCTCCTCTCTGCCTTCAGCTTCGGCGAGACATCTTGGTTTGGGGGCGTATCTGTATGAGGTGACTCAGCAGAGTTGTGTATTGATCTCAGCAGATAAAAGCAGCCTGTGCCTTAGCGCAGGTTACAATTGAATTTCTTGTGCTATGTGTTGATATCACCTCAGGATAGCAGCGGCGCTGGGCTGCCGGTGAGAATAAATGCATCATATCATATTTCAACCCATACAACATTTGGTTGTTTGGACCCTCATGCAGTTTGAGTGACAACAATTTGCCTTGTTGCACTTCCTTCCACATTTGGCAGGAACAAGCAATGCAAAGTTAAAAGAGTCAGATTTGGGATAAATTTGGGATTAACTTAAGCAGACATCATTCTCAAAGCCCGGTTGCTGAACCTTGTTGGAGGTTTGCAGCTAGAAACTTTCAAAAGGCTGTCTCAGTATAGTGCCAAACTGGCATCCTGGAAGAACTATGGAAGATGATGAAGTGACGCTCCACCATCACTAGGCACTGGAACAAAATTACATAGAGAAAAATTCCTATAGACCAGTGCTGCTCCATTTTAATGGTCATGTTTAGAAGTTTATGCCCTTAATGAATCTACAGTCAAATGATATCTCATCCATCACCCTACAGGTGATGATACATTCTTTGGGGAATGGATAGTGAACATTGCGAACCACCTGATAATCATTGATACCAAACACTTTTTGGGAGATTTCAACTTGCATTGAGAAGTGCTAAAGATACAGCTGCCAACTTTCTCTCTGCTTTCATTGTTGACAACAGTCTCCTATAATACTTCCAAGAACAGACACACTCTGACAACTCCCTACTTGACTTGATCATTGTGAATGATGTCATACTGACCATGAAGGACACTATCATTGTTGACTGCTCCAATCATCCAATCATCTTCAGATCGCTTTCACATCTCCAATTACCCATTCCAAAACCTTTGCTTAACACAAAACGGTGAAATTTGGTTGTGGGATTTGAAAAACATAGATATTAGTGGACTTGCATGTAGGGCTTGAGTGCACCTTCTGCCTATTTAAACACAAGGAGACATAACAGGGCCTATTACAATGGCGGGTTTCAATTCTGAACAGCTGATTATGAAACAGCCGGTCAGAGTTGAAACAGCGGGTCATTCCGTCTGGCTTCCAACGGGCTCAAGGAGCCCGTCAGCCTGTTGGAGGCCGTCCCGTAATCCCAAAGGGCGGTCTTTTCACCCTTGTGATTACGAGGCGCGATTTTCGCCCGGGTTGCCATGCCGGCCTTTCCGACATGGAAACTCTGTCGGAAAGCGTGTTCGGGGGCCCCTACCAGGGCTGCTTGTGTGCGTGGCTTCTCGTTTATTTATTTGAAAAGTTTTATAAAGCGCGAACAAGACCCAACCGGGTATCAGAGCGCTGTACAAAGAGGAAAGCTGACGTATAAGTACAGAGACAATATAAATACATTTACAAAAAAGGGTAATATGAGAGGAACCGGAAGCAAAAAGTAAATGAGGGTGCTAGGGGAAGAGTAGGTAGCAAGTGAACAAACAGGTGACAGCCAACCTAGATGAGGCCAAGCAGTTTCATCATCAACTTACTTCAAAGACAAACGAAATAAGTTTAAACCCCCAGTAGAAATGATTGTCAAGCAGTTTCATCATCGACTTACTTCAAAGACAAACGAAATAAGTTTAAACCCCCAGTAGAAATGATTGTCAAGCACAAGTTTCAAACATAAAGTGAAGGTAAATTGTTAAGCATGCAATAAAACACCCAAGCACACCCCATAAGGCAACATGAGAGGAACCTGAGGCATAAAATAAATGAGGACGCTAGGGGAAGAGTAGGTAGAATGAACAAACAATAAACAGCCCACCCAGATGAGGCCGAACAGTTTCATCATCGCCTTACTTTAAAGACAGCTGAGATACGTTTTAAACCCCAAGTGAGAATGATTGTCAAGCACGAGTTACAAACAAAGAAAAGTCAATTGTCAAGCATACATTTCAACACAACAAAGTAAAAATGCTTGTCGAGAATGCAAGGTAATTGACTAGCAAATGACATGGAGGCTATTGTTGATGCAGTTCTTCCAATAGTAGCCATTTGACCTGTTTTTTGAATGAGGCAGTCGAAGGGTTGGCTCTGATCTCTGTTGGTAGGGCATTCCAAATTCTTGGAGCCAGCCCTGAGAAGGTACGATTGTAGGTTCTTTTTTATTGAATTTCGGTGGTTTCAGTAGTAGGGTATTGGAGCTTCTTAGGTTTCTTCTGGATCCGGAGAGCTCAAGTTTTTTGCCAGGTAAACGGGGCTATTGAAGTGTATAGCTTTATGTGCCAGGCAGGCTATTTTGAAGCGGATCCTAGCTTCAATGGGGAGCCAGTTAAGCTGGATTAAGTCAGGTGTGATATGATCATGCTTTCTTGAGCCTGTGATTAGTCTGGCAGAGGCGTTCAGAGTAGCTCTTAGCGGCGCTAACCTAGATTTAGGAAGACCAGCTAGGGTTACCAAGCCATATTCTACTCGTGATATAACTAAGGATTGGACTGCTGATTTCATGTCTTCGGGGGTAGGAACGGTTTGATTTTCCTAAGAGTGTTGAGCTGATGGTTGGCACTCTTAATGGTTGCACTGATGTGACCTTGCATGTTTAGAAATTTGTCTAGGGTGACCCCTAAAGAGCAGGCGGAGTCCACCAAATGCGGGGTGCAGTTGAGTGCTGAGATTTTTTTGATCCAGTTTTGCGTGGGAGCCTCGTGATTGCGTGGGGAAATCAGGAGAAATTCAGTTTTGAGAGAGTTAAGTAATAAGTGGTTATGTGTTAGCCATTGTTGAGTTTTTTGAAGCGCTCCGTTAAGAGTTTTAATGTCATCTGGAGAGGAGATCTTCAAATACAGTTGAGTGTCATCCGCGTACATGTGGTACTGAATGTTTGAGTCATTTAGAATGGCAGTTAGAGGTTCCATGCATAGGTTGAAGAGCGTGGGCGAAAGTGCAGAACCTTGAGGCACCCCAATAGAGACTGAAGTGCTGGCCGCCAAAGATTGGTTGACTTTGATTCTTTGTGTTCGGTTATGCAGGAAAGAGGAGAACCAATTTAGAACAGGGCCCGATAGCCCCATCCTGTATTGAAGAAGGTTAATCAGGTTATCATGTTTGATAGTGTCAAAAGCAGAGGACAAGTCCAGCAGGATTAGAAGACAGGGTGTATCTTGGTCCAGAGCTCTCAATGCGTCATCAACAATGTGAGTTAGCGCTGTTTCTGTGCTATGACCTGATCTAAAGCCTGATTGATGTTGGTCTAGGAGCTGAAATTTCTCAATGTGGTCGCAAAGCTGTGTGTGAACACATTTCTCGAGCAATTTTGCTAGGGACATGATGTTGGTGATCGGCCGGAAGTTACTGGGATCTGTAAGGTCTGCATTGGGCTTCTTGGGGATGGGTGTGACTTGCCCCATTTTAAGGCAGTCGGGAATCCTCCCCTGTAAGAGAGATTGTTGGATGATCCTGGACCAGAGAGGCAGAACTGCCAAGTTGAGGTCTTTGAGCAGCTTGGCGGGGAGTGGGTCCTTGAAATGGTTGGAAGGTTTCAGAGAAGCCAGGGACAGTGACAGCTCCTCCAAGTCTGGAGGTCGGAAGGAATTCCAGCAGGTATTGTTTTTGGGTGTGTACAGGCATTGATTTTGGGTGTGTATTGCCGTGTAACCAGGCAAACCCTCGGAACTCATAGACAACAAATTCTCAGCGGCCCGTTGCAGTTCCCGCTCAATACTTCTAGACTTTTCAGCGAAGTGCTCTGAGAAGTCCTCCTCACTGGGTCCAGCGATTTTGATTGCTGGAATAGGATTAGCCTGTTGTTTGATGATATCAAACAGTTTCCTGGGACGGTTTTTAGCGCTGTCAAGCTGATCTCTGAAATGATCTGATTTAGCGATGAGAATGAGTTTGTTGTAAGAGCTTCTCATCTTTCTTAACTGTTCGAGGCTAGAAGTGGAGGGGCATTTCTCCAACGTCTCTCAGAGAGCCTCAGCTTGCGACGTTGGGCATGAAGGGTACCACTGAACCAAGGTTTGGATTGTTTGCAGGGAATCCTTTTAAGTAGCTTCGGGGCTGCAGAGTCGAGAATATTAGACATAGTGTTGAAGTAATGATCCGTCAACTCTTCCAAATTATTCATGGTAGTTGGAGGTTCAAGTAGATTCTTGCTCAAGATGGAAAGGTTAGAGATGTTGATATCTCTCAGGTTACGAGTCAATTGCTTGTTTTTGAGTGGTTGCCCTTGTCTAAGCAATACCTTCTCCTGAATGCGAAAGGAGATTTGGAGATGATCCGACCAATCACATGGTACTATGTCATCTAGCTGAATAATGTGCTCTCTAGCTATGATGAGGTCAAGGGTAGCGCCCATGCAGTGGGTAGGATCGTTGCAGGCCTGTATATAGTTGAGGTCAGAGAGGAAAGACTTAAGAGAGCAGACTACTGGATCATTAGAGTCATTCCAGTGAAGGTTGAAGTCACCGAGGAAGATGTGATTAGGATGGAGGGCTGAGCTGGCAGAGATGGATTCCATTAATTGTTCTACGAAAAGTAAGTTGTTGTCCCCAGGAGGATGGTAGATCGAGTGAAGCACACAGACAATCTTGCCCTTGTTCCAAATTTCAGAGACAAGTAGCTCACAGGAGGACATCGAGTCCTTATGAGTCTGCTTCAAAATGAGGCTGGACCGATGGATGCAGGCAATCCCCCCCCCAGCTTTAATAGCCCTATCACATCTGACAATGTCATAGCCAGGAGGAATTAAAATGTCAAGTATTGGGGAGGAAGAGTCATTGAGCCATGTTTCCGTAAGAATCAGGAGGTCTAAATCTTGTGATAAGATGAGTTCGGAGATATTTGCTGCGTGCATCACTGCTGATCTGCAGTTGAGAAGCATCGATTTGATATGGGAATCTGTGGTTGCTTCCACTAGGTGCGAAGTGACTACCTGAAGTAAGTTGTCCTTATTCAAGGATCTCAGGTTAACACTCGGTTCTCTATCAGGATCGGAGGAGATAGTGGGTATGGAGCTAGGCGACATTGCGTAGTCCTCATAAGATAGTGAGGGCAGAGGGGGCACCTATGGTGCCCCCATGTTAATCCCTGCACCCCGTGGCAGGCACCTTGAGGTGCCTGCCACGGGGTGCATGGATTAACACTACCTCCCATTTCCCTGTGGGAGAATGTGCAATGGCCGGGTTACGGTCGTATCACATGCTCCCATAGGGAAATGTTGGAATGTGACCGAACAGTGTTCGGCCGCATCCAAATCAGGCGGTCGGTCCTGTTTACGAGATGGTGTCCGCCCAACATCGTAATCATCCCCTAAATATATTTGCAGTTAATTTCAATGATTGCTTGAAAGACCTGATTGAATATTGTGCTCGCAGCAAAAAAAAGAGGAAACATTGGAAGCCCTCTGCCCTATAGTTGTCAAAAGAAGTATATGAGGAAAAAAAACCTGAGATGACTCAAGACTACATGGAGGCTACCCATCTAAGCTGACTCAGCTTAGGGCTGCCAGAAGAAGGTACTAAACTCAATTTACTTGGCAAAGTCCTCTCACATCAAAACGCTATTGGACTCTTCCATGAACCACCCATGAACCACCCAGTAGTCCAATGTCTGATGGCAGGGTCAACAGCACTGAATTCAACCTCTGATTCTCTGACCAATTGCAAGTTAAATCTTAAATCTCAGATGGCCTGGTCTCATTTTTCCCAAACTCAGAATTTGAGTTACTCAAAATTATCACTAAAGTAACCACTTTACTTATGCGGGGCTTGCAAGTATTAATGAGGAGATGGTCAAACATCTGATACCCTACGTGACAGCCCTGGAAAGTTTTCTGCTTTTTCAAGGTATATTCCCTGACTGTCTGAAAATCGGAAGCTTCTGTCCAATTTCAGGATCACCTATCCTAGGGAAGATGATTGAAAGATATGTAGCCTGTCAACATTCTCATGACATTTAGTCAAATAAACCACTAAGTAATTTTCAGTCTGGATAAAAAAAAGCTCCTGCACGTAGACTGTTCTACAAGTTGTAGACAAAGCACTCCACTTCTTAATGTTAGAAACTCCTGCTTTTGCTTCTCGACCTATCAGCTCAATAATGTCATTCATATCTCTCTGATCAGCATCTTGAAAGAATGTTTGGGCATTGTAGTGCTGAAGTGATTCATCTCCTATATGTGGAACTGAAATCTAGAGTTTTAAATAGATATCTCTATATAGAGCTATTTCAGATTACATCAATGTTCCATTCTTTCTCCGACACTGTTTGACATTCATGTGGAACCTCTTGGGGGCATCCTCAAGAACTCTGAGCGACTGTATCACCAGAATGTGGATGACGCCAACATCTATTTTATTCATCCCTGAATTACAATTCTTTGCTCCCCATCACCCTGGAAAATGTCCAAAGATGGATGCATAGTCATTACTTAAAACTTGACCCCTCAAATACAGAACTTCTGTTAATCTCCTGAAAGAAATTCAACCTACATATCCAATTGTAAATTGAATCCTGTGCTTTCCTGGATTTTAAATTGGCTATCACTGACAATACCAAGACCCTTAGCATCATTCTCAATAACAGACTAAAGGGGCTATTTACCAGCCCCTAGCGCTGCCGGTGTGTCACTTTTTAAGATGCTACGGTGGCGAATAGTGCAGACCCATATCTACGAGGCCACGCAAAGCCATTCTGTGTGGATTTTCACAGCCTCATAGATATTGTGTAAGGCAACACAGCACAAGTCGCTGCATTGCGTTACACTGCATCAGGGGGGCGTTCCATGGGTGTTGCAGTGGGTTTTCCCACGCAACACCCATGGGTTTAGACACATTCCCAGATTTTGAAGGATTTGCAAACCTGGGGTTCTATTCCTATTGTTGCTGCCTCGGAGAGAAAGCACCACGCTTGTTTACAGCCAACCAGGAGGCCTCTAATGACTTTCCACTCTCCCCACTGAATCGGAGAATCCTTGGCATCTTTGACACCTGACAGGGGGAGCCGCAGAGGGCATTCTCGCCGCCGCTGGGACTGCATGTCCCACAATCCCCTGTCACTATTCATCACCATCACCTGTGCCTGATCAGCGGTGCTATTGAGCGCACCGCGCTCCCGCAGCGTGGGGTCTCTTCCTATTGTTGCTGCCTCAGGG
Source organism: Calotriton arnoldi (assembly GCA_963921515.1). Lineage (NCBI taxonomy): Eukaryota > Metazoa > Chordata > Amphibia > Caudata > Salamandridae > Calotriton > Calotriton arnoldi. Next base: position 550,223 of record CAWUFW010002794.1, on the reverse strand, counting down.
AAAAAGCACCACTCTTGTTTGCAGCCAGCCAGGAGGCTTCTAATGGCTTTCCACTTTTCCTGCTGAATCGGAGAATCCTTGGCATCTTTGACACCTGACAGGGGGAGCCGCAGAGGGCGTCATCGCCGCCGCTGGGACTGCATGTCCCACAATCCCCTGTCACTATTCATCACCATCACATGTGCCTGATCAGCGGTTATATAGAGTGCACCGCGCTCCCGCAGCGCGGGACACGCGCTGGTGACCCTCAGGCCAAGGGTGGGCCCGTCTGCACCCGCCCGCGGCCGGATAAAGCTTGGCTGGGCCCCCGCTCTTTTTAAATTTGCCCCAGAAGGAACCTTCCACCTTGCCTACATGTGGAGCATTACTCTGGGAAGGTGCGAAGATCTATCGTAGCTTTTATGGGGAAGCGCACAGTTGATGGGGGGTATTGTTACAACACGCCCCTCTATTTCTATCAATAGCATGCTGGAAAGGATGGTCAGGATTGAAATTGACTGAGCGCGGACTGTCTCTGGATTATGGGGCGCAGCCTGCTTCGCTTGCTGATGGTGAAACTGCAGCCAATAGTTTTACGCCCAAGAATAGGGCAGATCAACAATCTGAACTGGTTTGCCTCAACAATAGCACTGATATGGTTGTTATTAATGAGCCCAACAGGGGTAATCCTCTGTCGCTGCAGCCTGTTCATGTTACAGCTGTCTAGCGCAAAAGAGAACTGGGAAGGTCAGCGGCTGTAAAGCGGAAACAGCACCCTCACATACCTACTAATAACAGCCAATTACTCTCCTGGGTACCCCTTGCTGGCACTTCAACCCCAACCCCAATCAACCCCCTAACACAATCCTCTGCTTGTCAGACTTGTGACCTTTCTCTTTCTGACCCCCCCATTTACTCGAAGCACTCTCTGCGAAGGTCAGCAATATTCTGGTAGAGAAACGTAAGCCTCTGATTGAGCGTTTGGATCGCCTCGTGGGCCTCCTGGGGAGACTTCCTAATTATGTTTCCCCTGTGGATACCAACAATAAAGGTAGAGGACCACCCAAAAATTGTCAGGCTTTGTCGATTCCACTCAGCGGGAGGGCGCTTCAGCAGGGAATAACCTCAGGGGGTGAAGCCTCGAATACAAGAAGCTTAGATTAACCTGGGGCACTTGAACCTGGCACACCGGCTCAGCTGATTAACGTAGGAAACGGTGTACAAGCCACTTTTTCCAACTACGCCCGGAGGGATCTAATATCTTGCAGTGGCCCATACATACGGCCAAAAGTCCCCATTGAGTTATCTGGATCAAGAGTTCCCAATCGAGCCCAGTATGGAACCTGCTATAAGGCAAAAAAGACATACTGGACTTTCTCTCTGCAGTCTTCCCCTATGTTTTAGTACTGGCCAGGGTGCCACCTCTTAGGGACTCTCAAAGCGAATCTTGGGGGGAGCTACGAAATAAAGGTTTTAATTGGCTTAGCAGGCATAAACACTTTAACCCCTTGAGCACTAGTGAGATTATAATGGTGCGGAGGGTGGGTCGTTCAAATATATTGATGGAGATTGCACTGCAGTGAACTTCCGCAGACCGTCAGGCATTCAACATATATTGAGGCTACAAGAGGACACTGGTTGCAACAACACTAAAATCTGTTACCTTCCTTTAGGTTATTTTTACAAACCAACAATGTTGAGAGCCCTGATAAGTTCACCCACCTGTCAATTAACTATGGCACCTTTTTGACATCGCAACAGATTCTCTACTTTAGATTACCTTGATGGGCCGGACTGACGGATGTCCAAACCAGCAGACCGGGATATTTCAGCACCTATTTTATCAGAAAGAGAGCCCCTATCTGATATCTCCCCATGTTCAGGGAATGTCTTGGATCAGGGAGATTCTGTTGTGCAGATACTGAGCTGGAATGTAGCTGTTTTGCAATCTAAGATCCTGATACCCAATTGGTTATCTTTCAGTAGACAATACAATATTTTAATGTTTCAGTAAACCTGGGCGACACCTAAAATATCTATAGACGGATTTGTGCGTCATAGTACCTTGGCAGCCTCATCTAGATCGGGGCGAATGTCAGGTGGGCTGGCAATTTGGGTGAACATCTCGGCAGGGAGTTGTGTAAAGTTAATCGAAACCCAAAACAAACATTGTCAGGTTGTGAGGTACAAGAGGGGTCCAACTTTGTACTTAATTAACTTTTACAACAATGATTTTATTAATATTCCAAACACCAAATTTCCTGTTTTGTTTGACTGAATCACCACTTTACAAAATACTGTTGGTGATAACGGGCAACTGGCAGGTTTCTTCTGTCTAGGAGGTGCCTTTAATGCAAGGCGTAATCCACAGGAACTCTTAGTACAGTTGCAACAAATAATTACACCCTTGCCCAGAATAGCATCAATACTAGGGGCTCAGAGCTATAAACAAATGAACCTAACAGTGGTACCTTCTAACTGCCAGCACCTAACCTGATTTCACTCCATCAATATTATCCCTTCAATACTAATTGGGATCTGTGTGCACACTGAATAGCACCCACCGTCACAGTGCTTGTTCCTGCAGGAACCCAACAAATCAAAACAAAAGCACAGGTGCACCACACAGTGGAATTAAGTCAATAAGGGAGGTCCATATCCAGACACGAAAATTCTTCAAGTTTTTCTTTCTTTTTATTCCAATTTCATTTAACGTAGATAAAACACAGAGTCCAGCTCTAATGTCTCAACACACAATACAGCCGACGCGTTTCGTCCTAGTGCAGGACTTCTTCAGGACTGTTGAATGCAAACAAATAAATATACATATATAAGAGAAAACAACACTTACAACACATATAAGACATCCTATACAAAAATACCAATGGGCTAATTTCTAGCCCATAAACACATCACACTAATTCACATACTTACACATTATACAGAACAATGACAGACCGACAAACTGTTAGACAATTGTGAATTTTTCTATTGCCCCGGCTGGGACTTTCCAGGCCCTCATAATGTATCAACTAATATTAAGCATTTTAGTATTTTTTAGAATATGTAAATAGAAAAATTCACAATTGTCTAACAGTTTGTCGGTCTGTCATTGTTATGTATAATGTGTAAGTATGTGAATTAGTGTGATGTGTTTATGGGCTAGAAATTAGCCCATTGGTATTTTTGTATAGGATGTCTTATATGTGTTGTAAGTGTTGTTTTCTCTTATATATGTATATTTATTTGTTTGCATTCAACAGCCCTGAAGAAGTCCTGCACTAGGACGAAACGCGTCGGCTGTATTGTGTGTTGAGACATTAGAGCTGGACTCTGTGTTTTATCTACGTTAAATGAAATTGGAATAAAAAGAAAGAAAAACTTGAAGAATTTTCGTGTCTGGATATGGACCTCCCTTATTGACTTAATTCCACTGTGTGGTGCACCTGTGCTTTTGTTTTGATTTGTAGGGGCTCAGAGCTGTTGGCTTATTTGACGTCACAGGATTTAGATAATGTTATGGATATCGCAGCCCAAAGTGTACCACCGTTACCCACATATAGGGGTAGAGGTTGTTCCTCTACAATAGATTGTTTCTTTATATCATCTAATCTGGAGGAATTACTGCTATATGGGAAAGTTGTCCCATCAAATTATGGGGACCATAACCATATTGAGGTCACATTTATATTGTCCCCTAAGCCCAATCTCAGAATGAACTGTGGAGTGAGAAATCTCAAACCTTCTACTGACTGTCTAAGACTAAAACGAAGAGCAGTTGAACCTGCCCACTTGTTTCACAAAGTGATTAAGGAGAACCTAGATCAGGTCATGGCTTGTTTAGCTGAGAATGACAACGAACACCGAGAAGTTGTAGCATTTACTCAGCTTTGCTTTAATATTAGGAATGTGCTATTGAGATCCTCACGTCCAACTGTTAATAGACCTAGGTGGTTTAACCACAAATGTTCAGTGGCCAATCGGCAACTACATAGGGCCCTTACGGCTAACCCTAGGAACCCCCTGGAGGTGGCATCTCTACGTAAGAAATATGAAGAGGTCACCACCACGATGAGGAAGGAAGTATTGGACCAACAATGGGGATCATTCAGTCTCTGAGGCAAATAAAAAGAATAAACGTTTCTGGGCGACTGTAAAAGATATGAGACAAATGAACCAGGTATCAACCCCAATTAGCTGTAATAACACCAGTAAGGATTGGGAGGCGCACTTCACTAATATTTACGCTGCCATATCAGTAGAAAGCAAACCCCCCATGGCTCCTGTCTGTGAGGGAGTGCTGCTACCTTGAGTGAGGTTAAAGATGTCATAGACCAGAGCACTGGGGGCAAGGCCCCTGGCCCAGATGGGGTACCAATAGATCTCATTAAGTACTATCCTGAATTCTGGGCACCTCTATTATTGAATGTTTTCAACAGTTTGGCCTATTCCCCTTTACCAAGCACATGGTCAACCTCCAATATAGTTCCCATTTTTAAAAAGGGTGATCGCTCGCAACCAGGCTGTTATAGGCCCATTTCTTTAATTGATACCACACTAAAAATCATGGGAAGGGTCCTATATAACCGGATCAAGGAGTGGGCAGAGGAGAAGTCCATCCTACACCCTTGTCAATACGGATTTAGGAACAGGGTCGGCAGAGTTGAACAGTGCTTGAATCTTAATCTGATTATCAGGAAATATACTGTAGCCCAACAGTCCCCTCTATACTTGGGGTTCATGGATTTTACCTTAGCCTTTGATAGCATTAATCACTCAAAGCTGTGGTCAAACCTTTTAGCATGTGGGATGGAAGAAGCACTGGTGCACTTTTTAGCTTATTTGCACAGGGACATGAAGGCCAGAATTAGAATAAATACTCAGTGGGAGGTCTCTAAAGACATAGGCATCTTTCGGGAGTGAGACAAGGGTGTGTTTTAGCTCCGCTTTTATTTATGTTATATATTAGTCAGTCAGAAAAGCTTAATTCGGCACAAATAGCCTGAGCCATAAAAGCACAAATATTACAATAAATTATTACAGTTTTGTTTAAAAACATTGATCTCCTAAAACCAGAATTCACACAGTGCCAAAGCAAATAAAAAAACGTAAAATGGGATTAAAAAGAATTATGTACAGACATCATACATAGATGCACCAAATCGAATAATGACCATAAGGTTAAAATTGAATTCTACTGACATAGTTTACATTTAATCATGAATCCCTCATGTAATCACTAATAAGGCAAAACATGGAATAAAAATTAGCACACTAACCTTATTAGGTTTTCGGCTTTACTGAATCATCAAAGGATGCTCTAATGCAAATTACTCTAGAGAGAAACAGGGCAACTCTATAACATTCTCTTGCATCCCTAATTCATACAAAAATTTTAAAGTCACCTAGTGATAAATAATTCTCTCTTGTAAAAATAATGGTTAATGGTTTATGAAGGGATTTCCTGGGGATCAGATAAAATTTACAGAAAAGTGCTATATGCTGAGTGGACTGTTCTGATCGGTTATCATAGGGGCATTTTCTAGTAATTGTGCTCCAGCTCTCATTTTTTGGGAATGCAGTCAAATAATGAAAAATGAGAAGGTGGAAGTGAGTTAAAAGATGCCTGTGCTGTTCATTGTTAACTATTGTAAGGTACAGTTTACATCCCGGCGACTCATTCCGTACTCTGTAGTGCCCCACTGTAACCTTAGGAAGGTCTACTTGTTCCCTTTTCCCTTGGAAGACTTCACACGTGCTCTCTAATTTCTTTTTTGAATATCTTAAGATATCCTCTGGATGACACCACAAATCCCTTCTTGCCTCATCCAGGCCCAACAGAGCCTGTTTTATGTTCCATAACCACGGGATTCTATCCATCATATCTAGGCCCATACAGCCTTTAAGAATTAACTTAGTGAACAGAGTTCCTTGCTTGGACCATACAGACTGCCACAATAAAAGGGGTTTCATTTCACGGATATCTGAAAGGAAGTCAACACCCGACTCCCAATGCACAATAGATGCCAGGGTAGAGTGGGGGTAGTGACAGCAATCTCCTCAAAAAGATATTCTCTGTTGTCTGTAGAACACTCTGCTCCCCTATAGCCCAGATCCCTGTGCCATACACTGCAGTCGAAATTGTTTTAGCATTATAACGGGTAAGCATCTGGGAAATAGGTTTGTTGCACAACTTGGAGGCAAACCTCTTCAGCCCTTCATTTATCCTAATCATGTTGGAGGCACAGATCTTCCTTTGGCGCTGCCAGTCCAGTTTAGATGAGAACTGCATTCCGAAATAGCTAAAACTGTTGGCATTTTGTAGCTTACTCCTTTTCATAAAAAGGTGTGTTGTTTCCCTCTTGCACGATCACAACTCATTGTATAAGTTTTGGCAATATTAATTTTCATACTCCTCTTTCCCATAAAATCTATAAAAGAATTATTTAAAAGTTTCATCAGGCTATTTGTGGTATGCGCTAAAACAGTCGCATCATCGGCATACAGAAGTATCGGAACCTGCTGCCTACCAATCCTGGGGGTATCTGCACCCACCGCTTGGAGCATTTCTTCCACATCGTTTATGTATAATGAGAAAAGGAAGGGCCCCAATACACACCCCTGTCATACCCCTCTCCTTATACCAAAAGGTTCCGTTAATTCGCCCTGTTTCAAATCTAACTTTTGACTCTAGAAGTTCGTACAAATGGGCAAAGAATGAAATAATCTCCTTGGGGGACCCCTTTTTCTAAACATTCCCAGAGCTATCTATGATTAACTAAATCATACTAAGATCAATGAAACGAATATACAGAGATACGTCCATGGCTTGAGTATACTTCCCCATTAATAGGGCCAAGTTGAGCGATTGCTGAACAGTCCCCAGACCTTTCCTAAACCCATACTGGGCATTAAAGAGAATGTTGTTCTCTTCTGCCCATAGTTCCAATCTCTCTAGCAAGACTCTCCCCATTAATTTGGCGGAGGAGTCCAGCAGTGAGATGGACCAGCAGAATTTTGGGTCGTTTCTAGACCCCTTCTTAAAAATGGGTATAATCAGGGAGGTTGACCAGTTAGGGGAACATAATCAGCTACTGCTGCATTGAGAACCTTGGTTATAAAAGGGGCCCATAAATTGGGCTCAGATCTATACACATCCATTGTGACCCCATCTGGTACTGCTGCCTTACCCTATGGGCTGTTGTTAGCAGCCCTCACTACCTCCTCTAAAGTGAATGTTATACAGGTGGATTGCTCAACTGCCCAAATGCAGAAATCGTCTGGGTCAGGCCTAGAGAATATCGAACCAAAATGGTCTGCCCATTGGGCAGGAGTAATTGCAGATACCAGGTCGGGTTCTGTTCCCTTGGTATACAGGGGAGCATTAACAGTTCTCCAGAACAGAACGCTATCTTTAGTTTTGGGGGCCTGCACCAAGTTCGCCCAGGCCTCCCCATGTAGGAATTTCTTTCTGGACTTTATTGCTTTATTGTAATTTGCTCTAGCTGCCCAAACATCCATGATGTCCAGGGGGTGTTGGTTTAGGATTTTGATCATCCTGTTCCTAGCCTTTGTGCATTACCCATCAAATCACCCATTCCTTTCCTTCCCACGAGATCTAACTCTGTTGTCAGTAATTGATTAATGGAATTAGATATTGTTATTTGGGCATCCTGTGTCTCCCTATAATTGGCTTCAGGCTCCAGCCCAATTAGCAATTGGTTCAGGTTCTTTGCCATCAAATTCTTTACAAAATCTGCTGGGTTAACACCTGCCCATTTAATCCTGACACTATTCCGACCTACAGGGGCAACATTAACAATTTTCCCTGAATCCTGGGTCTTTGGGAGGTTGAAATTCAAGTTTAGGATCACTGGGTTGTGGTCGCTAATACAATTAGGCCCTACCCATATCTCTAGGATGATTCCCTTGTTGGAATCTAAAATGAGAATGTGGTCAATATTGCTACCACCACCTCTCAAAGGGAATGGAGATAAGCGGTGTGGTCACTAGTACTGTTATGTTTGGCTACCTTCAGATTTAATTTTAACATCAAATTATTGAGCGCTAAACCATATAGACTGTGTAAAAGTGTACTAAGGTGTTTCACTTGAAACCATGGTACCCACATACTCGTTTTGACATAATATGACGTCCTGATATGTTGAAGTCTCCTGCCCAAATTATAAAAGAATTGTAGTCAATATAAGTTTCAAAATCTATTTCAAGTGCATCAACCACCTCCACGCTTGATGAATCAAACACATTGTTGTAAAAATGTATAACTGTAATGTCTAAATTGATGCCCAGCGTACAAGAGACGAGTTGATATTAAGGGGACTGTAAAAGGCTCTTCTAAATTCGTGGGGCTAGACTTGCAGAAACAAAAGTCACCAGACCCCCCCTTAGGCCTGCCACTCTCCGAAGGGGTGGCTGGGGAATTAAAAGCTACAAAACCATCCTGCTCAATAATGATAAGTGACCATGTTTATTGCAAGCACACGATGGTGCAGGTACCACATAAGTTTCCCAGTCCTCCGACTCCCTTTTGCCAGAGATGGCAGCAATATTCCATGTAGTACTTATTATCCTCCTTGGCTCCTTAAGCTCCTTTGCTACAGTAGGGCTAATAATGTTGATATGACTACTGTTGTTTGGTGAATTCAAGCAGGGGTGAAGGGCTCGGTTGGAGAGTCAATCTTGAGAGTCCAAGTGCGAGAGGGCAGAGAAGCTATTGTGTACTGGTACCTGCTGGAAGACCTGCTGAGGACCCTGCTGGGGGAGACCTGCTCAGGTAAGGGAACAGGGGCAGCAGGGACAGGGGAAATGGACGTGATTGTCTGTGGCCTGTAAAAAAAAAACAAGGATAGTGCCTGTTAGATTTGGGGGTCTCTAGTTGGCAGAGGTATGTACCTTTGTCCAAATAGGGACCCTTGAGTCTAGTCAGGGAAAGTAGGTACACTCCTGAAATAACCCCTGCTCACCCTCTTGGTAGCTTGGCACGAGCAGACATGCTTAGTTCAGAGGCAGTGTGTAAAGCATTTGTGAACACATACAGTAATCAAGTGACAACACTACAAATGGACACCACACAGGTTATATATTTATAAAAATAGGTATACTTTATATAGATTTATCACAAGACCATAAACGACAAAAATAATCCACAATACTGTTAAGAATACTTAGTTCTGATCAAAAGGCTTAATTCAAGGTTCTGTGCGAGTCGGTAGCCTCCTCCGGCTACGGCGATGTCGAGAACAAACAGAGTCTAACAAATCCAGCTGACCGCGTCGAGGCGGGCCAACACAGCGTAGACAGACTCGGTCACAGTACCTTTACTTGAAGTGGCAGGCACGGGCGTGCGAGCCGGATGGCTGTTCGTCGCGGTCGCGATGCAGAAATGGAAGCGTTGCAGGACGCGTTGTCCCTCGATGCGGTGCAGGCAGCGGCTCGTTGACGTCGTCGAGACGGAGTCGGTGAGACCAGGGCCGTGCGTTGCAGGGCGAGACGGTGCTTCGATGCGGTGCTGGCAGGTTGCGGTGCGGCGACGGAGCCGGATTCAGGAGCTGGCGTCGATCCAGTCCGGACAGCGGTGCGAGTCGGGCGGTGCGTCGCAAAGCGTGCGAGCGGTGCCCAACTCCGGTGCGGTCACAGGACTCGAACTCAGCAGCAGTGACCGTGTCGGTGGGACCAGTTCGATTCGGCGTAGCGAAGCGTTGCAGGACGCGTTGTCCCTCGATGCGGTGCAGGCAGCGGCTCGTTGACGGAGTCGGTGAGACCAGGGCCGTGCGTTGCAGGGCGAGACGGTGCTTCGATGCGGTGCTTACAGGACACCGAGTCGGTCGTGAGAGTCGGTCACAGCTCCCTACCTCTGCAGCCACTGAAACAGAGTTTCCAGCAGCAATTCACAAAGGGGGTGAAGTCCAATGCTCCTGGGACTTCGGTCAGGGGGCAAGCTCTCTTCCAAGCCCTTGGAGATCCTTCACAAGTTGATGAAAGTCACAGCAAAGCAAAAGTTCCTTTCTCCTTTCTTTGGCAGTCAGGCAAACCACTGCAGGCCAATCCCCCAAGCAGCACTTCAGGCTTAGGGATAGTCTCTCCTCAGTTTCTTCTTGGTTCCGCTCCTCAGCAAAGGTTTCTTCTTGTTCCCAAAAGTGATCTAATTTTCCTGGGGTCTGGGTGCCCCTCTTATACCCTGATTCTCTTTGTTCTCTGGAGGCAGAGAGGCCTCTGCCTAGTCCAAAACCAGTTCTGGTCAGTCCTGGAGCACTTTGTTTTTCTGACTCCTTCTTTCCTTTCAGAATGTGGGGCAGAGTGCTCAGCCGCCCGGCAGGAGGTGGAGCCAGCATTGTGGAAGGCAGGCACAGCCCTATTCAGACCCAGGTGCAACTCCTCCCTCCACTCTGGATGCAGATCTTTCTATTCAGCCCTGCGCTGACTCACCCCTGTCTCCTGTAGCCACCCCCAGCCCCTGTCACTCAATCTCCAGACAAGGAATACACAACCTAGCAGAGGCAGGCTTGGATAGTTAGGCAAGAAAATACCCACTTTCTAAAAGTGGTATTTTCAAACACAGAATGTTAAAACCAACTTCACTAAAAGATGTATTTTATCATCCTGAGTTCAGGCATACTAAATTCGTTTTTCTACCATGTTCCCTGGGTCAGTTCTGACTATAAGGTGTAATAGTCAGTCTGCCCATTCTGGCCTATGGGGAGCAGGTAGCCTTGCAATAGTGAAAAACGAAAATGGCTGTAATTCACTATTAGGACATGCCACACACACCAGGGCATGTCCTACCTTATACTTACAATGCACCCTGCCCTAGGGCCTACTTTAGGGGTGACCAACATGCAGTAAAGGGAAGGTTTAGGGACTGGTAAGTGGGTGCACTCACCAAGTCGACATGGCAGCCCTAGGCTGCACACAGGCTCTGCAATGGCAGGCCTGAGACACACTTTACAAGCTGCTTCTGTGGGTGGCACAACCCGTGCTGCAAGCCCACCAGCAGCATTGGAGTTACAAGCCCTGGGCACACTCAGTGCACGGTACTAGGGACTGACAAGTAAACCAATCATCCAATCATGGAGTCACTAATACATACATCAATTTACGATAGGGAGCACTTGCACTTTGGCACTGATTAGCAGCGGCAAAGTGCCCATGAGCATCTAGTCCAGCAAAAACATATCGGCAACAGTGGAGGCATTACGAAAAAATGGAAGGGAGACCCACGCCAAGGATGCCAGGTCTAACACGTGTCCCCTCCAGCTGAAATGTGGGGAGAACTACCCTACCCCAGGGAGTTCTCATCGCTAAGGCGGAAAAATCTGGACAGTCCATCAGCATTGGCGTGTTCTGTACCAGGGCGGTGTTCCACCGTAAAGTCCATCCCCTGTAGGGAAATGGACCACCTCAACAGCTTTGGATTCTCACCCCTCATCTGCATCAACCATCTGAGGGGCCTGTGGTCTGTCTGAACCCGGAAGTGAGTCCCAAACAGGTATGGTCTCAGCTTCTTCAGTGCCCAGACCACAGCAAATGCCTCACGCTCAATAGCACTCCATCTCTGTTCCCGGGGAAGTAACCTCCTACTGATGAAGGCTACAGGTTGGTCTAGGCTCTCCTCATTGATCTGTGATAGAACAGCCCCTACACCATGCTCTGAAGCGTCCGTTTGAACGATGAACTCATTGGAGAAGTTGGGTGCCTGGAGCACAGGCGCCGTGCACATGGCAGTCTTCAAGGTGTCAAAAGCTTTTTGACAGGCGTCAGTCCAAATCACTTTCCTGGGCTGCTTCTTGGAAGTCAGCTCTGTCAAGGGGGCAACAATGCTGCCATACCCCTTGACAAATCTCTGGTAATACCCGGTGAGTCCTAGGAAGGCTCTCACCTCTGTCTGGGTCTTGGGGGGCTCCCAAGCCAGAATGGTATCAATTTTCGGTTGGAGGGGCGCCACCTGGCCGCTCCCAACCTGGTGTCCCAAATACACCACAGAACCCTGCCCAATCTGGCACTTACTCGCCTTGATTGTGAGGCCTGCCCTCCGCAGCGCCATCAACACTTCCCAGAGGTGACGCAGATGTTCTTCCCAACGGGAACTGAACACTGCGATGTCATCCAGGTAGGCGGCACTGAAATCCTCCAGTCCAACCAACACCTGGTTGACCAACCTCTGAAAGGTGGCAGGGGCATTCTTCATCCCAAAGGGCATCACCCGGAACTGGTAGTGCCCATCTGGTGTGGAGAATGCTGACCTCTCTTTGCCCCATCAGTCAAGGCGATCTGCCAGTACCCAGACGTTAAGTCAAACGTGCTGAGGTACCGCGCAGCCCCTAACCGATCTATGAGCTCATCAGCTCTGGGGATGGGGTGGGCGTCAGTCCTGGTGACGGAATTGAGTCCCCTGTAGTCCACACAGAACCGGAGTTCTGGTGTGGCACCAGGCGTGGCAGCCTTTGGAACCAAGACCACTGGGCTGGCCCAAGGGCTGTTAGAGGACTCAATCACCCCTAGCGCAAACATCTTGGAGACCTCCTCCTTGATGCAGGCTCTGACCCTGTCAGTCACCCTGTAAGCCTTGTGCTTCACAGGAAGACTGTCCCCAGTGTCCACATCATGGACGCACCAATGAGTGACACTGGGAACCAGGGAGAACAGGTCAGGGAACTGTCCCAACAGTTGGCGACAGTCACCCTGCTGCTCAGGTGTCAGGGAGGTAGAGAGGTTTACTCCCTCCACTGATCCATCTTGCTCTCGGGCTGACAGGAGGTCAGGAAGAGGCTCGGTCTCCTCCTCCATTCCATCATCTGTAGCTAAGAGCATGCCCACTTGGGACCTCTCCAAGTGGGGCTTCAGGCGGTTCACATGCAGGACCCGCAAGGGGTTCCTGGGAGACTGCAAGTCCACCAAATAGGTAACTGGACTCTTGCGCTCCACCACCGTAAAGGGGCCGGTCCACCTGTCCTGGAGCGCACAAGGCTCCACAGGGGCCATGACCCACACTTTCTGACCAGGCTGAAGCTCTACCAGAGTGGCATTCTGGTCGTACCACCGCTTCATCTCCTCCTGGCTGGCTTCCAGATTTGCCTCAGCAAGTTCTCTGAAACGCCTAGTCTGGTTCCTGAAGGCCAGCATGTAACTGTATACATCCTGGGGAGGTTTCCTGGGAGATTGCTCCAAGCCTTCCTTGACCAAACTCAGAGGTCCTCGCACCGGGTGTCCATAGAGGAGCTCAAAGGGACTGAACCCTAGAGACTTCTGTGGCACCTCCCGGTATGCAAACAACAGGCATGGTAAGAGGACGTCCCATTTACGCCTCATGGGTTCTTCCAGGCCCATAATCATGCCCTTGAGGGTCCGGTTGAATCTCTCAACCAGACCATTTCCTTGAGGGTGGTAAGGAGTGGTGAACTTGTAAGTTACACCGCACTCCTGCCACAGGGACTTCATGTACTTGGACACGAAGTTGGTACCTCTGTCAGACACCACCTCTTGAGGGAATCCCACACGTGAGAAAATTCCCATCAGTGCCCGTCCCACCACGGGGGCCGTCACTGTCCTCAGAGGGATGGCTTCAGGGTACCGGGTGGCATGGTCCACCAAGACCAGGATAAACCTGTTGCCCATGGCTGTCTTGGGGTCCAGTGGCCCCACAATGTCAATACCCACCCGTTCAAAGGGGGTGCTGACAACAGGGAATGGCTGGAGAGGAGCCTTGTGCTTCCTCCCACTCTTTCCACTTGCCTGGCAAGTCTGGCATGTCCTGCAGTGAGTGGCGGCACTCCTGCGCATCTGGGGCCAATAGAAATGGGTAACAAGCCTGTCAAAGGTCTTGTCCTGCCCCAGATGTCCTGCTAACGGTACATCATGAGCCAACCCCAGTAGGAAGGCTCTGAAGCGCTGGGGTACCACCAGCACACGGGCTGACCCAGGCTCAGCAACCTTAGGCTCTGAATACAGGAGACCATTCTCCCAGTAAACCCAATGTGATCCAGACTGATCACCTGCTGCCTGGTCTGTGGCCTGTTGCCTCAGACCCACGAGAGAAGGGCATGTGTTCTGCTCCTTGCAGAACTCTTCCCTGGAGGGTCCTCCTTCTTGCTGCCAATGGGTCAGCTCAGGTAGGTCCCCCAGTTCAGCTACCTGTTCCCCTGTAGGCTCCAGGGCATCCCCCTCAGGGTCTGCCTCCTCCTGGACCGTGGGAACTTCGGGGCCGGTTTCCCGCGCCCCCTGCCTCCTCTCTCTCCGGCAGGCACCTGGGCCTCCCTCTCAGGCTCCAGGTCCTCTTGAACACCTTTAGCTGCCATTGACCGGGTGGTCACACATGCCCAATCAGGCAAGCCCAACATTTCTAAATGCGCACTCCGCTCCACCTTAGCCCAAGGTGAGCTCTCCAAATCGTTCCCTAACAAACAGTCAACAGGCATGGCTGGCCTCACAGCTACTTGAAGAGTACCCGAGACCCCCCACTCGAAGGGAACCTGAGCCACCTTGCAGTGACTCTCTGTGTTGTCAGCGGCAACAACCGGATAGAATGCATCAGGGATAACCTGCTCTTTAGACACCAGGTGACACTTGACAGCTGTCACACTGGCTCCTGTGTCTCTCAGAGCCTCCACCCTATGGCCATTGATGGTCACCCACTGCCTGTATTTCTTAGTGTTCTCAGGCAGCGGGGTCCTAGGGACCATCTCAGAGTCTCCTAATGAGACAAGGGAAAACACTGTGGGATCCCCCCACCTTGGGCACCCAACTCCTCCCCCAGGGCTACACTAGCCAACTGCCGGGGGACTGCACTGGTGGGTGCTGGTTTTCCATACAAAGGGCAACGAGGATCGTTTGCCTTGTGGCCAGGGGCGCCACACTTGTAACATACCAGTGGTCCCTGGTGAACAGGGGGCCTGTCGGGGCCACTGGCTTCTTCTCAGGGGAGGCTGGGAACCTTTCCCTTGGTTCCCTTGGGGTTTACTTTGGGGCCCTTTATGGAACTCCTTCTGTTTACCCTTGTCCCCCCCACTCTTCTGCTGGGGACCCTGCCCACCCTTGGCGGAGTCTCCCACGTGACCCTTGTGGACCCGGGTACTCACCCAGCGGTCCGCCTCCTCAGCAAGCTGCCTAGGGTTAGTCAGCTTACTATCAATCAGGTGCTGGCGTAGCTCAGGAAAACAATTACCGGACAAGTGCTCCCAGGCAATTAAATCAAAGAGCGCCTGAAAATCAGTCGCTTTGCTACCCTTTACCCAACCATCCAAGGCTCTGGAAAAGAAGGTCACATATTCAACCCAGGTACTGCTTTCAATCTTACTACAGTTCCTGAACCTTTGCCTTTAAAGCTCAGGGGTCAAACCATACCTAGTCATTAAGGCATCCTTCATGTGGCTGTACGAATTATAGACTTCAGAGGGCAAATCCAACAAGGTATCCCGCCCTTCACTGAGGAACCGTCCCCACAACCCCGCTCCCCAATCCTTCTCAGGGACCCGGTGGGAAGACATGGCTACCTCATAGGCTTTGAACCACTGCCCTATGTCATCATTTTTAAAAATTCCTTAACCACATCTTTTGGAATATACACCCTAGCTTCAACAGGCACAGGCGGTGCACTGCCACCAGAGGGAGTAATCTCTAAGCTTTTGGCCTTCAATTCCAACTCCCTCAAAACTTTCTCATGTTCAAACTGCATTTTCTTTTCCTCTAGGGCTAATTTCCTAGTTTGCATTTCGAATTCTAACTGCCCATTCAGCTTGAGCTTGGTCAGCTGCATTTCGTGCATCCTACTCTCCTTCCTGTCCTCCAACTCCTCTGGAGACAGTCCTCTGGCAGAAACACTGCTACCTACTGGGGAAGGTGGTCTTCTAGCCCCTAGACCCAATAGCCCCTCCAGCTGCCCTTCTGCATTCTCAGCCCCTCCACAGGGGCACTCCTTGATTCGACCCAGGCCCTCAGCGCCTTTTGGAGGTCCTCCTTCCTGGAGAGCCCGGTCATGGACACTTTAAACTTTTTGCAGAATTGCCTGAGCTGCTTAAGGGTGTAGCATTCTAGCCTCTCTTCTTCCCAATCACACTCAACAGAGGCTACTGGCGCTGGTTTCTCCATAGTGACTGAACTTGGCATTTGCAAAAATAGGAAATCCCAGAAAAAATGCTATAAAAGTATGTGGTTGCGTTTTGGTCTGCACTCACTAAGTAGTGTTCACCAATCACTGTACATGAGTCACAAATGCAAGTCCAGAATTCTCACCGCTGACCACCAATGTTAGATTTGGGGGTCTCTAGTTGGCAGAGGTATGTACCTTTGTCCAAATAGGGACCCTTGAGTCTAGTCAGGGAAAGTAGGTACACTCCTGAAATAACCCCTGCTCACCCTCTTGGTAGCTTGGCACGAGCAGACAGGCTTAGTTCAGAGGCAGTGTGTAAAGCATTTGTGAACACATACAGTAATCAAGTGACAACACTACAAATGGACACCACACAGGTTATATATTTATAAAAATAGGTATACTTTATATAGATTTATCACAAGACCATAAACGACAAAAATAATCCACAATACTGTTAAGAATACTTAGTTCTGATCAAAAAGGCTTAATTCAAGGTTCTGTGCGAGTCGGTAGCCTCCTCCGGCTACGGCGATGTCGAGAACAAACAGAGTCTAACAAATCCAGCTGACCGCGTCGAGACGGGCCAACACAGTGTAGACAGACTCGGTCACAGTACCTTTTACTTGAAGCGGCAGGCACGGGCGTGCGAGCCGGATGGCTGTTCGTCGCGGTCGCGATGCAGAAATGGAAGCGTTGCAGGACGCGTTGTCCCTCGATGCGGTGCAGGCAGCGGCTCGTTGACGTCGTCGAGACGGAGTCGGTGAGACCAGGGCCGTGCGTTGCAGGGCGAGACGGTGCTTCGATGCGGTGCTGGCAGGTTGCGGTGCGGCGACGGAGCCGGATTCAGGAGCTGGCGTCGATCAGTCCGGACAGCGGTGCGAGTCGGGCGGTGCGTCGCAAAGCGTGCGAGCGGTGCCCAACTCCGGTGCGGTCACAGGACTCGAACTCAGCAGCAGTGACCGTGTCGGTCGGACCAGTTCGATTCGGCGTAGCGAAGCGTTGCAGGACGCGTTGTCCCTCGATGCGGTGCAGGCAGCGGCTCGTTGACGGAGTCGGTGAGACCAGGGCCGTGCGTTGCAGGGCGAGACGGTGCTTACAGGACACCGAGTTGGTCGTGAGAGTCGGTCACAGCTCCCTACCTCTGCAGCCACTGAAACAGAGTTTCCAGCAGCAATTCACAAAGGGGGTGAAGTCCAATGGTCCTGGGACTTCGGTCAGGGGGCAAGCTCTCTTCCAAGCCCTTGGAGATCCTTCACAAGTTGATGAAAGTCACAGCAAAGCAAAAGTTCCTTTCTCCTTTCTTTGGCAGTCAGGCAAACCACTGCAGGCCAATCCCCCAAGCAGCACTTCAGGCTTAGGGATAGTCTCTCCTCAGTTTCTTCTTGGTTCCGCTCCTCAGCAAAGGTTTCTTCTTGTTCCCAAAAGTGATCTAATTTTCCTGGGGTCTGGGTGCCCCTCTTATACCCTGATTCTCTTTGTTCTCTGGAGGCAGAGAGGCCTCTGCCTAGTCCAAAACCAGTTCTGGTCAGTCCTGGAGCACTTTGTTTTTCTGACTCCTTCTTTCCTTTCAGAATGTGGGGCAGAGTGCTCAGCCGCCCGGCAGGAGGTGGAGCCAGCATTGTGGAAGGCAGGCACAGCCCTATTCAGACCCAGGTGCAACTCCTCCCTCCACTCTGGATGCAGATCTTTCTATTCAGCCCTGCGCTGACTCACCCTGTCTCCTGTAGCCACCCCCAGCCCCTGTCACTCAATCTCCAGACAAGGAATACACAACCTAGCAGAGGCAGGCTTGGATAGTTAGGCAAGAAAATACCCACTTTCTAAAAGTGGTATTTTCAAACACAGAATGTTAAAACCAACTTCACTAAAAGATGTATTTTATCATCCTGAGTTCAGGCATACTAAATTCGTTTTTCTACCATGTTCCCTGGGTCAGTTCTGACTATAAGGTGTAATAGTCAGTCTGCCCATTCTGGCCTATGGGGAGCAGGTAGCCTTGCAATAGTGAAAAACGAAAATGGCTGTAATTCACTATTAGGACATGCCACACACACCAGGGCATGTCCTACCTTATACTTACAATGCACCCTGCCCTAGGGCCTACTTTAGGGGTGACCAACATGCAGTAAAGGGAAGGTTTAGGGACTGGTAAGTGGGTGCACTCACCAAGTCGACATGGCAGCCCTAGGCTGCGCACAGGCTCTGCAATGGCAGGCCTGAGACACACTTTACAAGCTGATTCTGTGGGTGGCACAACCCGTGCTGCAAGCCCACCAGCAGCATTGGAGTTACAAGCCCTGGGCACACTCAGTGCACGGTACTAGGGACTGACAAGTAAACCAATCATCCAATCATGGAGTCACTAATACATACATCAATTTACGATAGGGAGCACTTGCACTTTGGCACTGATTAGCAGCGGCAAAGTGCCCATGAGCATCTAGTCCAGCAAAAACATATCGGCAACAGTGGAGGCATTACGAAAAAATGGAAGGGAGACCCACGCCAAGGATGCCAGGTCTAACAGTGCCTCGATAAGTGTGGGCCGGCGACTTGAAAATCGGATCTTAGACAGAATGCCCTTAGTATCTGTCTTTAAAATTGACAACAATACAATCCAATATGATCAGGTTTTGGGAAAGGGCCCACCCAACTAAACCGCCGTAGAAGATTGATCTGCTGATGCAAAAGCCCCTGCCCCTCAATTCTACTGTTATCCCAGTGTACAACTTTGTTCATAAGTTGTGCATGATCTTCCCTTCAAGACCATTACATAAGGGGTCGCTTGTGGGGGCCGTTGCAAAGTCGGTAATCGAGGTAGGGAAGTAGAATCTACAGGATGAATTCCCATTGAACTTGAGGGGACACTTGACCCCTGCATACAATCCCCAGAGCTTTTAAAGTTGTTAAGTGGATATCTCTCCCTCTCACTATCCATACTTCACCCACCTGCTGTGGGAGGACTTGGTTTCTCTGGAACATTGGTTATGTCCCCCCCCCAAGTGAGCAGGACCCCCCTTTCATAGGCTCATTAGGTGCCTGTTCCCCTGCTAAGAACTTACTGTCCTTAACACAACACTCCTTCCTTGAAGCTAATTGGGTTACATTGTTCCTCCCCTCGCCCCAAACAATGTCCTCATTTCTCCTATTGCCTCTTCAATTTTGGCCAGTCTTGTTAATAAGGGCCCAAAGCTGAAGTGAGTAAAGAGGTAAGTAAAGGGCAGAATGTTTTAGGCATTTCATCCACCCAGGAGGCTCTTACACCCCACCCAACTATGGAGGGTCCGTATCTGTGTCTATGTCTATATCCGT
Source organism: Calotriton arnoldi (assembly GCA_963921515.1). Classification (NCBI taxonomy): domain Eukaryota; kingdom Metazoa; phylum Chordata; class Amphibia; order Caudata; family Salamandridae; genus Calotriton; species Calotriton arnoldi. The sequence continues at coordinate 530,827 of CAWUFW010002794.1, read as the reverse complement.
TTCCTCTCTCAGAGTACGATCTCCTTGAGGCAAATTCGGGCAGAGTCTTTTAGATTTTACATTACTCTCGCCTCTTTTCCTCTTCGCTACTTGTGTTTTCCTCTTAGCACCCTTACCACCAATCTGACCCAGTGGCTGTATATCTTTAACTTGGTCCCCTGGAATCAGCTTTGAGACAGGACACGGGTTCACAGTCTCAATTTCAGGATCACAATTTCCATCATCTGTACCGGTGTTTATCATTGTGCCTCTGCCTCCGCCTCCACCTAACTCCACCGATACGCCTGGGGTGGAGGGATTTGGACTAGAGACAGTGGTAGACGCAGAAGTGGAAGATAATGACAACCTCCTTTTGGCCAGTTCAATTTCCTTGCTTATTTCCGTTTTCCCATGTCTAACAGATATCCTTCAGAGTTGCTCTACTGACGGATAAAAGAAGATAAAGGAGGAGGAGATGAGAAAGTGTTATTCACAGAAACAAGCAGAGGCAGGGAAAAGGTCCAGAAGGGAGGCTTAAACAGCCGCGATGTCACTTGAGCACTTGAGCAACAAAATCTGCAATACAGCACGGCAGCACCAATAGTAACAGCAACAGTGGCAGTAACAGAAACAGCGTCCACTTACCTCCTCCCTCTGTTCTTGCTGGCCGCTGCCTCCACCCCCACCCCCACACACACACACACATACACACCAAGGTCACAGGAGTGGGAATGAAGACGGTAGCTGGGCTGTAGTGTGACTTCCTACACTCCCTTCACTGCTACAAACCACTTGATTATTGCCCAACTTGCTTACTCGGTCGATGGTGGTCAAGCCTTAGCTACAAGCTCGAACTGCTTGGACTGCCCCCAGTTTGGTCTGGTCTCTCCAACTTCTCATAACAGCCAGATCCAACTGCTACAGCAGCTACTGCAGGCAATTCGTAGCTGCTACTCTCCGCCTCACAGCTACAGAAGATTTATGCAAATTAATGTAGAGGGCTCATACATTTTTCTGGGCACTATGCCACCCCCTCTGACCATCATGGCACTGCATCCACTGCCAAAGCACTGCGAAACACACAGACTGCCCGCTGCATCACCAGCCTGCTGCCCTGCCGTACACCCATACCTGCACGCCTCCACGAGCAGATCAGGCACAGTTACGGTGGCTGGAAAGTAGCTGAAGCGGCAGCAAGCTGCAAAAGGCACTGGGCAACTCTGTTGCAGGGGTGCCAAACCCTGCTGCCAAGGTCAAGGCTACAGTGGGGGTTCCTGGAGAGGCACGTTGATACCCCGAGGCTCCAGAGCCCAGAGGGTTTAGAAGTTAAAAGCTCTCCTCGTCGGACCGCCAGGAGAGAGCCGAGATGCTCAGCAGCAGGCTGCCACTCCGTCCATCATCCCCTTTGGTTTTGCTATGTTCGCCCTAAGTTGGCAGGGTATACCCAGACGTGGGTCCCTTGCTCACTTTGCCACTGGATTCAAGATAGCCTGGCTGATGACGGCTGTAAGCCAGAAACCGGTTCCAGGATGCTTGTTTCCGGTCCAGGGAAGACATGGCTTGGCAGTTCGGGCTGGACTGTTCCCATGAGGCACATGGTCAGACTGATTTGCATATGGCCATGTCTGAACTGGGGTGGCGGAGTGAGCTAAAGAATGATGATGGATTAAACCCAGATCAGTTGACTGGGGGTGAGTGCTTGCAATGTTCAACACTCCGTCCATCATCCCCTTTGGTTTTGCCACTTCCTGAATGGCACGTGGGTGGGCACGAGCCACCCTTTTTTAATAACTATTACTCCAGATGTTCCAAAAGTCAAAGGCTCTTTTTTACCCTCCCTGCTGTATACAGATGACGCTGTGTTGATAGCACATACACCAAGACCTCTGCGCCTTCTAGTATAAGGATCTGTGGATTTTATGCCCACGCTAGACCTACAGACTAATTTTACGAAATCCTACATTATGGCCTGTGGTCCTAGGAAGCACAATTTGTCCACTCTTACTTTTGGAAATTATAGCTTAAAATGCACTAGCACTTTCTCATACCTGCCTTTAGTCTTTGTTGCTAACGGATCATGGACTGCGCATATTGCCCACTGTAGGAATACATTATCTAAGGCTCATTATTTAGCCTACCGCAACCCGGGGCGGGGGGAGCTCTTATGCTCATTCTGCAAATGTTTTAAATGTAATGCATTCCGATGACAGCATATGGGGCAGAGGTATGGGGTATCTATAACTGTAACAGTATCCAGGTCAAAGAAAATAGGTTTTGCCGAAAGGTTCTGGCAGCTCCCATCTCTTCTTCTCACTATATTTGCCATAGTGGATTGAATTTACCATATATAGAAGATTACATTAGAGCCCGCCCACCCTTGTTATGGCTAGCAGTGGGGAAAAATAAGGAGGCGAGCCTCACTAGAGATATTATCATGGACTACCTTAGTTGTGATAAGGGCTTGGAGATCCCATGGCTAGCAGGGGTGGAATCTTGTTTGCAAAAGTTTGGTTATCAGCATATTTTTGAGAATCCCGATGGTATTAACACTATTAGCAAAAAGCAGTTACAGCAAGCCCTATATAAAGTTTCACGTGATGAAAGAATAGTTACAAAGACTGGGAAGCTGAGCGTGGCAGTATACTTGAATATTAAAACAGACAGCCAAATTGCAGGGTACCTTACTAAACCATTAAGTCGTTGGGAGCGCAGCTTACTGTTCCACTTTAGGGCTAGTACCGTCAAGTATTTGTTATGCTTCCCATCTGGCTTTCAAGCAAATCTCAGCTCTTTGCCCTGCGCATGTGATGGGAGCTCAGGCCAATCTGCACTGCACTTTTTATTCTTTTGTGGATTTTATTCTATGTATACAAAGCATATTTTGCTCCCTCTAATAAAGAGGCGCAACAGCTCAGACTTTAGGGTAGCATTTACTATGCTGCTTGAACTTAACGAAGAAGAGATAACTGCCCATATAGGTGCTTTTTTGAGAACAGCCATGCAAGCCTGTATTTTGATAAATACTGATTGAGTCTGAATTTATAACTATGCTGTAGCGTTTAACGCATGGCTGCTATGGCTTGGATCTTAACTGTGTGATTTTATGAATCGTTTTAAATATTTATATGTTTTACTGCATACCTATTATGTGTTTTATTGTGTATGTTTGAACTTTTGTGGATACTTTTGTACCCGAATAAAGACAAATTGAATTAAACCTGGGAATGCGTCAAAACTGTACGTCTCCCCAGGGAAGGTGTAACGAGGAGAAATATCTTTATTTCTCCTCTTTTATTTCCTCTTTCTATGTGTGATCCATTCTGCAGTACACATAGAAAGAGGAAAACGACTCAGTTGATTATTTTTGTGTAGGAAGGTGCCCCTTCCTGCACAAAAACAATCCTGCAAACAACACAGATAACCTTGCACCATGGTGCAAGGGTGCCTGCATTGGCATTAGGCATCATATTGTGCGACAGCGCTGGCTGAAAGGACAGGAATGCACCGTACCTCGCAAATATGGTGAGTTTCTGCCCTTTTGATTTGGCATAGGGCAACGCAGCACAAACACATGCGGCGCTGCCCTACGCCAAATCATTGTAAATGAGGCCCTTAATTTACAAGGGCAAATCTCTGCTATGGCACAGAGCACAGACTGCCAACTTAGACGGCTGTGCAGTATCTGGCAGTTTATCCCAGGACATGACTGGCCCACCAACGTTTAGCTGTTCCCCTTACAGCAGTGCTACAGGTGGCTGTCTACTTTGTCTCTAAATCCAAGAATTTTAAGCACATCACACCTGTTCTCATAACACTACAATGGCTTCCCATTGAAGTTAGAGAGTAATTCAAGACTGCTTGCATCACTCAGAAAGCCTTAAACACACACATTTGGCTGATAAATTAAACATCTCTGGTGGTCAACAGGGACATTAAACATCTCTGGTGGTCAACAGGGCTTCAAAGTTGCTGACTACCTTCACCTGGAGCCTCCGACATAGGAGCAAAAGTCTTGTATGAAGCAATCCCTTGAAGCAATCCTTCTCTGGCAGTGCTACAAGAATTTGAATCTCACTGCTGTTATGTCGCAACTGTGAGGTAACTGCTGCGACTGGCAGGGTGCCCTAATGTGTGATCCACAGGAGGGGGGCCTGGGGCCTCACCCCTGCGACGACCGGGCCAGATAGCATGGTCCCGGTCACGTGATGGTAGTTTAATAAAGCGACTACCACGCACGTGACGTCAGGAGACGCTCGTACGCGGTAGCCATCAGAAGCACCACACTTGGCTCCGTGTGTTCCTTCATAGGCCCTGGCCCTAGATACCCGGCGTACATTCCCCACACGTACCGGGTCTGCTGTGACCAACACAACACTGGCGATGAGGGCGGGCGTGTTCCCGCCGTGTTCCTGTGCTGGGGCGGCCGCGCGCGGTTCATCGCAGCCCCGCGGTGCTCGTGCCCCAGAGATCCGGCCGTCTGCGCCCGACGTCTACGATTCAGGTCAGGCGCTAGTTTCACCGCTGGAGGTGACGCTGCCACTGCGCACCGCACACCCAGGCGGCAGGACGACTGCATCCTCACCTTCGGAGCAGACGCTACGCTCCGCGCCCACACGGGTCGGCCGGCAGCGCGCATGCGCAGTGGCCCCTGGGGGAAAAGGAAGGCTCGATCGGCCGTTTTGAGGCCTGCGCGCACGTGGTACAGCCGCCGAAGAATCCTGATGTGCCCACAGGCGGCGAAATAAGGTAGTTTGCCTCACGCTGACCACGCAGTAGTGCCCCAGCCTGCAACGCGCCCACCATCAGGAGAAACAGCGCCCAGGGCCCGCAGTGTGCCAGCACAGAGGGAGCTTCCCCCAATCACAGGGCGTGGCAGTGCCCTAGGCCCATTGGGAGAGGAGACTGACGCTACGCACAGCATCACGCTACGCTGCAGAGCCTCAACATGTCCACCATTCCGCCAATTGAGCCGTTTGTGGTGGAAGGACCCCCATCTGCCCAGGCTCCCAAATGGAAGGAGTGGGTGGAGCGCCTCATCATATACTTCGAGGCCACGAAGGTCCACAAAGACCAGAAAAGAGCTATGCTACTTCACCTAGGGGGCAAAGACATTCATCGCATCACAAAAACGCTTTCGGAAGCAATGCCCAAGACTCACCACACCCTCATTAACGCACTCACTGGTTACTTCGAACCTATGGCTAACCAGGATTACGAACGGTTCATCTTCCGCTAGGCCAGACAACTGCCCGACGAATCGCTCAACACATTCCATGCCCGACTCAAGAACTTGGCATCCATGTGCGGCTTTAGGGATGAGACGGAAGAGATTAGGGGGCAAATAATCCAAGGGTGTGCCTCTGCGAAGCTTCGCGAACGGATCCTGGAGGAGTCAGGCAAGCCACTAACGGAAATTCTAACCCTTGGTCGCACGAAAGAGTTGTCCAAAGCCAGAGCAGCGCACATGGAGGCGGCACTGCAATCGCCCGTCACGGTAGAACCGGTGAACGCAGTCACGGTGAGACCCGCAGACCGTCGTAACAGGAAGCAGCCCACAAACAGCCCGCAGGGGACCCAGCGGTACTGTGGATACTGCGGAGGCCCACCTCACAAAGCAGCTGATTGCCCAGCGAAGGGCAAGAAATGCACCGGCTGCGGCAGGTTTAATCACTTTGAAAAAGTGTGCCGCTCGAAGCAGTACAGAAAACCCAAGCCAACAGTCAACTTGGTACCCGAGGGTGGTGGTGAATCGAGTGATATGGACGACGACAAAGAGGAGGAGAGAGCAGTACACAAGGTGCACATGATCGGAGCCGCTTCGAGTCGACGCAGGCGGCTGCCTCAGTGCCGCATTCAAGTGGGATCGCACGACGTCACGGCTGTCGTGGACACGGGAGCCACCATAAACATAATGGCTGCCGCTCTCTACAAATCCATGCACCCGGCACCCGCTCTACAGCCCACAAAGATCACTGTTTTCGCCTATAGGCAGGACAAGCCATTGCTGATGAGAGAGAAATTCAAGACGATGGTGACACATGAGAACAGATCGATCACCACTGTGGTATACGTCACCGAGGACGGACAAGGCATGCTTCTGGGATGTCGAGCAGCGGAAGACCTCGGAATAGTGACCTTTGCATTCGGAATCTATCAAGAATCGGTCCAGCACATACTCACCGAGTTCGCGTCGGTCTTCGAGGGAATCGGAAAATACAGCGGGAAGGAAATACACCTCCACATTGACCCCACGGTGCAACCCGTGGCCCTGCGACACCGACGAGTGGCTTTTCATCTACGCCCACTAGTAGAACAGGAGCTGCTCAAGCTGGAACAGGCTGGCATAATCGAAAAGATGACAGGCCCCACGCCATGGGTCTCCCCAATAGTCGTCACCCGAAAACCGAAGCAACCTGGGGCCGTCAGAATATGTGTGGACATGAGATTACCGAATGCCGCCATCAAAAGAGAGCGACACATCACCCCGACCATTGACGACTTGATCGGAGAAATGGCGGGGGCGTGCTGGTTTTCGAAGCTCGATCTGCGGTCGGGGTATCACCAGCTAGTCCTAGATCAGGCCTCCAGGAATATCACGACATTCTCCACTCATGTCGGACTCCGCCGATACACTCGCTTCAGTTTCGGAGTATCTAGTGCCGCAGAAGTATTCCAGAATATAATCCACAAGCTGATCATGGACATTCCGCGGGTCATCAACGTGAGTGATGACATCATGGTACATGCCAAGTCCATCCCTGAGCACCACTCCCGACTAGTGCAAGTTCTCCAGAGAATCAGAGACGCTGGATTGACATTGCACCGAGAAAAATGCGAGTTCCTGAAAAACAAGTTGCAGTTCTTCGGATATACATTCTCGGCTGAGGGGGTGAATCCGGACCCCGACAAGGTCCGAGATATCAAGAATGCACCAGCCCCAGTCAACGTCACAGAAGTCCGCAGCTTTCTAGGCATGGTGAATTATTGCGGGCGCTTCATCAGAGACCTCACAACCCTCACTCAACCCCTAAGGGATCTCACCAAGGACTCAGTTCCAAGGGTGTGGGGTGAAACACAGACCAAGGCTTTCCAGGACATTAAAGATGCCCTGTCAGACGCCACCACTCTGGCGTTCTTCGACCCACAGAAACTCACGCTGGTTGCGGTGGATGCAGGCCCAAAAGGACTGGGTGCAGTGCTAATGCAACGCCGAAATGCCGAAGAGGACTGGGCCCCGGTGGCCTTTGCTAGCCGCTCGCTCACTGACACCGAGCAGAGGTACTCCCAGATTGAGAAGGAGGCTATCGCCATCCACTGGGGGTGTCGCCACTTCCACCTCTACGTGTATGGCAAGCCATTTGTGGTGGCCACCGACCACAAACCTCTTCTCTGGCACCTCATCGAAACCTCCGCCGAGGATAGAAAAGTGGATGCTGCAGCTGCAGAATTATAACTGTCGTGTTGAATACCAGCCCGGGAGCCGCAATCCAGCCGACTACCTGTCGAGACACCCCAGAAAGGCTACTGCCCAAGAGGAGGAAGACGCCGCGGTCACGGAGGAATATGTCCGGTGCGTCACGGAACGATCATGTCCCATTCCCCTCTCAATGGAGAGTCTGAAGAATGAAACTGACAAGGATGAATGCCTCCAAAGAGCCAAGCAAGCTGTGAAGCATGGAAACTGGCACAAAGCCAGGGAAGAATGGAAAATACTCACCGTGGAAGCACGCCGAATATTGGAGAGTCTGTATCACATCCGTGAAGAACTGACGGAAGACACCACAGGATGTCTCATGCGAGGACACCGGCTGGTGGTTCCCTCCTCATTGACTGCCAGAGTCATTCAACTGGCCCACAGTGGGCTTCAAGGGATGGTCAAAACCAAATCCCGGCTGCGGACCAAAATTTGGTTTCCCTTAATGGACGAGCTTGTGGAGGCTGCTGTCAGTGAGTGCCAGTGGTGCCAGGCGACTGGAGGAAGCCCCAAGCCTGCTCCCGTGATCACTGAGCCGAGGCCCCCGTGCCCATGGGCGAGTGTCAGCCTCGATTTCGGAAGCCTGCCGGATGGGAGACATACCTTTGTGGCCATTGATGATTACTCCAAATATCCGGAGATTGAGATTGTCAACACCCTGAGTGCCGCCGAGATAATCCCGAAATTGGAAAAGGTGATAGCAACCCATGGCATCTTTCAAGAACTCAAGACCGATAATGGACCGCCTTTTCAAGGACAAGAATTAGCGGCCTATCTAGCCTCTCTGGGCATCAAACACCGGCGGATCACTCCTCGCTGGCCTCAAGCCAACGGGGAGGTGGAGCGATTCATGCGAACATTAAACAAGGTCATCCGCATAGCACACGAACGCCACCAGGCCATGGAGCTAGCTCTGTTCACATTCCTGAGAAATTACCGGCAAACTCCTCACACCACGGCAGGCCTGGCCCCAGGACATCTGTCAATGGGACGAGTCGTCACTGACTCTATCCCACATGATCCCCAGTGGCGCCCGGCGCACCCTGATGACCACAAGATAGCCGAACAGAGACGGAGGGTGCATGCTCAAGTCAGCCAGCGCCGAGGAGCTCAACAGGTACATCTGGAGCGAGGAGATAAAGTGTTACTCAAGAACCGCATGACGAAGAGTAAGTTTCATCTCCCCTATGAAAGACGACCCTGGACTGTTATCAGAGTGCAAGGCACGCGGGTGATGGCCCGGAGAGATGGGGAGATCGTAACGCGGAACATTTCCCATTTCAAAAAGGTTCATCTCACGGAGGTCGCATCATCGGACAGTGGCGCGGAGAGCCTGAACCGGTTCCCCACTGACACTTCGCCTGCTCCTGGTCCCTCAGAGGAAGCTGATGATTCATCTCCACCATCTGTCGGGATGGACCCTGGCATGCCACTGGACCCTGACACCTCGGTGGCAGGAAACACTGAAGCGCCAGGAAGCCCTGGGGGGTCCCCGCACTGGACATCGAGTGAGGAGGCGGAAGGAGAGTCCAGTGGGCGGGGGAGCTCCCAGTATCAGCTCCGACGAAATCCTGAGCCGACCCGGAAGCTGAAGGACTACTTCATGTAAGACTGTTCCTTTTTGTATTAAGCATTGTGGGTGGGGGATCTAGCCGCGTGACCCATCGGACTGTTGTTGGATTGAATTTCTGTTTTTGGGAGGAATGTTATGTCGCAACTGTGAGGTAACTGCTGCGACTGGCAGGGTGCCCTAATGTGTGATCCACAGGAGGGGTGCCTGGGGCCTCACCCCTGCGACGACCGGGCCAGATAGCATGGTCCCGGTCACGTGATGGTAGTTTAATAAAGCGACTACCGCGCACGTGACGTCAGGAGACGCTCGTACGCGGTAGCCATCAGAAGCACCACACTTGGCTCCGTGTGTTCCTTCATAGGCCCTGGCCCTAGATACCCGGCATACATTCCCCACACGTACCGGGTCTGCTGTGACCAACACAACAACTGCCACGAATGATATATTCCACCCCTTGTCTTGCAACCTTTAAAGATGTCTTGTTCCAAAGACCCTTTGATTGTGAGCCAGAACTGTGTCTTCACCTTTTATTTAAGCTTCTAAGTGCTTATGTCTTTTTTTGTTAGTAAGTTTTTTGATTATTTGTAAAGCACTCTAATGCCCTCGGGCCAAGTTCACACACTTGTAAAACTGCATCAATAAATAATAAATAAAATACAGAAATAAGCAGGGCTCGAGTGCATGACCCGCGGAAGAACCAGTAATGTCCTGAACTCGGAGTGCTCCTGAATTTAAAATAGATACCAATCCAGGCAACACCCCTTTCACTATAGTTGAATAATATTTCACCTGTTCCCGACACAGAGGTTGTTACATTGCCAGTTCACAGTGTTTTTAAAGACAAATCATTGTTTTAATGGTGCCATTAAAATGTGTCCTTTTACCGTTTGTAAAAAAATAAGGAAAGCATTTCCTGTTCTGCGTCTGAGACATAATCTAAGGGTAGGCACAACTAGATATTTTATATTATTTTCCATAGGGCTGCTGTCGAATTAGCTGTAATGCACATCACTACAAGATGGCTGCTGATAGGCAGTATTTAGTCATTATTCTATTTCCTTGCATCTCTCCCGCCCAGCCGCTCTCCTGTACACAGTGGAAGTGATACAAATCCCCAGGCAACAGGTATGACGCTGCAACGAAGCACAGCAGCAGAATGGTGTGTGTGATATGGAGGTCACCCACGTTTCCCTAATCCGCCTGATCATTGTGATGCTGGGAGGAGGTCAGTGGCACAGGAGGGCACGGACACAGCTGGTTGCGTGTATGTGCCCATAATAAGACCTTGCATATGAGGTCTCCAGATATTTTCATTAACCTGGTGACATTGTCACCAGGACTAACAATTGAGCCGCATTTGTATGGAGTGGCTCACCCAGAATGAACTCAACCAACTGTAACTTGTGTTGCACAGGCACAAAACTACATTCTTCATACACTCTAAAATATCTAAACTTGAACAGTGTCAAACATTATGTAAGTTCAAAGCCATAGTTCTCATTGTTCATAGTCTTGGTATCTTTAGGGATGGTCTCCATTGAACACCTGTGACTGGACTACTGTAGCAATAGGTGGAGTTTCTTTAGATCCATCTTGCTCCATAATTAGACGAGTAGTGTTCTCCAGAAATCCACCTTACACTAAAGGCTCAGAGGGCAGATCACTGACACAGTATCGAGGTAAACAATATAGTTTGACACAAATATTGTGTCAAAAATATGGTTTACCAAAATATTGAATCCCTATATTTATAATGGTAAGTACAAAAATGTTGGAAATAAAAAAGCGTTTAAAACCAATATCGTCCAAAAACATCACATCTTTCTGTCTATCTGATTCTTCTTTTATATAATGTTGATATATATTTGGATTTATGCTTTATGTAACTTGGACACTTGCTGCTTTTTTGCCTACATATCCCATTGTATACTGTTTACCCTTTTTACCGTTACTATATATTTTTCAGCTAGCCTCGATGTACTTCATGTTTTTGTTGTGCTTATTCTGTAAAGTGCTCTGATACATTCGGGTCTAGTTTGCGCTATATAAAATGCACAAATAAATAAATACAAAAATATTGTTTTTTTGTAATATATATATAGTTTAAAGTAGTAAATCTTAAATATTTTAGTATATAACATTAATATAATGTACATTACATAAATTCCACTAACAATTTATACTATATATAAATATATACTTATATAAACACACTCACACACACATATGTATGTGTTTATATAGATGGCTATATACAGTGTAACACAATAATGAAAAATATATATTTTACATTATAGTAGATTTATTTTTTCTATTTTTTTCATTACTATGAAAAGCATATATATAAAAACTTAAAAAAATATTACAAATTAAATTACAAAATATTAAATAAATTACCAAATAAATAAAATATAAAAAATAAAAACTCAAAAACACAATTACAAATTAAATTACAAAAGTTTAACAAATATTTAAAATATAAAAAAATATAAAAGTAAAAAAGAAACAAATAATAATGGAAAATATATGTAGCCAATATTAGGAAACGTATTGAGGTCTGAGAACATTAGATAAACTATTCCCGCTCCAGTTTATGCAACAGTAGGGAAAACCTAGGACTCTGGAGGTGTTAGATTTACTATTCCTACAAGAGTCTGCGCAAGAGTAGAGAAAGAGTTGGATTTCGGAGAGGTTAATTTTACTATGTCACTCCAACCAGCAAAACAGTACAGAAAGTATTGGACTTCAATGGAGTTACATTTTCTATTCCCCCTCTAAATAGTGCAGGAGTAGGGAAAGTGTTGGACTTTGGAGAGGTTAGATTTACTATTCCCACTCCAGTCTCTGCAACAGTAGAGAAAACATTGGACTACGAAGGGGTTACATTTACTATTCCCACTCCAGTCTAAGCAACAGTAGAGAAAGTACTTCACTTCAAACACATTACATAACCCTAATAATTTATAAAAATATTAAGCTCTTAATATAAACATTATTAATTAACATTATATAAATATATATATATATATATATATATATATATATATATATATATATATATCTACTGGCGGTCGCCAGTAGATAGTTATAGTTAGGACCTATTATCCATAGGAAATTCGTAACATTCTTTTCCCAATAACTTTGGCGCCGGTTGACGAATCTTCGCAAAATTTCAAAACTTATGGCCCGCTCCGGTCCGCTCCTATCTTGAAAGTTTCGGGCTGATTCATCAAGCGGGGGCCGAGAAAAAAGGGGGGTCCCAAAATGTGTTTTCTCCATGTTTATTCCCATAGGAAATTTTAGACACGGCTACAGCCCGAACTGCTGAACGGAATTACACCAAATTTGGCAAAAAGGTAGCGCTTGGTTCAGAAAGCGACCTTTTTTTTAAATGGTGTAAATCCGTTCAGTAGTTAGGGAGAAATTCAAAAAATAAGAGTCAAAAAATCAATTTCCCATAGGGAACTTTATGCAAGGCTACAGCAAAACTACTGAACGGAATTACACCAAATTTGGCAAAAAGGTAGTGCTTGGATCAGAAAGCACCCTTTTTAAAAATGGTGTAAATCCGTTCAGTAGTTGCTGAGAAAATCAAAAATAAAAGTTTCGATATCTATGGCCGCGGTGGAACCGCGCACCCTCCCGACCACAAGCTTCATGCTAATTGGCTGTCAACACTCCAAACCAGGAAGTGTTGGCAGCCATCTTGTTACTCGGCAGAACCGAGTCACAAGAAAGAGAAAAAGAAACGCGAAAAAAAAGAAAAGGGGGCAGGGTAGAAACACCCTGACCCCCTAGGCCTGCTCAGGGGGTCCCACAAGGACCCCCAGGGCCCCAAAAAGTATTTTTTGTAAAAAAAAAATCGGCAAAATGCGCGCCGGATCCGAGAATCCGGCCGCGAAAAAAACGAAGCGCGGTCTCCCGCGCTTCGTTTATATTTAGCCCCCGGGTGGGCCAAGTCCCGGGGGCATGCGTAAATTTAATAGCGGGGGCCCAGGGAGGCCCCCGCAGCCCCGGGGACCGCCACCCCCCAGGGCTTTTCTAAAATATTTGCGGGGGGCTCATGGCCCCCCGCAATGCCGGCTCTCGCAGGACGTGGGTAGCCGGCGAGACCGTGGGGGCATTGGGGCTCCCCCCACGGTCCCCAACGAGAGGCCAGGCCTCGGGGGATGGGGTCCCCGGGGCCAGAAGTGGCCACGGAGGGGGGCCACACGGCCCCCCTCCCCCATTATAAATTTTTTTTTTTAAATACACGGAAAGGCCGGCCCCGGACGATGGTGTCCCCGGGGCCATAAATGGCCTGAGGAGGGGGGCCACGCAGCCCCCCTCCAATAATTTAATAAAAAAAAAAAAAAACTGGCCATGCCCCGGGGGATGGGGTCCCCGGGGCCGAATATGGCCTCGGGAGGGGGGCCACGCGGCCCCCTTCCAATTTTTTTAATAAAAAAATAAATAGGGGGTCAGGCCCTGGGGGATGGGGTCCCCAGGGCCAATAAAATAGGAAAGGAAGGGGGGCCACACAGCCCCCCTTCTTAAATTTAAAAAAAAAAAAAAAGACCGGCATCGCGCCGGAGGCCCCACCCCCTCCCTGCAGCACTCTGCAAACGCGCCCCCTGGCGCGTTGTAAGATGGGGAACTGATTCCCCTTGAATACTGGGGGTCCCTGGGGGCCAACTAGCCCACCAGGAACCTCCAGTATGCGCCAGGGAGCTGCGTTGCAGAGAGGTGTTCAGAGGGCATGCCCCTTTTTACACCTCTCTGCAACGGAACACTGTGGGGCTTACTGGAGGTACCTGGTGGGCTAGTTGGACCCCAGGGACCCTCAGGATTCAAGGGGACTTAATCCCTCAACTTAAAACGCGCCACGGGGTGCGTTTGCACAGTGGTGAAGGAAGGGCGGGGCCTGAGGTGACATGTGTGTAAACACGCCCTGTGGCGCGTTTTAAGTTGGGGAATTAAGTCCCCTTGAATCCTGAGGGCCCCTTGGGGCCAACTAGCCCACCAGGTATCTCCAGTAAGCGCCACAGGCCTGCGTTGCAGAGAGGTGGTCCAGGCCACGCCCCTTTTTACACCTCTCTGCAACGCAGCTCTGTGGCGCTTACTGGAGGTACCTAGTGGGCTAGTTGGACCTCAGGGACCCTCACGATTCAAGGGGACTTAATCTCCCAACTTAAAACGGCCACAGGGCGTGTTTGCACACATGTCACCTCAGGCCCCCTCCCTTCACCACTGTGCAAACGTGCCCCGTGGCGCGTTTTAAGAGGTAGTTTTAATCCCCCTGCCCTATTATGTACTAGGGCCTTACAGAGGAGGTCATGCTAATCACAGGGGTACCCCAACGCATAGTGTTCCCTAGTGTATGTAGGTGTTTTAACTGTATTCTAAGTGTATTTTACCATAGCACTGGCTTTAGGCCTGGTTAGTCAGAGTCAGTTACCACCAGTACCCGTCTGGAAAAGGTGTGGGCACAGGATGATTTTGCAACAAGGCCTCTTTCTGCTCCTCTGTTGGTTCTTTCTGCACATGTCTTGCTTCTTCCTGCATTTTTCTTCGTCTTTGTGGACTTCTGTTTCTTTCTACATTTCTTTTGCTTCTTTCTGTGCGTTTTTTCTTCTTTCTTCACATGTCCTACTTCTGTAGGCATAGTTACAAACTAGCATTTGAAAAACCTTTGAAATTCACTGAAAAAACCATAGGTTTCAGGCACGTTATAGTTAGAAATTAGCATTTAAAAAACCCTAGAAATTCACTGAAAAAACCATAGGTTTTAGGGAAAGTTATAGTTAGTTGGACATTGCACTCGTACAAAACCCGTGAAATTCCCCCGTTATAGTTAGTTCAGCTAACTATAACTCGCGCCCCCGCAATGCACTGCTGATGACGTCACATATTACATCACTCATGACATGGTCAGTGACATCACTGATCACATCACTGATGACATCTCAAATGACATCACTGATGACATCACTGATGACATCATCCATGTGATAATTTGATGCATCTTCTCACACCCTAATATAACTTTTGATACACCCACTCTAAATTACAGACTGCCATTCTCAAAACCATAGACACTCCAACACCAATAACTACATACACACTCACTGATTCTTAGGTCTACACACACATCCACTCACTCACCCGTACAGTCACTCATACTTACGGTCACTCAGTACAGGACTATCATATGCACTCATACACCTATATAGACACTCACACACCGTCACTCATCTATAGAGGTACTCACACACCTAGTCAGTCATGCAAATAATTAATCACACTGCCATTTACTCACCTATACAGTTATACACACACCAGCTCACTTAATCATACAAATACTAGCACATTCTTACGCTCTTATACAATCACTGATACAAGTACACACTCATCCATACAGCCACTCTCACAATCACACACTCTCACTTATACCCATTTATATACTCCAACACACATATATACTGCCTTTCACATATGTAGTTACTCACACATGTACCACTGAGATATACATTCACTCACTAACACACCCATACACACACTCACCCACCCATACAGTCCATCACAGATGCACTCTTGAAACCATGCACCCAGTGAATCACCCACTCACACATCTATGCACATTGTCACACACACCCCACCCACACAAACACTCAGGCACCCATACAGATACTATTGCACACAAAGTACTCTCCTGATTGTTAATCCGGGAAACCCGGACAACCTTAGTAACTTAAATCTGAGTCAATGGTGGTGGAATGTCCCTATAGAAAGCTTTGATAGATCTTCACCTACGGGTGAGGAAGGAGGCAACTCCTTTTGTTTTATATTCCCTCACACACCCTAGTGGTGTCATGCTTCATCATCGGGACACCCTGACGCCTAAAAGTCAGGGTGGGCTCAACCATATCTCAGGGAGCGCTTAGAAGATATTTGGGCCAGAGGGGGATAAAGAGTAAAACTCCTCTGTCAGATCCCGGTTTCCCTTTATTCTTGGATCTGGCAGGGATATTAAAAAGATAAAGAAATAGGGTCCGGTGGGATATTATGGTCCTAGGACCCTACTGCCAACATGTTTCAGTCCACGTCTGCCCCGTAAAGGGTGCTGGACTTTCTTCAGGGCAAGAACTTTGACCCCCTGGTAAAACAAGAGGTATGGGAATTACCCTACACTCAATATATTTAAGGGCAGATAGCTGCTCCTTAATTAAACAAACATTTGATGCGTCGTCACTGCGTCTGTAGAACGACAAACAACAAAATTTCCACCATAGTATCATGAACTCATAGTCTGCAGGATTGTGTACCATGCAATTGTGCCACAAACCTCGTGAATATCCATTCTAATGGTGACACAGTCATGGACTATACTCATAATTCGAGTGCGTGTTTCTTGTTTATTAACGTGTCTCAAAAGTACACTCATGTCTGTGTTATACCCGTGTAGTGGCGGCAGCTTACCGCATCCTATATTCATACATTGCACTAGTGGGTGTAAAATTGGGTAAAACTCTCGTGTCAACCGCTCGCATGCTCTCATACCATTAAAATATCGCCACTCTCATCACTCATCCCTTTCACTCCAATATCGCTCCTTACCCCAAATTGGGAGAGGTTCCACTTCTCGCTGGACCTCAATTTTTTGGAGTAGCCCTGTAGTCAAACACTGAAGTAGATGTAATGCATGGGTTGCGCAGGGCATATTGTTGCAACAAAGATAACATGTCACAAAATGGCACCGTAGTTAAGGAAAGAACCACTGAGATATACATTCACTCACTAACACACCCATACACACACTCACCCACCCATACAGTCCATCACAGATGCACTCTTGAAACCATGCACCCAGTGAATCACCCACTCACACATCTATGCACAGAGTCGCACACACCCCACCCACACAAACACTCAGGCACCCATACAGATACTCAGACAACCAATCAATAACTCATATTGACACTTATGTAGCTACTCACAAACCCATGCAGCCGCTTACACACCAACAGACAGACGGATATAGACATTCACACAGTTTAGTCACTAACCCATGCATTCACTAAGATACGTTTAATCACTCACTTATAGACTCAGTCATGCACCTACTAAATCATCCATTCAGACACTTATACACCCACTCATTCTTCAATACGCCTTTCCCTATATATATTAAACATATTTAAACTTTACAGAAACACACAATCACTGGATGATGTCATCAGTGATGTCATTTGAGATGTCATCAGTGATGTCATCAGTGATGTCACTGACCATGTCATGAGTGATGTAATATGTGACGTCATCAGCAGTGCATTGCGGGGGCGCGAGTTATAGTTAGCTGAACTAACTATAACGGGGGAATTTCACGGGTTTTGTACGAGTGTAATGTCCAACTAACTATAACTTTCCCTAAAACCTATGGTTTTTTCAGTGAATTTCTAAGGTTTTTTAAATGCTAATTTCTAACTATAACGTGCCTGAAACTTTTTTTCAGTGAATATATATATCATACACAATTGTCTGGTAGTACGGGGCTTAGCCACGCGGCGCTCCTGAACAGATTCTGGAAATCCTAGAAATGGCATCAGCTTATTCTTCCAATGTAGGAAAGAAGATTCAGGACGCTCCAAGGTGCTAAATGCTGTTTATTGCAGTACAGATAGCCTCCTACCAACGCGTTTCGCCTTTACGGCTTGGTCACGGTCTATATATATGTGACTATAAAAAATTTAACAATTTACATAATTAATAATTAATTTAATTATTATCAATAAAAAGATCGATTTAATTATTACTTAATTAACTTCCCACCCTGTACCCCTATGAACCTAGCAGCAGACACCTAAAAAAACTAAAATATAAGTATAGCACATTTGATATAACTGCTAATAGATCACATAAATAATTAGCAATGAATAATTAATTGTTAATCCTCACTTATTCAACTTCCCACACAATATCCCTATTAACCCAGTAACCCCCACCTAAAATATAACTAAAATATATAAGTCTTAGACAATTTAAATAATCAATTACACAATGAATTCTAAATTAACAATTAACTGTTAATTAAGTATTACATAATTAACTTCCCCCACTGTACCCTTACAAACCTAGCAACCCGCACTTAAAATAAAACTGAAATAAATCAGTATTACATAATTTACGTAATTATTATTTAATTACTAACAAATTATTTATTAATTAATAATTATTACTTAAGTTCCTAATCTAACCAACCTACAAACCCAGCAATACCGCTACAACACTATAAATTACTATTAACAATTAAATAAAAAATTCAAATCACTTAAAATTGCAAACTATATTTAAAAAATGAATAACAATTATACAAATAATAGTAACACCTAAAATTAATATATGAACTAAAACATATTAAAATTATTACAAAACAATATTTGTTACAGCTATATTAGTGAAAACGATATCCAACACAACAATATTCTTAAAAACTATATTACTTACTTAATACATGATATTCTTGATAATGATATTCTTGCATCACAATATTTTTGTATCACAATATTTTATTTCTTATAATTCTGTCTCCTGATATCTACAGCTCAATAGTTTGTCCCGACACCCAGAGGACAGCTGTGTTGACCCCCTCAGACGCATGCCTTTGTCAGATAGTTTGTGTTTTCACTTAGTTGCTGCAGTCATCTTCACCTTCACTAGTGGAAAAACAAACAATAGTACTCTGCAAATGCTAAAAGAAGGATACATTTAGTGTTACTTCTTCATTTACTTGTTGAGTTGCCAACATGGTGCAATGTATTGGAGTAACTCTCCTTCGAGATGGTTCAAATTGAGTCTAAATTTTCTACCTTTGACAAGTACCAAGTACAGACCTTTAGGTTGGACAGCTTGGCCCAACATTTGGTGCTGGTAGTTTTGTATTTGCAGTTTCCATTGCTCTGCAGCAACATTGTCATCTTCTAAGGCAGGTACCCAACTTGGATGATGAGGGTTCACGTCCACCACTACCTGACCAATGCACATGTGACTCTGTGTCTATTAGTATTCTCAGGTGAATGAGCGAAGAGCCCATTCAATGTTCTAACACTCTGCCTGGGAAATCCAAACTACATTCTTTAATGTCCGCATGAACCGTTCAGCCTCCCCATTGAACTGGGCCACTTTGGAGTGATTTTACAATCCTTGCTGTGGAGCACCACTTCCTGTCCTTGGAAGCATGGCCCATAGTCTGTCCTTAGTTCTTGAATGTGCTGTGAGTGGCCATTGTCTAGTTTAATTTTGGAATGTGTTTGTCAGCCAAGATATTCATCAGCTAAATCTCTGGGTATTTGGAGTAACATCAATATGCAGCGTCTTTCTGGTAGATTTCCATACTCAATAAACAAAACAAGGGCAGCCCTTAGACCAGTGGGAACCTGGGCAATCAACATGAAAACAACACAGTGGTTCACCTGGTTTTCTTTAAAAACAATTCAGAGCACCTAGTAAATGCACAAACAAGATAACTAAGGTAAGCAATCAATGTAAGCCAAAAACCTCACCCTGTAGTTATTAGGAAGTTTTCAATTTATCAAAAGTATATACAACCCAGACTGTCCAGAAGATTTTATATACAAAAATCCAAAACGACAAATGAGAAAAAGTGCTCAGTGTCCCAGTGTAGACAAAGTACATAGAAAGGAGTAAGGAAATCAAAAACAGTAAACAACCATCTTTCAAACATGCATCTCCAGAACCACATATAAAAACACCTCTATAGTAGCATTTTAATAAAGTTCTCAACAATTAGTGTGCTTTGTGTCGACGACATTTTGAACACATTTGGAATGTAGAGTTCTGTTCAGGACACGGAATTAGATGGGACCTGCGACATGGAGGCAGCACAGTCCATAATATTCTCATAGTAGGTAAATGGCAAGATAGCTTCAAAGAAACTATCTGGGGATGAAAGAGCGTGTGCATTCACTCATACACATTTACTTTTCACCACAAAGTGCAAACAAAGGTTTAGGTAAATGTAACTCCTCATAGTTGGTACTGAGAATATGCCAATGGGAATTGATAATCTGTCTGATCCATATTTGAGTGGCATGTTACACATACCAGAAGGTCCTTGACTTCCTTTTGTTTTTCCTGAAACATGACATCTCTATTATAATATTTTGCCCTCTAGCAAGACTCACAGATCAAATGCCTGGGATACCCTCTCTTTTCCAGTTTCTCCTTCATAACCTCTGCATTTTGATGTAATCATGTAGGTTAGAACAATTTCTCCGAATACGGAGAAATTGACTGAACAGTATCCCCTGTTTTTGACATCCAGAATGGAAACTATGAAATTTGAGCAGAGTATTTCTAGCTGTGGGTTTCATATATGGAGAAATCCCTAGTTTTTGGTCACGATGTTCCATCCAAACATCCAAAATTTTAACTTTAGTCCTGCTAACGTTTGGGGTAAACTTCAAGTTAGTATCACATGTTGATCCATTCAATTAACTCATTAAGCTGTTCTTCCTCCCCCTGCCAAATAAACAGAATGTTGTCGACGTACCTTATCTTTTCAGTGTCTTATATTTTCAAAGAAAGGGGTAATTACATTATTAATATGCTTCTCGGTAAGGCAGGGGTGTGTTCTGGCTCCTTTCCTCTTTTTATTATATATAAATGGACTGGGAGAACAACTTTGTACGGTGGGGAAGGATATTCCAAGACTAAGGGGTCGATTCCGATTCGGGCCGGAAATTTCTCCGACCGAGCCGGACCCGGAGAGATTTCCGACCGAATCGGACCCGTGCAGTCCGACCGAACGAGTACGATGCGGCCGTATGTTATCGGACACGAGTCGGTCGGACTCCCATTGAACTCAATGGGAGCCGGTCGTACAACGCGTGCGCGGGCTCCCAGTGCCTCAATGGGTGCGAGGCGGACAAGGGCGCCTCCTACAGCGAGTACGCCGCGAGCGCCTCGCGGCGTACACGCACAGGTAGGGGGACCCTTGGGTCCCCCTGTGTGCGCCTCGCACGGGTACGCGTACAGGGGGTCCGACACGGACCCCAAAGTACGGCTCCGACAGCTCTTACGAGCCGGAGTGCGCGGCTCGGTCGGACTGCTCGCGGCGCGCATCGTACTTACCCGGCCGGGAACGTCTCCATTGCGCGGTGCGGACCGGGTCCGACCGAGTCGGTCGGAGCGGTTCGAGTCCGAGCGAGTCGGTCGGAGTTGTCGGGACGCCCGGACGAGTCGGTCGGCGAGTCGCATCGTACTCGCTCGGCCGGACCCGCGTACGGTTCGGTCGGGAAACAGGCTTTCGCATGGCTTTTTTCCCGACCGAATGGTATTGGGTGCGCCTCCGACCGAGATCGGAATCGGCCCCTAAATATGTGTCAAATCCCTGTATTATTATATGCTGATGATGCTGTCCTGATAGCCAAGACAGCAAATGGCCTACAAACACTGCTTGATTCTTTTAATGCTTTTATGAATGATTTGGGCCTAAAAGTTAATCGTACAAAATCTTTTATAATGAAATGCGGACCAAAAAATTGTAAAAGGAGGAAATTTTTACTAGGGGGTGAAGAAATTAAAAAAGTTCCGCATTTTACATATCTGGGGGTACCATTTGATGCTGATTTTAACTGGAAACACGTTTTAAACATTAGAATGATGCAATTCCAGAAATCCAATGATGCTATTTTTAGATTTGCTAAAAGATTGGGTCACAAACCAACTAATGTGATTTTTTGTATCTATAAGAGCAAGAGCATCTCAGTGATAACCTTTGGGGCTGGGGTCTGGGGACATATGAATTGGAAATTATTACAAATAATGGAAAATAAGTTTTTAAGAGACTTCTATTAGTGCCCCAGAGTTCCCCTGATGCCTTTAGCCATGATGAAGTAGGAATGAGTTACCTGAAAGACAATATTGCTTTACAACCGCTGTTGCTTTGGTTAAAATTTTGGAAAAATCCTGAGGCTACCCTGTGTAGGACAATATTGGCTGATTGTATGGGGCTGGATAAGAGCCTAGAAATACCTTGGCTAAGATACGTAAAAATGAAGCTTACTAAAATGGATGTCTCAGAATATTACACAAATCCTGACACCCTCAAAAATGTCTCACTTGCCTCTATTAAATCTCTTTTCTACCAAAGCCTTCAGCAGATAGATACTACTTATAACATTTCTAATCAACCAGAACCCTTCCCCCAGCGACAAAGAGAACCTGCACTCTATTTACAAATTGATCTAAATGAAAGGCGGGAATTTCTGCTGACTAGGTTGCGGTTAAAAACAATTCATTACCTAGTCGCTTTCCCCACTCGAGGAACATGGTTTATATCACTTCCATTATGCCCCTGAGATAGTCGATCATGTCAAAGCACTATGCACTTTATTTTATTTTGTAGTCTGTATACTCCCCAGAGGAAGCGTTTTATTCGCCCACTCTTACTTGCTTCGAGGATCAGAAACCATGAACTGGCAATGGATTACTTACTTTCATTAGAAACAACTGAAATTATATACTGTCTTTTAAACTATCTTTTTACCGCTTTTAAGATCCATAGTAAATATTAATTACTGTCTATAAATGTATAAACTCTGTGTATAAGGACCTGTTGGCTTTTAAAGTTTCAAATTGCAAACATGTATGCGCAATCTTTTATGGCTCTATCAAGAGTCCGTAGTAAATATTAATTACTGTCTATAAATGTATAAACTCTGTGTATAAGGACTTGTTGGCTCTTAAAGTTTTAAATTGTAAACATGTATGTGCAATCTTTTATGGCTCTTTCAAGAGTCGAATTAAGTATTTTCTGATCTGATCTGAATATGCTTCTCTTCAAATAGACCCATATAAATATTAGCCACAATGGGGACACATGCCGCTCCCATACTTACTCCTTTCACCTGCTTGTATAGTTCTCTATCAAATTCAAAATAATTCTCTTCATGCACAATCTCAAAATCTTTCAAGATAAATGCTATTGGTCCATCAGAGGCCATGCATTTGAGGATGTTATTAACTGCTTCAAATGCCTCTTTTTGTGATCTGGCCATATACAGGGCTTTGATATCCATTGTGACTAACAATTCTCTATCATACAATCCCACACCTTCTACTTTATAAATCATCTTTCCTGTACCCTTCACATAAGATTTAGATATCGCTAACACAGTTTAAGCCACATATCGATGTATTTAGAAAGTGGTTGAGTCACTGCCCCGATGGGGGACACAATTGGGCGTAAGGGAGGGTTCTGATCATCCTTATGGGTCCTGTGTACCCCCTAGATAACTGGGGTACGGGGATCTCTCTGGTTGAGGTACTCAAATTCATTTTTGCTGATAAATCCCAGTTCCAGAGCTTCTTTGCTAATCATCATGATTTTTTGAGTAACTCCTCTTACTGGGTCCCCCTTAATCTTCTGGTAATGTTCAGGGATCATTAACATGTATTTTATTCTTTGTTTGTAGTCCTCTCCATCGATAAGAATGACACTGCCTCCCTTGTCACACGGTTTAATCGTAACTGATTCTTTTTGTTGTAATTTAGTCATGGCCAAAATGTTTTCATCAGGAAGGTTTTGTCTGGGTTAAGGTATAAATTTCACTGCCTTCTGGACTTTGGTTAGTACACCCTGTTCAAAGAAGTCACTTCATGGACCAATCTATCGAGGCTTGGTGTGAACTATGACAGGGGTTTGAGTCCCAACTTATTATACTCCAATGTTTCGTTCTCTCATGTAAATAATTCTTTAAACCTAATTCTGCGAAAAAATGTGTATAAATCTTGAAAGAGTTTACATCGATTTGCTCTTTGGCTAGGTACAAATGCCAGTCCTCTAGAAAGCAGACTAATCGCTGAAGGTTGTATCTCTGTCTGAAAGAGATTGAACATCGGTATATTATCTATGGGTTCCAGTACCGATGTCTTCGTGTTTTCAGGTAGTGGTATGATGCATCTGTGTTTTCATACCTGCATCTCGTCTGGCCCTGGAAACAATCCCTATATCCTCCGCTTTTGTGGTCTAAAAAAGGAGGGCTGGAGTGTGTCTTTGTGCTTTTAAATCTGCCCTGTTGTGGCCATGTTCCTCCATACTGGTCAAATTGTTTCAAGCTGCTTTCCTTCTCCGATTCAGATGTATCTGAACGTGAACGCGGGTTACTCACATAAGGTGGACTCTTGGTGTTATGTTACTTGGTGTTATTTTCAAGACAATATACTGTAGTGTCAGACGCGCCCAGAGAAAGCGATGGGGCAGAGCATGTTCATCTGGTAGACAAGAGAGAAATAAAGAAGACAGCTACGGTGGACATCAATGTAGGAGACCACCAGACAAGCTTCGTACTTGACAGCGGAGCGACATGTAACATCATGTGCATGTCCGAATACAAAAAGATGAGAGTAAAGCCACAACTACTGCCATCGACCGTGGATGTATTCACCTGGGGCTCCAAGAGCCCGGTAGAAAACATGGGAAAATTCACAGAGACACTAATGTACAAAGGTAGATCGTATCATGAAGAAATACATGTACTCAAGGGTGACATCCCAGCGCCATGCCTACTAAGCAATGTGACGGCACAATTGATGGGACTACTGGCAATGACCTATCACATGTCGGAAACGGGGAACATTCTGCAAGAATACCCAGCCATACTGAAAGGGCTTGGCAAGCTAAAAGGGAAACAAATAACATTGCACATAAATGAAGCAATCAAGCCAGTAGCACAACACCACAGACGGGTGCCAATTCACCTACAACCGCAGGTGGCAGAAGAGATCAATAGCTTACTGGCACAGGATATAATAGAAGCAGCAGACGGCCCAACACCGTGGGTGTCTCCGATCGTGGCGGTGCCGAAGAAGAACACCTCCAAAATCCGCATATGCGTGGACATGAGGATCCCAAACACCGCAATAACAAGGGAACGCCACCCAGGTCCGCACCTGAACGACATGATCAGTTGCCTCACTGGAGCGTGCCGATTTTCAAAGCTCGACTTATGCAAAGGGTATCACCAGTTAGAGTTGGACCATCAATCTAGGTACATCACGACATTCTCCACTCATCTGGGCCTGTTCCGATATAAGCGACTGAGTTTCGGAATATCATCGGCCGCGGAAATATTTCAGGAGACCATACGACAAGTGATCAGGCCGGTCCCGAACAGCTTAAACTACAGTGATGACATTTTAGTATTTGGAAAAACAGATAAGGAGCATGACACGGCGTTACGTCAAGTGTGCACACAACTGGAGAAAGCAGGCCTCACATTAAATGGAGACAAATGTGAGCTGGGAAGAAAGGAACTAGTGTTTTTTGGACACATCTTCTCGAAACAAGGGATGAGGCCAGACCCCAGCAAAGTTGAAACTCTACAAAATGCAAAGCCACCGACGGATGTTGCGGAAGTACGATCATTTCTAGGACTCGCCAGCTACTGTGCGAGATACATACAGGATTTCGCTACAGTAAGCACACCACTGAGGGAACTGACCAAACAGGGTCAGAAATTCATCTGGTCTCATGAATGCAACAAGGCATTTGAGGACATAAGAGAAGCAGTGGTGAAGGCGGGACATCTGGCCTACTTCGACCCTCTGCTCTGCACCGAATTGACTGTGGATGCCAGCCCAGTGGGACTGGGTGCAATACTAGCACAGCATCTGCCAGGAAGAGAGTCACAAAGGAAGATTGTCGCATACGCAAGCAAAAGCTTGACGGACATTGAAAAGGCATACTCGCAACCAGAAAAGGAGAGCCTGGCCGTGGTGTGGGCGTGCGAGCATTTCCACATGTTTATCTATGGGAAGCCGTTCACCATCATAACAGACCACCAAGCGCTGGTGACAATCTACGGCAGCCCATCGGCCAAAATGCCACCCAGGATTGAACGCTGGGGCATCAGACTGATGGACTATGACTTCACAATTGTGCACAAACCAGGGAAAGAACATAATCCTGCAGACTACATGTCAAGACACCCGTTACCACAGGCTCACGAGATGACATCGATAGCAGAGGAATACCTGAACTTTGTGCTCAAGCAAAGCACACCAGCACCAATAACACTAGCGGAATTAGAAAGGGAGACCAGAGAAGATGGCACGCTACAACTGGCAATGGAAATAACAAGGAAACAAAAATGGAGGCACATCAACAACAACTGCACCTGGGAAGCAGGAATATGCAAAGAAGAAGTGCTAGCTCTGCAAAAGATAAATGAAGAACTGTCAGAGACAGAAAGCGGAATACTAATGAGAGGGACAAGAATTGTGATACCAAGATCACTCAGAAGACAAGTAATAGACTTAGCTCACGAGTCACACCGAGGCGTTGTATCAACAAAGAAGCTACTAAGAGAGAAAGTGTGGTTTCCTAGACTGGATCGCATGGTCGAAGACACAGTATCGACGTGCCACCTATGCCAAGTGACTGGAGCACCAGCCAGACAGACACCACTACAAATGTCAGAGCTTCCAAGAGCAGTATGGACAACACTCGCAGCTGATTTCTTTGGCCCACTGGACACCGGAAACTATTTGCTGGTGGTCATTGATGAGTACTCAAGATTTCCAATAGTGCAACACGTCCCGTCGACATCAGCATCAGCAACACTACCGATTTTAGATGACATCTTCGCTGCATGGGGCTCACCAGAAACTCTAAAGACGGACAATGGTCCCCCATTTTCAGGGGAAGAATTCCGGAGATTCATGACTTATCTAGGAATAAATCACAGGAAGATAACTCCACTGTGGCCTCAAGCTAATGGAATGGTGGAGAGATTCATGGGGAACATCAAAAAGCAGTTCAAAGGGCGAGGCTGGCGCAGATATCATTAGGCCAAGCTCTATGCCAGATATTGCGGGACTACAGAAATACACCGCACAACTCCACAGGAAGATGCCCAGCGGAGCTAGTGCTGGGGAGGACAAGCAGAACAAGGCTGCCGCAAATAGAGGCAATGACAGCGTCAGATCGCAGCAGTGTCGCAGAAAAAGACAGAGAGGAGAAAGAAAAAATGAAACGATATGCAGACGCAAGACGACATGCCAGCCCGTCAGATCTGAAGGAAGGAGACATGGTAATAGTGCGTCAACGACAGCAAAGAAAGTCGGACAGCACGTTCTCCAAAGACCCGTTAGTAGTAACAAAAGTAAAGGGCTCAATGGTCACGGCCGAGTCAGATCATCAGAGGATAACAAGAAACAGCTCACACTTCAGAGAGCTGAAAGGAATGAAAGAAGAAGATCAAGGCACGGAAACAGCAGGACAAGAAGAGCAGGAGCACGGCAGCAACGAAAGAGAAAATGGAGAGGGAGCGGCAGAAGAACAACAAACGGAGGCCCGCCACAGAAGAACATGCCGACGGCCAAAGAGACTGATAGAAGAAATGTAACTAAGTCATTCATTCAATTCATTCGTGACAAAGGGGAGATGTAGTGACCTAAGGCGGGGCACTAGGACCCTGCAGTGGACCCTGAACATCATGAGTGAACCGGACACCACATCCGGTCAAGGGGCAGGAACACACACACATCCGGGCAAGGGGATCGTGGGCGGACGGACGAGGGCAGAGCTCCAAGATATGTACACTGCCAAGAATCAATAAAGGTATCGAGAATCCCTACCTGTGTCCTGCGTGGTGTTCTTCAGGTACACGACACAACATATACCATCAGCTTGCCGCCTTGAAATTATTAACGCTGTGTGGGCAGGATGAAGTATATTGTGCTGCTTTTCTGCATAAATATTCTTAGGCTATATACTTTTAGAGCACTGTACATCTACCGGTTGTGAGGACCCTGTACATATAGAACCCTCACTGTGCAACGGTGAGCTCAGTTACTGTGGGCTTTTAAGTTAGGTGCTTTCAGTACCCGTACTGATTACTTGAGGGTCACTATGTTTAAGGAAAGTGCACCAGTCCAGCAGGCTGAGTATTTTTGGGAGGTTCCACTTTGAATGGAGTGCATGTTTGGATTAATGGTCTTCCTTTGGACATAATTGATGATGCTTTGCTTCTATACTTACTTTCTGTGGTTTTCTATTGTAGATAGCCCTTTTGATGAAGTCTGACCATTACTGAGGATCATTTCATGAAGTTGGGTCACCATTGAGGATAATTTTTCTCCTGGTCAGTGGGAGGTGTCATGCTTAGACTGTCCGCATATTCCTTGACACAATAGAAAGGCAACTCAACCTTTACGTAATTGCGGTGTGTATGGGGAAAATTGCTTGGGACATCTCTTTCACTTTGGATAAGGGGCTTTCCATTTGTGGCCAATTTGCACAATTCTATTGCAGAACAGTTTGGTAACTCCAGATAAGATCTGACAATCTGTAATGAGCTAAATACTCGTACAGCTCTAACTACAATATTGAGGTATGGAGAAGGTTATGGTTTGCTGACTGTTGTATGCCTATTAAAGTCACCAGTTTATGTTGTGGTATTGTGAAAAATGAGTCAGATGGTAACACATGCATACAACAATGGTGACAGGTCAGCACAGGTGATCTTTTAGGTAATATAGTGGATGTTTCTGTCTGTGAAAGTGGTGAGTTATGTTGGGTACACATGTGGTATTATGTGTTATTTTGTAGTTATTTTTCAATTATGTTCTTGTTTTATACAATTTTGAGCCTTCCTCTATATTTCATTTATAGGTTTGCCATCCCCTTTTTGGTTACCCCATATTTTAACTAAGGGAAGTGCCTTGAGGAAGGTATACGATCTGTTGGTTGTGTTGCACTAAAACACGCATCTGCACCATATAGGAAGTCCTACAGAGACAATCATCCACAATATTGAGCAAGACAAGAGGTTATTGTCCATCTGCCTACGTGACCATGTCGCAAAACTGGGCAAGATATGAAAACGTCTGTTGTATATCTGCCTATGTGAACATGTGACTGTATTGTGCTCATGTAATTATGTTTATCAAACAATGATGAACTGTAATGGATATATAACTTATACACTGTAAAGAAATGGAAGCTTGATAAACCGTCCTTTATTTTCGTGTTCAGACCCTTCTGATGTTGAGTTTTAATCAATCAATCAGGGTTTTGTAGAGCGCACTACTCACCCGTTAGGGTCTCAAGGCGCTAAGGGGAGGGTGTGGGCAGCTCCGTTGGGGTCATTCGAAGAGCCAGGTCTTGAGGTCTTTCCTGAATTGGTGCAGTGTCGAGCTTCCCTGGAGGTGGAGAGGGAGATCGTTCCAGGTCTTGGCTGCGAGGTAGGAGAAGGACCTTCCACCCAATCTGGTCCTGTAGAAGCGTGGGACAGTGGCTAGGGAGAGGTCAGCTGAGCGGAGGTTTCTCTTGGGGGCGTGGAAGGAGAGGCGGTCGTTGAGGTATTGAGGTCCGATGTTGTGGAGGGCCTTGTAGGCGTGCGTGAGCAGCTTCAAAGTTATTCTTCTTTCGACAGGGAGCCAGTGTAGGTCGCAGAGATGTTGGGTGATGTGGTTGTGCCACGGGATATAGAGGATTAGTCTGGCTGCGGCATTCTGGACGGTCTGGAGTTTGCGGAGTTTCCTTTTTTTAATTGATTGAATTGAGTGCGTTTGGGGTATGAATGTGAGTGTTTGATTGGGTTTGGGGTACATATTGGGAAGGGAAGTAAGGGTAGGCATGAAGTAATGTATAATGGAAAGGATCTATATTCATGTATTTCGCAAACAAATATACACATGACTGTATGTATAACTTATACACTGAAAAGGAAGGGAATTTTGAGAAACCATCCTTTGTTGTCGTGTTCAAACCCTTATGATATAGATTTTCCTTACTTTAATTGATTGCATCGAGTGCATTTGGGGTATGTATGTGAGTGTTTGATTGTGTTTAGGGCACCTATTAGGAAAGGAAGCAAGGGTAGGCATGAAGTAATGTACAATTGAAAGGATCAATATTTATCTGTTTTGCAAACAAATATGCACATGACTTTATATAAAACTTTGTTGAATATGTAATTTATAATTTGATAATAATTTAATGAATTCAAGTATTTTTTAATCCTTGTGACGTTGGTTCGGTATTAGTTAACAGAGGGTTATTTAGCATAAAAACGTTGACTGATTAGCATAGGAAAGGAATAAGGGGTAAGTGGCTGTATTCAGTAATGTCTCATGGAATAAGTCTTCAAACTCACTGAGGAGTGTGTCATACTTGGTTATCATCGATGCTGTATTCGAAGTCGATAGGTGTAGTGTTCCACAGTGCTGCAACTTAGAAGCATTCCAGCCCCACCGTGAGTGACATATACTTAGGTGTGGATGATGGTCCAGTCATGGTGGATGTCTGTTGTGAATATGCCAGTAACCGGCAGGGGTTTCTTCTGCCCAGCTGCATGTAGTTTTATTTTGACGGATGCTAGTTGCGGCGGACCGGTTAGGTAGTCAAATGTCTTCTTTGCCATTATATTTACAGTTGCCCTATGTTGATGATGGCCGTGACTGGTCTGTCGCACACAAGCACTTGGCATTTGGGTGGCAAAGATGTGCTATGCTGGAGGTGTTTGACTTGGTAAATCAGTCAAACACCTTTGTTTGACTGTCCCTTATCCTTTGTCATCTATGGTATCTTCACTCTCCTCATATTAGGCTGGTGCCACTTCATTAACTGTCTTCTCCACAGCCAGTTTCCTTAGTCGGGAAGAGTGGCAGACTTTTGCAAAATGGTTTATATTGTTAGTGAAGCATTTCTTGCCTTGTGCAGGGCAGTCCCTCTGGTATGAGGAAATTGACCTCCATAGTGCCTGCATGAGTGATGTGGTCGTAACACTGTGCCCCCTTTTGCTGGTTAGAAAACTCTGTGACCTGACTGATTAGCTCACTCTTGATGTGTTTGTGGAGGGTGGCTTCCATGTGCGTGGATCTCGCTTTTGACAGTCCTCTGGAGCAGCCTAGCATCACGATGTCTTGAAGCGACTTGCCTGGGTCTTGGAGTATTTGCTCCCTAAGGTTTGCTGAGGTACAATCATGTATGATCTGGGCCCTCATCTTCTCCTCTGACACATTGTGTAGCATACAGGTGCTGGTGAGCTCTTTGCGTATAGTGTAGAAAGCACCAACTAATCCATCCAGACCTAGTTGTGCTTGTTGAAACAGAAATCTCTCAATATCCGGATTGACCATTGGCACAGAATATTCATTAGAGTGCTGTCATTTCTGTGGAATGTGTGAATGACGGGCTGGCTTCTGCAAGGTTGCCGGAGAGTTTAGAAATATATTTTCCTGCCACATGCAGGAGCAAGGGCCACTTTTGGTTCTCCTTCACTTCTGTGGGAGCAAAGTCATTTTATAGCCTTTCCACCCAAAGCTTCACCTCTGTGCTTGTGTTAATGGGATCCAGAGATCATGAATGGGCTGGGGCCAGGATTGACAACGTTGAGTATATTGAGTAACATTCCACGCAATGCAGTGCAGCAATGTAAGTTGCGGCGCTGTGTGAAAGGGAGAGAGCAGCCTTGCACCATATTTACAAAGATACGGCGTAGTTCTGCTGTTTCCTGGTGCTGGTGCACTTTTGGCTGCTTAGTGCCAATGCAGGCACCCATATGTAATGTTACAAGGGACTCTGCATTGTAGTCAGAATAGTTTTTGCACACAAAAACTATCCTTTGAGGCTAATTCCTCTTTGTATATGAGCTGTACAATGCAGCACATACAATGAGGAAGTAACGAGGAGAAATAAAGATATTTTCCCTTGTTTCACCTGCCTCGAGTAGTCACACCATTTTGGTGGAAACCCATGTTTACAAGTGCTTGTAAATATTTGTTTATGGGAAAATACATGGTTGGATGCATGGGAAGCCGATGCTCCACCCATTTAACACCTGCCTGATGCAAGGTAATGCAAGAAAGCGTTATGACAGTTTTGCTTTATTTTTATTTTTTTACAAAGCCACGCAAATGGGCTTTGCATGGCTTTGTAAATACCTAAATATTTTTGCACCGGGCTATGCTAAAAACGGGACGCAACCCAGACGCAAAATCTTAGTTAGATCAGGGCTGAGGTGTGCTCTAGGACACCTCAGTAGGATTCATCAAGTGTTCTTATAGCATGGGATGATGTACTTCGTGAACCATGTTCTGCCAGGTACTAGTTGTCTCTGATGCGCAGATCACTCTGGCAGGTACTACAGTGTCAGGCCTGTGGCCAGACAGTAGGCCTCCGTCCTTTCTTAAGGCGCTCAACTCTGACCAGATGAAACGTCCATAAACAGCAGGCCTCGTGGCTGAATGGGAGCCACTGAGTATACAGCGAGGCCAAGTGCCACTCATCTCATGTTAGACTAACGCATTTTTGGCAATGTTCTCGAATTACCGCAATTCCAGCGATTGTCACAATCTTCGTGACACTTGGAAAACTGGCACGGGTGATCAAATATAGAAGGGCGCTGATTTGTGTCCTGCAGTGTTGCGACACAGCAGTGCTAGGCTTCGCTCCCCCTGTTTTCATAGTTGTACGCTGCTGCACAGTAGGGGCTAGTTTGAGGTGACAGGCGGCCTTTGGGTTACAGCAATGAGCATGATTGATTGTGCACTGAACAATCCATCCTCACTCAGTCCTAGCTGCTGGAACTGACTGCCCCGCCTCCTCCTTGCAGCACAAGACCACCTGTGCAATCAAGTATTTGTACAATTTGTATGTAGGTTTTAAATGATAGGCAATACTACTTAGCCCTGTTATACCTGCTGCTCAGCCAGTGTGACTGTGGAGTGGAATGTTGGTGTGAGAGGTGACTGTGGAATGTTGGATGAGTGAGGATGTCAGTTGGTGTATGGGCTGAGCAGCAGGCCACATTTTGGCGACGATTTAGAAGGAAAAGAACCTGCGTGTGCAACTTCTGCGGCCTTTTACTATGAACTTTGGAAACTTCAAGGTAAAGGAACTTAAATCTACATATTTAAAGAAATCTGGCACCCCTGAGCCCCACCGGTGACCACCCCATCGGTCGCCCACAACCCAACGGTACCAGCTTCAACCGTAATGTTCCAGTTCCTGCTCTACTTCCCTCCCTCTCCATCTCCTTTGGGACAGTCGTCCCCATCCTGTCACTTTGGGTCAGTGCCTTCTCAAAGTGCAGTTCCCCAGGAGAGCGTATCTTCCTGCCTTCTTCTGCTGCCCTCCTGCTTTGGATGAACTTTTCCTGCCTTGCTGCATGTTCTGCTACTTTGGAAAAGTGTTTTCCTGTCCTGCTGCCTACCATTTTATGCTACATTTTCTTCATTCCTCACTCCTGGATTCTACTTGCTGTGACCCAACCCACCTGTGCCAGTCCTTGCTGTGCCTGTTTTAATTGCTATCCAACTGTGTGCCCACATGTTACTCGATTGGCTTGTTCCCTGTCTTACGCGTTTTACAAGCTGCGTGCTCCTGAGCAGTTCACTGAGCGATGCCTTGTTGTCAGTCTGACAGGAGACATATAACCGGCACCCCTGGTGAGCGTGTATATTTAAGTGCTCATGCTTTTGCGATCATTATTTTCAAGTACTTTGTAATTTTTGCCACTCATTTCAGCTGCGTATGGCTTCGCTATGGCAGTTGAACCGCTGCCTTACATTTTAAACTTGGCACGAGCTGTGCACAGCGCACACGCACAGCGCGCGCAGCCTTACTTGCTTCTTGCTGTCCTGCCATACCTTCGTTGTTCTTCTGTGACGTGTGCCTGCTGGTAGCAACGCCTTCGAGCACGGTGATGACCGGGAGCCATCCGGCGCGGCGCCACCAATATGTGCCACCATCTTATGTTTGGAGGCACTGTGTGTCCTTATTGGAATGCCTTTCTATATGTTTTCTGCCAACCACGTTCTGCCGTTTTGGTAAAGTTATTTGAAAGGTTTTCACGAGAAGCAGCGTCACCCCGTCTGAGGAGAAACGTCTCAAAGGGAAATCTTCAAAATGAAGGTACTTTTGTTTTGTTGTTTTCTTTTCTGCCTTTTGCCACGTGTTTACAAGCAACAAATCTTGTCATGGAGACATTATGGAGGTCGTGCGTCTCTCCTTTCTTCAAGACTTAAACAACTCCTCTGGAACTAGGTTATTTACATTTAAATTAATCCCTGCTCCCTTCTCTACTGCTTCGTATCTGCTGCGTTTGCGACTCTATTTACTTTGGTTCGTGATGTTTATGCCATGGATTACTTTGATGTTTATGTTGCTGCAGTGACTTCTTTTCAACATTCACAATGGATTTCATTTTACACTAGTTCTGTACTTTTGCATTTCTAGAAGAGTTTCGGGTGAGAGGTCGCTCACCAGTGTTCCAGAGTGTTACTGAGCACTAATGTCCGATGCCATGTACATGTTGTTGTCCTTTACTTTCTAATGTGCAAATGTGTTATTTCTTAATTCTTGTTTCACTTTTCCTTAGCTCCTTGAAGTTATGTTTTCTGGCATGCGTTTGGATATAAGTGGAAGTTAGTGCTTGATTGTCTTGCTGTTTCCCACTTTTACGTGGTTGTGGGTTCCTGCCGAATACCACTGCTTGTAGTGCACATTTCGTAGAGTGAATGTTTTTTTTTTTTATATTTGATTGCTGTTTTTATGCTGTGCTTTATCCTTACACTTCTTTCGCACGTCAGGGTTGCGGTAGGATGTTTTACGTTGCTTTGTGCTGGTACTTTCTTCATGTTCCTGTTTCATGCTTGATATTTTACTGTGCTTTATCCTTATATTTGTCAGGTGTATTGATATAAGTGATGATTGGTATATTAGTGTGTTGATGATTCCCACTTTTACGTGGTTTTGGGTTGGTGATGAATATTTACCACCCATTGCGGTCCGGACCCGTATTACGTTTTCTTTTTCTGGTTTAAGAGTGCATTGTACACGTTTTCTGTGTGGAGCGTATTTTCCACACATCACAACCCAAATTTCTGTTTGGGTGGAGTTTCTGATTGCTTTTCTTCAGGTTCTGTGTGGAGTGCCCTTTCCACACATCACAACCCAAATCTTGGTTTGGGTGGAGTTTCTGCTTGGTATGTTCATGTTCCGTGTGGAGTGCCCTTGCCACACATCACAGCCCAAATTGTCTGTTTGGGTGGAGTGTATGCTTGCTTTTCTTTTGGAACTTAATTCTCTGTTATCTGGGTGATGTTTCCTGTCGCGCCTTTTAGTCGGGACCCTTCCTACCTCTTGTTGGCCTGGCCAGCCTGTTTGGTTTTTGGGGTTTTGTTTGAGTCTTGGTGGCGTGGTAGTGTTTGTGTTGCTTTGGTTTCAAGGGAGTCTGGTTTTTCCTTTGTTTTTATGAGAAAGGGAGAAGTGGTGAGCGATAGAGTTGCTGGATTGCGTAATCTTTTACTTCTTCCAAACAATTATCTTTTTGCTATTTTGGTTTACATGTATTTCTCCATCTACATGTTTTGCATGTTGCCCCACTTGCATGTATTTATTATTGCCATCTTGTACATGCATCTATTTTATTGTAATTCTTTTGCTGTTGATTTTATTGGTATTAAGAAAGGGAGATGTGTTATACCTGCTGCTCAGCCTGTGTGTCTGTGGACTGGAATGTTGGTGTGAGAGCTGGTGATGGAATGTTGGATGAGAGAGACTGTCAGTTGCAGGAAGGGCTGAGCAGCAGGGAGGCTGCTCCTGGTGGGGCTCAACCTTATAACATCTTGCTTATAATAAATCTACATGGAAATCTACCTGGACTGCCTATCTTCTTTATAACAAGCCCCTAAAAACGGTTGCAATACTCTGCAAACTATAACGTTCACAAAGTCTATGGTTTGAGAAAAGCAATTACAATCTCTCGCAACCTAGCGCTCTCCGTTGTACAGAATTACAACAGCTGTGGCCTGGCACAAATCACCATGTAGAAATCAGCAATAAAAATGGGATAACTGTACACCTATGTAGAACCACAGAATTTGTTCAAGCGGCTAAAAATCTAAAATCTAAATCCGTATTTGTAAAGCGCAAACTACTCACCCTTACGGGTCTCAAGGCGCTGGGGGCCGTCGTGGAAATTAAGTGAACTTTTGCCCAGAGTCACATGGTGCTGAGCTGAGCTGCCACTGGAGCCGGGGATCAAACCGTGAACCCTGTGCTCCGAAGGCAGCTGCCCTGGCCGCTGCACCACACCTCTCCACAGAAATACAGAGATCCTTTTCCCCCACACCACAAAATGCCTGAAAGCACATTGTTCTTTGCACGTCTTAAAAAGCACATTTCTCTGTAGGTGCACATTTCATGATATGCAGACTGCAAAGTGCAAACCCTTCTCCTTCTAACGTTTTGTGATTGCAGTGTTTGCTGAAGTCATAGTGATCCAAGCTACGCCCCACCCACCCCCAGACCTTATTTCTGTCTCCTTGTCTGGATGTGCTGTAGCGAAGTCTCCACAGTCTGCAAAGACCCACAGCACTATCAGCTTCTCTCTTTCTTTGCTCTCCCCCTTTCAGACAATGGACTTTCCCTCTCTATGCACTGAAGCAGGCTAGCCTGCCACGTTAGCACATCGGATGATGCTCAGTTTCTGTGCTGGGGCAAAATATTTTTACTGCATTTTGTGCTCGCCATTTTGCCCTCCTACTCCCAATTAGTAGTCTGTTTACTTAGAATCATCAAGCACATCAGCTGGCTTCGTGATCACATCCAAACGACCATTAGTATTACATCATCAAGCTAAGCAGCCACTGTCAGCATTTCAGAAGTAGAGCCTGGACTGCTGCAGATTATTTGATTGTCATAGCTGCCAAGTCGTTGTGCTGTTCTTGTCACGTTGCGGCACAGCCCCCCCACCCACCTCCTGCCACTCACTCTATTTGTAAAGTTGCTGGCATTTCTTCCTACACCTCTCACTTACCACTTTTCAAGCATCTAAAGCAAAGCAAGGTGTGCACTTTGTAAGCTGTCTCTTGCTGGCTTCTCTCTAAGCTTGGTGCCTTGTCACTTCTCCTGGGGACTGTTCTCTGAGTTAAGCGAGCCGTACTAAACACTGACATTGAGCAAGGGGCCCAGGACACGCCTAAACTAGGTATGTCTTCCAAGCGAGAGGTCACAGCCTGTTACCAGTCCTGCCAAGTACCACTCATCAGGCGTTAGACTAACGCATTTCAGTGTGGTGCTCCGCATCACTGCACTGAAGTACATTGTCCCGCATATGATGCATTCCGCATAGTGTCTCAACTGAAGCGCTGCCTAACTTTGGAGTGTGTGGGAGCTGGCAGCATGTCGCTACCCGAGGCCTGCGGGCGCAGCTCCCGCAGGCTTGGGGCGCTCGGGCGCTATGGCTGCTGGCAGGCTCACTGCTGGTACAATGCATCTTTCTCATGATATTCCAGCGGCCCGGCTGTGAGTCAAACAGCCTTCTGCCTGAAGTCACGAGGTAGTGCCCAATGAGGCAGCTGGGGCCAGTTAGGTTGTGAGTGGCCGTGGCGCTACGGGGGGACATCACGTCCTGCTGCCAGAGCTGGAAGTTTGTGAGTGGCTGGCTTCTAGTTTGCGCGTGGCGTCGACCGCAATCATGGTGCTCGGCTTGCAGCGCTGCCTGCTGCTCGCACAGGCCCAGCAAGGCCACCTGCACTGACGGCTGCAAGTGGAGTATCCAGGTGAGTTCTAGGGGCCTCATCTGCAGTGAAGTTCTCATTTCTGGAGGCCTCAATTTAGGCGTTGTGGTTTGCTGTCTGGCCTCATTTGCAGATACTGAGGCCGGACATGGAGAATCGCATCCTGATAGGGAGGCCTAACTTCATATAAGGACATTTCTGAGCACATGGTGACAATACCAGGAAGTAGAGGAGAGCACACGGGCATTCCGTAGCACTACCTGGCATAGGGTGTGAGTACCTCGTCATATAAGAATAATACTTGGTGCATATGAGGGGGGTTACCTGGCCACTGTTGGCTTGGTCTGTACTGCACTGGACATGTATACTCCAATATGCAAAAACTCTACAGGACAAAACTAGATGTAGTATAAACAATTTGCAGCAGATCGTTTAATTTTGCACAATGGAATTGCGTGCATTTTCTGCCACATAGAGACATTTTCACTGCAAACGAGTTTCAAACATGCTGAAACATCTAAACGTGGGAGTAGAAATAAAACTGTATAAAAGGAGCTTTGATTCCAGGCGAGTTTCTAGGAATGTGTCATGTTTCAGGTTTTTGGGGATGTGCCTCCAGCCCTCCTCAGCCAGAGCCCAGGCTTCATCGACGTGGGCATCGATCTCTTGAGCACACACAGCTGGAAAGCCGATTAGTACAGGTTTTCTGGCTTTTCTGCATTAAGCAAATCCTCGGCTGTGTAGGTTTTCCGTGTTCTCTTAATTGAGCATTGATTGAGCCGATGGCGAGCAATGTAATTAAACATCCTGGTATTGCAATGCAGAAAGCAGCACTTTGGGGGCTTCCTGCAGTATGCACCTGCCAATCATGCGGCCTGGGGAGGAGGGGGCTCTAAAGGGGGGCATTGATATACCTACTATAATGCCATCATGGAGGCATGGGCAGAGTGGTTAGTGACCTTCTATTTCTGGTGCTTTGCACAAATTGTAAGATCTTCTTGGAGTTTATCATTGTTGAAATGGGTGTATTTCTGGTATTTTTTGTTTCCCTCATCTTCATTGCGTGATTTTGCTTGTGAGAAAGTGTCACTAATAGTTGTTGAAATGTCACTCATAATCACACTGACATTATGAAAAGGTCAAAAGTTGCTCCAACCTTGGCAGGATGTTAGGACTTTCCCTTGTGAAAATCATCAAGTCATCCGCATAGAGGGCTACTTTTTTCACCCATCCCTCCCATTCAACCGGAGCAAAAATTACACTAGCCCTAATGTTGCGAGCCAGTGGTTCAATAAATAGGTCAAAGAGTAAAGGTGAAAGGGGACACCCCTGTCTAGTTCCACGCTCCAGCTTAATTGAGTTAGTTAAATTTCCATTAACTACTATCCTTGCTGTAGGGGTCTTATAGATATTACTAATGACCCTTACAAATTTGTCCCCTAGCCCAAAGATGTGAGCTATATAGCGCAGACAGGGCCAACTCAGCCTGTCAAAGGCTTTGGCCGCATCAAATGCAAAGATGGTAAGAGGTAGTTTATTAAATGAGGCAATGTCAATTGCGAAATCATGACCTGGAATACGCAATCCTGTATCCCATCAGTTAAACAGCAAATCAGATATTTAGGCATACAAATTACTCATGACATCAATAGATTGGCCCAGGTAAATCTTGAGTTAAAAAAGAAAGGGACAGGAACACTACCAAGATCATGGGGTAGTATCCCACTTTCCATTTTGGGTCGCTCTAACTTGGTTAAAATGTCAATCTTGCCAAAATTCACATTTATCTTTGATGCGATTCCTTTATATTTTAATCTCAAAACACTAAAAGCTATACAAAGTGATATAACCAGCTTTCTCTGGTCCAATAAAGGGGCAAGGATTGCGTGGAGGAAACTAAGATGTTCAAAACTAGATGGGGTATAGCTAGTTCTGATCTCCGTTTTTACTGTTGGGCTTTCCAATTAAAGAATGTGAGATCCCTTTTGTTTGGTTCCTCCCGTTTTCCCCCTTTTCTCTTAGCCATGTCTAAAAACGTCCCCCAGGGCGGTGATGGGTTTCTTTTTAAATTTGGGCATCCCAAATATTTCAAAAAAGTTAAATTAAAGGTTCTGAGTTCTGCCTGTGAATTATGGTGTCAGTTGAGGAACATGCTTAAAATTCCGTACTATTGCATCAGTGCCCCTATTTGGAACTCTCCGGGTACACCCGCGTGCCTTAAGGATAGTTTGTTGGCCCCACTATTTGAAGAAGGCATTGAGAAATGGGGTCAACTACTGCAAAATAACAAACTATTTTCATGGGACATCCTCAGTAACATTACGAACCATAGACTGTCCAGATTCAAACATTATCAACTATCTAGTTGGGCCGCAAACATTTTACTAGGCCCACTCCATCAACGTAAGGAAGTATCCAAATGGTACTGGCTTTTAGTAAAAGGAGAGCCCCCGCTAATACCTATGGAGGAGCCCTGGAGAAGAGACCTGCCTTTGAGCGACGTAACATCTCTTTGGCAAGTATTGATGTGCACTTTATGGAGTGTTATTAAAGCTGCCCCTCTTAGGAGAAACCATCTGTTTACATTCCATAGAGTTTACTGGGCCCCGAAGAGCCTCGCCAAGTTAGGAGGTGAAGGTTTGCTTGAAGTGCGCCTCCGGGAATGCGGACGATGTGCACATGTTCCGGCAGTGTCCCCAGATCCAGGGCTATTGTCACCACGTGGGTAAGATGATCTGAGGTCCTGGGGCAAGAAATCAAGGTAAGCTTGGTTTTGGTTATCTTTGGAGTCTGGCCAGAGGAGAGTACAAGTTGCAAGCTCTTTAAACTTCAAGCTTTGCTCTTATTTGTTTTAATCCTTCTGGTCAGAAGAGAAATTTGCTTAAAATGGGTATCGTCACAACCTCCAGCATTTTTAGAATGGGTTGCCTCAGTTAAAAGAGTCCATAATTTGGATCAGGGTTGTATGTCAAGAAAAATAACCAGATTTTGGGGGGCCTGGAAGGAATGGACTAGAAAACTCGATAACTCAACTTCCTAAAACTAGTCCAATGATTATGAAATAAGTGAGTTTAAGGGATGGAGATTGAATCTGGGGAAGGTGGATATGCTCTTCCTCGTCCCATCCCCAGGTGTCTTGCAGTTAGCTACTCCACGAGCCCTAGAGGTGATAAAATATCGCACAAGGTTGTGTTCTCCCTCTGTTGGATCTAGGAAGGAGCCTTTGACTGCTTAAAGACGATCCACTTATTTATGAATGAGGACAAAAAAAAAAAAATGACAGGAGCTTTTATCATATGCGATTTATGACAGAACCTAAGACATGAAAGAGACAACTTTTCTGAAATAATTCTTGCATTAATGAAACACAATTTACTTACTATTCTCCCATCTTTACTGTCGCTCTCTGGGCATGTAAAACACTAGCAAAATGACTGATACTTGTAAAGTGTGCATGCATTTTTATTTTCCCAATTTAACATAACATCTGAGGTATGTTCTTAGAAGCTGCTGTGCTCACACTTGTGGTCTTTGGTGGTGTGCGGCGAGAGTCTCCAATGGCTGCAGCCCTTAGACTTGAGGAAGTAGAAGAAGCGCAAAGGCTGATGGGACATCAAGGGCCTCTCTCAACTGCGCCGACTCTAACAGCAGCATGAGTCGATGTAAACTAATTGGTAAGAAGACTTGGGTTACGTTAGGCCCATATGCGCATGTTGTGATCCACGTTTTACAGGCTATGTAGGGCCTCACAACATTCTCCCAAACTTTAATGCGCCCAATGCTGTCCCTTACAAAATGAATGGTACATCCCTAAGGAGAAGCGCATCTATGATTTTTTTGTAGTTTTATATAGCCCAAACTCGACCCGAAGGTACTGGAGTGCCTTACATGAGCAGCACATACATTACCCAAGGACATGTTCATGGCCATTCACCACACAGATCAATCTTTGCAAGATTGGTTTAGAGAAAAGTTTGAAAAGAATGATGCTATATTACTGCATTAGGTGTGTAGCGCCATAAGCAGGTGTAGTAGTTGTGTGTTTATTCTATGCGTTGGAATATTGGAGTGCTCTGAGTCTTATGTTCCAATATTCCAATGCATGACCAATGCTCTAGGAACGGTTTGTTAGAAGTGTTGATATTTGAATAGAGTTTGGAACCCAAGAGTTCTCTCCGAGTAGTTATACTGTGATTGCTCGTTTAGGCAGGATGTTCCAAAGAAGGACTGGACAAGACTCCTGTGTGGCGTGATCATCTTTACTACAGCAGGGTCAGAAAGATGAAGTCGAATTGTAATGAGCAGGGAATTTCTGGCATTTAATTTTACATATTTTTGCAACAAAAAATATTTATCATTCTGTGCATTTCTATTAAATTAGGTGAAATTTGTGTTATCTGTTGTCTTTTTAGTTACATTAATTTGGGAAGATTTAGGGTCACAATCATTTTAAGGGAGATTATTAATCAATCATGCAGGTCACCCTAATATTTTGTGGGGGAGCTCATGAGAGGTACGGAGCACTGTTGTGATTGAGGCATGGTGATTTGACACTGCGATGGCTAAGAAAAGAACTGGAGGACGTTGGAGTGTTTTTATTCCAATCCAACCCACATAATTTCACTCCATACCACATACATCCACATCACTAGAAACAAAAACACATGGGTAAAAGATATTGTCATTTACAAAGCCAATAGCTCTAACTCTCACAAATGCAAGACCTATTGCATTGCAAATGCTTGTTTTAAATTGTTCTTTAATAATTTTTAATACTGCAATAAACAATACAGGTAGTTTGACAGTGCACAATGAATTATCCCAATGGTTTCAGTCTACCTGAAGGTATCCCATACAATGTACCCCTTGTAACTTTTGCAATTGGTGAATTAGTTGTAGTTATGGGGAGGAGAATTGGTGTAATACATCTTCGGTATAATCAATAACAAGAGCAACAATAATAGTGGGGTGGGGAAAAGTACCACATAAGTAAGAACCTAAATTGCAAACTAAGACTGTCACCTGGTGTACCTCCCATATATGTTCAGTATTTATTACAGATCTCTGCAACTAGCCCCCAATGCAGCAGTCTTAGGCCCAGCAAAACCCCGGGCTGATCAAACCAGGTGAGTCAGGAAATTCCAAAACGGGAACCGCAGACTGACTGCGATTAAATCCAGGCAATGTCAGCAATTTCAACCAAAGCCAGGCTGAGCGGACCAGAGTGAAGTTTGGAGCACAAAAGGATCCAACCCAGGGATGGTCAAACAAAGATCCATTCACCCGTGCCAACATCAGCAAACCGTATAAAGTCACAAACGTAAAAAACGAAGGGAGTCACAGCAGACAAACAATAATGCAGTCCGAGAGGACAAGGGCAGACCTGGACCAGGACAAGAAGAAGGCACCAAAGAGATCAAGAACACCCAACCCAAACCCAGTAATATGCTTGGAGGCAGAAGAATCAAAAAAATTGGAATGAGCTTTATTATAGCAGAACCCCAAAGAGGATAGAAACCTAACGGCACCAAAAAGAGAAGCCCATAAACTCACAGACTTCTTAATTCAGAAACACACAGAGAAAGCAAATACTATGGCAAATAAAACGCTCCCACACTTAACTGGGAATCACATCAGGGACAGTAAGCCACTCCTTAGACATGGAAAATACAGATGAATTCCCTATCCCAGGCACAAGCACATCAAATGCAATTACCCTCACAGCACAAGCTGAAGTGCACAAAGCCAGCACATTTTCAACTATGACCCTCTCCATCCTTAGCAATTGGAATTTTCTCAGTCCAAGCTCTGACTCCGCTAACAACAAAGACCAGCTTAAGTCCCCAGAAATACGGGATCGGCCACTGATTGAATACAGAAACAATATTAACCATGCAGGGCGATGATGCAAATCAAACCAACCTGTACCTCTATCATCTTTGTTACAAGGGGCAACCCCACAGAAGGACACAACCACAGTTAGTTTGAGGCCTTTCCTTGTCTACAGTAGTAGCTCACCAGTCAAGGATA
Organism: Calotriton arnoldi; assembly: GCA_963921515.1. Classification (NCBI taxonomy): domain Eukaryota; kingdom Metazoa; phylum Chordata; class Amphibia; order Caudata; family Salamandridae; genus Calotriton; species Calotriton arnoldi. The sequence goes on along the minus strand of CAWUFW010002794.1, from coordinate 487,238 downwards.
AATTCTCCTAGGAGCTGAAGACGTCCTTAAGTCCAATCAAGAGGCCTCACCCCGAGGCAGTTCCAATTCCTGTCCCTAAACTACCGGTTGAGGTTCATTCATTAAAAATGTTTACATTGTGTGTACCGTACTCCTCAACAATTATATCGCATTGGATTGGTGGCCGATTCATCCTGTTTACTTTGCAAAGCACCATAAGCTTCATTCTTGCACCTGGCATGGTTGTGTGCAAGGGTGGCGTCTTTTTGGCAAGAGGTATTTGCACACATGCATATGATCACTGGATTTCAGATTGCGCGAACTGTATTAGTTGGTTTATTGGGTTATGTTAAGGACTCCCCTAAGTCACATCGCTGCCTTAGTGCCATTATGTTGTTGTTGGCAAAGATAAGAGTGGCATGCACTGGGGCAGGGAACTCGCCCCCACACTTACAACTTGGTTACACGACATTACATTTTGCCAAGAACAACTGGCTGTACACTGGGAACTGATGCCCCCTCGTTCCGGACTTAAGGAAATCTGGGAGCCATTCAACTCCTGGCTCCGGCATGGAGATTCGGGTATGCCTGACCAGTTTGAGCCCTTTCCTTGTCTACAGTAGTAGCTCACCAGTCAAGGATAAATTCTCCTATGAGCCGAAGACTTCCTTAAGTCCAATCAAAAGGCCTCAGCCCGAGGCGGTTCCAATTCCTGTCCCTAAACTACCGGTTGAGGTTCATTCATGAACAATGTTTACATTGCGTGCACCATACTCCTCAACAAATACATCACATTGGATTGGTGGCCGATTCATCCTGTTTGCTTTGCAAAGCACCACAAGCTTCATTCTTGCCCCTGGCATGGTTGTGTCCAAGGGTGGCGTCTTTTTGGGAAGAGGTATTTGCACACGTACATATGATCACTGGATTTCAGATCCCGCGGACTGTATTAGTTGGTTTATTGGGTTATATTAAGGACTCCCTTAAGTCACATTGCTGCCTTATTGCCATGATGTTTTTGGCAAAGAAAAGAGTGGCCATGCGCTGGGGTAGGGAACTCACCCCCATACTTACAACTAGGTTACACAACATTACATTTTGCCGAGAACAACTGACCATGTACTGGGAACTGATGCTCCCTCCTTCCAGACCAAGGGACATCTGGGAGCCATTCAACTCCTGGCTCCGGCATATAGATTGGGTACACCCGACCAGAGTCAAACATCACCACAGACTACATAGGTGTGGATTCAACTTACTCACTGGGGTGACACACTGGATATAATTTCTATTACCAATCTTCCCCTTTCCATTTCAAAGACTATATTTTCTGAAAATAGATCCCTCTTGTGTTTTTCTTTTTATGACTGAGACTTAATTTCGGTAAAGTCTGTGATATGATATGTACTATGTATACTACTTTTATGAATACATCCTGGAGTGCCTTTTGCGACAATGTCTTATACATTGTTCCTTATGCTGATCCCTTATCCCACTTTCCTCCCTCACAACTCCTCTGATATGTCGATTATGTTGCTTGTTCATTGTACAAGATCTATTGCAAAATACTAATAAAAATCAATATTAAAAAAACTATCCTGAATGACATGTTGCAGGTAGTAAGAACACAATCAATTAGTCAGAAGAACTTTATTTTGATCACTCTAGATCAAAAAAGTATTTCACAAGACAAGCCACATACAATCATATATAAGTAACAGCATATACTCTTTAGACATATAAAACAAAATACATAAAGCAAGAAGATCATAAAATATTCATCTGTTAACCCATTTGAGTAACAGCATATAAAGAGAACTCCTCTATAAAACCTTAAAATTGCATCTTTTAGATACATTTTTAAAAAAAAAACATGCAAAAGATAAGGTTCTTCTCCAAGAGCGCAAACCCAATATTAGCAGCATGACATCAAGATAGCAGCCAAAAGGAAGCGATATCAATAAAAAAATAAGAATAAAAAGCTATTTTATACACATTTCGCGCATCTAATCTGCATTGCCATCAGGAACTTAGCCAGGCAGAATACCGCAATCTGGCTTGAGTCCGTCTGCAGTATTCTAAACGCCTCCTGGTGCTACCTGATGCCCAGGTTTCTACAAAGGGGGGCAATCCATTTAGTGTCAGACTGTTTATAAAATGGTCAAAAGAACAGTACATGGATGAGCGATTCAGGCTCCCCTTGACAACACGTACAAGACTCGTCAACAATGTCCATTTCTTTATGCCACTTCCTGGTAAAAGGTCTTACAGGCAGCAATCTGTACCTAAATTGTAAGTATAGTTTCCTTGCCAGAGGGGGAACGATTTCATCGATAGTATTCTCAAGCAGTGGCATAGATTTAAAATCAATAAAAACAGCCGATAAAGATCCCTTACACTGCAAAATATTGTCCACTGCCACACTTTCACAAAAAGTAGCTTTAATACTAGACTTTGGGATTGAGCACATGGTCTCTGGGGAGACCCAGTATGTATTAAGGCTCAACCTCTGGAGAAGAGCCTTAACAGTACAGAGCCACAAACTCTTCCCTGCACATTTCGGAGTCATGAGGTCTCTAAGGCCCACCCTGTATGGTTCTAATACTGTTGTGGAACAAAGCCAGTGCCAAAAATTAGGAGTCTGCACTCAATCGTATGAATAATTTTCTTCTGTGCTAAGTCACGATAGAGGGGAGTCAATGGGGTACTCGCTGGGAGGTTTAATAAGGATCTCAAGAGTTTATGCTCCACTACAGTCAAGCTATGGGCTTTTATACTACCCCATAGCTCCATGCCATATAAGACTGACCCTACAGCCTTAACATTGTAAATCTCTAATGCAGGGGCCACCTTTCTAGATATAGATTTCTATGAATTTTTGCTATTTTTGCAGTGGTTGTACCAAGCACAACTGTGCCCTTTCCATTTGCGGAGACCAGCATAAATTTCTTGTGAGTTTTATATCTAGATAAAGAAACTCGGCCACTGCTTCTAAAGGGGTGTCACCCACCAGCATCCTTCTCTTACAGTGGGTCATCGTCTGTGTGGAAAAAACCATGCATTTGGTCTTGGAGCTATTAAGCTCCAGACCCCGCTCAAGATAGAACTGGAACTCATTCAAAAGCTGCTGAAGTCCCTGTGCGATTTAGAAATTAGCAGAGTATCATCTGCAAAAAGGAGTGCAGTGGCCCTCTGCCCTCCTATTTTGGTGAATCACATCCATCCTTATTCAGAAACTCAATTACACCATTAAAATATAGAGGAGACAGCGTTGATGTCAAAACGCACCCTTGTCTTACCCCTCGATCAATGTGAATGGGCACCGTCAATGCCCCTTCCTCCCCATCTCACCTGAGCAAGAGTATCTGCATGCAACCTCACTAAAATATCCAAAAGAGTGGCGGGAACATCCATTTCCTCGAGTACTCTCCATAGCTTCTCTCGGGGGACCATATCAAAGGCCAATCAAAGGCAACATATAGTTTACCCTTGTCAATAATCACCTCCTTCCAATAGGTACAGACAAACGAAAAGATCTGATCTGCAGTACTCACATTGGATCTGAAAACTGTCTGCTAATCCAAAAGAACACTCTCTTCACTAATCCAATCTTGTGGATGCTCCAAAACCTACTTACAATTTTTTTTTTGAAGAGAGTCAATCAGGCTAATGAGCCTGTAAGTGGCCAGTTTTGCCCGGTCACCTTTCTTGAATATATTAACAATTTCGGCTAACTTCCAAGAGTGGGGAATGTTCATACCAGTTAGAATACTACTGGAGAGCAGGTTTATATATGACCCCCAAGTTTCTGGATTTTCTCTATACAGATCATTTGGTACTGTATCTGGGCCTAGGGCACGACCTGGAATACAAAAGTGGATTGTGTTTATTGTTACTTTTAGAGAAAATTTCAAGCTACAAGAAATGGGTCGGGCTCCGCTACCTAGTGGCACACTGTTAACCTTAGCAGTCCTACACTTAACGGAGTAAAGCTGACTAAAATGCCCTACCCACTCATTCGGTTGGATACAAAAATCCAGCGTGGGTTTGCGAACATTTATGCAAACCACAGCTGTTCTCCATAATGCCTTGGGATTCTTGCTGGCCAGAGCTTCATGCAAATTCATCCATAGTGAACTCTCCCACTCCCTTTTTGCATTTGTTAATACTTTCCGATAGTGAGACCGGCATTTAATGATCTCTATTTGAGACTTAGATTTAATGGTCACAAGGAGCTCACTTTTGGCCACTCTACAATTGCCATTATACCAGGCATCGGGCTTTGGGGAGGGCTTCCCTTTCCTTCTGTCTTTGCCCAGCACTTCCCTTATCTTATTAAATAGCTTGTCATGGCTACATGCGCTCCTCATCTCTAAAATCAGTAGATAGTTTGGACAGATAATCGAAGTCCTCAATGACTCTTCCCTTTACAATATCCAGGGCTTCAGGATTCCTTACTACCCAAACCCACCTAATAGATCTTAAGTAATTATTTGGCAAGAGATCACCTTTAGCTCTATAGGCCAGATGTACGACCATTCCAAATTTAGACTCGTAATTTGCGCTCAATTGCGAGTCGCAATTTGGAATGTACAACAGTGTCAGAGACACTGATTGCGATTCCCAATGGGGTCGCAAAATGCGAGGCTCACGAATATTAATGAGCCACTCGCAATTTGCGACCCCATTGGGAATGGCTGACCCTCCCAGGGATGGTGGCCTGCTGGGCTCAGCAGACCTCCATGTCTGGGACTGCTTGTCAATAAAGCAGTTTTTTTTTTAAAATGCAGTCCGTTTTCCTTAAAGGAAAACGGGATGCATTTAAAAAAAAAAATGAATGAAACGTTTTCGTTTAATTTTTTAAGGGCAGGCAGTGGTCCCTTGGACCACTGCCTGCCCTTAAAAAATATTTCTGAGCCAGTCACAAAGGAGAAGGGGTCCCCTGGGGACTCCTTCCCATTTGCGACTGCATTACCACCCTCTTGAAGTGGGTGATAATTTGCGAGGGTTTTGCGACCGCAATTCCGGTCGCAAAACATTGGTACATGGCTTGTGACTCGCTATTAGGAAGTGAACGCCCCTTCCTAATAGCAAGTCGCAAAACACTATTTTGCGAGTCGCAAATTATTTGCGACTCCCAAAATAGTGTTTGTACATGGCCCTATCAGAATTAGCATACTCGTTTGCACATGCTAATTCTCGTCGTACATCTGGCCATATTTCCCTTGCTTGCATAAGCTGGGACTAGTTTGGCACGTATTGTCAAACTAAGGGCATTATGATCATTGTCTACTCGGTCTATCACTTCCATGTCCAAGATGGAAGGCCAGAGCTTAAAATCAGCCAAAAAATAGTCAGTTCTACTACTATGGCCTAGCCTGTTGAATGTCAACTTGCCCTGTTGGTCCGAGGGACATCTACCATTAGTGGCTCTAAGATAAAAATTTAATGTTAGTGCCATCAACTGACAAGCTTTAGGTGTCCATTCACTGTTGGAAGGTCAATGTGCGGTATATCCCACTGGTTGTCTAAATCATGGGTTAAATCAAGAGGTGTAGCAGCCATTGGTTAAAAGGTAGAATTGAGATCGCCTGCCACCAGAATTAGATCCTTCCCCACATTTTCCAAAAGCACTTGCTCTTATAGGTTAATAACTTTTGTCTCCTCATTAAGGGCAACCACTCTGTTGCAAACGTTATATATTTTTACGGATAGGCCAGAAGGGAACACCAGTCTAAGTGCTAAGATATCTGGGGAGTCACTGGGCACAATAGTAATTCTATATTGAACTGCTGTTTTAACACAAATGCCCAACCCCCCTGAGGTTCTACCCTTTAGAGACGTGATCACATTCACACAGAAGGTTGTGTACCCACTCCTATAAAAAGGTGATAAACACCATGTTTCCTGAAATAAGCATATATTGAACATATCAATAAATTGACCCCACTCAGCCTCAGGCAGTAGTTTAGATATTCCCACAACGTTCCATGAAGTACTTTTTATCAATGCTTCAGGCAGTAAGCTAGCTTTGTCAGGGACTTGGAGGGGTCAATCAATCAGACCAGAGAGGATTTAGGTCTTAGAGTATGATTCAAGAAAAACAGAACCTACCACTGACACGCAATCATGGACATGCCACCCTTAACCGCACCCAACAAACCTCGTACAAGTCTTGCAGTCAATAACAATAGAGAAGACAACTTGGTACTGATGGGAACGGCAGTAACTTGCAGGGATAGCCTAGCATATGAAAAAACGGATGTTGAAGTTTTAGAAATTGCGCCTGAGGAAACCAAAAGGAAAGGACCGACCCTGACCAAAAGGGAAAGGAAAATGCAAAGGAAAATCCGCAAGAAATGCAAATGGGTCCAGCAAAAAAAGTGTTTTGCAGTTATTTGCCCAAAGCAGAGTAAAAGCAGAGATAGACCTTGAGGAATCAGAGCATCAAGAAATATCCACACCTGAAAAAGCCCCTGATAATAGCCAAGGGTCAGTGATGGTACTAAGCTCTACCTGCACTCAGCACAGTTTGCTAAAAAGACCAACAATACCTTCCACGAGCTACAACACAGCACAAAGGCTGGCGGGCAGTTGGTCAGTAACAATAGCACATGAGAAAAATTAAAATACCAAAACCAAAGCTATATACATGGATAAGACATCAGAGAATGCATCCCTCAGAGCCAACAACAACAGCGAGCAGAAAACTTTGCACACTCGTGAAGCAGGGAACAGTAACGGGGGAAGACGAGAAGGAATAGCCTGATATGACAAAATACGCATAACACTGAGGTCTCACTACAGGTCCAAGCACAGGGGCAATATACACAGTCTAACGCGCTCCACCAGGAACAAAGACAGGTACCCTCTGAGCCACAGGGGTTCAAGATACAAGAGATGACTCAGGATCAACGAACCACCAAACTCCTCGTAATACACTCCTATATATCAAAAGGCACGGTCAACACATTAAAGAGAGGGGTGATCATGAAGCTAACAAAGAAAATAAGGGAGCTCACGCACATCAATTCCTCTCATCTACTAGCAATAGAATTCAACCCACATCCTTACATAAGAAATATAGGGCCAGATGTACGACCCTTTTTTGCGGCCGCAAACGGGAGATCCACCCGTTTGCGGACGCAAAAAAGGGTAATAGCATGTACAAATGCTATTTTGCGAGTCACTGACTCGCAAAATAGCATTTGCGACTCTCGCTATTAGGAAGGGGCGTCCCTTCCTAATAGCGAATCAACATGGTGTGTACTAATGTTTTGCGGCCGCATTTGCGGCTGCAAAACACTCGCAGTTTACCACCTACTTCAAGTAGGTGGTAAACCACTCGCAACGGGGAAGAGGTCCCCAGGGGACCCCTTCCCCTTTGTGAGTATGTGGGAAAATATTTTTTAAGAGCAGGCAGTGGTCCCAGAGATCACTGCCTGCCCTTAAAAAAATGAAGCTGAAAAGTTTCATTTTCTTATTTAAATGCATCCCGTTTTCCTTTAAGGAAAACGGGCTGCATTTGTTTTTTTTAAAGCAGTCACAGACCCCATTAGGAATCGCAAACAGTGTCTGAGATACTGTTGTGCATTCCAATTAGCGAGCCGCAAATTGCGAGTCGCAAATGCGACGCAATTTGCGACTCGCTAATTGGTGGGTCGTACATCTGGCCGATAGAGGCAACGGTAACAACATGGGCTACAACTGAAATTGCGCTCCAAATCCTGGCACAGCAGAAAACCTTTCAACAATGGGATATAGAGCTACAAAAGATCGACCCCCCACATTATCCGGGACTACTGCTCCCCACGACCATAAGCAATGCAAACAACAATTTACCCACCGCAGCAGTAAGACACTCAGTCCTAAGGGGTGGCGATGGGAGCAGAACATTTCCTGACAAACTTCCAAAAACTAACACTTGTGAAATTCCCAGCATCCAGTCACACTGGCCAGGGCCAGCAGCGCCAGCAGTATGCCTTAGTGGAATCAAACCATGAATGGCCATGGACCCACAACGGCCAAGATACCAACTGGTCCTGATGGCAACATCTCAGTGTTAGAGCATGACCGTACTAACATTAGCTCCTGGTACACTCATGGCTTCGAGAAATTGCGTCATTGCTCCAAATATTTGACATAATTTTAAGACCGGAAACCTGGAGCTTAAAGCCAACACCAATAGTAGGCTATGTGGAACTTTACACTCCAGCAGAAAAGATCTCAATTTATGAGCCTCCTGGGGGGGGGGGGATGGGAGCTCTCCACATACTCCTCTACAAAATACAGCTGGGTGCCAGAAAAGATCGACTCAGGAGTAAACTGGATACAAGTAACCGAGCTAGAGAGTTAAAACAGCAGATCTTCCTCAAAGCCGCTCATCATCATAAATGTTTACATTCATCCATGTAAAGAGAAAAAGGAGGAAAGGATGGCAATCCTGATTGAGTTAATAAAGACACTACAGACCATACACTGGCAAGCTCTCTTCATCATTTCAGAGGATTTTAATACAAACTTTAACCAGAGTCTTAAAAAAACGGGGGAATCAATTTAGCGCCGTCAACCTACGAAAGCAGATGGAAAAACTAGGTTTAAAGATTTAGAATGGCAACTCAAAGGAGGACATCCTGGCATTAACTGCCTTCCTTTGTGGCAGGATAAGATCAACAATAGATTACACGCTAATAAGCAAAGAAGCTTTCCCACTGGTGAGCCAATTTCAAATCATTCCCTGCTGAGAGAGCGATCACCTCCCACAAACCCTCAGGATTGGAAGTAAGTTTCATCAGCTGAACCCAGCAAATGGATTAGTCTCCACACCAGTCAGCTATAACTTGAAAGGATTAAAATGGTGCAGCCCAGGGTTTGAGATGATCATGGCAGAGGTTTATCACTGTGCAGGAAAACTAGAAGAAGCAAAAACAGGAAAACCAGGAGAAGTAAAAACTGCAACAAGGCAACATGAAAAGGTTTGGGCAACTATAATCATGACCCTACTGTCAAAATGTACGGTCAGAACAGTACCATACGTGAATACAGAAGGTAGGAACACAAAAGGGGGAATAGGAAGGCAAAGCTGGCACACCAGCGGGTTCCGCAAGCTAAAATCACAAATCACAGAGAAGTGAGAAGACTAACAGCAGGCACAAAGAAAGGAAAGAGGGTTAAAAAAAACACACTGCGGAATCTGGGAATACCATACCATAAGGAATGCTGGATAGCAAAACGAAGGCATCAAGAAGAAATCTGGAGCATGCTCTTATGGACCAGCAAACTACCAAACAGCAAATAATTATGACAAGTGATAAATGGCCTGGTAATGGGAAAGGCCTGACATCAAAGCGCAGGGATTGAGAATGAAATCTAGAAACCCACATTCATGAAACGTGTGCCCTGCCAGCCAACTGCCGGGAGGATGAGGGCAGTCAAAACCAACTATCCCAGATGCTGCTGTGCGTAGAAGACAACAGGGAGACCCATGAAGCAAAGGAAGAACCTGCTACCCACAGCGAACAAGCGGACCTCGCAGAAATCCAGAATAACATGAGCAACCACCTGAATAACGAGGTGCCCATGTCTGATATTAAAGAATTAGACAACCTCTTAAACTGAAGGCAGAAGAGGCTACGGACCTGAAAGGACTCCCTAACGCACTCCTTAAGCAGGATATTGCTTTCTGGGCTCTCTATTTAGCTCCCCTCTTCAATGAACTTTTTCGCACTAACATCATACCAGACTCACAGAAAGAAAAAACATCTTTCATTGCATCTTTAAGAATGAAAGTCAATCCTCGCCGAGCAATTACAAGTTAATTGCGCTTACTGACATCGAAGTAAAGCTATATGCGTCATGTTTACTCCAAGGCCTGCAAACATGGATCAATGAAAAAAACATGATACCAACAATACAAACCGGGTTCTGATCAGGCATTGGGATGCTCACAAATCTAACAGTACTCACCATCTTTAGCCGAAAAATTAAAACAGCACAAAACCTAGCTGTTTGCATATTTTGTCGACCTCAAGTTGGCCTTTGACCAGGTTCCATGTGGCCGCCTTTGGGTGAAATTGGAAACATTGGGTATCCCAAGAAATTTGTTAAGGGCAATCATAGCCTTGTATAAAGAAACTTGGGCTCAGGTTCAAATAGATGATGGCAGCAGAGTTACAAAAGAAATCGACAAATTGAATGGCCTTAAACAGGGTTGTGTGCTAGCCCTAAGTCTGTTTAATGTATACCCAGCTGACCTGGAAAGTTACTGGAAAGAGGAAAGCCATCCCCCAATCTTGGCAGCAAAGAAAATAGGATGCTTACAGTATGTTGACGATATTGTTCTCTTGAGCCAAACACTAATTGGCCTGCAAAGCAGCTTGAACGTACTAAAAACACATATGGACCAGCAAAGCTTAGAGCTGAACTTAAATAAAACCAAAGTGGTCCGCCTGGTCAACATCAAGAACAAGACATTCACTTGGTTCATCGAGGACAAAAACGTCAAGGTTGCAACCACATACAAGTATTTGGGCATCAACATGGAGCATCAGATGTCCTTTAAACACCATCTAGCTGCTATGCAGGCAATAGCACAGTCGCTAATAACAAACTCGGCTGCCCTTCATTCAGTCACCTACTTACAGTATTTGCAGCTTAAGTCATTCCAATAATGGCATAAGACATGGAAAGTCTGCATGGTAGGGAAACAAAAACGCTCAACAAGCTCCAAACAAAAGTCTACAAATCAGTATTCTCCATACCAAAAACATAATCTCTAGCCCCGTTCTGCCTTGAATTTGGCTTAAAAAAATAAAAAAATTACAAAGAATGAATTATTTCATGAAATTATGCTGGAGATTATGCTCCTCCGAGAGAGACTCCTTAAACAACCTGTGTTGGATTGAAATCGAGGAACAAACAAAAACACTCTTGGGGAGAATACCTAGGACAGGCAATAGATGAACTAGGTATCCGAGAAGCATGGACCAGCAGTATGGAAAAAGCAGTCTTTTGTCAAGTACCTAAGTCTTCAACCAGATATCTGTCTCATTTAAATGATAACAATCACTTCACAACGAAACGGCATGCTTGGACAGTAATCAATTCATATAAAATCTTGAGACCCCAGGAGTACCTGAGAGCCTAATTTTGGAGACGCTAAAGATGAAATACACCATCTGTCCAGACTCTCAGAGGGAAGGTCGGCCGCACTCCGCGTACCAACAGGAAGAGTCGGTCGCAACACCATTGTGCGTCCTGTGACTCCAGAGCAGTTTGACTCCTTGGGCCCCCATAATTTGGGTCCCTACTGAAGAGGATCCTGCCTGTTGAAGATGCACTGACTACAGATGGTTTATTTATAAAGGGCGTGGTGAACGAACTCTAATTTATAGATATGTACCACCCCCTTTTTTTGGAGTAGTTAGTAGTTGTTTTAGGTCCTGAAGAAATGCCAGATCATTCCTGACAATCTAGGGCATGAAACATGTCGACCACCACCTACACTTAAATACTTGACAAGACTATTAGCGTCTCCAGTCTGAAGTATTACCTATGTTTAATGATGACATGGAACCCACTAATTAAAGTTAGTTCAGCGGGCTTCCATAGTTATTTTTAATCCACACACTCCTCACACTCTACTCACCATCGAAATACACCAAACACCCCACACACACCCACTTCATCTACGACCTAGACTACGGTCTAAAAAGATCTCTGGCAAAGAGCCCCCCTGCGGGGCCCGTTGGGCATTGCAGCACCGGCCCAACGAGGAGATGCCCTATGATGAAGCATGACACCCCTTGGGGTGTGTGATGGCCCTTGCTCCTTATAGGAGCTACTTCTCTTTCTTCCTCTCTCCCACTTCTAGGAACAGCATACCTCTTGATTCATTGTTCATATGTTGGGGCGAGTATGCTGGACCTTTATTGCCCTAGGTCCCCCTTTGATTTATTACAATAAAAAATAAGTACCTCAAAGCTCAATGAGGCACCACATGTCCCAAGCTAATAACACACAAAAATGCTATTTTGCACAACACGAGGATGGGCCCATAACAAGCTAAATATTAAACTAGCTATACAAGGACATCAATGGACTAGCACGCAAGAAGTCCAATAGCCCAAATTTTTAATATTGGTCATTTTATCTATAAATGTAATCAGTATGCTTTATGTTTTTATTATCATAATTGAATGCGTTATTATTGTACGAACTGTTATCATTATCATCTGTATGCAATGGTTTTGGTTCAACTCTTTTTTTTATTAAGAAAGCAATAGGAGGCATAACATCTACACGGCAAGCCGCCTACAACCCCATGAGGGGCCGGCCGCGTCATTGAGCAATCGTTCAGGAAGCATAAGAGGATCATTATAGAATTTTGCTTCAGCGGGGTGATACACAGCAAGTCGCCTACAACCCAAATAGGGCTGGCCGCGTCCTTATACAATCTTATACGTTAGGCGTCACATGAAAGCTCCTTTAGAGAATGGGGTCAACTGAAAACAAGTCAACTTCAAGTATAAGAGATATACAGAAGAATAAAGGAAGGAAAAAGAGGGGAGGGGGGGTCGAGAGTCCCCGAGGAAAGAAGCAGGGGGAGGAAATGAGCAAGTGAGAGCGGCCTTGAACGGGGGAGAGAGTAGAGGTGTCACAATGAGGACCATCGGGCTGGGTGACCACGTGAGTCATCATCACAGGAAGCAGCAGGGTACCGCCCATAGATTCAGCATATCGCTTACGCCTCCTTAGCAGGCCGGCCATATACCAGTAGCCAACTATTGAAGAGCAACCTTGACCCGCCCCACCAGGCGACATGACAATGAGGATATGCTGCCAGTCACCTCCGGCCCCTAATGAGCCAGCAGTGGAGGACATCAAGCACGTATATAAACCCCACCTGTGGGGAAGGCAAGTGGCGAGTCAAGTGAGGGAGCAACAGACAGGAATAAGGAGAAAGAGAGAAAGAGAAAAAGGTGGTGGGCGAGGAGAGAAGGAAGCAAGTGGGCATATGTAGCGGACCAATGGACATGACTGCAGGCAAGGGAGGTGGCGGGAAAGCGCAATAGGGGCGTATCAGTGTGGTTGCCCGGTGGAATGGTTACTCAAAACCCCGGACCGAAGCAGGTGAGAGGTGCAAGGAATCTATTCTGGGTCAGGGGATAGACTGCGTCATCATATAGGCGCAGGGCTCGGAGTTTCGGAGGTTGTAGATGGGCGTGTTCCAGTCTACATAGGTGAGCAACAAGCGGCTGCCACAGTTTAGTGTAGTGAGAGTCACGAAATTGCAAGCGTGCAGTAAGCAATTCCATGGTGGTAGTTTGCCATAGACGCGTGAACCAAACACTGATCGGGGGAGCTTCCGCCTTTTTCCAATATAGGGCAATGAGCTGTTTGGCTGCGCCTAGCATGTGAAGTGAGATGTGCCAGTCGTTGCGTGTGAGCGCGCGCAGGTTGGCAGGCTTGAGACCCAAGATAGCTGTGGCTGGAGTCGCAGGCAGGGGGAAACCAATCACCACCTTAATATGGCTGAGGATCTCTTTCCAGTAGGAGGTCAGGAGTGAGCAGGACCACCAAATATGAAGGAAGTCGCCCGGGGAGCTCGAACACCGCCAGCAAAGGTGAGAGGACGCAGGGAACATTTTGTGAAGTCTGAGAGGCGTATAGTACCATTGGGTCATGATCTTGTATGCGGTTTCCCGCTGGGAAATACAGCGGTACACTTTCGGGATATCCCGCCACAAGCGATCCCACTGCGCAGGGGCAATGTCCAAAGAGGTGTCCTCCTGCCAACGACGTTGGTAGTTGTGGGGAGGGGAGAGTGGGGGTGCTGTAGGACATGATAAGTGCGGGAGATGAGTCCTTTGGAGTTATCGAAAGCACGCACTAGCCGCTCAAAAGGCGTGAGCGCCCGGGTGGCCGCCTGTGCCACGGAGGGCGTGTGTATCCAATGTCGAAGTTGGAGATATTGTAATCTGGCCCCCTCTGAGAGCTGGAAATCTGCCTTGCACTGAGCAAAAGTTTTGAACTTGTCCCCCGAAAAGAGATCTCTAATTGTCCGGCACCCACCCTCGAGCCAATCTATAAATACCTGAGGGCGCACAGCTGGTGGAAAATGTAGATTCCCAGCAATAGGAGTATGGGGGAGGGAAAGCTAGTGAGGCCCTTGGAAACGGCCACTCTATCCCAAATGTCAAGCACCGTCCTAGTAGGGAGGGCCACATACGCACTGCGCGATCTTGATGCTCGGGGTAGCCAAGGGAGGTCCCATATAGACCGTCCAGTCACTGCCCTATCCATATGGAACCATATCTTTTCACTCTCCCGCGCCATCCACTCCGATATAAAGCAAAGATGAGAGGCCCAGTAATACTCCAACAAGTTGGGGCAGGCCAGACCACCCCTATCTCGAGGCGACATAAGGACTTTATTAGAGAAACGCGGCCGTCGACCCCCCCAGATGAACTTGGTGAGATCGCGTTGGAGACTTCTGATCTGATGGTGTGGGATGGGGGTCGGAAGGGACTGAAAGAGGTACAAGATCTTAGGGAGTACCGACATCTTTATTGCATGCAGGCGGCCCAGCCAAGAGAGAGTGAGAGGTTTCCAGACCCGTAGGTCCTCCAGAACCGCCTTACGACATTCCTGCCAATTGACCTGGGACCAAGAGGTAAGATTCGGCGTTAACCAAAGCCCAAGGTAGCGGATAGAGTGAGAGGCCCACTGATAAGGGACGAGCGACTGCAGTAAGGGGATTTCATCCCGAGGGATCGTGATGTTAAGAGCCCAAGATTTCTCGTGGTTAATTTTAAGACCAGAGGCCGACTCAAAGGACTGGAGGAGAGTCAAAAGGGTCGGGAGCGAGATGTGCGGCTGTGATATCGTGAGAAGGAGATCGTCTGCAAAGAGAGCTACCTTGTGGGATCGGCCTCCAAGAGGAATGCCATGAATCTCAGGGGCTTGGCGGATCAGGATGGCGAGGGGCTCCACCACGAGGGCAAAGAGTAAGGGTGAAAGGGGACACCCCTGCCGAGTGCCTCTGTGAATGGAAAAGGGGGCAGAAAGTTGGCCATTGACCCGCACCTGGGCCATCGGGGAGAGGTATGGGGCCATGATCCGGGCTATCATCACAGGGTCGAGCCCGATTTTCTGCAGCACTGCCCTGAGGAAGGTCCAGTCCACCCGGTCGAACGCCTTCTCCGCATCAAGCGAGAGGAGACACGCAGGGATATTCCAGTGGTGAGCTTTGCCCACCAAGTGCGCGATGCGGCGCACGTTATCTGCGCCTTGGCGGTGGCGTATAAAACCAACCTGATCCGGTTCAATAAGGCCAGGCAGGTGGGGCTCGAGCCGTTTAGCCAGTATTTTGGTGTAGAGCTTAAGGTCCGTATTCAGAAGAGCTATAGGTCGGTAGGACGAGCAAAGGACAGGGTCCTTACCTGACTTGGGGATCAAGGCAATCTCGGCCAGCCCCATGGACTGGGACGGCCCCTCATTGGCGGTGAAAGAGTTAAAAGGCGAAGAAGATGTGCCCTGAGCTGCGGCATAAACATGCGATAAAAGGAGAGAGGAAGGCCATCCGGCCCCGGAGTCTTTCCGAGGGGGAGGTCCTTTAGGGCCCCTTGCGAGTTCCTCTCGCGTAATCGGCTCGTCCATTTGACTAGCATGATATTGGCTGAGCGGGGTCCAAAGGCAAGCATCCAGCAGAGCCTGCATCTGGGGAGGAGAGGACTGTGCTGGAGCATAGAGAGTAGAATAATACGCTTGGAAAGCCTCGCATTTGGACGCTTCCGTGACTGCACTTGTGCCATCGTTGGTGCGAATATGGGCTATGTGGGCTTTAGCTGCGCGCGCCCGCAGGCGCCTAGCTAGGACCGTGCCCACCTTGTCCCCCCCCTCATAGTAGCGCTGCTTTAACGCCAGCAGGGTCCGTTCGGCTTTGTTGGTTCTATGGGCTCGCAGTTGGCCGCGAAGAAGGGCCAGACGCCTTTGTGGGCTAGGGAAGGGCGGTCCTGATCGAGTTTTTCAAGAGCCGTGAGTTCCCTAGTAAGATTGTCCTCAAAGAGACGCGCCTCCAGTGCCCGTGCAATCGCTATGGACGTGACGCGTCCGCGAATAGTAGCCTTAAAGGCGTCCCACACTACAGGAAAGGGAGTCTCCGGAAGATCGTTGAGCGCAAAGTAATCGTCTATGGCCGCTCTGATTTCGGCCACATCTGCCTGATCACAAAGTACTTGGGGGGGAAAGCGCCAGCGTGGTGGGCGAGGAGCGCGTGTAGAACAGTGACGGAGGAGGAGCTCGACATGGGCGTGGTCAGAGATCGAGATGTCAGACATTGAGGCAGACACCGTCTCGCCTATCAGGGCATGTGAGAGAAAAACGTGGTCAATCCGCGAGTACGAGCGATGTACATGCGAGTAGTATGAGTAGCACCGCGCATCCGGAGAATGATATCGCCAAGAGTCCAACAGAGTGAGGTCCGTCAACTGTTTCTTCAAGGTAGAAGACATGGCCCCCGCCCCATGGAAAGACCCACCGCTGCGATCAAGGTCAGCGTCCCACACCAGGTTGAAGTCGCCTCCAATGATAAGAGAAGGGTTCGGCTGCGGCACGTGTTCCCGCAGGAAGGAGCGAAGATAGGGATCTTGCACCTGGTTGGGCGCATATATATTGCAAAGGGTGAGGGATCGGTGCCCCATCCGGACCTCCACCTTAAGAAAGCGGCCATCATGGCTACGGATAACTTTCGAGTCCCCCTGCCTTACACCAGAGCCACAGAGTATAGCTACACCAGCCGTTTTAGATGGGGCGGACGCCCAAAATTGGAGGGGGTAGCGGGGATGGGCCATTCGGGAAACATCAGCTTTCAGCAGATGTGTCTCCTGAAGGAGGATAATGTCAGGTTGTTGCTGCAGCAGGTAGCGCCATATCTGTTGCCGTTTGTTTGGTGAGTTAAGCCCTTTAACATTGAGGGAGAGAAGTTTCAAGGCAGGGCTAGCAGTCATGTCCAGGGGAAGGTGGATGCAAGCAGTAGCACCGGCGACGATGCCTCAGGAGGGGGCGGGACACGGCAGGAGCATGAGAAAGACAGGCCAGAGAACCACGGTCCCCCCCAGAAACATAAGGGGGACCACAAGAGGCCGCCCCGTCTACCACCAAGAAGAAGAGAAGACAGAGGGGAGAAGTAGAAAGGAAGAGGCAGAAAACAGGGACATAGGGATGAGGGAAGTGTAACGGTCAGTATAAAATATAACAGTGGCCAACTGGGCCACAAGGTCCTGTTCCAGTCCAAGGATAATCGCGGCCCTAGGGCGTAGATCATCCCGGAGAAGTCACTCTCCTAGGAGCAGGGGGGGGGGTATCTTCCAAGCTCCAGGCGTGAGGGCAAAGGAGGGAGACCCGGGCCGCCCGCCATCAGAGTGAGAAGCCGGGAGGCCGTCCGGCTTGAGGCGGGAACATGGGTCAGCGCCTTCCGGGCGCAGCAGTGGACAAAGCATCATGAAAGGGCACATTGGAAGGTGTTGCTTCACAGTCACGGCGTGGCGGGCCGAGAGCTAGCTGGAGAGCGAGACTCCTCCATGGAGCGGATGTGCTGGATGATTTCCTGTTTAGCCTGGGAAGCCGACTGCTCCCCTGCATGTGGTGCTCTCTTGTGGCGGCGCACCTGAGACCAAGAGGGTTTGGCAGGCTCCTGAGCGCGAGAAGGATTGCGAGCTGGGCTGGACGATGTGGAGATGGGGATGTGCAAGAGCTGCGCCGCATCCCGGAGGGATCACACCATCCGACGTTTGGAGTCCCACTGGAAGATAAGCGCAAAGGGATGGCCCCATTGATACTGAATGTTCAGGCTCCGCAACTTATTTGTTATCGGCTTGAAGTCTCTACGTCGGCGCAGCGTTGTAGGGGCAAGATCTTGGAACAGCTGTATTGGAGTACCTTTGTAGGCGAGGTCTGGTTTGGAGCGCGCCGCCTTGAGAATCGCTTCTTTCTCCGTAAAAAAGTGGACCCGGGTCAGGATGTCCGGGACAAAGCCCGCTCGAGCAGAGGGACCGGAGACTCAATGTGCTCGGTCGAGGGCCGGCGGGGATGCTTCGTCATCGCCCCAGATGTCATGCAGAAGTTGTGCCACGAAGGTCATAATATCTGTTCCCTCCGCTCCCACCGGGATCCCCCGGAGGCGGAGATTGTTGCGGCGGCTCCGGTTCTCCAAATCCTCCTGCTTCAATTGCAGGTCGATGTGCTGCTCCTCCAAGGTAGCCATGCGCTGCCAGAGCTGCTCCTGGTCCTCTGTCCGAGCATCTACTGTCCGCTCAAGGCCATCCACTCTCTCTCCGAGGTCAGTGACCTCCTTCCTGAGCTCCCGCACACAGGAGTGGACCTCCGATCTTAGAGAGCCTATCTCGGATTTGAGCTCCGCCATAAAGTTTGCCATGAAGGTTTGCGTGACTGGTGCTGAGTCATCCCCAACCGGCGCTGCCATAGCACCGGAGGCGCCAGAGCCTGGCTTGTTCCAAAGAGCGGCGACCGGGTTGTCCTTCTGAGGCACCGCCAACTCCTTCCCCGACTTAGTGCGTGTCATCTCCCTCGGGGATGAGGCACCCGGCAATTTCCACTGAGGCGGCCAAGGCTAGCAGACCCCCAGATGCCGAGGTGCAGTCCGCCTCCAGCGCTTCCCCACCGCACAGTCAAAGGACAGACAGCTACAAGTTAGGGACCCAAGCCGTATCGCAGTGTTCAAGGCGATGGGTCATCCGCGATGTCAGAGTCACTCGGCGTGGGGGGAAAGCGATGGGGGTGGTGCAGCAGTAGCCAATCAATAAGGGCTCCTGAGTGGAGGAGGGACCGTGTGGAGGGTTTGCAGTGGACGTCCCCCCGGTCCAGCGTCCCCCGTGCGGGTCAGGGGTCACCCCCGGGCACTCCAACGACAGACGGGCACACTCTAGGCCAAGGGGGCCTGCTCCCAGAAGCCCGGTGCCAGTCCACGGCAAAAGCGACAGGGAGAAGAGGCCCACTCCTCCAAGCACCCCCAAGTGCTCCGATCAACGATGGGCACCCCCCAGAGGATCCAAGGCAACGCCAGGCCAGTGTCCAGGCCACGCAGGGCTGTGGGCCAATATATATAGGAGGTGAGGGGTAGGGCCCCAGGGGCGGTGCGCAGGACCCAGTTCCCGCAGACACCTCCAGCTAGGTCGCAGCACACAGGGCCCCCCACCCCCACACCTCACCTGCGGAAGGACTCTGTTGCCCTGAGGTCTGGTACAATGTCAGCTGGAGCGGAGAAGGGCGTCGTGTAGCTGCTCACCACGCGTGGATCAGGCGAGAAGGCCGCTCCGCACCAGATCCGCCCCCGCAGGGCCGCATTCAGCCTCGCCAGGGGCCCACAGCGAGCAGGGCGTCTGCCAAGGTGTCCCGGGCTCCCGAGACCACCAGACCTTTCCTCGGCGGTGTGCTCCAATCCCCAGCAGGATGTGAAGGTCGGCGCGGCCCCCAAAGCAACCGCAGCTGCGCCTCAGTTCAGGCGCCTCCCCTCAAGGACCAACACCGGGCCCCGGCCGTATTCACAAGACCGGGGGGGGGGGATTGCCACAGCAACAGGCAGGGCCTCCGTAGGCCGGCAGCCGCCGAGAAACAAAATGGCGGTCACCGCCGCCGAGCGGAGTGCAAGGGGTGCAGTGGCCGCTCCTCCGGCAGTCCCGCAGGTGGACTGCTATGCCCGCTCGGTCACGGGCTCATGCAGCTGCGGGCGCTAAAATGGTGGTCGCAGCCCTGCGGGCCGGAGCGCTCTCCTACCGGTTCTGGTCGTCTCGTTGCCGTCCGTCAGCTCTGGGGCCCCACAGGGGGCAGCCAGACACCCCCGGTGTCCTCGGCAATGGGGCCCAGGGGCCCAGTCAGGTGCGCAGCATCTCCGCCGTCCCGCAGTCTGCACCGGGTGGGCCTCACATATGACCCGCGCAGCGGAGTCCCCAACTGGCGGCCAGACGAGGTATCAGCTGGATGATCCCGCCCCCGGGGGCCGACCGCAAGTCTTCTTGTGCCCCGCTCTTCACTCGCCTCACATCGCCGCCAGACCCCAGGCCAAGGGCGCGGGGCGCCGGCGATATCCACTCCTTCTAGGGCTCAGGAGGCGGCAGGCGCTAAGATGGCGGCTGAGGCTTCATACGCCGGGGCGCACTCCCACCGGCTCCGTTCCCGCCGCTGCCTGCCGGTTCCACGGGTCGCCGGGTCCCGGGATCGTCTCCCAGTCGCCTCCGCTGCCCAGACGCCCCAAATTCCGGCCCCTCCGCTACTGATATAAGCTTAAAAAACGCTTATAATGCCGGCGGCGGCCCGGAGCTCCTACAGTGCGCGTCTCACTCCATCTGCAGCGAGACCACGCCCCTGCAATGGTTTTAATTCACTATGCAAATAAACTTACTACTACCACACAGGAAGTGCTGCAAAAGTGAGCAGGGTCACCCCTGGAAAATTTTGCCTCATTGGCTAAGGTGTGGTCAGGAGCCTCCCCACCCACATGCTGGCACTGGAGATAAATGTGGCACCCCCAGTACACTCTTTAGACCACTTCTGGACCTGTGGAAGACAGAAGAAGGACTGCACTTGCTCTTGAGACCTGTGAGGAGTGACCTAAGAGCTGGACCTGCTCCCACTTGTACCCAGGACAAAGAAGTGGACTGCAAGAGTCAGCTGGTTCACCTATTAAGCTACTGGGACATAAAAAGTACAAGAAACCTACTTTCCTGATAAAGCCCAGCTGACTAGTTTCAACTGGACCTGCCCTGAACGCTGATGAAGGCTTCTTATGGAGTGAGTCCTGACCCCCGAGTGCTGTTCCTGAGCCCTTGGTTGGTGTCAAAGTGTACTCCTCCTGCTTAACCCTAAAACCTGGGGCTTACAAAGAATTTTTGCCTGTAGAACTGACAGTAGACCAAAACAAACCTGCCAAGTCAATCTGACGAAGGTGCGTTGCCTTTGGGCCAAAGTTTCAGGTTGCTAACACGCGGAGCTTGTTTGCAGCAGCAAATCTGTTTCAGCAGGATGTTGGAGGGAAGGTATTCGGCCCTGAGGAGACCTGTTTGGCTACAGCTGGAGGAATCCGAGCTCCAAAAAAGTGACTGAGTCCGAATATAGAAATCTTAAGTGGGCGAAGGAGCAAAAGCATCCAGCCGGTGAGGGCCCTTCCTTGGGTGCATTTTTTAATTTCTCCCACTCAGATCTTTCCTGCCAAAATTCAACTGCTTTACCGGGACTTCATCCAACAGCTATCTTGCCTCGTGGAACCCATCTCAGCCACAGCCTGTTGCCCTGCCCCACTGAGAATTTTTGACTTCCATTTCAGAGTCTTAGTCGGAAGGTAAAAGTTCTGACAAACCTAGTCTATGTATCTAACGCATGCTCCATGGCAGTCAGCATTAGCTCACACCTAGGTACCAGTTAAGTGCAACCAGATGACCGTGGTTGGCGTTTAACGCTTTTTGGTGCTATTTTTATTTAAAACTTTATAAATCCTTATCCCCGGTTCTGTTTATTGAATTTGTGTCATTTTGGTCAATAAAATGTGATCTATTTTTATTAATGTAAGTGGATTTTGTATCTTCAGATTTGTTAACTGTTTTGGCACTTCTAGATGCTTTACCCATTTTTTTAATGTAAGCTTGTCTGCTCTGTGCCATAGCTACCAGGGGTGTTTTGAACAAAACAAGGGAACCCAATATGGTGTACAAGGACCTTGGGTAGCGATAATTTTGAAAACAGTGGTCCTTGATGAAGGCAAGATACCAGAGCAAAATAAATATAGAATGAGATCGGTTCTATATTGTTACTTATCCAGCCGGATAGTAAGATTTAATCAAAAACAATAGTGAGGATCAAGCGACACATAAATAAAGTGGGACACAGTCCTGTATCCAAAACACAGAGGTGAACAAAATAACGAAAAAAACAAACAGTCAGGCAAGACACAGTGCTTGTTCGTAAATGTGAAGGATTAAACAAGCGCGATAGTAAACACAGCCGTTACACATTATATTTAAATACATTTTGTGTGCACGGTGTTAAAAAAGTCGACGACGTTTCGATCCCCTTTAAAAGAATTTTGGGATCATCATCAGGACAAAAGCAGATAAATGCCTGAAGGACATACAACCTATGCAATTATATACAAAGTAAGGAGGAAAAATGAAGAAAGGAAAAAGAAAATAAAGAATTGAGAGTGCAGTAAAACAAAAGGGAAGCCTCCCTTTTCGCAAAGTGCAGACCGCGCAGTGAAGGTGCATATTAAAAGGGAACATTGGGCGTGGGTGGCCATGGCGTAGTGCTAATCGCGATTGCAGGGGTAGTTACGCCCTATCGCAGTGAGGAGTGATTTTGAATGGCAAGGACGGCGGATGGAAACTTACCACAGTGATAGTGGCACAAGGTTCAACTGGGGACAGCAGCGTGAAGGATAGCACAAGGTCCTCTCTATCCGGTGCTAGTCCGGTTGTGGACTAGGCGGGACTATATTGGAGCTGGGGTAGAGGCCTGTGGGTAGGAGGAGGTGAAAATTACAAGGTGGGCAATTAAATTAGAGTGCCACGAGAGCGCGGGAGAAGCGTCTCTTACCTTGAGGGGACTGGCGAGAAGTAAGTCGCAATGGATAGGAGGTGGGGGAGGCTCATTTATCTGGAAAAGGAGAGACAGGGACATTGATTAGGGTGATGATGCGTTGTGGGGACCAGGGAGCGCGGGTGGGGCGTCTCTTACCTATGTTAAAGCAATGGAGAGCGAGTGAGCGTCTGTTGTGGCTCGGTGGGCTGAAAAAGGAAAGGGGGGCCATTATAAATGCGCAAACCGGTGGGAGCGAGTGAAGGGAGACAACAGGCAGGCAGCCGCTTACCTGTAGATCGCAAATGCGAGCAGTGCTATTGAGCGGGGGGTCCGTAGACGGTAGATGGCCGTGGAGAGTAACATCAGGTGGCCTCGGGTTTGAGTGCCTTGGGCGGCTCGGTGGCCTGGATGAAGAGGGGGGCACGGATTAGGAAATGGCTAGTGGCTGCGGGAAGCGGAGGGCAACAACCAGATGCGCGCTTACCTTATTGAGGCAATGCCGCCCGGTGCTAAAAAGCAGGGGGTACGGGGACGGTCAATAACCGTTTGCGTACAGCTCAATGGCTCAATGGAGCAGACGTGAGCCGATTCCATGTCAGGTGATTTAAATAGCGTGAGAGAACGCGCGAGGGGATGGTGGGCTAGAGAGGGGATTGCGGCGGCCATATTGGGTGAGGATAGAGGCAGTCGAGTTCTGTGATGAGTGACTAACCAGCTCCTGCAGTGGCTGAGAGTGCGTGTGAGTTAAATAACCATGGCAAAACGAGCGGCTTTTAAGAAAAGGCATGGCAATAAGCATGGAGAAATGCAAGGAGAAGGACAGTATGAATTACAGTAGTTTCTGGTCATGTAAGGCAAGGTGTATTAGACATATTAAAATTGAGCACTTGAAAGCACGGAGTGAATCACAGGGTTTGAAAAGTAGTGAACAGACATGCTTCATAATAGTGTTGTCCAGTCCTCGTTTCTATTCAGTCCATTTTTTATACTTTCCATGCGCAAAATCCATTTGAGTTCTTCCTTGTTGAGCAGACTCCCGACATCTGCGCCTCTTGGGGGAGGTTTGACCACAAGGATTATTGTCCATTTGATATCATCCTCATTATGGCCCACATTGGAAAAGTGTTCAACGAGAGGGGCATTTGGTGTTTTACATCTGATCCTGCTGCGATGCTGGCAAATCCGGAGTCGCGCTTTCTGGGTAGTCTGCCCAATGTAGATTTTTGGACAAGGGCATAGAATTACATAAATCACGTTACAAGAGTTGCAGTTGGAGAAACATTTTGAGTTAATCTTAACATTGTTAAATGTGAATTCTTTGCCTTCAATAGTGAGATCACATACACTACAATTGCCACATTTAGCATGCCCTATAAGGGGTTCGAGACCCCACAATTCGTTCAGTGTGGATGCAGGCTTGGGGTTAGGAAGAGCTGCTCTAACAAGGTGGTCTTTTATATTCCGACTTTTGCGAAATGCGAAAAGTGGACGTTCATTTCTCATGTTACCAGCGTTGAGTATGGTCCAATGTTTCAAAACACATTTTCGAATGGCATTTGAGACTGGTGAAAAAGTGGTAACACATACCATGCGATTCATGTCGGTTTTGGGTTTTGGGGCTAGGAGGATATCCCTGGGACAGTACCAAGCCTTCTTGAGTGCAGTCCATACCAGTCGTCTGGGGTATCCACGAGCTAGGAGCTTGGTGGAAAGGACAGAAGCTTTGTGGAAGTAGTCTTCCTTGAGGAAGCAGTTGCTCCTGATACGCAGGAATTGCGAGTAAGGGAGGGAGTCACGTAAGGCACGTGGTTGGTTGCTTTCGTATTTAAGCAAGGTGTTCCGTTCGGTGGGCTTTCTGTATAGACTATTGATTAATTCACCATTAGAGTGGTGGATGGTGAGATCAAGGAAGGGGATGGAGGTTTTGCTGTGTGTAAGGGTGAAAGAAAAACCTTGGCAATTATTGTTGAGCCAGTGTAGGAACTAGTTGAGGTCATCTACGTGGGCATGCCAGATAAGGAAGATGTCGTCAATGTATCTTTTCCATAGGGTTATTCCAGATTGGAAAGGGTTGTTGGGGGTGAGAATTTTAGATATTTCAAGGTGATCCATGAACAATATAGCAAGGTTCGGGGAGAAAATTGCGCCCATAGAGGTTCCCTTAACCTGTTGGAAGAACTCATTGTCGAAGGTGAAAAAGTTTCTTGTGAGACAAAGTTCAAGCAATTGTAATATGAAGATGGTAGGCACAGCGTGGGGACGAGGCCTTAAGTTGAGTGTGTGTTCAATGACCAGTAATGCCTGTACCTGTGGTATGTTCGTGTACAAGGATTCGACATCCATTGTACACAAAATGTCTGAGTCAGTATTGAAGGGGTGATGTTCGACCAAATTAATCATGGCCATACTGTCCCTAACGTAGCATTCTGTTTTGGGTACAAAGTCCTTTATAAAGTAGTCAACGTATTGGCCCAATGGTTCCAGGATAGAACCACAACCGCTCACTATGGGGCGTCCTGGTGGTGTTGTAGGATTTTTATGAATTTTAGGGAGAGGATTATGAGTAAAAACAGCTGGTATATTTCGGATCTGCAGACCCACAGGTATTACGTTGGCTTTTAAATACTCAGTGAGCATGCGAATCATAAGTTGTAGCCTTATAAATTTCTTCGTGCATTTCTCTAGTTGTTCAGTAAGTGAAACATTTGCACTACTAGCGATTTCTATGGGATCTGAGAAAAGGGAGGAGCCCTCAAGGATCTTTTTGATATAATCGTCTGTGTATAAGTGGTGCGTGTCTGACATAACACTTTGTAAATAGGAAAGAGGAGATAAAGGAGAGCGAGGAAGGGAGCAGGAAGTACCCACTTGTAAAAGGGGAAATCAAGTTTAAAGCCCTTGCAATCCAGCAATTGCGCTTAACATGTTTTGAACAAAACAAGGGAACCCAATATGGTGTACAAGGACCTTGGGTAGCGATAATTTTGAAAACAGTGGTCCTTGATGAAGGCAAGATACCAGAGCAAAATAAATATAGAATGAGATCGGTTCTATATTGTTACTTATACAGCTGGATAGTAAGATTTAATCAAAAACAATTGTGAGGATCAAGCGACACAGTGCTTGTTCGTAAATGTGTTTACTATCGCGCTTGTTTAATCCTTCACATTTACGAACAAGCACTGTGTCTTGCCTGACTGTTTGTTTTTTTCGTTACTTTGTTCACCTCTGTGTTTTGGATACAGGACTGTGTCACACTTTATTTATGTGTCGCTTGATCCTCACAATTGTTTTTGATTAAATCTTACTATCCGGCTGGATAAGTAACAATATAGAACCGATCTCATTCTATATTTATTTTGCTCTGGTATCTTGCCTTCATCAAGGACCACTGTTTTCAAAATTATCGCTACCCAAGGTCCTTGTACACCATATTGGGTTCCCTT
Source organism: Calotriton arnoldi (assembly GCA_963921515.1). Taxonomy (NCBI): domain Eukaryota; kingdom Metazoa; phylum Chordata; class Amphibia; order Caudata; family Salamandridae; genus Calotriton; species Calotriton arnoldi. The sequence goes on along the minus strand of CAWUFW010002794.1, from coordinate 461,223 downwards.
GTTTTGTTCAAAACATGTTAAGCGCAATCGCTGGATTGCAAGGGCTTTAAACTTGATTTCCCCTTTTACAAGTGGGTACTTCCTGCTCCCTTCCTCGCTCTCCTTTATCTCCTCTTTCCTATTTACAAAGTGTTATGTCAGACCACGCACCACTATACACAGACGATTATATCAAAAAGATCCTTGAGGGCCCCTCCTTTTCTCAGATCCCATAGAAATCGCTAGTAGTGCAAATGTTTCACTTACTGAACAACTAGAGAAATGCAAGAAGAAATTTATATGGCTACAACTTATGATTCGCATGCTCACTGAGTATTTAAAAGCCAACGTAATACCTGTGGGTCTGCAGATCCGAAATATACCAGGAGTTTTTACTGATAATCCCAAATATGTAACCAATTTCAGCTATATAGGTACTACTTGCTCCAGACACTGGATGGTTCTTGGTATTGACACAGCCACTGAAACCCTCAAAACACTTGAGCAGGAAATCAATGACATTGAAAAACAAATAAAGGAAACTAGCTCAGTGCCCGATTGTAAAAAACTGCTAGAGCAAGTTCAGAAAACAGCTGACGAGTTTCACAGACTAGAGCAAAACAAGAAATCACTCAAAGTAAAGAAAGACATTAGATCATATGTATTAGAAAGGACGTACCCTTACTTACAGAAAGATTTCTACGCCAACCGCACATACACGAACCCACAGAACGCTAGACCCTGGGGCAGATTTAACAGACGCAACAACCTGGTTGGTTTTTCTGATACCTCCGCTGACTCTTCTGACAACTCAGATCAAGGTGAGACCCCCAGTACCTCTAATCGGCCCCCCAATCCAACTTTTTTAGGCAGAGGCCAGAACGACCCTCCCAAACGAGGGCGCGTGAAACAACAGCAACAATGGTACAACCCACCATGCGAGCGGCAAACTCGCCAGAAATTTTACCAATGGTAACCAGCTCCAGTGAGGCCCTCCACAACTTACAAACGATTCCCATCTTTAACCTCTCGAAACACACTTTAGCTGATTCAGAATTATCTCTTCTCAGCAAAGGTTTGTCGTTTGTCCCCACCATCCACCCCAATTTTCTGGAACTCCAAACCGAATTGCTCAGATTTTTCCGGCGCATACGCCTACATGCTTACTTTTACTCAACCCTTCCACCCCCCTTACCACGAACACACCACTACACCCGCAATCCACCTTTTCTCCTACTTCGAATATGATCCCAGGCAAAGTTCTGACCTTCGAAAAAACGGTACTCAAAGATTTATCATCACTTGAGAATACCAAACGCTTTATTCCATACAATCTCTCATTAGAAGAGAAAAAGGCCATTGATACTTTGAAGAACAATGACTCTCTCGTCATTAAATCAGCAGATAAGGGCGGCGGGATAGTGCTACGAGAGAGAATTGTACAAATTGGAAATTTCCCACCAACTTTCCAACACAGACCATTATTACAAACTACCCACCAATCCTACCAGGGAACTCCAGCAATTGATTTTACAGATTACCACCGAGGCCAAATCACAAGGCTTTCTCAGCCAGAAGGAATTTCTGTTCCTCAATGTTAAATCGCCACGCACCCCAGTGATATATACTCTCCCTAAAATTCATAAAAATCCTACAACACCACCAGGACGCCCCATAGTGTCCGGTTGTGGTTCTATCCTGGAACCATTGGGCCAAAACGTTGACTACTTTATAAAGGACTTTGTACCCAAAACAGAATGCTACATTAGGGACAGTATGGCCATGATTAATTTGGTTCAACATCACCCCTTCAATACTGACTCAGACATTTTGTGTACAATGGATGTCGAATCCTTGTACACGAACATACCACAGGTACAGGCATTACTGGTCATTGAACACACACTCAACTTAAGGCCTCGTCCCCACGCTGTGCCTACCATCTTCATATCACAATTGCTTGAACTTTGTCTCACAAGAAACTTTTTCACCTTCGACAATGAGTTCTTCCAACAGGTTAAGGGAACCTCTATGGGCGCAGTTTTCGCCCCGAACCTTGCTATATTGTTCATGGATCACCTTAAAATATCTAAAATTCTCACCCCGAACAACCCTTTCCAATCTGGAATAACCCTATGGAAAAGATACATTGACGACATCTTCCTTATCTGGCATGCCCACGTAGACGACCTCAACCAGTTCCTACACTGGCTCAACAATAATTGCCAAGGTCTTTCTTTCACCCTTACACACAGCAAAACCTCCATCCCCTTCCTTGATCTCACCATCCACCACTCTAATGGTGAATTAATCCCTAGTCTATACAGAAAGCCCACCGAACGGAACACCTTGCTTAAATACGAAAGCAACCATCCACGTGCCTTACGTGACTCCCTCCCTTACTCGCAATTCCTGCGTATCAGGCGCAACTGCTTCCTCAAGGAAGACTACTTCCACGAAGCTTCTATCCTTTCCACCAAGCTCCTAGCTCGTGAATACCCCCGACGACTGGTACGGACTGCACTCAAGAGGGCTTGGTACTGTCACAGGGATATCCTCCTATCCCCAAAACCGACATGAATCGCATGGTATGTGTTACCACTTTTTCACCAGTCTCAAATGCCATTCGAAAATGTGTTTTGAAACATTGGGCTATACTCAATGCTGGTAACATGAGAATTGAACGTCCACTTTTCGCATTTCGCAAAAGTCGGAATATAAAAGACCACCTAGTTAGAGTAGCTCTTCCTAACCCCAAACCTGCATCCACACTGAACGAATTGTGGGGTCTCGAACCCCTTATAGGGCATGCTAAATGTGGCAATTGTAGTGTATGTGATCTCACTATTGAAGGCAAAGAATTCACATTTAACAATGTTAAGATTAACTCAAAATGTTTCTCCAACTGCAACTCTTGTAACGTGATTTATGTAATTCTATGCCCTTGTCCAAAAATCTACATTGGGCAGACTACCCAGAAAGCGCGACTCCGGATTTGCCAGCATTGCAGCAGGATTAGATGTAAAACACCAAATGCCCGTCTCGTTGAACACTTTTCCAATGTGGGCCATAATGAAGATGATATCAAATGGACAATAATCAGTGTGGTCAAACCTCCCCCAAGAGGCGCAGATGTCGGGAGTCTGCTCAACAAGGAAGAACTCAAATGGATTTTGCGCATGGAAAGTATAAAAAATGGACTGAATAGAAACGAGGACTGGACAACCCTATTATGAAGCATGTCTGTTCACTACTTTTGAAACCCTGTGATTCACTCCGTGCTTTCAAGTGCTCAATTTTAATATGTCTAATACACCTTGCCTTACATGACCAGAAACTACTGTAATTCATACTGTCCTTCTCCTTGCATTTCTCCATGCCTTTTCTTAAAAGCCGCTCGTTTTGCCATGGTTATTTAACTCACACGCACTCTCAGCCACTGCAGGAGCTGGTTAGTTACTCATCACAGAACTCGACTGCCTCTATCCTCACCCAATATGGCCGCTGCAATGCCCTCTCTAGCCCACCATCCCCTCGCGCGTTCTCTCACGCTATTTAAATCACCTGACATGGAATCGGCTCACGTCTGCTCCATTGAGCCATTGGGCTGTACGCAAACGGTTATTGACCGTCCCCGTACCCCCCGCTTTTTAGCACCGCGGGGCATCGCCGCAATAAGGTAAGCGCGCATCTGGTTGTTGCCCTCCGCTTCCCGCAGCCACTAGCCAATTCCTAATCCGTGCCCCCCTCTTCATCCAGGCCACCGAGCCGCCCAAGGCACTCAAACCCGAGGCCACCTGACGTTACTCTCCATGGCCATCTACCGTCTACGGACCCCCCGCTCAATAGCACTGCTCGCATTTGCGATCTACAGGTAAGCGGCTGCCTGCCTGTTGTCTCCCTTCACTCGCTCCCACCGGTTTGCGCATTTATAATGGCCCCCCTTTCCTTTTTCAGCCCACCGAGCCACAACAGACGCTCACTCGCTCTCCATTGCTTTAACATAGGTAAGAGACGCCCCACCCGCGCTCCCTGGTCCCCACAACGCATCATCACCCTAATCAATGTCCCTGTCTCTCCTTTTCCAGATAAATGAGCCTCCCCCACCTCCTATCCATTGCGACTTACTTCTCGCCAGTCCCCTCAAGGTAAGAGACGCTTCTCCCGCGCTCTCGTGGCACTCTAATTTAATTGCCCACCCCGTAATTTTCACCTCCTCCTACCCACTGGCCTCTACCCCAGCTCCAATATAGTCCCGCCTAGTCCACAACCGGACTAGCACCGGATAGAGAGGACCTTGTGCTATCCTTCACGCTGCTGTCCCCAGTTGAACGTTGTGCCACTATCACTGTGGTAAGTTTCCGTCCGCCGTCCTTGCCATTCGAACTCACCCCTCACTGCGATAGGGCGTAACTACCCCTGCAATCGCGATTATCACTACGCCATGGCCACCCACGCCCAATGTTCCTTTTTAATATGCACCTTCACTGCGCGGTCTGCACTTTGCGAAAAGGGAGGCTTCCCTATTGTTTTACTGCACTCTCAATTCTTTATTTTCTTTTTCCTTTCTTCATTTTTTCCTCCTTACTTTGTATATAATTGCATAGGTTGTATGTCCTTCAGGCATTTATCTGCTTTTGTCCTGATGATGATCCCAATATTCTTTTAAAGGGGATCGAAACGTCGTCGACTTTTTTAACACCGTGCACACAAAATGTATTTAAATGTAATGTGTAACGGCTGTGTTTACTATCGCGCTTGTTTAATCCTTCACATTTACGAACAAGCACTGTGTCTTGCCTGACTGTTTGTTTTTTTCGTTACTTTGTTCACCTCTGTGTTTTGGATACAGGACTGTGTCACACTTTATTTATGTGTCGCTTGATCCTCACAATTGTTTTTGATTAAATCTTACTATCCGGCTGGATAAGTAACAATATAGAACCGATCTCATTCTATATTTTTTTTGCTCTGGTATCTTGCCTTCATCAAGGACCACTGTTTTCAAAATTATAGCTACCAGGGGTTGCGCTCAGGTTTAAATTAGTGAAACCTTTACTGGACCTAACAAGAATAATTACATTATTACTTGTTGTGGACAATCGTCCACCCCAATTAATAATCCATTTTCGCACAGGTTGCATGTAGAGCAATTAGTGAGGCATACAGTGTGGTTACTTCCCTTCTTGCTCTTCCATATGTGAGCTATGACTGAAGGCAAGGTGTTGGTGGGAGGTTCACCCTATCAAGACCCCACGTTTGTCCCAACAAGCAAACAAGGGTGTTGTAAGTAATAAATTGAACCAGCCCCAAACCAAACTCCTGTTGGAATTCCTGGAATTAGTGAATAGTCCCATGTATGAAGAAGTTGCGCAGCATGGAGATGCCAGCCTCTCCCCAAGGACCTTTATCATGAGTGCTACTTAAAGACCGAAAGAGAGGGGAGGGCCACAGGGGGAGGTCTGCTGCTTATGGATGTGCATAGTGTCTTGTATGTGTCTGTGTAACACCGCCAACAATGTCTGGCTATTTCCCCCAGTTCGTGTACTCTCGCTCTGGGAGACTTCAGCCAATGGGATCTGTAATGCACCAAATACACTCTCCCTCTCCGGTCCGGTTCTGTATCCATCTGCAATTGGGCCACTGTGTAGTATAATTTGTAAATCAGATTTGTAGATGGGTACCTTGAGCCTTCCAGCATCAATTGGGTTTTGCAATTTACGATATGCTATTCGTTTTCTACCAGTTCCCCATATCAACTTAGAAAGACTTCACTAACAGGCACATGCATCAACCATTTTTGCGAGCGCAAACGGGGCGATTCGCAAAAATCGGCCGTTTGCGCCCGCAAAAAGGGCATTTGCGATGCATCAAGGTTCAAGGCACTCGCAATTTGAGAATTCGCAATTAATTTTGATTTCTCAAATTGCGTTTGCATTTAAGGAATCGCAATTTGCGATTCCTTAAATGCAATGCAAGAACCACTTTAGAATAGCGATTTCGCTACTAGGGGCGCAAATTACCATCAAGTTGAACTTGATGGTAATTTGTAAAACTCTTGAAAAATGCACTAAAGTGCATTTTTCAAAGTTGTAGGTTACACACACACATGCCCTTGGGGCATGTGTCTGCGCAATATGTGTGCACAGAGCAATTTCAGGGTGCAACAGGGTGTCCTTTGACACCCTTGCACTCTGAAATAGCATGCGAATTTGCGAGTACCTATTGGTACTCGCAAATTGCACATGCAATCTCCCATTCATTCCTTAATTGCGAGTCGCAATTTGCGAGTCGCAATTAAGGAAAGTCTGGGAATCGCTAATTTTATAGCGATTCCTACATGCATAGGCTTCTGCAATTCCTTAATTGCGATTCCTTAATAATCGCAAATAAGGAATCGCAAAAGCCTACATTGATGCATGTACCTGTAAATCTGCAAAAACACATCTTAGGCATTTTGACCGGGAGAGCTGAGAAAAAGTTAAGTAACCTGGAGAGGACTAGCATCTTGGATATCACAATCCTTCTCATAGGGGAAAGCAGTCAAGACACCCAAAATTTCTCTGACCGTTGAATTGCTGCGACCAATCTGCCCAGGTTCCACTCTATTAGATCTGCATCAGAGTGGTAAACTTTCACCCCCAGGTACTGAAAGGACTAAAGTTTCAACTCTATCCCACCCAGAGGAAGCACAGCTCGTTTCTCCCTCAACAATGGCTGGAGAAGGGGGTATGGCCTGGCAACATGGCCGACATGACGTGAGCTCTCGAGCTCTCACCCGACCGGGAGATTTCCTCCCCTGAATCCTGCTTAATCCTGCCCATAATGGGATAATTTCCAGAAACACCTGCATGACACATCCCACCCAGTTATTCCCATGGTCTGTTTGATTCTGGGAAGTGTGATCCCGGGTGATTGCTGGGTGAGGCCTAGCTGGGCCTTTCCTCCTCTGGCGAAACCATGGGCGTGGTGCTGGAGGTGCCTGGCGGAGGCAAAAGTGGATACACCAGAGGTTTCTGTCCCTCCCTGGAGTGCTGCAGCCTGAAGGCCGCTGCGGGTGGAGCCGGAAACCAAGCGGCCCATGACGCAGACTGGAGGTGAGTTGTAGCTGAGCTGTGTGGGGCTCTCCCACTCTAGAGGCAGACATGAGGAGAGGCCTCCTGCCTGTGACTGTGAGCAGGGATAGCAGCGAGATCTGAGAAGGTGAGGAGACGGCTGGCCCCGCACCTCTGGTGTGAAATCGGCTGCCGGCATAGGCAACTGAATGCCGCATTGAACCTGATCCCTGCTGGGGGCCCCCTCAGGGAGACACCGCCTCTGAGTGACTGGATGCCTCTCCGGCCCCAACAGTGTGGGCTGGCTCTCTCGCGGCCCCCGGCGGCTTGTTGAATCCTGCGAATGGCTGAGTGACATTGCTGGGGCCCGCGGGGAGCGGGAGTTGCTTTGGCGATTCTCCCCTGCAGCGGGGAATCCTTTGCCTTGTGGTGCCTGTTCTGGGTGATCCGGTAAGCCCCTAGGGTCACAGCTGGTGCTGTGGAGAGGCAGCGGGCCCCCCTGTCGGTCCCCGGGGATGAGTTGGAGTCCGAGGGGGTGCCCCCTATCGCAGTGAGTACTGGGCTTACAGACTTTGTGCTTGCTCCTGAGCTAATCAATGGAAGGCCATTTGTGACACTGGAACCTGTGGAAATTGAGCCCCCTTCTACGAGGCAGTGTGACTGGCACCTCAGCACCTTCTGTGAGGCTTACGGCCTGCTGCCGGATTGGTTAGGGATTGGTGTATAGACTGCAACATCTTGGTGCTTGAGGTGCTTGTGTTCCCTTTATCTGCCAGCTCCCTGTGGATGGCTACCGGCTGGGACCCGCTGGAGAATCCCCCCCAGTTCTCTATGGATTGTTGTTTACTTAGCCCCTGCACTCTGACGGGGGGTCACTGGGCTCAGAAGTAATCGGATAATTGGTGGGCCTTACATGGGACGGAGTGTGCGGATCGGACCTCATGGACAGCCCCTGGTCCGCTGTGTTCACTGCTCTGACTAGTGCCAAATGCAAATACCACCACAACTAACATTATGGGTAAGGATAAGATTGCGCGCTCCCAGGCGACGAATGCTATTACACAATACACCATCCCACGACAGCCAACACATAGATTGATAAGGCAGTGGGGTGCTGTGTACACGGAGGAATTGGGAGATTGCCTCAGAGCCCTCGAGAGCGGATCTCCTGGCGGCTATTCACGGATCTCGAACGGCTTTAGAACTCCAGATTGAAGCCATCTCCATAGTTGTTAACCTAATGAGAGCTGAACTGCGTAAGGTCTCCGACAAAGTAATTACTACTGCCGTAACTAATATCAAGACTCTGCAGAGAGAGGTCAAGACACTGAAGCATCAGGTGGCCACCATGACCAGCACCGTCTGGATCTGGTAAGGAGGACAGAAGATGCAGAGGGCCGATTGTGTCGCAGAAACATTCAGGTTTTGGGGTGTCCCGAGAAAGTGGAAGGCTTGTCTACCAAGCGCTTCCTGGAAGACAAGCCTGGCCCTGAAACCGTGGGGCCTTTCAGACGTCTTTGTCAAAGATCGTGCACATAGGACCCTGGGCCCGCCGTCACAACCCGGTGCCCCTGCTAGGGCCATCAAAGCTAAGATCCTCAACTACTGGGATAGAGACTGCATTTTGAGGGCCACTCATGAACAGGATGTCCCTCGATTTGAAAACTGTACCATAGCGATATTCCTGGACTCTTCGAAGCTGGTCCAGGAGTAGCGCAAGTCCTTCATAGCCGCTAAACAAAAATTGAGAATACTAGGCTTGACATACATGTTGTTTAACCCTGCTAAACTAAAAATGCTACATGAAGGTAAAGCACACTTTTTTGACAGACCCAAGGAGGTTTGGAAATGGCTTGAGATCAGGGATACCACTGCTGCTTCTTATGAAGGCCATAATCAACGCCGGAACTGGGGTGAGGGGGGTGATCCCTTACTGCCCTGGAGAGGTCTCGTAAGACCATAAAAAATCCTGACTTGTCTCCCCCGCGTTCTGGCAGAATATGTATAGGGGAAGATGGAACTATGCACTTGGCTCACCAGGTGTCCCCTTGTGGGAGTGAACTGGCATCTGGGAGACTGTCACCGGTGGATGTTGCTTCGGGGGTCTGAGCCCGACGTTTGAGATGGTCCCGGACACAGTCATTGGAGAGGGTGGGAATGAAACGGGTTAACAGGACCAATGTGAGGATTGTTATGGGGCATGTTACTCTTTGCACTGTTAGAGTACTACTTCAATGGGCCCTAGAATTTTTTATGCATACTTTTGAGGTGTCTAAGTTCTGCACTGTGCATTACCCATTCAGCTACTGTAGTTGCTAATTGCATTTGAAATTGAAGGTATCACAGAGTCCACATGATCTAAGGTGAAATGTATTGGTTAGAAATATGATAAAGATCAGGGGAAAACCTGGTTGGAGAGGGTTGGTTCTGTTTTGCCCTAGTCGGTTGGTCCCTGTTGAAAGAGTTGGGGTTCGTCCTGGCACAGCGGTGGGTGGGCTCCTGTAGTCAAATGGTAATGCTGCAGTTGCCCAAGGGTGGCTGGGATGTGGGTAGTTTGTTTTTCATGTTCCCCTTGAGGGGGGTTTTCAAGCTCACACTAGAAAGTTATAGCTATCTTACCATGTGGGCATTGCAGCAATGGGGAGCACAACCTAAGTGATACTATGAATGTCAATACTAACTATAAACTTCTCTCCTGGTATATTCGGGGTCTTGGTACTAGTAACAAATGTTATTGAGTGCTGTCACTACTCAAATGACATGGGATAATATAGCATGTCTCCAGGAGACCCACTTAACTGAATCTGAAGCTAGGAATCTAGCTAAATAATGGAGAGGGCAAACATATTACGCTACTTACTCTTCATTTTCCAGGGGGGTTCTGGTTTGAATAGTGCCTGGGGTACCATTAGATCTGACATACATGGAGGCTGATGTTGAAGGCAGATATATATATATCGATTCAGGGAACTTTGGATGGTCCTGACATAGTACTTTTGAACTCGTCTGCTCCCAATACAGATGACAACTCCTTTTTCCCTGCACTGATGGGTGTAATGGCACCTATCTCGGGGACTGAAACATTGTGGGTGGGAGACTTTAACTGTGTGGTGAATGGGGAGCTGGATCGTCACCCCCCCCCAACAGGGTACTAAACCTAGGATGACAACATGCTTAGTTGAGGTTATGTCCCAATTGGGGTTCAATGATATCTGGAGAGACACCCACCTGCAAAGCAGGTTAGATAGAATATTGATCCACAACAGACAGCTACTAGAATACAGAGGGTATCACATCTGACACGTTATTTATCTGATCATGCACCAGTTATCTGCTAATTCTGGTGAAGGGAAACCTCTCGCTCCCCTACTCCTGGAGAATTCCTTCTGAAATACTGCAGGACCAGGTGGGCAAGCAAAGAATAGAAGCATCCATGACAGGCTATTTTAACCTCAATTGGCTGACTACCCAGAGTTTAGCGACGGAACGGGAGGCGATGAAGACAGTGCTGAGGGGAAGGTGTTTGGGTCTCTCATGTGGAGTATGTCGTACCCGTCAAGCAGAACTTCTTCGTAAAGAAGCAGGCTTGGCAGTCTTGCAGAGGAGGACAGAGGTGAGAAAGAGGCAACAGGTAACCGATACTGACCTGTGAGACAATTGATGGGGTCTAAAAGATACGTTAGAGCGGTACACATTGAAATCGTATCGACAACTGCTTCACAGGGAGGGTGAAAGTGCTGGTAATTGCTAAGCACGGGCGTAAAACTCTGCTCCGTTCGCGGAGTTTGTGGAATTTGGTGAGAATACGGAATTACCATTAAGCTCCGCACTCCACAACGGAGCGGAGGTTTTTTTTGGCCTACGCGCTCGAAATGTCATTTTGCCCGCGCAGGAGTGATTTTTAGATCAGTTCGGGGGTGCTATGAGATTTGTTAGCCGGCCGCATGCTCCCGTGAGATTTTGCGGTCACCAACACGACATTCGGGCACACACGTGACTTCCGGCAGACGTTTTCTGCTGTACGTGATCCAGAACGCACAGGATCTACCATGGTTGCAATATGGGGAAGATTCTCTCCTCGAGCAGCATCAAAATCTTCCCGAACTGATGATTTGGAGTTAAAAACCTCCTCGAATTAGCATTTGGCAGTGTGTTTTTGTGTGAGTAGTATTTCTTTGTTTTTTTACTGCTTTTTTCAACTGGAAGGACGTGCCCCAGAGTCTCCAAATTCCTGTTCCTGTCCAGCAGGCTCTTCCCTGTGCTTTGTCCATCTCTGGTCACTTTTCATTTGGATTTGGAGCTGGAAGGATCACTCTTTGTGTCTGCTGCATATCCCATTGGATTTGAGGACTTTGAATTTGAGATTTCACAAGTAAGTTGAAAAACTGGTGTTGTTTGTTCGATTGGGGCCATGCACCTGGATTTATTTGTACTTTTAATGGATTTATAAAACTTATTTTGGTGGGTGGCCTGTTGTTTCAGTAAGGGCCTAGTGATTTCTTTGCATTTCATTTTTCTTCATTTGTAAAGGAAAAATGTTTCACAGTTTACTACATTTTCTATGTTTTTTAATACATTTGAAATATTGATTGAATTCACTATGTGGCCTAGTCTACCAATTGGACTTCCAGCCAGCAGGCCCAGTACTAGTCATGGGTGCATGAAACAACAGTTTCTGTGGTGTTTACAGCATTTAGGCCATGGATGGATTTGGATTGAAATACAAAATGTATTTTATGTTTTTTCCATGCAAACATTGTATAGGAATAGGTGGGGTAATGCCTTTGAAGGATGTGTGTTGTAAACATTTTTTTTAGCCCAATAATTTTTGTTTTTGCATTGCTGAATTAATGGGGTTTTCTCAGTTCTACCATGCCACCTTTGCCTGGCCAGTGTGTGTGTTTGTGTGTTTGCCATTGGTCAACATTTGCCTTTGTTCCAGATGCCATGTGGCCTCTGGCCAGGGGGCATTTTTTATAGTCAGTGGACTGTCCCTAGTCCTGCATGTACTGTTTGTTTTACAGGCTTCCTACCTCTTGTTGTTGTGGCTTGTGAGTGGCCATGTGGCTGGCAGCCAATTTGTGTATGCAGCCAGTGTGCTTTTGCCACAGGCCTGCATGCGTTCTTTGTTCTAGGCCTCCAGCTTCTTGTTGTGACCATGTGGCTGGCGGCCATTTTGTGTAGGTAGTCAGTCTGCTTTTGCCATAGGTCTGCATATGTTCTTTGTTCTAGGCCTCCAGCTTCTTGTTGTGACCATGTGGCTGGTGGCCATTTTGTGTATGCAGCCAGTGTGCTTTTGCTATAGGCCTGCATGCTTTCTTTGTTCTAGGCCTCCTGCTTCTTGTTGTGACCATGTGGCCATTTTGTGTAGGCAGCCAGTGTGCTTTTGCCATAGGCCTGCATGCGTTCTTTATTCTAGGCCTTCAGCTTCTTGTTGTGACCATGTGGCTAGTGGGCATTTTGTGTAGGCAACCAGTGTGCTTTTGCCATAGGCCTGCATGTGTTCTTTGTTGTAGGCCTCCTGCCTCTTTTTGTGACCATGTGGGTGGCAGCCATTTTGTGGATCCAGCCAATGTGCTTTCCCTATAGGCCTGCATGTCTTCTCCTTGTTCCCAATGAATGCCTTCCTGTTCAGTGTTGTTGTTGATGACAATGTGGCACTGGTTGGCAGCCATTTTTTGCATCCAACCAAATTCAACCAGAATCGCAAAAATCGGCCGTTTGCGCCCGCAAAAAGGGCATTTGCGATGCATTAAGGTTCAAGGCACTCGCAATTTGAGAATTCGCAATTAATTGTGATTTCTCAAATTGCGTTTGCATTTAAGGAATCGCAATTTGCGATTCCTTAAATGCAATGCAAGAACCACTTTAGAATAGCGATTTCGCTACTAGGGGTCGCAAATTACCATCAAGTTGAACTTGATGGTAATTTGCAAAAACTTTGAAAAATGCACTAAAGTGCATTTTTCAAAGTTGTAGGTTACACACACACATGCCCTTGGGGCATGTGTGTGCGCAATATGTGTGCACAGAGCAATTTCAGGGGTGCAACAGGGTGTCCTTTTGACACCCTTGCACCCTTGAAATTGCATGCGCAATGTGCGAGTACCTATTGGTATTCGCAAATTGCACATGCAATCTCCCATTCATTCCTTAATTGCGAGTCGCAATTTGCGAGTCGCAATTAAGGAAAGTCTGGGAATCGCTAATTTTATAGCGATTCCTACATGCATAGGCTTCTGCAATTCTTAATTGCGATTCCTTAATAACGCAAATAAGGAATCGCAAAGCCTACATTGATGCATGTACCTGTAAATCTGCAAAAACACATCTTAGGCATTTTGACCGGGAGAGCTGAGAAAAAGTTAAGTAACCTGGAGAGGACTAGCATCTTGGATATCACAATCCTTCTCATAGGGAAAGCAGTCAAGACACCCAAAATTTCTCTGACCGTTGAATTGCTGCGACCAATCTGCCCAGGTTCCACTCTATTAGATCTGCATCAGAGTGGTAAACTTTCACCCCCAGGTACTGAAAGGACTAAAGTTTCAACTCTATCCCACCCAGAGGAAGCACAGCTCGTTTCTCCCTCAACAATGGCTGGAGAAGGGGGTATGGCCTGGCAACATGGCCGACATGACGTGAGCTCTTGAGCTCTCACCCGACCGGGAGATTTCCTCCCCTGAATCCTGCTTAATCCTGCCCATAATGGGATAATTTCCAGAAACACCTGCATGACACATCCCACCCAGTTATTCCCATGGTCTGTTTGATTCTGGGAAGTGTGATCCCGGGTGATTGCTCGGTGAGGCCTAGCTGGGCCTTTCCTCCTCTGGCGAAACCATGGGCGTGGTGCTGGAGGTGCCTGGCGGAGGCAAAAGTGGATACCCCAGAGGTTTCTGTCCCTCCCTGGAGTGCTGCAGCCTGAAGGCCGCTGCGGGTGGAGCCGGAAACCAAGCGGCCCATGACGCAGACTGGAGGTGAGTTGTAGCTGAGCTGTGTGGGGCTCTCCCACTCTAGAGGCAGACATGAGGAGAGGCCTCCTGCCTGTGACTGTGAGCAGGGATAGCAGCGAGATCTGAGAAGGTGAGGAGACGGCTGGCCCCGCACCTCTGGTGTGAAATCGGCTGTCGGCATAGGCAACTGAATGCCGCATTGAACCTGATCCCTGCTGGGGGCCCCCTCAGGGAGACACCGCCTCTGAGTGACTGGATGCCTCTCCGGCCCCAACAGTGTGGGCTGGCTCTCTCGCGGCCCCCGGCGGCTTGTTGAATCCTGCGAATGGCTGAGTGACATTGCTGGGGCCCGCGGGGACTGGGAGTTGCTTTGGCGATTCTCCCCTGCAGTGGGGAATCCTTTGCCTTGTGGTGCCTGTTCTGGGTGATCCGGTAAGCCCCTAGGGTCACAGCTGGTGCTGTGGAGAGGCAGCGGGCCCCCCTGTCGGTCCCCGGGGATGAGTTGGAGTCCGAGGGGGTGCCCCCTATCGCAGTGAGTACTGGGCTTACAGACTTTGTGCTTGCTCCTGAGCTAATCAATAGAAGGCCATTTGTGACACTGGAACCTGTGGAAATTGAGCCCCCTTCTACGAGGCAGTGTGACTGGCACCTCAGCACCTTCTGTGAGGCTTACGGCCTGCTGCCGGATTGGTTAGGGATTGGTGTATAGATTGCAACATCTTGGTGCTTGAGGTGCTTGTGTTCCCTTTATCTGCCAGCTCCCTGTGGATGGCTACCGGCTGGGACCCGCTGGAGAATCCCCCCCAGTTCTCTATGGATTGTTCTTTACTTAGCCCCTGCACTCTGACGGGGGGTCACTGGGCTCAGAAGTAATCGGATAATTGGTGGGCCTTACATGGGACGGAGTGTGCGGATCGGACCTCATGGACAGCCCCTGGTCCGCTGTGTTCACTGCTCTGACTAGTGCCAAATGCAAATACCACCACAACTAACATTATGGGTAAGGATAAGATTGCGCGCTCCCAGGCGACGAATGCTATTACACAATACACCATCCCACGACAGCCAACACATAGATTGATAAGGCAGTGGGGTGCTGTGGACACGGAGGAATTGGGAGATTGCCTCAGAGCCCTCGAGGGCGGATCTCCTGGTGGCTATTCACGGATCTCGAACGGCTTTAGAACTCCAGATTGAAGCCATCTCCATAGTTGTTAACCTAATGAGAGCTGAACTACGTAAGGTCTCCGACAAAGTAATTACTACTGCCGTAACTAATATCAAGACTCTGCAGAGAGAGGTCAAGACACTGAAGCGTCAGGTGGCCACCATGACCAGCACTGTCTGGATCTGGTAAGGAGGACAGAAGATGCAGAGGGCCGATTGTGTCGCAGAAACATTCAGGTTTTGGGGTGTCCCGAGAAAGTGGAAGGCTTGTCTACCAAGCGCTTCCTGGAAGACAAGCCTGGCCCTGAAACCGTGGGGCCTTTCAGACGTCTTTGTCAAAGATCGTGCACATAGGACCCTGGGCCCGCCGTCACAACCCGGTGCCCCTGCTAGGGCCATCAAAGCTAAGATCCTCAACTACTGGGATAGAGACTGCATTTTGAGGGCCACTCATGAACAGGATGTCCCTCGATTTGAAAACTGTACCATAGCGATATTCCTGGACTCTTCGAAGCTGGTCCAGGAGTAGCGCAAGTCCTTCATAGCCGCTAAACAAAAATTGAGAATACTAGGCTTGACATACATGTTGTTTAACCCTGCTAAACTAAAAATGCTACATGAAGGTAAAGCACACTTTTTGACAGACCCAAGGAGGTTTGGAAATGGCTTGAGATCAGGGATACCACTGCTGCTTCTTATGAAGGCCATAATCAACGCCGGAACTGGGGTGAGGGGGTGATCCCTTACTGCCCTGGAGAGGTCTCGTAAGACCATAAAAAATCCTGACTTGTCTCCCCCGCGTTCTGGCAGAATATGTATAGGGGAAGATGGAACTATGCACTTGGCTCACCAGGTGTCCCCTTGTGGGAGTGAACTGGCACCTGGGAGACTGTCACCGGTGGATGTTGCTTCGGGGGTCTGAGCCCGACGTTTGAGATGGTCCCGGACACAGTCATTGGAGAGGGTGGGAATGAAACGGGTTAACAGGACCAATGTGAGGATTGTTATGGGGCATGTTACTCTTTGCACTGTTAGAGTACTACTTCAATGGGCCCTAGAATTTTTTATGCATACTTTTGAGGTGTCTAAGTTCTGCACTGTGCATTACCCATTCAGCTACTGTAGTTGCTAATTGCATTTGAGATTGAAGGTATCACAGAGTCCACATGATCTAAGGTGAAATGTATTGGTTAGAAATATGATAAAGATCAGGGGAAAACCTGGTTGGAGAGGGTTGGTTCTGTTTTGCCCTAGTCGGTTGTTCCCTGTTGAAAGAGTTGGGGTTCGTCCTGGCACAGCGGTGGGTGGGCTCCTGTAGTCAAATGGTAATGCTGCAGTTGCCCGAGGGTGGCTGGGATGTGGGTAGTTTGTTTTTCATGTTCCCCTTGAGGGGGGTTTTCAAGCTCACACTAGAAAGTTATAGCTATCTTACCATATGGGCATTGCAGCAATGGGGATCACAACCTAAGTGATACTATGAATGTCAATACTAACTATAAACTTCTCTCCTGGTATATTCGGGGTCTTGGTACTAGTAACAAATGTTATTGAGTGCTGTCACTACTCAAATGACATGGGACAATATAGCATGTCTCCAGGAGACCCACTTAACTGAATCTGAAGCTAGGAATCTAGCTAAATAATGGAGAGGGCAAACATATTACGCTACTTACTCTTCATTTTCCAGGGGGGTTCTGGTTTGAATAGTGCCTGGGGTACCATTAGCTCTGACATACATGGAGGCTGATGTTGAAGGCAGATATATATATATATCGATTCAGGGAACTTTGGATGGTCCTGACATAGTACTTTTGAACTCGTCTGCTCCCAATACAGATGCCAACTCCTTTTTCCCTGCACTGATGGGTGTAATGGCACCTATCTCGGGGACTGAAACATTGTGGGTGGGAGACTTTAACTGTGTGGTGAATGGGGAGCTGGATCGTCACCCCCCCCCCCAACAGGGTACTAAACCTAGGATGACAACATGCTTAGTTGAGGTTATGTCCCAATTGGGGTTCAATGATATCTGGAGAGACACCCACCTGCAAAGCAGGTTAGATAGAATATTGATCCACAACAGACAGCTACTAGAATACAGAGGGTATCACATCTGACACGTTATTTATCTGATCATGCACCAGTTATCTGCTAATTCTGGTGAAGGGAAACCTCTCGCTCCCCCTACTCCTGGAGAATTCCTTCTGAAATACTGCAGGACCAGGTGGGCAAGCAAAGAATAGAAGCATCCATGACAGGCTATTTTAACCTCAATTGGCTGACTACCCAGAGTTTAGCGACGGAACGGGAGGCGATGAAGACAGTGCTGAGGGGAAGGTGTTTGGGTCTCTCATGTGGAGTATGTCGTACCCGTCAAGCAGAACTTCTTCGTAAAGAAGCAGGCTTGGCAGTCTTGCAGAGGAGGACAGAGGTGAGAAAGAGGCAACAGGTAACCGATACTGACCTGTGAGACAATTGATGGGGTCTAAAAGATACGTTAGAGCGGTACACATTGAAATCGTATCGACAACTGCTTCACAGGGAGGGTGAAAGTGCTGGTAATTGCTAAGCACGGGCGTAAAACTCTGCTCCGTTCGCGGAGTTTGTGGAATTTGGTGAGAATACGGAATTACCATTAAGCTCCGCACTCCACAACGGAGCGGAGGTTTTTTTTGGCCTACGTGCTCGAAATGTCATTTTGCCCGCGCAGGAGTGATTTTTAGATCAGTTCGGGGGTGCTATGAGATTTGTTAGCCGGCCGCATGCTCCCGTGAGATTTTGCGGTCACCAACACGACATTCGGGCACACACGTGACTTCCGGCGGACGTTTTCTGCTGTACGTGATCCAGAACGCACAGGATCTACCATGGTTGCAATATGGGGAAGATTCTCTCCTCGAGCAGCATCAGAATCTTCCCGAACTGATGATTTGGAGTTAAAAACCTCCTCGAATTGGCATTTGGCAGTGTTTTTTTGTGTGAGTAGTATTTCTTTGTTTTTTTACTGCTTTTTTCAACTGGAAGGACGTGCCCCAGAGTCTCCAAATTCCTGTTCCTGTCCAGCAGGCTCTTCCCTGTGCTTTGTCCATCTCTGGTCACTTTTCATTTGGATTTGGAGCTGGAAGGATCACTCTTTGTGTCTGCTGCATATCCCATTGGATTTGAGGACTTTGAATTTGAGATTTCACAAGTAAGTTGAAAAACTGGTGTTGTTTGTTCGATTGGGGCCATGCACCTGGATTTATTTGTACTTTTAATGGATTTATAAAACTTATTTTGGTGGGTGGCCTGTTGTTTCAGTAAGGGCCTAGTGATTTCTTTGCATTTCATTTTTCTTCATTTGTAAAGGAAAAATGTTTCACAGTTTACTACATTTTCTATGTTTTTTAATACATTTGAAATATTGATTGAATTCACTATGTGGCCTAGTCTACCAATTGGCCTTCCAGCCAGCAGGCCCAGTACTAGTCATGGGTGCATGAAACAACAGTTTCTGTGGTGTTTACAGCATTTAGGCCATGGATGGATTTGGATTGAAATACAAAATGTATTTTATGTTTTTTTCATGCAAACATTGTATAGGAATAGGTGGGGTAATGCCTTTGAAGGATGTGTGTTGTAAACATTTTTTTTAGCCCAATAATTTTTGTTTTTTGCATTGCTGAATTAATGGGGTTTTCTCAGTTCTACCATGCCACCTTTGCCTGGCCAGTGTGTGTGTTTGTGTGTTTGCCATTGGTCAACATTTGCCTTTGTTCCAGATGCCATGTGGCCTCTGGCCAGGGGGCATTTTTTATAGTCAGTGGACTGTCCCTAGTCCTGCATGTACTGTTTGTTTTACAGGCTTCCTACCTCTTGTTGTTGTGGCTTGTGAGTGGCCATGTGGCTGGCAGCCAATTTGTGTATGCAGCCAGTGTGCTTTTGCCACAGGCCTGCATGCGTTCTTTGTTCTAGGCCTCCAGCTTCTTGTTGTGACCATGTGGCTGGCGGCCATTTTGTGTAGGTAGTCAGTCTGCTTTTGCCATAGGTCTGTATATGTTCTTTGTTCTAGGCCTCCAGCTTCTTGTTGTGACCATGTGGCTGGTGGCCATTTTGTGTATGCAGCCAGTGTGCTTTTGCTATAGGCCTGCATGCTTTCTTTGTTCTAGGCCTCCTGCTTCTTGTTGTGACCATGTGGCCATTTTGTGTAGGCAGCCAGTGTGCTTTTGCCATAGGCCTGCATGCGTTCTTTATTCTAGGCCTTCAGCTTCTTGTTGTGACCATGTGGCTAGTGGGCATTTTGTGTAGGCAACCAGTGTGCTTTTGCCATAGGCCTGCATGTGTTCTTTGTTGTAGGCCTCCTGCCTCTTTTTGTGACCATGTGGGTGGCAGCCATTTTGTGGATCCAGCCAATGTGCTTTCCCTATAGGCCTGCATGTCTTCTCCTTGTTCCCAATGAATGCCTTCCTGTTCAGTGTTGTTGTTGATGACAATGTGGCACTGGTTGGCAGCCATTTTTTGCATCCAACCAAATTCAGCCCTTTTTGCCATAGGCTGCACAGATGGTTGAGTAATAAGATAGCAGTTTAATAATAACTTATTATGATATCTTTGAGGATAACTTCACTTATTATTTTTTTAATTATTATTTTTTTTTAAATAATTTTTTTTTTTTTTTATACCATTTCCCACTAAATCTTGCATCAATCACATTAGCCCCATGTCTGCTATAGGTGCACAACAGCATTAATTGTCTAGGTATTATTCCTTCCATTGTCATTAGTCAGGTGTACCTCCCTCAGTGCTGTGCCACATCACACGTCGTTAGTGACGTGACGTCACATGCCGCACATAAAGCAAACAGTTTCATCTGTATGGTGTTGTTGTTGTTTTTGCTCTCGCTTATTCTTCCTGAGTGGTCAGTCACCATGAAAGTATATGTTGGTGTGGTTTTCCGTTTAATGAATGAGTAGATATATTTACACTGTATTGTTAATTGAGGGAGTAACAGCAGTGACCACACTAAATTATATTTTTTTGTTTGTGCTACTAATTGAACAGCAACAATGCCACGTATCACTGATTTCCTTCTTGCTTCTTTTCTTTTAGGTCCACAACAAGAAGACAACAACAAGAGACAAGACAACACATCACCCACAGTACTGCCAGAAAGAAGGCCTGTGCACGGCATGAGTATGACGCATGAGTGACCCGCACATCAGACATCTCTTCAACTTGTGAAGCTAAGTGCCACTGCTAACTAACAGCTTCAAGATGGCCCCAAAGGAAGGTTCTAAAACTGCTACCAAGAAAGTAGCTGGTGAGAAGAAGGAACTTACAACCACCACCAACACTTGTATGTCGCCCCAGATGTGTTTTGGAAAACAAAAAACTGTGCCTGCCGCACTGGCCTCTGGGGAGCAAGCTGGGAGCAGCACCCCCAAATCAGTGGACCCACCCCAATCTAGGCCCAAGCCCATGTCTGTCACAGAGGCAACCAGTCAAATCACGGCAACGCCGACGAGCAGAGATGTTGACATTGACTTATCTCTATCGCAAAGTAGTACACAATTATTACAGGAAACTTAGAGAAGTGGACAACAACAAGAACAACAGCCACAACCGCCAATAGTAGTTCCTCCGGAGGTAGGAGCAGTTCAAGAGATTGAGCTTCATGCTGAGGAAGTAGAGCAATCAGTTCCAGAAGATCCATTGTCTTCCAGATCTCCAGCTAGGTAAAGGAGGGTTAGTGGTGCATCATCTTCTTCTTCAAGCCCCCCTTCTGATGATCTAGACGCCACTTGGATCCCGCCTCAGTATGAGAATGAGACATGCCATGAGATGACTCAGACGAGGCTAGGGAAAAGGAAGATTTCAGAAAGCCTTAGAGTTATGGAGGCAGATGTAGAAGAGGAAGATGACGACGAGCCAGTCATCATGGATGTTAGCCCAGCCCCAGTGGGGACCGACGTTACCTCATCCTAACTTCCCAGGGTGGGTGGGGCAGTGGCACCACAGATCCAACCAACCGTCAGCTGCAATATTTGCAAAGTCCCGGCAGCGACCAACATCCACAACCACCTCAGTAAAGTAGGTTCTGTAGAGAGTCAAACGTCAAAACGTCCACCTTCCGCCAGTTCATCCGACATTGGCAGTGGCACCAGCATCAGAAAGTTGGGGTCCCCAGTTTGGGATTTCTTTTTGGTTAGCCAGAAGGAGGTGAACATTGCCATATGCGCCTTTGCGGAGCAAGTGTTAGTCGGGGTAAGCTTTTTACAAACTATGGTACCAGGGGCCAAACAACCCATTTGAGAAAGCACCATACAATCCATTGAGAGGCACATCTTAGCGGCAAAAAAACTGCAAGTGTTGTTGGTGAAGGGGGGTGAAAGCCGGCTGAGTAGGGAATCCGAATCCGATCCGATCACAGTGGAAGGTGAAGAAGAGGAAGACATCTTTATTACACAAAGCAACCCTCCCCCCAGCAGTGCAGTAGTATTGCCCACATCAGCAACATCGCATGGGCACAAGACTCAGGTCGACCAAGGCAACAAAGGACAGAGACTGCCCCGCTGAAAAGCACATTGAGCCTACCACCGCCTGCTCTTAAGAAGCCACCGCCTGCTCTCAAGAATTCACCTGCGTCAGGGAAGAAAATAATTCAGGCTACTATTTCTGCCATGTTTAGGCCAGAGGGACACTATGAACTCAACCACCCAACGGCGCGTTTGTACAACGCGAAACTGGCTAAGATGTTAGCGCTGGAATTCCTTCCTTTTCTTTTGTTGAAGGGGTGGGTTTTCTTGAATTTGTGGCAGCCATCTGTCCAAAATGGAAGGTTCCCAGCCGGTCCTGTTTTGCCAGAGTTGCTGTTCTACCGCTACATCACGATGTGCTTGAATTGCTTGGACAAGCTTTGTAGCAGAGTGTTGTCCACAGTATCCACCTGACAACAGACATGCGGACCAGTTGCAAAACGACTCATTACATGTGCATCAGTGCACACTGGATCTCTTTTGTGGGGGCTAGAGAAAAAATATCTGCAGATGTTGACACTGCTGAGATTTTTAATGCTGCTCGGAAGCATGCCACAGTATCGATGTTTGCAATGGAGAAATCCCATACAGCTGCAAACATTTTGGAAGACTTTAACAACAAGGTCTTTGAATGGCTGCGACCAGGAGGGCTTAATATTGGATTTGTTGCCACGGACAATAGCAGTAATATAGTTACGGCATAGGCCGATGGTAGTTATTTTAGGGTTCTGTGTTTGGGCACTGCATCAACATCATTGTACAGGACTTGCTCAAAAAAGACCAAGTAAGCAACTTCAATTCAATTCCTTGTTTATTGGATTTTGCAGGTAAAATCATAAAAGACATAAGATATCATAAAAATGTACGTACAGATTGTAATAGTCAAACTCATTCATGTTTTAACGCCCCAGCGAAAAAACATACAAGAAAAAAGCAAACAAATGGAGAGTTTAAAAACTGTAAAAACAGTAGAGCAGGCCTGACTTGGGTAAAATTCATTGGCTTTAAAATTGGAAATAGAAACTTGTGCCATGGATTATTATATTTTGGACAAAACATAGTGACATGTAAAGTATCATTAATCGTTCTATTGTCACAATCACAGCAGGACAGGTCCGAATACGAAAAACAACTGTAATTAGAAGGGATAAGGCGAGAAAACAGGTTCAACCTGAAATGGGGGGGGACGACGTTGCTGGCGTGTCATATTCCAGGTTAAATATGGTTCTATATTTTCTATAGTTTGTACTGAAATTGCATGCCGCATAGAGTGTATCGTTAGTGCTAAATCCTCGCGCTCTGATGCCAGCTTGTCCCTAAGTGCTGTTACTGCCCTTTTGCCACAGAGTGTGTTAAAGCAGAGGGATTATCATACAGATCAGACCACCCTAGGGCCCGCAGATTACCTGCCACATATGCTAGCCACGGGATCATGGAGGGTTTTTCCATCTTTAAACAGTCCTGCAGAATTAATCTGCTAAAACTAAGTTCCTCCTTTAACCAAATCAAGTTCCAGAGATTTAAAGGGCCCAGGCGTAGCTGGTCGAAGAGAAAGTCTAAGCCTAACTCCTCATGGACAATTTCAGAGGGTATACTTTGGGGGACCCCTAAAAGACTTCTTAAGAATTTGTTTTCAGCTACTTGAAGAGGGGCAACCCGACCATAACCCCATATTCCACTACCGTAGCACACTAAGGGGATGGACTTGGCCCTGTAAATTTCCAGGACTGACTGGATGTGAGTGCGTCCAAGCTGACGGGAGAAATCTTTAATACTGATTGTCACTCTAATAAAAGCCATAACATTCTGGGATATAAGTGACTGCCACTTTAGCTCTGAGTCTAGTAGAACCCCTAAATACTTGAAATTTTCTACCTGACCGATATGTTGTCCTTCAACTACGTGTTTCATTGTTTTAGTGTTAGGGGGCCAAATTTCATAACGTGGGACTTAGAGAAATTTGTCGACAAATCGAGGCTGCTCATGAAATAATAAAAAGAATAAGGAGTTTTTGTAAGCTGTTAGCAGTACAAGCAATTAAGACAGTGTCGTCCGCATAGAGCAAGGCGGGAATACGACGACCTCCTGCTTTAGGAACGTCAACACCTGGTACTGACAAGGCTTGCTCTATGTGATTAATATAAAAAATAAATAAAAAGGAGCAAAAATACAGCCTTTTCACGCCCCTCGTTGCAATTTAAAGTGCTCAGTGCATTCCCCATTGGGACCAAACCTGATGCTAGCTGAGAGGTCAGTGTGCAAATCACGCAGGAGTCTTATTAAAACTGGATCTACGTCTATCTGTTCCATCGAAGACCAGAGCTTGGAGCGATTGACTCTGTCAAAGGCAGAGCTGAGGTCCATGAAGGCCAGATGGACTGCCCCCTTTTTAACCTTAGTGTATTTACATGTTAATAAGTAAAGATTAAAAGTTTGCTCAATAGTCCCCCGTACGGGGCGAAACCCATATTGTAGGTCAGTTAGAAAGCCTCTGTCCTCAGCCCAATCAGCTAGGTGGTTTAATCAAATCCGGCCAATGATTTTCACCTCTGAATCAATGAGGGAAATGTGCCTAAAACATGCTGGATCTGATCTATTGGCCTCTTTGAAAGCCAGGACTATTATCGAGTTGGACCAGGTAGATGGAAGAGGGCCGGCGGCTGCGGCATTTAGATGTGATGTCAATAGTGGTGCCCATAGGTCAATACAGTTTTTAAAGAGGTCCCCTGGGAACCCGTCAGGCCCTGGAGCCTTATTAGATGGTAATTGGGAGATAGCGGCTCTGACCTCAGATAGGTTAAAAATAATGTGATCATCTGTCTGATGGTCTAATAATGGGACCAGCTCTTCATCTAGGTTATAAATTGCCGCAAAATGGTTGACCCAGGCCTGAGGAGGGATGGTACAGGCCTGGTTGGAGAGTTGGTTGTTACTAAAAAGGGGGGAATTAACGATGCTCCAAAAGACGGAGCTATCGCGTTGCCTACTGGCAATTTGTAGCTTTTCCCATGTCTCCTCTTTAAGTTGGGCCTTACATTCCTTACAAGCCATTCTAAAGGCTGCCCTGGCCTTCCTAATCTCTGCTTGGCAGCGTGGCTTCGCATTCAAAACGTTCCAAAGATCCTTGTGGGATTTGGAGCACCGATTGTCAAACCATTTTTCTGTATGCGTTCCCCGAGATGTGGCTGTTTTACAAAGCGCAGATTTGATGAACCTGCAGATGTTAACAAATGATGCCAGAATGTTATGAGGGAACTTATCTTCGGAAAAAGTAAGCAACTTACTGTCCACCTGCAGAAGAATCTGCACGCACTCATTTCAGCCATTCATTTAAAGCCCGGAAACAGCTGAGGGCCATTCAGCGCGATAATAGAATGCCTATTAATGCACTCATACAGGAGGTGCTAACACGCTGGAACTCCACTTATTACATGCTTCAACGCCTGTTTAAGCAGTACAGACCTATCAATGGATATGTCATGCAAAGAGGAGATGCAACTGAAAAAGGTATGGTCATTGAGATGAACTAATGGGGCCTAGTCAAATGCCTGACAGAGATGCTGCTTCCTTTTGAGGTGTTCACATGGGAAGTCAGCAAAGAGGACAGTACCATGGGCCAAGCTATCCCATTGTTGCACATGCTACAGGAACAGCTAAAGGCGGTGTCTGCAATGTACACAGGTGTGGAGGAAGAAAAAGATGTGTATGACATGGTGGAGAGCTTAATCCTTCACTTGTCTGCTAACGCAAGGGTGCAAAGAGACATTGTGTCCTACAAACATTACATCTGTGCCACAATTCTTGATCCACGGTACAAACCATTACAGTCCACTTTCATTTCTTTTTCAGACGGGGATGTTAGAAAATACAAAACATGGATAGCTGAGCAAAGCAGTGAGCTAGAAAAATAACGGCAGGGAATTAGAGGCCCACTTGTCCAGGGCACAAGTCCTGTGGGGCAGCCTTCAAGTCCAGAGCCTGAGGGCAGTGCTGTTGGCTCACAGCAGCCAAAACCAATGACAAGAACACCAAGACCAGGAGCATCAGCCCCCAAATCTGCAACTGAGTGGTTTCTACTGGCAGGGCTTACGCCAGTGCAGAGGCGAAGGCAAAAGAGGTTGAGCAAAGTGGAGCGGAGCAGCAATAAACATTGAGCGAATGGTCCAGGCCTATCTGGATGACGCAACAGAGGTCTACCTTGATCAACACCCATTGGTGTATTGGTATGGGAAGAGGTATCAATGGCCAGTGCTCAGTAGTCTGGCAATAAACTATCTGGCTTGCCCTGTTTCCAGTGTCTCCACTGAGCGTGTTTTCAGTGCTGCTGGTGCCGTTGTCACAGTGAGAAGGACCATTCTCTCACCCCAAAACTTGGAGAGATTAACCATGATCAAAATCAATCAGCACTTTATACCACCGGATTACACCATACCTGAAGTACCACAGGAAGAAGATGAGGGAGACTCAGGTCATGGAAGTAGTGTGTTAGATGACCTACTTCTGGGTGAACCACTAGAGTTTGAGGACGAGCTCTACTTTCTTGACAACTTGACTGTCTTTCTTTGACGCCCCAAAAAAAATATCTATAGCTAGTGAACATTATTTACTTTATTATTTGTGTGTGTCCGACTGTCTGGTTGACCAATTCATCCCCACCGACTTACTCAGACACATTTTTATTGCTGGATTGGAGTTGCAACTGTGTGCAGAAAGTGAAGAAGTCCCGATTCACCCTCCAAAACCAGACATTGGATGGAGAATACAAACAAATGTATGCCTGCCTTCAACCCTAGCCGTGACTATCTATGCTTTCCTACCCTAGATGGTCTGCCTCACATGTGACATTTATAATTCGATTTACACTGGCAATCCTCTGCTTCATGAACAAGGAGGATCTGCATTCTGCAATGTACCACCAATCGATCATGGTGAGCACACTGGAAGAACAGGTAAATGCTGGCATGCATTGCACTCGGAGTGATTGTTGTTTGTTGTGCTTGTAATGTGAACTTGTTGTGGTATGTCATCATCATGTGTGTTGAGATTGAAAAGAGATGAGATGATTCATGTGCTGGCAGGCAGTGTGAGACTGGGTGTTTGTTACGCTTAATGTGTTAGTGATGAATTTGGGATTCACAATGTTGATGGCCTGCCGAAGGCTGATCAATCATTTTAAATTTTCCCCTGAAGGTTATTTTTTACTTCCCCTTTGAAAGATAGGATAGATGATTCCTTCACCTGGTCCAACTCCACTCCACTCCACACAGTCCACACTGCTTTGTTTTTCATTATTTTATGCTTTATACTCCTCGAAGACTCAGACCCGACAGTCCCTTAGATAATGCAAAGTTTGCAAACACAAATCTAGACTACACAAAAAGTGACTCAATCTTTCCCTTCATGTTGTTCAATAACAAAATTGTACTACTACAGGCCGATCTATTGCATTTTGAGTCGGAACTCAGGACACTGTTGATACGGAGTTGGACACCATTCTCAGGGTCAGACTCAGGAGGATCTTCAGAGATGATGGAATGACTCAGGGCGTGAGTGTGACTACTTCGAGAACTGCCACCAGAAGAAAATGGAAGTTTTCAAATTCACTGACACCAATCGATTTGGATGATGATGATGACTTTGAAGTGGGCTAAAGGTAAACAACACCAGACCTACACAAGTCTGTGCAGAGGTGGTGGGGAGTGGTGTGACTGACAGCGGTACGTTGATTTTTTACTTGATTGGGAAAATGCTATGTTGCTGTGTCTTTGTGCTCACTGCTCAGTGCTTTCTGGCTCAAATTCATCATTTAATTAGAGGCTAAGTGGTGGTTGGGTGGGGGCCTGTTGTTGAGGTAACTGCCAGAAACAGACATTTAAACATGCTGCCTCTGAGTCTTCTCTTCTTGTTGCACTCCTCATGCAGGTTAACTTTTCTCCTTGACTCGTCAATATCATTTTTGCTGTTCAATTCTCAGGCCCTGGCCTTTACCCTGCGCCATAATGGAAAAACAATGTAACATACTCACACTTACCTTACCAAACCGTATCCGCCATGCACCCAAGATTGACGGAACGTCCAAGAGGAATGTAGATGTAACTTCCAATTTGGCAATACAGTATCTTTTATTCTCTTTAATCATTACAACTGTGTGTGTTGTTTATGTTTGTTTACTTGACTCCTACAGATATTTTCATTTTATTTGATATCTTTCAAAGCTTGGTACTACAGTTACAGAACATAATGTAACTTGGGTAACATAATGTAACTTGGATCTCTCTGCTGGCAGACGGACAATTTGATTTGGTTCACCCGTACTAGGACTCATCATCATGCATTCATTTCCTTTTCCTCTCTTAAGAGATTTATGATGGTCGGCTGCCAAGATGAATGTAGTCCTTGTGTGGTGTTAGTCTTTGTCAAACCTTTCCCTCAAATCCCCTTTCCTATCCATTCATCGAACCCCTAACCTCTTCCCCCGGGCTGAGGTGTAACTAAATTAAATTTACACTATTTATTGATCACACACTTGGTGGGGCGGATGTGGTGAAAGCAACACCAACTCAAGGCATGGTGAGTATCTTCTTCTGCAATATTATATATATATTAGATTGCCCATCCATGCACAAAATTCGATATTCAAATTTTTTTCAGAGGAATATAATCCATCATAATAATTGCCAGCATCATCATCCTCCCAGCACTAAAGGTTATGCTTGTCCACTTCATAGCTCGAGTCGACTTCAGTTTGTAACTTGTACTAGCCCACCATTCTGATTATTTATTTTACTTTAGCATTGCTTATCATGGTTTCTTGTTTGGCAATCTTCTTCTTGTGTACTACTATTCGTACTCTTCTCTAGTCTCCCTCTGGTGACTGTCTCATTTTTTTGTACAGCTTGCATATAAAATGGCATTAACTCAGTAACTTTTTATTTCAATTTATTAGTTCCCTGCGATGAATATTCCTCAATCCTACCGATTGAGTTCGGATAGGAGGGAGTGGAACCTCACTTCTGGATCTGTTGCTTTCACTAGTAGTCGACTAGTCTACTAGCATGCTGCTACTGTCTACAACCACTGTATCACCACCATTGCACCTTGGGAAACTTTGCAGCCATCGCTTTGCCTAATCACAGGTAAGAGAAGAACTGTAGGGGATTCATTTATTGTTGAGCTACAATAATTTATATACCATGGAAATTTACACACACACACTCTGAGTCCTTAGGGGCTAATATAGTTGCAGACTGCAGAGACTAGGAAGAGAGAGTAGTAGGACAAGTGAGGGTACCGCATAACTATTGGTGTGTTACACTATCAGCAGATTTTAAAAACTGGCTGCGGACCTGCGGTAAAAGAAATAGTGCGAAGTAAAAGAGTAACTCCCCCCAAAAAAGATTTAAATCATATGTACAACTAGAAAAAATGTATTTCCCTAACAAACAAACTAGAAAACCCACAACACCTGGCCCACCCCTCTCCCTAACCCCAACCAATGTCCAAAGTAAAGAAAGTCCAAATAATTGTCCAAACAAATGTCCATAAATAAAGATGCCAAAACCCCCCAAGATTTCCTCAACTCCCACATTCCCACCCTCTCCCCAATGAGACCCACCCACTAAACAAAAGATTAAAAAAGGGGCAAGAGCGACCTAGTGGCGGGCTAAGAGCTTCATCCCTAATATGTTGAACTGCTCATCTATCCTGGCTTCCAGGAGTGCAATCCTCAGGAGCATGCAGCGCTGAAAGGCTCTATGCAGTCTATAGGGGGGAGCAGCAGTGGTTGATGAATGGCGGCGGGTGGCTGCCTGACCACGGCACCATACAACTTGAGGCACTGGGGCCCGGGGCATTGGAGGCTGCAGCTGCTGCAGCCGCCTCCTCCACCGCCTCGGCCAGCAGCCGCTGGTATTCGGCCCTGATGGCCTCCAGCTTCCTTTGCTGGGTCCTGGCTGCTATCTCCTGCCTGTTGGGTTGTGAGCCTGAGGATGATGGTGGATTGGCAGGAGTAGCTATATCAAGAAAGAAAAAAGACAAATTGTAACCAATACTCTTAGCAAAACAGTAACACATAAAATGATATAGTGGGACAATAGCACTAGCAGTACATAACATTTGCTGGTATCCTCTATTCCTCAGCCCATTTGGTTTTGAAGTGATAAAAGTTCCAGGCATTAGGCACAATGGAGTATACAAGTATTCTTCTTCTCTCTCATTTAGCTAAATTAATGTAGGCATGCCAGCTCAGCTTGCACCCTAGACAGACTTGTGTCGTGTTATACACTTTGCTACTGTCTGCAGGTGGGGCAGCTCAGCTGTACCACATAATTATCTCTTTTCCTATCATGGCCATGCTCTGTTAAATCAAATGCTCACTTTCACCCTGACTACAACAAGGCAGATGAATAGTAAGTTACTAATATATAAATGATGATGTACGGCACAACGTGAAGTACTACTATTGCCAACCATGGCTGACACTGGCAAAATACCATGGGTAGGGGGTGGGCCTCGGAGAGTGGTGATTGATGATGATGGGTGGGTAGGGGTACAAAATAATATATATGTTGTGCTTGAAAACTACTGTGAGTCAAGTAAGTAGTCTGAAATACAACCTCGCTCAAACCTTTGAATCAAAAACCTTGATAAAAAAACATTCCTTGTTTACCCTTTTTCCCAGGGATTTCTCAATCTTTCACTGCATTTTTCTTCTAGCATTATTTATCGCTCACCCTTGGCATTGCTACTCAGTTACCGTATTAGTTTTACATTGTCTTCATCCAGTCTTCACTATGAATACTAATACCATCCATCCATCCAAACATGGCTATCATTCTCAACAAACCTTTCACCAGCATGAACATACATTTGTAATTTTAACTACCCATGCATCCCTGCTTTCACCCATCAAACCGTTCAGAGGATTCCTTTCACCCATACACCTTCACCCATGCAGGTAGGCATAATTTCTTTCACCCTTCACATATCCTTCACCCACCCCATGCATGCATCCTATCAGCCACCTCTATGCATCCTTTCACCCACGCATCCTTCTCTGCCAGTCATATTACATTTCACCCGTCCTTTCTCCTTCCATTCTTCTTTCCCATCAACCCATCAAGGTCTGACTCTTCTTCATGAAACTTTCTCTGCTGAGTTGAAGATAGAAGAGGCCATTAGTTATTTAACTCCCACTGTATATGCTAATTAAGGCTAAGTAAAGAGGGGTGTCTTCAACTGTTCACAACTTGGTCTCACTCGCAACACTACAATGTACACCCTTGGAGCGAGTATATAAATTGTCAATAGGCAAGCAATATGACCTACTACTGCCCACCATTGCTGCTGACTCACCCCCTACAGCTGCTGCATATGCTGCTCCCTGGATGGCGCCGCCATCCCCGCTGGCACCGGCACTGGTTAAGAAAAAATAAACATTTTTTAGATGCCATATGCGCCTCCCCCTATTTATTTATTTTCAGTAGCAAAATTGAAAATACATACACCACACACATCACTAGCAATTCGGGTACAGTCACAGTATGTCCTATCAAAAAAAAAAAAAATTATAAAATATCCGGTTGGGCATTTTGTTTTTGTTGATGGCTATTTTTTAAAAGCCTCTCAAGAAGGGAAACAACCTGTGAAGGACTGAACTGAGTGGCTAGAGATAATGGTGAATCTGAGATTTTTAAAAGAAATAAGAAGGGCAAACTGGCCGGTCAAACGGACATAAAGTCTTCTTGGTTGGCAAATGTATGGTGCCGTCCTCCTCCTGCTCATACTTCCTTCCAGCCATGGTGCACAGTAATCAGTTCACCATCAACTGCTGCTAAATACTAGGCCTAGATAAGAAGAAGACACAACTTTGTGGTGTCCAAAGTGACCATGGCCACTCTCTCATTTTACTGATTGAGCATCAGAAAATAAAAGAAAGCCTTCTCATCTCAACAAACATGCGCAGAATACCTTACTTGGGCATGCATTCTGCAGGCAGACTAGTAGTACTAGTAGAGTAGTAAGGACCAATGGGTTCTCTGAGTCTTACAGTACCACCACTTGGCAGTATACAAAATATATATGGGAGAGGGAAAGCTGACTGAAAAACCAGAAGAAAGGAAGCTACAAACTAGTACAGAGTACAGACAGAGGCAGTTTGAGGTAAAATACAGACACTAGAAATATAGAAAAACTTAGTAAATAGGATAATGCAGGGATAACAAGATTTTTTAAATGGATAGATCGAAGAGGATTTGGGAAAAAAAAATTGGAAACATGAAGAAAATAGTTAAAATTAAGGAGCAGTGAAAGTTAGGGAAATATATTAACAACAGGATGACTTACTGGGGCCAGTAGAGCCATCGGCTGAGGAGTGTTATTCCTGGGACTGGGAGGCACCTCCAGCTCCCTCACCCACCTCAGACAACCTCTTCGTCTTTTCCCTGGATGCTGATGTAAGACATAGTTAAAGAGACAAGAAATAATTTGTGGTAAATAAATAATCTCTCCCAAAACATTTTGGGACAGGAAATGGCAATTGCAATAATATTGAACTTTCCTAAATCATATCGACTATACTAGTATCGCGGACCGTCCTATTGATTCCACATTTCCTAAACCTACCTAGCCCGCCTATTCCTAAGACTTTGGAATAAATTGCAACAAATGATATTTGCTTCTAAGTTCCGATCTCATTTGCAATCATTCTTAACCCCTTTGATGGGCCAATTCACGAAGTCTGCATTTTGTCTTTAAAATGTATAGATGGACGCATGCATACACCAAATCTGGTTGCTTGCCACTGTACGAGCTACAAAAAAAAGGTTCTACGAACTGAAGTGAGCGGACGCGCACCGCTAAATTACTAATACTAACTATCACTATCTTAGTGACAGGACAAAGGAAAGGAGTCTCTCTCTAGTCCACATTACTTAACTTAAGTCCTAACATAATCAGCCCAAGTGAGCGCAAAGTTGCAAACAAGTACAATTAGGTAGCGCCAAGCACCTGTCTAGAAGAATAACGATCACATAATATAAGATTTGTATACATAACTTACCTGCATGTGAGCAGCATGCTTGCGATTTGGGAAAAAAATATTAGCAATAACATAGAACACACAAGTGATAATAATATTAAAAATTCGCTGCTAACCAAGCCCCACATCCTCAACCCCTAGCAGGTCCAGCAGGTCCTGCTCTCAGTCAAGGATGTCAGACCACCGGTGCGTCAGCTGATTTGGGGTGCGCTGGACCGCAGAGCAGCGATACACTGCCCGGCGCACCCTCGCCCAGCACTGCTGGCGCTCCCAGAGCCCTACCCGGACCCAGGACTGCCGCCTGATGTCAGGGTGGAGGGGAGGTGGCGCTGCACAAAATAATCGATGCTGCCACCTCCACCTGTGAAAACAAGGCCCGGGACTGCACCCATTCCGGGCGCCGCCGTTCGTAAGGAAGGCAGCTCTTCTTTGCCGCCTTTTTAGTGGCACAGGTCTCTGCCATGATGCTGGGGGGGACGGAAAAGACAATGTTAAAAGTATAAAAAATTAAGGGAGAAGAAGGAAGGAAGTAAAAAAAATTAGGAAGCAGGTAATAGAGAAAAACAGTACAAATCTCACAAAAAGTAGGAAAAAAATGCAAAATATACACTTAGGAAGACCAAGGGAAAGATAATAAATAAAAAAGATTAGAAAAAAAGTTTTGGGAAAGAAGGATTGAAAAGATTTAGGGAGGATTGAAAAGTAGGCCCCAGCACCATAACAGAGAAGAAAACAAGATGGCTTCGCCCATGGGCGACCGCGTGGTGCAGTTCGCGTGATATTTCCCACCGAACATGCAATCTGCGTTGCGGTATGGCAGTAACGTCACGCGAACGGGCAGGAGAAGCAACTCCGCCCACTCAAGGAACTCCGTGTAGCGCGGCAGAGTTTTTTTACCGCTTCGCGGGGTTCCACATAGTGCTGCTACGCGAACTCCGCCCAGGCTTAGTAATTACTGGCCTGGATCGTCTGCCAAGAGCCGGTGCTCCACATCTCTGATCCCCTCGAAGGAGAGGCAAGAACCCAAAATGATATATTGGAAGTTTTCCGGAGACATTTACAGCGGGTAGCCGCTAATTCAGGAGACCCGTACCATAATGGCCTCTTGGTCTACTTAACAGGGATACAGAGTATCCCTCGGTTGGGTGATGAGGTACGACAGGAATTAGATGCTGATATCTCTTTAGAGGAGGTCTGGGCAGCTATTAAGTCCTCTCCAACAGGGAAAATGCCAGGGAATGACGGCCGTACAGCTGAATTCTATCAGACTTATAACACAGATCTGGCCTCCTGATTACTCGTGGTCTACATGAAAGCGTTACACACGAATATACTTCCGCCTTCAATGACAACAGTTCCTATGCACACGCATGCAAATAAAGTACAGTTCAACGAATTTCTGTTTGTAAGGATGAAGACAATGGTGTCCTTAAGAATAATTTCACCAGCCAACACGTGTTTCGTCACTAGGGTGTAAACCCTTGACTTCTTCAGGGCTGTAATGAAGTATTGCTAGCTTAGACCTCAATACCGGTGATAATTCCGACCCGGCGGGTCCAAAAGAGTATCACAACCAAGTGCCGAGTTGTGCACTTTCAAACCAATAAAAGCCAGAGTGGGCGTCTCTTATGTAAATCCCACATTTCGAGTGCCGCGTTGAACACCTCGAGGATCCATTCAGGCCGAGGACAGCCTACCGGTCAGGTCTTATGCGAGTATGCAGGACCGTATGATGCTTCCGGGAGTGTGCTCCGTACTGGATACAGATCTGGCCTCCTGATTACTCGTGGTCTACATGAAAGCTTTACACACGAATATACTTCTGCCTTCAATGCCATGATTTTGAAACCTGGTTCTGAGGCATCTAACCCGTCTTCCTACTGTCTAATCACAATGATAAATATCGACATGAAAATATTGTGTAAGGTCCTAGCCTCCAGATTGGCCCCGGAGATTGGCACGCTGGTCCACCCGGACCAGTGTGGGTTTATACCGGGGCATAGTACTACAATGAATATCTGGCGCTCGATGCATTTCACGCATGAGGTGGAGGACAGGGAGGAGAATTTAGCCTTGGTGTCTATTGACATTGCTAAGGCCTTTGACATTATAAATTGGAAGTTCCTGCTGGCGGTTCTAGATGCTATGGGGTTTGGCCTCTACATTCTACAGCACTCACTAGACACCCTATCTAGGACAGTCTTTAAGCAATTACACATATTATTAACGATGTTGGTGTGGGCGGGAGGTCAGAGTAGGGTCGCCCGTGAGGTTCTGCACCTGCCATTCGCGGATGGGGGACTGACACTGTCTGATCTGGAACTGTACTACTTAACATTCCAGCTGCAACATGTGGCACACTGGTTAGCTGAGGAGGGAAACTGGGATGACCAAAGAGAGGAGACGTTGTCACAGTTACTTCATCGCTGTGGGAGAGAGGATCGCTGACTGCCATATTTAATCGCACACACATCTTGACTGTGGGAACGTGTGGTCAGAGTGGTCCTCAGGGGTGCCCCCTTTGCTTGAGAAGTTGTCTTCTGGGATCTCCTGGCTGTGCGCTTGCTGTCCAGCACAGTTGACGATAACATTAACACATAAATAAAATGTCTTGATACATAAAAGAAAAAAAACATATAATACAAGGAAACATGATATGAACAACATATTACAAAGAATCCCTCCAACAATAAAAATATGCAAATTAAAACTGTTTTGTAGCAGTAGAGAGTTTGTAAATATCCTCCTTACCAAGGTGTAATCTAAAATAGGGACCAAAAAAATACAAAAATTGTAATAGAAAAAAAAGAAAAACAATAATCCTTCGAAGAAAAATAATACATGTAGTGGAGATAATCCCTATAAACCGGTAAAAAATGGTTAAATAGAAAATGGCTACATAGTGACAACTGAAAAATAAAAGGAATTACTCTAAAAAGTGAAATATAAAAAGCTAGCACTAATAACACAATACAATAATAATACTAAACACTAAAACACGGGGACGCAATAAAAAATGAACTTGCTAGAAGTCTTCTTTCCTGGTAAAGAAACACATAAAACACAATCCAAACCTAAACCACAAAGATAACCACATTAAATAAAAAAACAATACCCATAATAAGTTACTCATATTCTGAGTAAAACAAAAAACTCACATTCCTATAATTCACAGTAACACTAACACTCGAAACCGAAAATACATATACTTGTCAAACACACCCTACCCACCACTCAAAAACACATCTTAAGTAGAAAAAACCTAACCGTACCTACCCCTAAAACTCTAAATAAAATCTAAATATTATTTCTTAATTAATCTTACCTAATCCTCAGAGATGCAGTCCCACCTCCATCATCCACAGCAGTTTACACAAACTTAATAGAAAAAGAAAGACTAGAAATCAATGTACACGATAAAAAAAAATGGTGTCTTAATAAAAATAAAAAAATAATTCTGTTCAATAGAATCCAATGGAAAAAACACATGTGATTACAAATATTATTAAAAATGTACAACCATGCAAAAATGCATAACAGATGTTAAAAACTATGGAATATTTCGTTTTTGTTAAATATTGGTTATAAGTTGAAAATCTCACATATTAAAAATGTTTTGATATAAAAACTGTGTTTTGAAAAAAGAACTTAAAAAAATATTAACAAAAAATGTTGTTTTTTAATGCCTAGACATGCTATAAAAAATATAATAAAAAGTTAGTTGTAATTAACTGTTTAGCGAAATGAAGCACAAATAATTATTTATGAAAAAAGGAATAATAAAAAAATTATGGCCCAGATTCACTATGATTTTGCATAGGGGTTGCATCACTTTTGTGGTGCAACCCTGATGCAAAATCATTTTTGGCATTTACTAAGCCACGAAAATGCTACTTTGAAAGGCTTTGTGTGGTTTAGTAAATACAAATTAACTCAACGCAGCCCATATCGCTGCCTTGCGTTACTATGTATTGGGTAGGCATTACATGGGTGGAGCATGGGATAGAGCATGCATTCAGCCACATATTTTTACACAAACTCAGATTTACAAAGATTTGTAAGCCTGGGTTTGCGCCAAAATAGTGCGCCTACCTGACAGAGGCATAACAAGGATAAATAAATAATTGTATTTATTATTTTTGTATACAATAAAGTGTTTCCATGGGGAAAAGTTTAAACTCACACTCAATAAATAAGAAAAATATATAAATACAAGATAAAAGGATATACAATGAGAATAAAATACAACAGTATATAAGTAATTATTAAAAAAATCTCATGTATATAGATGACACATTACAATACAAGAAATGATCCAAAGAATTTCATCAGGCGATAGCAAACAACAACCGAAGGGGAATTCAATAAAAATTTGTTTTCTCGTGCTCATCACATTTCAAATCCATCTGTTTCAGGCTATAAGAATATATATTGCCAAATGTGTAAATCTTCTTCCTATCAGGGGCTGCTCCTCCACTAAAGTGGATGAGCATCGACCCACTGCTTTAAAGCAGTGCAAAGTAAACATAAAATGATAATAACGGAACGTCCATTATTATCATTCTATTTTCACTATTGCAGTTCAGTTACATTGCAGTATAGCCCTGTTGATAGGCGGGACGGGACCGGCCTCCTCTGATGTTGGGGCCAGAGCAGGAGTGGTGGCTGCACCTAAAGTGACCATGACGCTTTAGCAGGCCGCTCGGGCCGGCCAAAGCGTCATGCGCACTGTGCATGTTCTCCACAGGCTGTATTATACAGCCTTAGTGGAGAACATGCCCAGCCTCCAAGCCCCTGTCTGAGTGCCGAACCACGGCACTCAGACTAATCACAACGCAGCTTAAGGCAGCCTTGTGATTGGTTAAGAGATTCTGGGAGGCTGGGTGCTTCCTGCTGAAGGAGAAGCGGCGGCTGCGACGGCGACCTCCAGGTAAGTTTGCTTTACTTTATTTTCCTAACCCTGCATCACCTTCCCCCACCCCCCACACTGTTCCCTACCAGCTACCACTGCTTACTATTCCTCAAACGTTCACTCCATATGACCTTTTCAGCGTTTTTCCAAGCTACAGAACAATTGAAAGTAATAATGAGTAATCCGGGAATAAACTTGAAGATGTATAACACTGAAACCCAGCTCAAGATGAAAAATTTCAGTCGAGCTACAGGAGCTAACACCAAGGTAACGCTTTCACAGAAAAGATTTGATGCATGGTACCTTATTAAGATCTTATCTCAATACAATGCAATTCTACTGGAAGTGTGTTTGCTATGTACGCCTTTAAAAGCGATTGAACATCTCTCTTACCCTGTGCATTGAAAAACTATAGAAGACCAATGCCTACAGAGTTAGAAATGTATTTGTTCTTGTTGAGCCCATGATGGTTTGTTTAAAACACTCACTCACAAGTGTGTAAACTCTTTTACCACCTTTAACTTACTCCCATTGAGGAACTATGTTCTGGGAGATTTAAGACATCTTGGACTCATTATCATAGTTGTTCTCTCATTCACCGAAAGATTATGAGCAAGTGCGAATGGGATCAGTGACAACTTTAGTTGAAAGAAATGGGAAATCAGACAAATATGAAAAAAATAACAAAGGGGCCAATATGCAGCCCTCTTTCAAACCATTTTTACAGGAATTTGTTTTGAATATTCAATTCCAGTACCCAGAAGTACTTTTAACCAGTTATCTGAGTGAAGACATATCAAAGGGCGCAGTAGCTCACATGGAATACCAAATATGATACGTTTATGCCTATCTACTGAGTCAAAAACACTGCTGAAATCGACTTATGCCACATGCACCTTCATTTTTTCGAGATTTCACATATTTCTTGCATACATCTACAAAAACACAACATTATCTGTTATGGAACAAGCCTTATGAAAGCCTGACTGTTCAACTGGCAGGAGCTGGGCAGCCTCCACCCAAGTAGCTAAGCGTTTCAATAGACATTTAGCAAAAATCTTCCGCATAACGCCAAAGAATGCAATTGGATGATAACTTTTCGGAAGATTTCGATCCCCATTTTTATAAATGGGGATAATATTGCTACCTTGCCAAGACTGAGTAATTATGTCTGCTTCTAAACAAATGTTGAATAGTGGCTTCAGGATTCTAGCCCATAAAAAAGTATTGGCTTTAACAAGACAGGTGGGGTCAGGGCCCTGAGCACGACTAATATTGAGTTCTAGAATAACATTAACGATTTTGATCCTGGGTAAACTCAAGATAGCAGGTGATTCCCATGGAGGGTAGGAATCTTGGAACAGGAAAGTTAGCAATAGTTGGCACATATAGCTTACGAAAATAAGAGCTCTAAGAACTTTCATTTATTGGAAAAAAAATGTGTCCTTACCTACACTTTTAGCTATCATAACCCAACATGTGTGCATATCAGTAACAGCTGACTGAAGTTCAAACCAAAACTTCACCTCAAGATTTTTTTGAAGAAGTTGCCTTTCAAGCTTAGAATATTTTTGAGAAAGGACAAATTGCTTGATAACTTCTGGGTCCCCCAGACATATTCAAGGTGGTTGAAAAGGTATCACTCTATGAACTAAAAAAAAACTTCAAATGAGATAACATTCATTTTATCGGGAAGCGCTTCTAAAATACAATTCAATCAGTTTGATAATTCCTCACTCACAACATTTCTCCAAAAATAAATGCGGTCTGAATGAGTTCTTAATTACTGGATGCCTTAATGTCCCTCACCGTTACCGCCCTAAGGTCAAGTGTGACATAAAGCTGAGAGTGATTGCTCCATGAGTTAGGGCAAATTTCAAGATTAGTACTAATATTATTTCTCAAATATTGCACAAAAACATAATAAATCAAGGAGCACTGCACGCCTCTTTGCCAGGTGAAATTACTAATTATTTCCAACTGATCAAATCTCCATTTATTGCAGCCAGGTTTAACTTTAGGGCCCAAGTTAAAAGGAGAAAGAGCGATCACAACACTTGTTATTTAGGAAAATAGGGGATGCAAGTCCTCATAAAGCATCCAATTCTGATACTACTTTCCTCTATGCTAAAGTTGTGATTCTTGCAGTGAAGTCTGCTGACACAACTAAAATTGATTTTGGATACTTAGTGGAACCCTTTGAAGGTTGGACAGCAAAAGTGCAAAATTAATGTTAGGACCACAATAGACATTGCATAATGAAAATTCATACAAAAAGTCATTTGATCCCATACAGGAACAGTAAACAATCATGGAAGATGGAAGTATACCTACCAATTATGAGTCTTTCCAACCAAAGGAGGATCTCAGCAAAATAGATAACCCCCCACTGAGGCTGCCTTTAGATGAAGGAATGGCTGGGCAGCAATAAACCAGATAGCTATCTAAATCAAAACTCACTTGTTAACCAAGTTTCATGGAGGCAAATAATTAGTGCATCATTGTTGGACTTGGCCCTTTTTGGCCGGTTCACCCCTAAACTTTTTGCCTTGTATGGTAGTAGTTTTAAGTCTCTGGGCAATTTAGCACTGTGGGCCAGTGTAAAGTGCGTGCGTGCTGAGGGCGTGTGGTGAGATTGTCCTGCCCTCCCATAGGAATGCATGGGGGACATGTGTGTCCATGGTAATTCCTGGTGTGAGAGGAGTGCAGGGGCGAGTTTAGTATGTGCGAACTCGTGAGAATAAATGCTGGGCAATGGTGTGTGCAGATTTATTGTGACTGGTGTAGAAATGCCACTTTTAGAAGTTGGCATTTATGTGTGCTCTGTGTCTGCCTGCCTGATGTGAATTGCATGTCTGGCTTGTGAGTGACAGGGGCTGGGAGGTGTGTGTGGCTCCTGGAGGGGCAGGGTGAGTCAGCGCAGTGGTGAATAGAGAGATCTGCATCTAGATGGGAGGGAGGAGTTGCACCTGGGACCTGAATAGGGCTGTGCCTTCCCTCCACG
Source organism: Calotriton arnoldi (assembly GCA_963921515.1). Taxonomy (NCBI): domain Eukaryota; kingdom Metazoa; phylum Chordata; class Amphibia; order Caudata; family Salamandridae; genus Calotriton; species Calotriton arnoldi. Next base: position 420,597 of record CAWUFW010002794.1, on the reverse strand, counting down.
ATGCTGGCTCCACCCCTGTGGTGCGTCTGATGTCCCTAGCCTGTCCTGTGAAAGGAGAGAGGAGCTGAGCAAAACAAAGTGCTCCAAAGCTCCCCCAAACCAGTTGCGTCTGGTTTTCCCCAGCCCTGCACCTTTACACAAAGGGAAAAGGGTGTATAAAAGAAGGGGCTGTGACCCCATGTAAAGGTTCTGTGTGCAGTTCTTGGTTGCTGTTCCTGCGGGCGTGCTGCTGCTGGGGCCCAGGGGGGCAGCCATGAGGGCTTGCCTCCCTGGGCCCTGCCTTGCCCCTGGATGCCTGAAAGGACTTTTGGAACCCCTTTTGCTTCTTTTCTATCCCCCAGGACTTTGTGCTGCCTTCTGCGCCCTGTGAGCGCTTTGCTTTTACTTTTAAGAGCTCCTGGCTCTTTGCTGCTGAAAGAGAGCGTGGGCTTCGCAGCGTGGTGCTGCAGCCCTTAGCGAGGGAATCCCGGTGTGAGGGATTCCCCCGTGATGCCTGAATTGCGGGTGCCCACCCCGCTTATGCTGCATTTTTCGCGGGTGCCTACCCCGCATTTTGCCGCTTTGGGTTTATTCTTCTATGCGGGTGCCCACCCCGCGTTCTACTTTTGAAATTCGCCGCCGCAGCCCGAGCGACCCGGAAGTCAGGCGCGCGCGCCTGACTATGGGCGGAGCCTGCAGCGGATGTCCGGAAGCGAGGGGAAGCTCGGCTGCGGGTGGAAAGGAGAACGGGAGGCTACCCCGCCTCCACGAGCACCGATGCAAAATCCCGGGTCCCAGGAGGGGGCCCGGGTGAAGCGAGGACAGACCGGAGCAGGATCCCAGGCGGGGCTCCCGTGATGACGACGAGCCCCGCGTGCGGTGAAGAGAGAAGGTGAGAGGAGTCCCCCGAGGAGTGGGGGCTCCCCTGTTGCCTGCCGCCTGGACCGGAGGTGCCCGATCCAAGCCTCGGTGAGTAGGGGCTTCGTCCGTGTTGTGGTGCCTTTTGAGGCACAGTGTCGGTGTCCATTTCTTGAGTGGCCCGCATGATAGAGGGCCGCTCCAACGAAGGGGGTAATTCTTTCCAGGAGTCCCTGTTGGGGGGGGGCGCGTCGGGGCATATTGTCGATGCCCGCCCTCCGTGGCCACATTGTTGTTGGGGCCCCGTGGGGGCCTAGACGGCCCAGGGGGGGCCCGTGCTCCTTCCAGTTTGGGCATTTTTACAGCTGCCCCGCCTGCCAGGGGGCAGCTGCTACGATGGGGCAGATCGAGGCGCATTGTCGGCGCCTGGGCATTCCCGCCAGAGAGCGGGCAGCCCCAATGATGGGGGCATGTATTGATTGCCACGTGGGGGTCCAGAGGGCACAGAGGTGCCGGGCCCCCCTTGATGAGAAGTGCCACAGCTGCACCGCACCAGCGCGGGCAGCTGCAACCATTGGGCACAATTAATTCAGAGTCCCTGAGTGGGACAGGAGGCACAGAGGTGCCAGGCCTTCCCGTGATTCACAGCTGCCCAGCAAGTAGTGGGCAGCTGCAACATTTAGGCCACAGTGCTTTGGGGGCAGGCTTAGAGGTAGGAGTGGAACGCACTCCTGGGCCCCCTATCTTTCCCAGCTGCCCAGCAAGTAGTGGGCAGCTGCTACGTTTAGGTTTGCGCAGTTGCGCACCCTTGACTTTCACTGCGTTGGCAGCGCGCCCTGACTCTGTGGACATAGGGCATTTGAGCCCCTTTAGAGATGGCCAGTTGGCCAGGGGGACAGTTAGGTTTATAGGGCGCCAGGCCCTAATCTGATCTATGTGCTGATGTGATTTTGGGTGCTAGGAAATGTAATCATGGAGTATGATTTACACACCCTGTATTATACCTCTAATGTACTGTTATGATTATGAGTTTTGCATAATGTGTTTATGCTTGTGATTTTATTATTACCTAATGCGTTTAGGTTGTGAGTTACTCTCTACTGCGCTTTGCGCCCCTAATGTGAGTTATACTTAGGAGGTTAGGGTCTAATAGGTTTAGACTTATGAGAGGATTGCATAATGTATTTATGCTGGTGAGGTTGGCGCAGAATGTAATTCGCGCCTGATGTGATACTGTGCATAATGTAGTTTATGTTACAGGCTGATGCTAAGTACAGTGGTTACCAGTGATTACTGGTTGTACGTTCATGATGTGTTCTACATTTATTATAAGTACTACCTATACTAAGTTCGCTTTGTGCTGGTTCTGACAGTGGTCCAGTTGGCCCTGTCAGGTGTAAATAATTCCCTTGTAAATATGACCCCGTGCCAGGTGGCACGATGTATATTATGTGAGTACTATTCTAATGTGTTTTATGATAATACAAAGGCTATTTTTATATATAACCTTGTGTGGAGTTCCTTTTTGTGGTGTGCCTAGTATGTTGTTGCTGTGGGTGTGTTGCGCAAACGCTTTACACATTGCCTCCGGGATAAGCCTGACTGCTCGTGCCAAGCTACCAAGGGGGTGAGCAGGGGTTATCTTTGGCGTGTAACTCCCTTGCCCTGACTAGAGTGGTGGTCTCTGCCTGGCTTTGGCGCAAGCCTTAGCCAACCAGAGCTCCCATTTCTAACATTGGTTGTCAGCGGTGAGGATAGGACTTGCGTTTGCGCAGTACCACAGCGACAACTGGCTGCACTACAAAACTCTGCATTTTAGATAATCACATATTGGGGATTATTTTTACTGATTTTATTTTTCTCCTCAACAGTGTCATTTTTTAATGGTGTTTTCTGCGCTTTTATGATTGGTGGCAGAAGAGAGAAAATGACAGGGCGGGACGCCAGTAGGTTGGGAGGTTCCCATAGATAGGGAGTCCCTTGCTGGGTCCAGTGCCCAATCCCTTTTCCTGTCCCCAGAGGTGTGGGTGGATAGGAGGGAAGAAAGGGAGTGTGGAGGAGAAAAAGTTAGCTCTGGAGGGTAGTTTATCCCCTGAGCTCAGTTGAGTTGTCTGGATTCACCAGTAAGGGTGGGATCCAGTGGTGGCAGCAATATGGTGTCCAGTGCAGGAAGTCCCATTCCCCGTTCCCACAGTATGGTACCTGGTTCCCAGTAAGAGGGGTACAGGTTGAGATTCAGGGGCAGTAAGGAACTGTCTAACCAGTCTTGGTTGGGGGCGTGTCTGGATGAGTGGTGTGTTGCACTGGACGAGTGGGTGTGAGTTCTTTTGGTGATAAGGAGCTTGCACGGGAGGTGGACCTCTGACTGTGTGCTAGAGGTCCTGCAGAGGCATTGGAGAATGATTCCAACAAGAGTGGCTCGGGTATCTTCCGGTCCTGTGTGGTGGAAGAGGTTCAGTGTAGCCCAGCTAGGTCCCAGTGTAGTGGGAGGGGTGTAGGGGCTCACGTCCTGTCTCAGAGGAGAAGGAGTGAGTGTGGGCTGTGTCCCAAGGTGCCCAAAACCCAGTCCCAGGGCCTGGATGGTTTCTTTAGGGAACACCAGGTTGGGGGCCTAGGCTGTACTTGTAGGCCATTTGAGGAGGATCTCCCATTGTCTAGAGGACGTGGAGTGTCTGTAACCAGAGCTCCAGCGGTCCTGGTGTCTGGCAGTACCACTCCAGTTGGGAGGGTGCAGAGGTCCAGAGTGAATGGTGAGAGGGGGAAAGAGTCCTCAGTGGAAGAACCAGTGGGTCAGGGGCCAGCCAGAAGGGCTGAGTCGCCAATGAATGACCATGGTGACGCCACTTCTGTCCTGGGGATCTGCACGCACTGTCAGATGGACAGGAGGTCGTGAGATCTGCGTCAGGCAGACTGTCACACAACACATTAGTTATGTGTCACCCTCGAGGGGGGGCATGCGTGCTCCCCGTGAAGTCCTGGTTCGCCGGGCATCTGACCAAAAGGTACCGTCCCTGGGTTGGGGAGCCAGGTTCAGGTGTTTCCTGACCTGGACGGCAGGGCGACTGTAATCAGTGTCCTGGCCTGGTTGCCTTCTAGGGGTACCCCTGTGAACACAGGTGGGGCCCATCTTAAGTGAAGAGACCCTGTGTTTCCCAGAAGGGGTGGTGCAGGCCTAGCCAGGATCTTTAGGGTCCCTGGCTGAATGTGGTAGTACTACCCTGAGAGCAGGTGGGGCCCATCTTAAGTGAAGGGACCCTGCTCTACAGTGGGAGGGTGCAGAACTCTGGAAGGGGGTGCAGAGGGAGGGAGTCCTCGCCTCTGATCCCGGTGCATCCGGTGAATTTGGATCCCAGGTGGTAGACCAGTTGATGGAGAGAGGTCCTGAACTGGTGGGAGAGTTGTGTTCTGGTGGGTGCTTCCCCTGGGAGGGTGCGGAACCCCAGAAGTAGAGGTAGGGTGAGGAGACGCTTCGCCCGTGACCTCTGGTCAGCCTGAGGGTGCGGACCCTCGGTTGAAGGATCAGTGGTAGTTTGGAACTACACTGAGAGGAGAGTGGAGAATGGCTATTGGATGCCAGGGGTTACTGCCCCCACTCTGTGGATTGGCAAGGACCAGTGGCCTAGGGCCTGGTCCTGGCCGTGGACAACTAAGGAGTACCGGTGGGGTAGCCTAGTTGGTCCTGAGTTTTTCTTAGTTGGATTCCATGGGTTCCAAGTGGCGTAGAACCGGAGGGTGTCCCTCCAGTGCGGGCCCGCGTCCGTGTTCTATCGCCCCAAGCAGGAAGCCCATCACGGTGGTGATTGGTCTGCCCTGCGTTTTGGCTGGAAGGGGGTTGTGTTGGACTTGGCCCTTTTGGCCGGTTCACCCCTAAACTTTTTGCCTTGTATGGTAGTAGTTTTAAGTCTCTGGGCACTTTAGCACTGTGGGCCAGTGTAAAGTGCGTGCGCGCTGAGGGCGTGTGGTGAGATTGTCCTGCCCTCCCATAGGAATGCATGGGGGACATGTGTGTCCATGGTAATTCCTGGTGTGAGAGGAGTGCAGGGGCGAGTTTAGTATGTGCGAACTCGTGAGAATAAATGCTGCGCAATGGTGTGCGCAGATTTATTGTGACTGGTGTAGAAATGCCACTTTTAGAAGATGGCATTTATGTGTGCTCTTTGTCTGCCTGCCTGATGTGAATTGCATGTCTGGCTTGTGAGTGACAGGGGCTGGGAGGTGTGTGTGGCTCCTGGAGGGGCAGGGTGAGTCAGCGCAGTGGTGAATAGAGAGATCTGCATCTAGATGGGAGGGAGGAGTTGCACCTGGGACCTGAATAGGGCTGTGCCTTACCTCCACGATGCTGGCTCCACCCCCTGTGGTGCGTCTGATGTCCCTAGCCTGTCCTGTGAAAGGAGAGAGGAGCTGAGCAAAACAAAGTGCTCCAAAGCTCCCCCAAACCAGTTGCGTCTGGTTTTTCCCCAGCCCTGCACCTTTACACAAAGGGAAAAGGGTGTATAAAAGAAGGGGCTGTGACCCCATGTAAAGGTTCTGTGTGCAGTTCTTGGTTGCTGTTCCTGCGGGGCGTGCTGCTGCTGGGGCCCAGGGGGGGCTGCCATGAGGGCTTGCCTCCCTGGGCCCTGCCTTGCCCCTGGATGCCTGAAAGGACTTTTGGAACCCCTTTTGCTTCTTTTCTATCCCCCAGGACTTTGTGCTGCCTTCTGCGCCCTGTGAGCGCTTTGCTTTTACTTTTAAGAGCTCCTGGCTCTTTGCTGCTGAAAGAGAGCGTGGGCTTCGCAGCGCGGCGCTGCAGCCCTTAGCGAGGAATCCCGGTGTGAGGGATTCCCCGTGATGCCTGAATTGCGGGTGCCCACCCCGCTTATGCTGCATTTTTCGCGGTGCCTACCCCGCATTTTGCCGCTTTGGGTTTATTCTTCTATGCGGGTGCCCACCCGCGTTCTACTTCTGAAGTCGCCGCCGCAGCCGAGCGACCCGGAAGTCAGGCGCGCCCGCCTGACTATGGGCGGAGCCTGCAGCGGATGTCCGGAAGCGAGGAAGCTCGGCTGCGGGTGGAAAGGAGAACAGGAGGCTACCCCGCCTCCACGAGCACCGATGCAAAATCCCGGGTCCCAGGAGGGGGCCCGGGTGAGTGAGGACAGACCGGAGCAGGATCCCAGGCGGGGCTCCCGTGATGACGACGGAGCCCCGCGTGCGGTGAAGAGAGAAGGTGAGAGGAGTCCCCCGAGGAGTGGGGGCTCCCCTGTTGCCTGCCGCCTGGACCGGAGGTGCCCGATCCAAGCCCCGGTGAGTAGGGGCTTCGTCCGTGTTGTGGTGCCTTTTGAGGCACAGTGTCGGTGTCCATTTCTTGAGCGGCCCGCATGATAGAGGGCCTCTACAACGAAGGGGGCAATTCTTTCCAGGAGTCCCTGTTGGGGGGGGGGCGCGTCGGGGCATATTGTCGATGCCCGCCCTCTGTGGCCACATTGTTGTTGGGGCCCCCGTGGGGGCCTAGAGGGCCCAGGGGGGGCCCGTGCTCCTTCCAGTTTGGGCATTTTTACAGCTGCCCCGCCTGCCAGGGGGCAGCTGCTACGATGGGGCAGATCGAGGCGCATTGTCGGCGCCTGGGCGTTCCCGCCAGAGAGCGGGCCGCCCCAATGATGGGGGCATGTGTTGATTGCCACGTGGGGGTCCAGAGGGCACAGAGGTGCCGGGCCCCCCTTGATGAGAAGTGCCACAGCTGCACCGCACCAGCGCGGGCAGCTGCAACCATTGGGCACAATTAATTCAGAGTCCCTGAGTGGGACAGGAGGCACAGAGGTGCCAGGCCTTCCCGTGATTCACAGCTGCCCAGCAAGTAGTGGGCAGCTGCAACGTTTAATCCACAGTGCTTTGGGGGCAGGCTTAGAGGTAGGAGTGGAACGCACTCCTGGGCCCCCTATCTTTCCCAGCTGCCCAGCAAGTAGTGGGCAGCTGCTACGTTTAGGTTTGCGCAGTTGCGCACCCTTGACTTTCGCTGCGTTGGCAGCGCGCCTGACTCTGTGGACATAGGGCATTTGAGCCCCTTTAGAGATGGCAAGTTGGCCAGGGGGACAGTTAGGTTTATAGGGCGCCAGGCCCTAATCTGATCTATGTGCTGATGTGATTTTGGGTGCTAGGAAATGTAATCATGGAGTATGATTTACGCACCCTGTATTATACCTCTAATGTACTGTTATGATTATGAGGTTTTGCATAATGTGTTTATGCTTGTGATTTTATTATTACCTAATGCGTTTAGGTTGTGAGTTACTCTCTACTGCGCTTTACGCCCTAATGTGAGTTATACTTAGGAGGTTAGGGTCTAATGGGTTTAGACTTATGAGAGGATTGCATAATGTATTTATGCTGGTGAGGTTGGCGCAGAATGTAATTCGCGCCTGATGTGATACTGTGCATAATGTAGTTTATGTTACAGGCTGATGCTAAGTACAGTGGTTACCAGTGATTACTGGTTGTACGTTCATGATGTGTTCTACATTTATTATAAGTACTACCTATACTAAGTTCGCTTTGTGCTGGTTCTGACAGTGGTCCAGTTGGCCCTGTCAGGTGTAAATAATTCCCTTGTAAATATGACCCCGTGCCAGGTGGCACGATGTATATTATGTGAGTACTATTCTAATGTGTTTTATGATAATACAAAGGCTATTTTTATATATAACCTTGTGTGGAGTTCCTTTTTGTGGTGTGCCTAGTATGTTGTTGCTGTGGGTGTGTTGCGCAAACGCTTTACACATTGCCTCCGGGATAAGCCTGACTACTCGTGCCAAGCTACCAAGGGGGTGAGCAGGGGTTATCTTTGGCGTGTAACTCCCTTGCCCTGACTAGAGTGGTGGTCTCTGCCTGGCTTTGGCGCAAGCCTTAGCCAACCAGAGATCCCATTTCTAACAATCATCAAAATAAGAACGAACGTTATCCAGTGACAAAAGTAACTGTAACCTAGCCAAATTCCAGCTGCACACCTTCCACATTCTTCACTTTCTCCTTTACTTGTCTCATGCCACTCAAATTCACAACAGTCAAATTTGCAGTGAGAGACTTTAGCTTCCTAGGTGAAGTAATCTGAGATGGAGGACTGGAAGAGTAAAGAGAAGAATGGGGAAGAGAGGTACTAAGTTCATTGCACCCTACATTTCCAAGAACTGGGAAAACATTTATTCCCATCTTATAAAAGAATTACCATCTTATTAAAGACTAGGCGAAGTATCTTTATTACCTCCTCTTTCCATAATAGTAATGTTTGGTTTAAAAAACGAAAAATATATGTTATCAAATGATTTCCATATGTAAAAAAGGAAACATGAAAAATAAGCCATGATTCTATTTAAGTACATAGCAAATGTTTTGCGACAAGAAATTTATTATGTACAATGTTAATTAAAGTTTGTCAAAGGTTTTGTTGCATATTTCTGTCTCATAAACATAAAACATATTAAAACAATTACAAAATTGAATGCACTTTTTGTTGTATCAAAAGAGTGCCCATGCTCGCCATGCCACTGGAGTCAAGCTATCGTGGCTGATGATGGGTGATACCCTGAACCTGGTCCTAAGCTGCTTGTTTACGGTCCGGTGAGAACCTGGCCTGGCAGTACGGGCACGACTGTTTCCGTGGGGAGCAGGGTCAAGACTGATTTGCATATGGCTGGGTCCAAACTGGAATGATGTGGGGAGCAAAAAAACAATGGATTTAGGCCCAGATCTCCGTACTGAGGGTGAATGTTTGACATTGTTCAGCATTCCGCCCAGCAATTTTCTTTTGTATATATATATATATATATATATATATATATATATATATATATATATATATATATATATATATATATATATATATATATATACATTACCTAGTTTGCCACTAAGTAGTTATAGTTAGGTCTGCTTTTCCATAGATGGAGTGTTTTTGGTTTGCTAATAACTTTGGCCCCTTTTGACGAATCTTCAAGAAACTTTCCCCCAAAATTCATCCATCTTAGCCCTTTCCTGGAAAGTTAGATCTTGGTCTGCAGATTGGACTGTTTGTGATTTGGTTTAAATCCGTTCAGTAGTATTTGAGATATTAAGGATAAAAGAAATATAGATATTTGGATGGTTGGGCTTGCAACAGTCTCAAGGGTGTCCAGCGAGAGCGCAAATTCAAAAATGGAGTCCTGTGATTGGCCAAGAGGCCTGTTCTTCCCATGAGCCTTCAAGCTTTCGCGGGAGCATGAAGGCTCCCGCAAGTCTCATGAGAACGAGTGCTCTGATTGGCTGGCTGTTAGAGTTTTAGAAATGAAATGGCCGGACTTTACTGTGAAAAATTGCAGGTATTGTGAAAATGAAGCACAAAATCTGTATATGGGGGGCGGGAGAAGGGCATGCTGTCCCCCTAGATTTGGAGTGGAGGTATCTAAAGCATAACTACTGTGATGAAAATAAATGTAGTACCATCTCGCTGGACTATCAAGGGATTGCGCATAGCAAAAAGGAGTTTTCAATACATTCTACTAGTACAAATGCATATTGTGGGTCTTGTTATTGAGAGGAAGTGTGTAAAACATAAGTACTGTGATGAGTAGTGTTAGGAATTGGGGGGATTATTCATGAGAGACCTGCGCCACCATTGCATCACTAAATTTGACGCGTCTGTGCTCAGGCAGTACTCCATATTTCTAAATAGATGCATGTGGCCAAATGAGTAAGTTATGGTCGGCCAGCATTGGAAAATACCTGCGCCAGAACCAACTGCGCCACGCAGAGACTAAAATATCCAAGGTAGACGTTCCCCCGTAAAATCCAGCATAAAACCCACGCAGAGACATGTATGGCTTTGTCAATGCTTTAAGGCACTGCATAATCAGGGCCCTGCATATCTGATTGACCGTTTTCGCTGGTATACACCGACCAGAATGCTGCGGTCCTCTTCACACATGTTGGTGGAGGTCCCCAAATCACGACTTTCAAACTGGGGTGGCAAACGTTTTTTAAACATTACAGCCAGATTGTGGAATCATCTGCCATACAAACTCAAAAATTCGCCTGAGCGGATTTCTTTCAGGAAGGGTTTGAAGACTTGGCTTTTTATTGCATCATTTCGGCTATACTTTAGATTTTATCACTTCTCTATCTCACTGCTGGCAGAATGTTGGATGACAAGCGCCTAGACGCCTTAGGGTATTAGCTGCGCTATACAAATAAATAAATAAATAAAATGTGTAATGCATCATCGTCAAGCATCGCTCAGAACCTGAAATGCATCAAAATTCCTGCGCATCGGCAACCCAAGCGAAGGAAATGACACATTGGCTGTGGTACATGAAGACAAGCCACACAAAACAGTTTGGCAAGTTCAACTATGCCATGGAGGTGCTTATTTTGCCGCTGGAAGCTATGAGGAGATCCCCACCTCACCACGTTCAGGCATTGCAGGAGAAGGGAGCACATTTTTCGGCAGCGGACATCCCTCATTGACCTCAGGGAGGATGACATCATGACATACTACTGACTCAGGAGGGAGTCCTTAATAGAACTGCTGAACCAGATAGCACCAAGGCTCCAGCCACCAACTGCCAGGCCTACCACCATTCCTCCGCTGGTCAAGGTGATGGCTGTCCTCCACATGCTTGCATCTGTTTCATTCCAGATCACAACAGCCAGAGTGGCAGGAATATCGCAGCCATCTTTTTCTGCCTTCCTAACCTCTATCCTGGATGCCATCATCCTCCTAACACCCTAGAACCTTGTCTTCCCCAAGACACAACAAAAGCAGCTGGACACCAAGCAATATTTCTATGTCATTGCTGGATTCCCACATGTGCTAGGTGCCATGGATTCCACACGTCTAACTGGTTCCCCTTGCAGCAACATCACACCTGCACAGGAACCGGAAGAACACCTACTCTGTCAACGTCCAGGCCATCGTGGACCATCGGGGGATGTTTACCAATGTGCTGGCAAAGTACCCAGGGAGCGCACATGATACCTATCATCTTCAGGCACAGCATCGTCATTGAGCGTTTCCAGAATGGGCGATATGGGAATGGCCTACTTGTTGATAAGCCAAACTGAAGCACATAATAGACCTACTAACAGATGCAAATGTATGACAAAATATCCATCTCTGTGTCTGCCGATGGAGATAGTGCTATATGTATGAGGGGTCTGCCTCTTACATGCACCATGCATCATGGGACACATGTAATGCAAATCCGCAAGTCACACATGTTAAGACACGCAAAGACACTTTGTGTGCCTTTGAAAGGCGTTAAGGTACAGAGCAATGCAACACTGGGCAAAATGCAGTGTATCATCACTGTGTGCAAGGGAGGTGTGCCATGGGCAATGTGGGGGTGTCTCCATGCAACTCCCTTGGTTCATGAGGCATGTCATGTATCCCATACCAAATGAACTTCGAAATGTGACAAATCAATTGGTCTCCTCAGGTAATGTGTAACAAGGAAAAACAACTAAAGTCATGCAAGTCCCTCCTGCTTCCTATGTGTGCTGCATTCCGTTGCACAAATATATCGACAATCAGGCCTCTGAGGGTTCATAATGTGCAGGTAGGTGGCACCTCCTGCACAAAGACCATCCCACATGCAATGCAGGCACCCGAGCACCATGGTGCAAGTGTGCCTGTGTTTGTGATAGGCAGCACATTGTGTGCCAGTGTAGGCTGAAAGGTCAGGAATCTGCATTATGGCCTAAACACTGTGCACTACTTCCCTTTCTCAGTGAGGCAGTGTGCAGTGGAGACAGGTGGCCTGCTGCACTGCACAGTGCCACTTCCCCAAATATCTGGGTGCCGGTGTCATGTGCACATAGTGGGAATAACACACAGCAACATGTAAGCATTGATGCCCCACACTGACATGCACTTATGTATCTGTCAATGGCAGTACCGACAGAACGTCAGTAAGCAGCAGTGTGTCATTTCACTCTGTATGGATGGATGGAACCACATCAACTGCACTGGGTAACAAATTGCAAATGCAACAATGTGGCATGACAGACAAGCCAATATGATTACAAAGGCAACACAAGAGATAAGTCTGAGATCAGTGTCTCCTCAATGGCGTACCTACTCCTGCTATCAGTCAAAGGTCAACAAGGTTAGTGCTGTGAGAACAATTACTGTGGAAATGAACAAGTGTGTCACACATGGGAGTAAACTTGTATGTTGACCAACGTGTCAACAGGAAGATGTATGTGGAAAGGCCATGTGTGGCATGCCATGTCAGTGTAGGCCCCAGACAGGTGCAACTGTCAATACAGGATAACATTGTGACACCATCAGTCCAAAACACACATATGTCTCAGCAATACTGACAGTCTATGTACACACATACACATAGTCAGTCAGCCGCATCGACTGGCATAATCAATGTGATGGCTCACCTCTTTTGTATAGGAAGTAGGCCAGATGAAAAGCATATGAATCCAGCAGTGTGAAACTCACAAAGTCAAACACAATGCTGCCAAACATGTCATACATCAGTTATCAACATAGAATAAAATCCAACCTGGACAAGACACAACAGTGTACTCAGGATACCAATCTCAACATTCATTTGCCACAGTAATGAGGATAAATAGCAATACAATTCATGTGACATGTTTCAACTGCAACACGTATGAACCAAAACCACATGGTCAAGTCAAGTCAATCGATCTTTATTCGGCCACTGGAGACCATAAAAGCACATTAAAAACAAACATGTTTACCTAAAATCAGGTTAAATACATGGATATTTAAAAACAGACCAGTAATGCATGTACATTTCCAATTTGATAAGAATAAAAACCAGCTAAAACCTTTTTGTAAGAGGGGTAAGTTAAAGCAAGATATTAGAACAAAAACACGGAAACACAGAATCAAAAATATAAAAATTGGACATGTAAAGTGCAAATGTAACAGTGCAAGCACAAAAACAGTGCCATCGGGAACAGTCCTTGATACATATCACAATTAATAATGCGTGAATAATGCACCTAGACACAAAATCAAATAGGCGCTCCCTATTCCTTAAACAACTTCTTCCTGTGTCTAAGGTCTCCTGAAAAAAGCTTGCAACTCCAAAGCAGACCTTGGGGAAGACAGCATTTGTAGATAAACCAGGGCGGGCCTCACTTGTCCAAAATTGCAAGTCCTTAGCAACAGAAGGATACATTTTTTACGTAAAATACTATAAAAGTCACAGAAAAATATGAAATGCATAGTGTCTTGCTCTGAAAAATGATCACATGCAACAGGGCTTCAAAGCACCTGGCTTTGAGAATCCTCTAGGAGCAGCTAAAAAACAGTGTATAAAATTAAATCTGAATCTGGTCAGCTGGAAGCAGTGGTGAACATTATTAACAAACGACAAATAAGGCTCAAATTGTGCTCAACAATATATATTGACTCACTGTGGGCTTGGCAAGTTCCGTACCTTCCCTTTCCCCCTTGTGCCTGGCCAGAAACATGTTTTTGATGTCCTTCAAATCACTATGGTGTAGTGGCCTTGGATTCGTGAATCGCTCAGGGCGGCCTATCCTCCTCAGCTGCTCCATGACATAGCCTAGCCAGGGAATACTCAAAGCCCCATCAAGTGTAATACAATCCTCTATAACATATTGAATAAAGTAGGAACAGAACTTGACCAAATTCTTAGCCATCACATTAGTGGTGCAACTGCAATAAGGTCAGAAATATAACCTAGACCAAGCTCTTTGTGTATTGTTAGAAATGGGATTTCTGGTTGGCTAGGGCAAGCGCCTAAGCCAGGCAGAAACCACCACTCTAGTCAGAGCAAGGGAGTTACACACTGAAGATAATCCCTGCTCACCCCCTTGGTAGCTTGGCACAAGCAGTTAGGCTTATCCCAGAGGCAATGTGTAAAGCATTTGCGCAACACACAAACACAGCAGCGACACACTAGGCACACCACCAAGGAAACTCCACACAAGGTTATATAAAAATAGCCTTTGTATTATCCATAAAACACATCAGAGCATAATCACATATGAACACTGTGCCACCTGGCACTAGGTATTACTTTACAGGGATTATATACACTTACAGGGCCAATCGTGCCACTGTCATAACCACACAATTCACAGGTAGTGAAAAACAACCAGTAACCACTGGTAAAGGTACACTTAGCATAAACATATTAGGCAAAACATCCTAATTAGTAACAGTACCCCAAATCATTAGCACACCTCAGTCACTACTGGTAGAGACTGTTTCTAACAGCACACATTATGCACATATCAGTGGCAATAAGGCAGCAAAGTACCCACAGTACCACCTGCCGCGGTGCACATCACATTAGCCCCTCATTGGGTGTAAATATAACTGCCCACGAGCAACAATATCACTGGAAGCCCACTGGCCCCACAATCGGCAGTCCCAGCGCCTCTGCGCTCACCACCTGGACAGCGTGGTGCTTCGGTGGAGGTTCAACCCCACTCTGTGAGCCAAGGAATGACCAATGATCCGTTTGGTGATCCGACCGGCTCCGCCGGACTGGGACGTCCGTGGAGGTTTCCTTCCCGCCCGGTCCGTGAAGTCGGAAATGATCCCTTAAGGTAGTGGAGGGGAGGAACTACCTCTGTACCCTCCTCAGGAGGAAAATCTAATTGCCCAAGGCCACTCCCCAACAAGGGTAATGGAGGTGAGGGGCTCTGCACTCACCCACCAGCCTCGAGCTGAACCGACTCCGTTAGCACTGCGGTGTCAGCCGAGGACTCCCTTCGGTGCGAAACACGGTGTGAAGTCTCCGTCAACTTCGCCCTTTCCTGCCTGGGGGTTTCCGTTCCATCGAGGCTGCTGTTGGCCAAGGCAGCGGTGCTGGCGGGGTCCTTCCCTGGAAGCCCGCAGCGCTCCTCCCAACAGCCAGGCGATGCAGTCAGACGCCGCCGGCCCCTCTCTTGTTGTAGATCACGGCCTACCCACAATCGAGTGCAGGAAACCCGCGGGGCTCTCCCCTTCCTCACAGGAGCCTCGCCCGGGATCAGGCGTCATCCGCCTGACTTCCTCACTTGGCCACTGGCTGTCACAGGCCCGCCTACAACCAGGCGCGAGGAGCGCACCTGCCTTCCGGCTCGTAATGCGGTTCAGGATGACAGCGAATTTAACAGCGCTGAGGGCACAACGCCGGGATAGCGCTCCGCACGCCGAGGAATAAGCCAACACACAAGGAGTCCTGCAGCGCTCAGCACGCGCTGGAAGCAGGCCCGTATAGTGCACCTAGGTCGGAGTGCTTCTTGCACCAGGAGCTCTCTCTCTTCACCTTGGTGCCTCCAATAGCACGTTTCACCCGCACTCGGTAGGGAGTGGAGCAAACACACTCTACTCCAGTCGGAAAAAGTGAAAAACGCCCAATACGTTTGGCTCTGAAGTAGGAAGGTAACTGGTGTAGCGCTCACCACGCGCTAGATTTGTCTCTGTCCCCAGGACCAGCCACACAGCCCTGGTAAATCCCTGGGCCAGATATCCAGGCACAGGCAGGCCAGCACATAGGGTAGAGCTGGGCCCAGGCAGGTCAGCTCACAGGGCCCTCCAGCAAAGGGGAAGTCCTTCATGGCGGTTCCTCCTGGAGCCCAGCAGTCCTCCAGTCCTGTCTTCCAGTAAGCACCCAAAAACATGGGGTCACAGCCCCAATACTTATACTGCATGTCTTCTTTGTTCTGCCTTGGCACAGGGCTTGGGACCCAGTTCAAACTAGTTCTGGGGGGCACTTAACAAGTGCACAACAGTCCCCATTGACAGTGTAGGTCCTGGCCCCAGACACACCATAGGGGGGCGGAGCCAACATTGTACAATGCAGGCACAGACCTATTCAGGGTCAGGAGCCACTCCTCCCACTACTCCAAATGCAGATCAGGCCCATTCAGCCTAGGGCTGACTCATCCAGCCCCTCTGGAGCCACTGCACCTCCCCAGTCTCTGTCACTCCAGAGCCAGACATGCAATACACAACAGGCAGGCACAAAGACACATAGCACACAGAAATGCCCACTTCTAAAAGTGGCATTTCTAAAATAGTGATAATAAATCAGCGCTCACCATTACGCAGCATTTATTACCACTATTCCAAACATACCAAACTTGATCATGCTACTCCTCTCATATCAGGAATTACCACTGAAACACATATCAGGGAATCCCCAATGCATTCCTATGAGAGGGCAGCCTCACAGCAGTGAGAAACCAAAATGGCTATTTGTCACTACCAGGACATGCCATACAATTAAGGCACATGTCCTACCTTTTACCTACAGCGCACCCAACCCATAGGGTTAGCTAGGGCCTACCATAGAGGTGACTGATATGTAGTAAAAGAAGAGTCACAGATGTGGCACCCATTTTATGTGCCACATCACAGCGGCAGTAACCTGTGTGCGCAGGCCCTGCAATGGCAGAGGCCTGAGACAGGTTTGAGAGGCTACTTTGGTGGGTGGCGCAATCAGCACTGCAAGCCCACCAGTAGCATTTAATTTACTGGCCCTGGGTATCTGGGATATCGCTTTACAAGGGACTGATAGGTAAATTAAATCAGCCAAACAGGTGTAGACCAATCTTACCACGTTTTACCATAGAGAGCACATGCACTTTATACTGGACAGCAGTGATAAAGTGCCCAGGGTCCTAAAACCACCAACAGCAGGTCAGAAAAAATACAAGGAGGAAGGCAAAACGTTCAGGGATGACCCTGCAAAAAGTACCAGGTCCAACATGTATCATAAAGGAAGGGGTGCAGGTAGTAGAAGCAAGAAGTCTACGCAAGAATTTGTTCTCGGCCACCTGCAATTTATTTATGTCTTTTGTATCCCCACACATCGCAAACCTAGGTGACCATTCTGATACATTTTTCTCTATAGACCTTTATTAGGACGAGTACAGGTTTAGCCCCTACTCTCTTAGCAAAGCCCATGGTGGCACCCGCAGCCCTTACCAGGATATTCTATTTAAGTGCTCTTTGAGCCACCCATGACCCTCTTTCATCAAACAGCTCCCCCAAATAAGGGAAAGTGGAAACTTTGGTAAGTTCCTCCCCCTAGCAGAAGAACTTACGGCTGATGGACTTCTTGCTGCCAATCATCATAGTATGCGATTTTGAAAAACTGATTGAGAGGTCTAGGGAGTCCATGAAATCAATAAAAGAATTTAAAAGACTTTGGAGACACATGGCAGTACAGCAAGCAACACCGCCTCGTCTGCATACAATAAGGCAAGAATTAGTTCGGTACAAGCCCTGGGAATGTCTCTGCAGGCTGCTGACAGTACCTCCCCATGCTTGTTAATATAGAGGATAAACAGAAGGGGGGGCAAAATACACCCATCCCTAACCCCTCTCTTGACCTCCCAGGAAGTCGATACACAACCATAGTCGTTGTACCTCACCGAGGCTGTGAGGTTGGAAAGAGAGCTGTGTAAAAAGGCCACCAGATCTGTATCCATACCCATATCCACTAAGGTGGGCCAGAGCTTGGATCTGTTGATGCGGTCGAACACCAAGGTTAAGTTCATAAAGCCATTTACAGGGGACCCCTTTTGACTATGGTATATTTCCCCGCTATAGTCCCTTAAAAGTGTTGAACCCATCTCTCAGCGGGTATGGTGCAATCCTCTCTGGTATTTGCTGATTCTGAAAAGAAAGGGCTGTTTACCACTTCCCAAAACTTAGAGCTATTGGCCAGTACACTAGCCTGACATAGGGCCTCCGATGCCCGCTCCCTGATGAATTTTTTCCCCTGTTTAGTGACAAATTTATATGCACTCCTACAAACCCTGACCCTTTACTCAACCCTGGGTTTCTGCTTAAGTGCTATAATTAGGTTCTTATGTGTTTTGCAGCAATCATCATCAAACCACTTTTTCTCCTTAAAACCTTTTATCCTACAGTGAACAGATAAATTATCAGGAATGTGCCTAGTTAATTTATTAAAGGCATCTAATACCGATCTGTCCTGCGTTCTGTTTTCAAGACATAGTGCAATGTCGACTGTACTTTCTGTGTACAGATTGTCTAAAAAGCCCACTGGTATCACCTTCTCCCACTTTAGTCTACGCGTTTGGTGTCTTGTGCTAATTGCACTATTCGGTATGCTCCTGCCCTCCTCCCAGGATAAATCTGAGATCCAGCGTTAAAGGGTTATGGTCGCTGAAACTGCTACAACAGGTTCTCAATTTGTGAATCGCAGGCACCAAGGAAGCAGACAGCATAATGAAATCAATAGTGGTAGAACAGCCCTTGCCTGAAAAAGTTGGAACAGAATCAGCTACTCCCATCTTTTCCAGACAATGCAGATTATTAACTGCAAGTAGCCCTTCTAGTCGGAGAACTTGTTTCGTGTGTTTGAAGTGGGAAACCGATGATATTGCATCCAAATGGCCTTTTACGAGAGTGCAGTTCAGCTGACAATGATGTGTATTAAAATCACCTAGGACTATAACTTCATAATAAGGGCATCTCCTCTCCCCATAGTGTTCAAGAAACCCCTCCAGTGTGGCAACATGTTAGGTGTCGGATTTTCTGCGGAAGGAGTTATAGAAGTTCACAACCAACAAAGGGGGATGATTTGTGAACGCCAGCTCTACTGCTAGCAAATGCGATGTGTGACATTCCACCGCCTTAGCGGTACAACGGATTTTGAGTGAAAACAGAAAGAGAAGGGCCACCGTTTGCCCGTCCCGCTGGGGAAGGGGATTGCAACTTCAAAAAATGAAAAGAATCCGTCCAAAAAAAAGGGTTCACCTGTGTCCCAGGTTTCCTGCAATGCAACTATATGACAACAACCAAATGTCCTCAGCCACATCGCATTGTCTCTATTGGCCCTCAGTCCCGTAATATTCCAGGTCATTATCTACATAATAGAGGGGGTGATGGAATTAGAGACCACCTCTGGAGATGAGTTGGGCACAAAGACTGCTGAGCCTCAGACCTTGGGCTCAACAACCCATCCTGAGATCTCACTTGTCAGCAAATATTTTCAGGGCCTATCAGGGGTTCAAACTTGTTGGCAAGGGGAATGTCTATCCTAGTGTTCATACCCTGCGGTATCCTTACGGGCAAGGGGACTAAACAGCCACAACTGGACCGAAAAAAAGAATTGGTGGGATAAAAGTGTTGAAGATGAAGGTTCTAATTGTTGTATTCGAGTCTTGGGTAAAATGACTCTCAACCATGCTTTCGTGTATGTAGGATGTCTTATGTTGACCATGACACAGTCCCCCTCAATATTTTTCTTCACCTTGGAGCCCACCCAGCCCACTCTTTTTAACATTATGATGTGGGGAGAGAGCTAGTGCCCATTTACTATGGTACTGTCACCACAGTGTATAACCTTGTGCATCAGGTCTGCCGTGGACTCCCTCATACCCTGCTTAATGGGAGGAACATCCATCAGGATGGCTGCCAAGGGAGCTGCCCCTCCTGCATAGTGCGGCTGGCTCACTTGAAATCCTCCTCTCACTTATAAGACCCATCGGTGTGGGCCCAGCCACACCACTGGTCCTCACAACCACAGTATTTGCTTTATTAATTGAAGTGCTAAATTCGAACAGGGTGAGATGACTGAGCTTGGCCTCTATCCCTACAAGCCACGACAAAATTGGGGCCAACAGCACCTTAAAAAATGATTCAAAACTAGGGATTAATTTGTCCAAAGCCTGATCCAAATCAGTATTGGCTCATGTAGCTGGGGGGGTGCCTTCTTGTGTGGCTGACCTCTACCCTTTTCCCCCACCCCTTTTCTTTTTGACCGGTGGTTCAGTCAAAGTATTAGCATTGTTTGAGGATACCTCCACAACTTTATCAATTGAAGACCTCAGCAAGTAACTTTACTTTTTGCACAGAGTCGACTAATTTCTTTGCTTTCTCAGGATCAGCAGAGGGGTATGAGTCCTGTGTATATTCCTCCGCCTCCAAGGAAAGCCTCCTCTCGATCAGGGCTATTTCTTTAGAGATGACGTTTGCTGCCCTGACCAAGAAGGAGTCTAAGGTAGTTACAGTGTCCCCCCCGGTTGTGCCTATGTTTATCTTCCTTTTGCCCATGTTCGCACACGTTTGGGGTGTAGGTGTTGGTGTTGAGGCAGCACCATGCAGTGGACCGTATTACCCTGTGGCTGGTAGATTGGCCCACCCTAATATCTATTGTGTTGGGTTAAGCAGGACAAACAGTACTTGTTCACTCAGGCGAAAAGGCACAGAACCTCCTTCGAGCACCAGGACAACACATGACAAGAACAGGAGAAATAAAACAACAGTACCTCTGTATAGCTTGGCCCGATGAAAAGAAACCAAGAGCCGTGGCCCAGCCCAGCCTCGCCCGGCCGCGACGGGGGCAGATGGGTCTGCTGTTAGCCTGGTCTTCGCCCATGCACGTCCTGCGCTAGAGATGCAGCATGGGTGCTTGGGGCTGTAGTCCTCCTGCCCCCTCCCCTCTCGGACACAAAGGGCATCCCGTGCAGCAAGAGCCCCAGACAGCAAAAATAGGCGCCTCTGGGCGCGAGAGATGCAGCGTCAGTGGCGGCCTACCGTGGGTGTGCTTGGGGCCTGTACTCCTCCTGCCCCCTCCTGGGATGAATCCAAGTGATTCCACAGTGCGGGTCTCCGGTGGTACAGGCAAGCTGGGTTGTTTCTTGTTTCTCCAAGGAATGCCGGTGGTAACACCAAGAGGCCCCTCCATTTCACCCATCTGAAAGCATCCTGGCTCTGAAAAGCAGTTAAGGTAATGCAACGCAGCTGCAGTTGTTTTCGGTGGAACCACATGGTCAAGTAAGTGTACTATGAATGGCTGTGCCAATGTCATGTAGACCACCAAGGACATCAGTGGTTTACCATGGACATATGTATGTATGAGTGTAATGAACATGGATAAGCATGAAAGTTAGAATGTAGAACTGTACAATGTATCAGGCCATGCTCATCATTTGCCATTACTTAGAGAAATGGAAGAGACATGCGTAAACCTATGGCCAACTGTATAAGTAACACATTTTGTGAAATACTGTAAGAAATGTGTATGAGTAATTTAGTACACATAACACACATGGACAGGAATATAGCCGTTACAGAGAGCTAAAGCATTGACAGATGTTATTTCTTTGTAACTTTCAGCTGACCATGGATATGGTCTCCAGCCACGGGTCATGACCCCAATATCATATCCCCAGACTGAGGCGGACCGACACTACAATCAGGCACTGACCAAGACCCAGAACACTTTGGAGAGAAACCTTGGTGTGCTGAAGCCCCGGTTCAGATTCTTGGACATGTCAGGAGGAAATTGCTATACTCGCCCCCAATGGTCTGCAAGATCATACTAGTATATGCCATTCTCCACAACATTTGTGTCCGGACAAATGACCGGTGGGACTTGGACCTTACTGAGCAGGACCCAATGGATGATGAGGATGGAGGAGACATCCAAAATACAGTGGCTGGGAATAGGTGACACACCCAAATTATGCAAAATATTTCTCTTGAATTACATATACTTTGATGGACAGAATGTCCAAACATAGTAGAGAGGTTCAAAATGGAAATAAATGCTTGAATCAATTATTTGTGTTGCCGTTTATGTCACAGTCCCAGTAAACATCAACTCACCCACATCTCGCCAACTAGAAGTAGGCCCCAAATGTAACAATCATGTCATCAGACCTGTTGAGCAACATGGGGACAGGCCTCACATCTATCATTTGCACAGATACAGAAATGCTATGTAAAGCAGTGTACTGCATTAAAGGGGCAGGCCAGGCATGTCAAATTTCAAATTCCAAATTGATTATTAGTCTTCTCTTGTACTTGAGCAGTGCAGAGATGCATAGCTAGCAGTCGTGTTGTGCAGCAGCAAAGTGTACAACAGATGGCCCTCCTGGAGAATACTGACATGTAAAGACTGTGATTTCACTCGGATCAAATGTCAGACCAAACTGTATGTGCATATACACTAACTCATAGCACATGGTCAGATGGAGGGTTTTCATTATGAAGTTATCTTTGCATGGCAAGAGTTGATACCTCTGACCTCAGTGTACAAGTGCATCATTGAGCGGATCAAAAATCTTGTATCCACCAAAATTATATAGTAAGTTGAGTGTGTGCCATTACACATGCCTGTGCCAGGGAATGCAGTACACTTGGACCAGGAGGCACATACAAAGGCCTGCCCTCAGAGTAGATGTACTGCCAATAACATTGACAGGAGTGAGACTGAGATCATGTGTGAATGGCAGCATCATGTAAATTGAACATCGCAAGTTACATTGACTATTTAACCTTGTTTCACTGCAGTGATGACTTATGGCTCACTCACCTATTCCAATGGTCTGTTGCTGGGTGACACACTCACCCCAGACCTACAACATGTTTTCTGATATATGTGTGCTTGATTACACCATGTGCGGAACACGTGTGCCTGTGCAAGACATTCACAACAGAAAGTCTGCAATGTGTAAGAGTGTGCACATGCAAGACTGTGAGTGTGTTGCTACAGTGTATTCAGCTACAGACCCTTGCCATAGTTCTTAGTGAGTGTAATACCAAACAGTGTGCGATGACTAAGTGTGTGTCCTGCACTTCATGATGTTTGTTTCCATCTTACATAGGTGGATCACAGTATAGTCTACATGATGTCCTGTGAGTGTAAACAGAGGGGCATTTTATGGCCATGGGCACAAAGTGCAGCACAAATAGTCTCCCTACGCCACACCTATGTTTGCGAGCACATAGCAAGAATTATACAGTATCTAACATAACACTTCAAAATTTTACCTCTTGACCTGTGCCCCTGCTGGATTGGCTACCTAGGACCAATGCAGTCCCACTTGCCCCATGAGGCAAGGTTGCAACTGTTACATGCAGGAATGGATGTGACTGTGATGGTGCGTCTTACTGATAACCAAAATATGCTGTGAGCCCTAGTGTTCCATCTATGTGTGCTGCTGTACACAGGACACAAATAAAATTGAAGTTAAGATGCGATGTTAAGGTCTAACTACATGTAATATCAATCCAGTGAAGTCAGTACTCATTGATGCATTGCAGGTTTGCCTGGCGGCATCTGTCAGTAAATGTACATATTACCAACTGATGTGAACGGCTACATATATGCAAATATCAAGGAACCCCGCTCTGGTGCATAGTAATGCAAAGCAGTGAATTGCTATATATAGTGGCACTCTGGATTCATCACACTTGTCTGGCCTACTCAAGCAGGACTCGTGATGCTCAAACTATAGGCAAACAGATTTAGCAAACACATTTTCCAAGGTGCATTGTGCAGGTACCACACATATTGTTTCAGACACAAAGCCCAGACAGCAGATGTGTCTGTACCACAGCATTCCATGGTGGAAGCTGGCTAGTTTAGTGTGCTAATTGATGTCTGCCCAACAATCACAGGTGTCATATTGGCCTAACACCACACACATATCTATACAGTTAATCGGAAAGCAGGATGCCACATACACTGTAGACTGGCTAAAACAGTCATTCTCTGTGCTTCCCTGAGTGTGTATTGCACCCCTAACACATCTTAAGGCAGGAATGCAGACAGATTGAATGAATTTAGATATTGTACATAATAGTGAATACAGTAGTGTATTTCATAGGCATAGCAATGCAATATATTTTACCAAAAAGATGCCTACTCCGCAGCTACCTACGTTCGCCCAAGCATCCTACAAACCGCAAAAGCAACAAATAGTTTGGTATGTCTCTACTCATCACAATATGTATGTTTTTCACGTAAATAGACTGTCACTCAATATGTCACCACGATGAAACTCACACATAGGCGCACTTTTACCACAGAAAATCCACACATCTGATGATATCAAGCCTGTCAGGTAAGAAAAGAGGGGCAAGGAAAGTGAGCCCAAGGTGTGTTTACCTGCATTGCACAATTCACTACAGTGTATCACAGACAACAGGCCAGTTGTGTGGGTCAGAACCCACGCATTGACCCATTTGCGCATCGCATTGCACCTGTAGCATTGGTCGAAAGCCGTGCATTGACGCCAATGCATTAAAAATAATGCATTGTGCATTAGCATGCGTTATTCACGCATTGGCTATTTCTGTACCGATGCGTCATAAAAACTGATGCAGTTGTCAAAAATGGGCGGGATACACTTAGGAAATGACCCAATGGCTGTGGTAGGCTGCAAACTAGGAAGTGTGAAGTTACTTTCACTTTCACCTACAGTCTGTGCTGTCTGTAGGGTGTGTTTTGTGGAGTGGCTTGGTGATCTATTGTAATGTTTTTGTCATTATATTGTTGGGTGTTCATCCATTTAGGGGTTTCATAGTTTAGAGGTAAGGGTAAGGTTAAGGGGTATTTGTATATTGTTAAGGGGGTATAGAGCAGGTTGACCATGTGGGGGAAGAAGAGAGCCAAGAACCTGTATGAGGGAGAATTGGGGACCTGCTTTGGATGCTGGCCCATTGTGTGCCCAATATGATTTCTACAGGGTTAGGGTTACCAGGGTTACCCCACCAAGGAGCACAAGGAGCAATGGGAGAGAGTGTGGTGGCACATGACCAAGGTGTTTGGTGTCGACCGCACCATACACCAGCTCAAGCACCAATGGGCAGATGCGGTGACCCCCGAGGCTGATCTCCTAGACCACCTTGGCATGGAAGTTGGTGGCCCCATTGGTAGGTACATATTTACCATCTGCAAATAGATGTGTGTGTATTAAAATATTTTAGGATTAAATCGATTTCTATTGAATTTTTAGCGCAGAAAAAAACAATACAATCGCCTACAACCAATGACCGGTGAGGGGCAACAAGGTTAAGAGGACAGTAGAAGAGTGAAAAGGGGAATGGGGAGGAGTCAGAGGATAATAAGAGGAGGGGAGAGAACAAATAAATAAAACCAATAGAGTGCATATGTGAAGGTAATTGAAGAGCCATATTTTGACATCATTTCAGCTCAGTGAGGGTTCAAGGTGGCCAGGGGTCATCTACAGTGTGTCGGAGTAGTCATAAGTATACTGGCAGGAAAGTTCTCAGAAGATGTGAGATAGATATTTCAGACATGTCCCCCAAGTCTTTTCAAAAGTTGCAATAGTATGTTCCACAATAGAGGTCAGCTTTTCCATATTGAGTAGGTCCCAAAGCTTGTGCAGCCAGTCCATATGGGTGGGAACATTATCTGTGCCCCATTTGGATAGCAGAACTTGTTTAGCAGCACAAAGTGCTAAGGTAATAGCCCTCCCTCTCCTCGACTTCAGTGGATACGTTAATGGGTTAGGTAAGCCCAACAGAATGTAACTTGGGAAGCGGGCAGATTGGTGGCAAACCTCTGATCGATGTCCGCAAGCACTTCTGTGCAGTAGAAGTGCAATTTAGGACAGTGCCACAGTGGGTGTGTAAGAGTGCCAGATGCCCAGCAGCGGCGCCAAAAGCGATCATCGAATCCCCTCCTCCACCGAGCCACATGAGCGGGTGTGAAGTACCAATAGTGGATAAGCTTGAGAAGGGTTTCTCTACCGGATGTACTGCATGCGGGTGTACGGGTTTGTTGCAGAATGCCCAACCATTCTTTATCTGAGAATGTTCGTTCACACTCCGTCTCCCAACGTGTTTGTGCAGGGGAGGACAAGGAGCCCGAGGTCCCATGCAGGAAGGTATAAATATCAGAAAAAAGACACTTATCTTCCTTCCGAGAGAGGAGTCAGCGCTCAAAGGAAGTAAGTGGTCTGCTCGCATTATGGGGCACCTGCGGGAGCGTCACCCAATGACAAATCGTGATATAGTGCCAATACTCAGTGTCAGGCAATCCAAAATCCTTTTGCAGCTGTGGTAAATCTAAGAGGCTATGAACATCAAAGAGGTGTCTGATCCTCTTGTAGTTAGCCTCCTGCCAATGAAGGATAGATGTGCCATGTAAAGCCGGAGGGAAGTCTGCGTTACCTATAATGAAGTGAGGGGAGAAAGATGAGTGGAAAGTTGAGGCGATATACACACACTGTCCCACACACCGAGTGTCACTCGGGCCACAGGGGAGATATATACCCCCGGTGGTCGATGTTTTCACGGGAGCCACAGGATTTTCCAAATGTGGATGCCCGCCACTGCCTGATGGAATAGGCACCAGTGCTTCTCCGTAGTCTTACTCTGCCATTCCACCAGGAGGCGTAGTTGCACCACCTGGTTGAATCTCTGCAAGCTTGGGATACCCAGTCCCCCTTTTGCCACAGGCAAATTCAAACGCTCCTTGTTCATATGTGCACGCTTGCCGCCTCAAACAAAAGTCTCTAGGAGTCACTGTAGTTTATGCAGACTATGGGGTAGGGGCAAAAGTGGTAGTGTCTGCATGAGATACAGGATCTTAGGGAGCAGGGACATTTTAACTGCCGACCCACGAGATAGGACCCCCATGTCAGGACTGAACCATGGAGCGGGCATCCGCAAGCAGAGCCGTGTAGCTGTGTATTGCTATTTTGTCCAGTGTAGAGAAGAGTTTAATCCACAGGTATGGATCCCCTGCTTTGCCCAAGTGAAGGGAAACAGTGCTGCCAATTGAATCCGCTCCGCCTGCAGGATATTTAAGGCAAGGGCTAGTGATTTACTGGTTTTCGCCTTAAATCCTGAGGCCTTCCCGAACCGTTCGAATTCTTCCAGAAGCGGGGGCAGCGAATGACGAGGGCTAGTAACAGCCAAAAGGACATCATCTGCGTAGAGGGCCACTTTGTGGGATTGCCCTCGCATGTAGATTCCCTGAATGTTGGCATGTCTCCATAGACGCTCCGCCAGAGGCTCCATATAAAGAGTGAAGAGAAGCGGCGACAAGGGGCAACCCTGTCGCGTTAAAAGGGGCCGGAGAGCGCCCCATTAACTCTTACAGACGCCACAGGCTCCGCGTATCTGGACCAGATCCAGCTGGGAAATCAGGGTCCCAGACTCACCGCCATCAACACAAATTGCAGAAAGGGCAAGTGAACCCAATCGAATGCTTTTTTGGTATCGATTGAAATACGTAGGGTAGGGGCCCGAAGTAGTTAGTTATAACACGGAGGATGAGTAGCCTCTTGGTGCTATCTCCACAGCCATGCCCCGGTATAAAACCTGCCTGGTCGGGATCTAATAATCCAGGCATGTACTGCCCAAATTTAGCTGCAAAGACACCTGTGAAAATCTTCACGTCCACATTCAATAAAGAAATAGGCTGGTATGAGATGTAGAGGGCTGGGTCTTTGCCCTGCTTAGGTAGGACCGTTCTGATAGCCAATTTCATGGTGTCAGTGATAGAGCCCTGGAAGGCAAAGGATTTATACAGCCTCGTCAAAACGGGGACCAGTTGGGAAGCAAATTGCTTATAGAAAGCAGCGGTGCCCTATCCGGCTTGAGTCTCCATAGGGCTCCCAAAACTTCCTGGGTGGTAATGTTTCCATTGAGTATAGATTCCTCCCTCTCTGGAAGCCTTGTAAAGTGAGCCTGCGCTAGGTAAGAATTGATATCATGGGAATGGAGCGTTTCAGCAGAGTACTGCGCAGAGTAAAAACAACCAAACTTTAACTGGATCTCGTCCTCTTCCCTTGCTACCTGACCAGAGGAGGTAGAGATTTCTGAGATCCCCCGGCGATGGTTCTGTGCATGCAAACGGTGAGCAAGAAGTTAGCCTGTCTTAGTGCTTTTGTCTAGTGCTGAGCAGTGCGTGCGCCAATGCATCCATGTCTAACGCCCAGAGTTGCTTCCTCATCATTGTAAGTTGCCTGTATGTTTTATGGGAACCTGTCTCTCTATGAGCCTTCTCAAGTGCTGTTACCTCGGATTAAAGTGCAGAACGCTTGAGTTTACGATCTTTATTGAGTTGTGCCGCTATTGGCTACGTATGCTCCCCTGCCACCACTTTGAGTGCATCCCACAGTAAGGCCACCGATGTCTGGGAGGTGTCATTAATATCGAGATAGTTCCGAATCGCCTCTCTAATCTCTTTGACCGTGGGTTCGTATGTTAAGAGTTTAGGGTTAAGACGCCATGATTGTGATCGTGTATTGCGGATGGTTAAGCGTAAGGTGATCATGATCGGGTCATGGGCTGAAAGAGCTGTTACCCCAATATTTGTGTGGGATGCTGCAGACATTAAGGATGCCGTATTGAGGGAGTGGTCTATTCTAGAGTAAGATTGGTGTGCCACTAAAAGAAAGGTCTAGGCCCTAGTTGTAGGGTTCAAGCGAATCCACGCATCCGCCAAGCCCGCCTCGCTCAACCTCTGAAGGCCCTGTATAGTGTATGTCCCAGTCGGTCCCACCCTTTGCACGTCAAGGAATGACTCAGGTACCAATTTTGAAAAAAAAGTCCCCTCCAATCAAGATATTAGTGTCTGGGGAAGTGAGGACCTCCCCAAGCGCCTGACATTTTTTTTCCCCAGAGTTTTGTATAGCGCAAACTTTACCCAAAGGTATCAGGTATCAGAGCATTGTACACGAGCACCAGTTGCGTTACACAAGGACACATTCATTTTTTTGTTAGGCATGGGGAGATTAAGTGATCTGCCCAGAATCACAGGATGTTGAGCGTCGTTGCCAAGACTTGAACCCGGTTCCCCAGATTTGGGGTCGACCGCCCTAGCCGGATACTTGGTTATCGTTAGGAGCATAGACAATAAAAATAAACAAAATACCGAAGCACACAGAAAGCAGTCCACTGTCATAGTATATAATTCAATATAATAATCTTCTTGTTTCAGACTCGAAGTTTATATGATAGATGTTTTATTCTCTGCACAGACAATTACACTCTGTGTTGTTGATGTTTTCTTCAATACAAGCAAGCAGCCCACACGTGTTTTTCTTGCTCTGCCATGCTCCGTCACGACGCACAAGTGAATCACGGGGTGGGAGTATATCGCAAAAAAATAAGCGATGAAAAGCATATGCATCAGCAAAGGACCATGATAAGCCTTGTAGCGCAATGCAGCCTCCCGGGTGTCTGTGCTGGTCTCTCATCTGGCTTTTCATGACTTATTTTTTGTGATATACTCCCGCTGGATACAACTCAGGCTTATTGAGGTCCTGCAACCATCTACCCACCTCGTCTTGTGCCACACACAGTATGTAAATGCATGGGCTTCTTTTAGGTGAAGCTTTACTTTGCTCAAGAGTTGGCAAGAAAAATCGCAACCCCAGCCTTCTTCCTCGGACCAGAGGAGAAGTGTTGACGGTCGAACCACTTTGATTTCAAGCGGCCCCAGTCTTTATGGAGGAAATGCGTCTCCTGCAATAGACATATATCGCACTGAGAAGATTTCAGTTGAGACAGCAAGGCCAATCGCTTGGCCAGGGCGTTCAAGCCTCTAACATTAAAACTCAAAACCTTAACCATATGAATGAGAAATAGAGGGAGCCCAGGACATCTGCCCCAAGATCAACTCACCCAGTGATTCCCTTGTGCGTTGTGAAAGAGCATGGCAGAGCAAGAAAATTACAGTTACAAGAACACTGCAAGCATCCATAGCAACATAAATAGAAAATACAGAAATCTGAACTGCATCAACAGATGAAGAACAACAAGCCTGGAGTAGAGGGTCCATGTCGCTGGCGATCCTTCCGGGGAGTAGCAAGAGGATGGACATGCATGGAAGCCCCGCCACCCAGATGAAAAGACATAGTTTCAAGGCATCTCGGGTGGGGGGTGTTACCTCTCAAGTCCCCAGGGGGCTGGCAACCAGCACCACGCCCGAGAGTCGAGAATGACGCACACAGAGAGTCAGTCCAATGGCAGGGCCAGCTGCACCCCAGTATGTCTATTCCATAGTGGAGAAGAGGAGACCCTCCAATTCCTCACTCCACCGCCGAGACCAGCGATGTTCCCCTGTTTGTGAACTGTGTCAGCAGGGCAGACCTCTCTCTGAGACTTTCTTCCGCCAATGGTCCACTCGCCTTCCTGTTTCGAGGTCTAGATCAGCTGGTCGATATGCGCTGTGAAGGTGGGGGAGGTAGCCGCTGCTACTGTAAGTCCGATTCCTCCATGGCCAGTCCCAGGTTTGGTGCTGCCTCTGCCAGTGTGCGGACCACATGGGTTTCTCCCCCCAGGTGAAGGTGAGGCGGAATGGATGTCGCCACTTGTAGCGGATCCCTTTCTCCCACAGGAAAGATGTTGCTGGCTTCAAGGCCCTACGTCGTTGCAACGTAATGAAGGAGAGGTCCTGGTAGAGCCAAATCTTGGTTCCTTCAAAGGTGACATGGGTTAGGTTCGCACTGCTGACATTATCAATTCCTTTTGGTGATAGCTGCGGAAACATGTCAGAATGTCTAGAGGAGATCCGGATGCCCAGAGGAGCGGCCAGCCCGGTGTGTGCAGTCAAGGATCACATCCTTATCAGCGAGGTCCGGGACAATATGACGGAACACTCTGAGTACATAGTCCTCTAGCTTACCCGCATCAGCCTGAATGGGACTCCTTTAATACGAAAATTAGATCAGCGGAATCTGTTTTTCAAATCCTCCAAGTAATAATTGAGGTCTGCATTGTGGTCCCGAAGTTCAAGGATCTGGCTTTGGCATGCTTTTAACTCCTCCTCTCTAGTATTTGCCCCTTGCTTCAACGTATCCACCTGCTGTTCCAGGTCATTCACATCCTGTCGGATTTCTTTAACCTCATAGGCCACCTGTTGGCGCAAATTTGCGATGTCACCTCGCAACGTATGAAAGAGGGATTCTATGAAGCTTCGAGTTACTGGTGCTTCATCTCTGGTACTGGCTGCTTGTGAGGAATCGGGGGGGAACGGGGAGGTGGACTGGAGTCTTTTGCATGGTCCGCTTTCTTGGTGAGAGCTTTGTGGAGTAGCTCCTAAATGGAGTGGTCTTGTTTGCAGCGCAGGGCAGTCATGGCTGCAGGACTACAGACAGCATTGAGAAAGGAAGGCACCATGTGGGTGCAGGTCCAAAAGTGTAGTGATATTCACTTAGTCCAATCAGTTGAAACCCACTGCCAACAAAGCTTTTTGGTGGCTAGCAGTCAGATCCCACAAACATAAGGCATTTGGGCCCTCTCAGCCAAATGCAGGTAACTCAGCGAAAAGCAGCCCCCCCCATGTGGGGGTCAACAAGCCGCCTCCTCGGTGGCAGGACACTAGCGCTGGGATTTTCCACCTGGGGGGGGGGGCATCGCCATGCCAACGCAGTCTTCAAGCACCTCCAGATGCGGGCAGCATGCCCGACAGGTCCGCGGAGCAAAAGGGCTTCCACTCACAGTTCTCCGCAGCAGCCGAACACCGCTTCCGACTGCAGCTCGTTAGGCCTCAGGCCGCGCTGAACTTGGGAAGGCAAACAACTGTGGTTGTCAGGTTCTGGCTGAGGCTGGGAATGTCAGACCTCTGGTGCTTTTGTAGTGTAGTTCCTATTTCCCTAATAGGCTCTGCGCATTGGAATAATATAACCTATAGGCTTGACATAGGACTGAGGTCGGTATGTCCCTATCGAGTATATTAAACTTAATTACTTGTGCCAGCTAGCTCAGAGGCCACTAGAAACTCCTTGAAAACAAGAAGGGAGTAGTTTCTGGCAACCGCAAAAACATGACTACTTTGTTTCCCTTTAGAATCGGAACACGTCTCAGAATCGTGGAAACAATAGATAACAGTTTCACTCAGTCAATCGTGCATGCTTAGTTTCTACAGAGTTACACAGAAAGGAAAAACGGGCGTTTCAATAAAGAGGTTTTATTGAACAGTCTTGTTTCTTGTGTAAGAGATATGTGCTGTTATGATCACAAGACAGTATGCAAGATAAATAATGTACAGTAGAAATAAATAATACTGCGCTAGCATTATCTTTTAGCATATATTCACGTACATAAATAACATGAGCTAAAAATGCGAGTACTCATACGATGCGTCTCTAAGCTAGTTCTACCCCAATGTACCTAACCTAATCTAGGTGTAGGGAAAGGTAAGAAGTAGGCGAAGTATTCTCTAGTATAGTATACTAAGAGTATGTTAAGTCTATTATGCCAAGAGTCCCTCTAGGTTCTAGTCAGCTCCATACCTTGAGAATGAGAGAGGTGGGAATCTCTTTCCGGACTCGAACTCTAACACCCCGCGAAGGGAGTCAGGACACTGGAAGCTGGATTCTTCTGCGTGCAGGAATGACAGCGTCTTCTCAGTGCGACAGGCCGGGATATGGGCTCCTCTGAAGTCGAGGTCTCCTCTAACTTGCTTGGGCAAGGGAAGGTATATTTATACCTGATAGGTGCCTTGGAATGTTAGCATTGACGTGAAGTCGGACAGAGGAAGACGTCAGGAATGAACCCTTAAGGTATAACGGTTCATACATAATAGATGAGTTCTTGGAGAAATCAATAATCCTGTGCTAGGGAACTCCCAAGAGCTTAAGGGTCTGGTTTCTAAGAACTCGTTGTGACGTTAGGGTAGACGAATGTCGGTGACCATGCCTGTATTTGGAGTGCACGGCTAATGCCTAAATAAGGACTGGGAATCTATGCCTATATAAGGGCAATGCGAGTTGTGCCTATATAAGGACATGTTTCAGGAAAACCTATATACGGACACCTAAAGCGGAATACAACACCCACTCCACTTTCGAATGAACGATAATACTAAATGCTAAACATTAAGTGCTAAACATTAAATTGAGTACCACATGTTACTAAAAACATTTCTAAAAGCATATTAAAAGAAGTTTAAAATAAACTGTTGAAATGCAATAGGTACTGTACATTTTAAAGTATTGGTTTCATTCTAAGCATATTTGAAAATAAAATGCAACATGAATGAATAAACAGTAATATATACATATGACGAAATGATTGATAAGCATATCAAAAATCAAAGCCATTTCATATCATGGAAGTAAATGAAATTTTAGACAGATAAGGTGACAATGTGTCCCTGGAAGTATTCAAAGAAGCCCGTTTTATAAGAATAGTTCTACTGTAAGCAGATTGATTTGCCATGTAATTTCAAAAATTTTAAAAAGAAAAAGTTCAATTCTGGGAAAAGTTCCAAGTTTTGAAAATATGAAGGCCAAATTCATTGCGTCCCTGGTACACTGTGAGCCGAATCAAAGTCAGTGTACGGGTCTGGTGTAAACATGAAATCATCTATTTCCGTAGCCAAAATATCGTCTACCGAAGTTGGTGGCATTGGAACACCTCGTTCAAAAGGTTAATTGCACAGAGATGAGAAACATCGCCTACAGCAGAAGATGCAATGTTCGCGTCCGTTGTTACCTGTGTGCCTGTTGATCCATCTCGTACCTCAGCAGCAGCCGGAAGCGTCTGTGAGATCTCAATGAATGCCGTCATCAGGATTGGAAGCCTCTGGGGACAACACAGAGCATGGGCCGTTATCGGGTCCAGCAGAGTATCGAGATCCGTTGGCATGACTGATGGGAGTGTTAGACAGGTGTCTAGCACGCTTCTTCACCGCAAAACAGGCAGCGTAGAACAGGTAAGATGCAATCTTGCCAGATTGGTCTGAATGCCAGGAACCATGTTGTATTAAGTTCCCGTAGACGAGGCATGCCCAAAAGCTGTACTATTCGCTCACGGCACTTTCGTTCAAGGAGAGCTTTCTCCACATCGCTCGGAGTGATGTTGGCGAATAGGCTTGCCATAGCGCAATAGTAGGAATAGAAATAGGATTCCTGCAACAAGTGCTAGAATTAATGGCACACCACCAAACACCGAATGTGCGAAGTTTGGGATGATTCCGAGGACTGCCTGGAAGGGTGCTAATAGTCCGGAACAGATGGTCTTAAATACATGTACAATTCCGCTCGTATGAGATATGTTAAAGATACGTCCCATCATTTCTACGAAATGTATAGGGCAGTTTGTACGAATTAAGGCCTGTATCTCAGCCGAAGTCCTTGATTTGATTTGACTTATTTGTTAAGCGCACGAATGCCGAGGCGTCTTGGCGCTGGGTGAAAGACAACTGGATTGAACTGATTAAACTGCCAGTTTGGGAAAGAGCCAGGTCTTTATTAGCTTCCTAAAAATAGTCCTATTAGATTGTAATCTGAGCTGGGCAGGGAGAGCATTCCATAGCTTGGCGGCTTGGTATGAGAAACCCTTGCCTCCCCATCTGACTTTTTTTATCTTGGGGATCACAATCAGACCTGTGTTTGATGATCTAAGACAGCGTTGCGGAGAATACCGCTTAAATAGCAGCTGCAGGTCGGCAGCTCCTCCACCATACAAAGCTTTATGAACAAGGCAAAGGGCCTTAAAATCCACTCGCTGCCGAACCGGGAGCCAGTGGAGCAGTTTAATGGTGGTTGAGGTAGGGTGATGTTTGGGAAGACCATAAAGCACCCGGGCCGCCGCATTCTGAATGGACTGTAATTTGGCAATCTGGCCCTTATCTGCTCCCAAGTAAAGGGCATTGCCGTAATCGATTCTAGAAAGAATCAAGGCCCCTATTACTGTTTTCCTCATAGAAAAGGGAATGAACCGAAGGATTTTGCGTAGGTTCTTCAACATGTAGAAACAACCAGATGACACCTGATTAGTTTGTTGGGCAAATTTTAGATTGCTATCAAATATAATGCCAAGATTCCTGGCCTTTGTTACGGGACTGGGGCAATTCCCAGCCTCAGTGGGCCACCATGCTTGGCTCCAGATTGAAGGCCTCAGCCCGAATTCCATCACCTCTGACTTTTCCGTGTTGAGCTTTAAAAAATTAGAGCTCATCCATTGCATAACATTCTTTAGGCCATTCCTAAACCTAGCCGCCGTCTCATCCACACCTTGAGTTTACTGATACCACAATCTGTGTATCATCTGCATATGATACAAGCATCAAACCATGATCTCTTATTAGTCTGGCCAGAGGGGTAACGTAAAGGTTGAACAAAGTGGGGGACAACGCGGATCCCTGCGGGACACCGCACGGGAGGCCGAATTTTGCAGACTTAAGACCATTCCAGTCTATCAATTGTTCGCGGGATGTCAGAAAAGATGTCAATAGGGTTAGAACCGACCTCTCAATGCCTGCCGCCTTCAGCCGTTGTGTCAATACCTCATGGTTCACAGTATCGAACGCGGCAGATAGATCTAGCAAGATGAGGACGGCTCTTCCCCCCCCATCCATCACTCTCCGAATCTCTTCGGTGGCCATAATGAGTGCTGACTCAGTGGAATGTCGGGCTCTAAAACCATGTTGGGTATCATCAAGAATATGATTGCTACTTGCAAATCATAGATTTCTTTGGCCGAGGTCAGAGGCACTGTTTGTTGTATAAGCATGGCTTTCATTCTGCTTAAAGTATCAAATCGTATAAAAGAGACATTCAACGAAGGCCATAAAGGCGACTCCCTGACTGTGTCTATTGGGGCAAACAATACTTGCATACAGCAAGTGACCCTGGAGTCGACCGTTACCAGATATGGGATGCCTGGCAACATGCCACAGCAACTCTGATCATTCAACTTGAGGTAACTCCCATTAGAAAGTTGCCCAAACGTTGGATTAAGCACAGCAGCTTTTGTACCCTGCTGGTGGCAGGACAAATTTGCCACAGAACCATTACAAGCCCCGTGTAAAGAAATGTCCTGACAAATTAGTGAACCGCTTAGTGCCCTTTCACAGTGTGTACCGCTAAGAAACACTTCACGATCCCCACTCCAACATCTGTATGTGTATGGTAAATTCCAGGATGTCTTAATGTATTCTTTACCCAACCTTTCATATTTGTCTGCTTGCATTTGTTTGAGGCAATACTGAAACTGAAAAGTAGTGACAGGCAGAGTGATTTTGCCATGAATAAGCCATTCTGTAGCTGGTTTTTCTGCCACTGTGAATGGTAATTTTTCCAGTTTTTCAATGCTCAGCACTGTATACTTTGCTCCCCTTTGTGCCAGTTCGATCTGTTTATCAGTCAGATTGTATTCTGCAAACAGACCCGACGTGTTGATAAAACGCCAAGGCACATAGCCCGCTCGCAAAGATTGCAGCGTCCAGCCTAACAACATAATAGAACGTAACTGAGATTGGCCTTGTTGTAACATGGCTAATTCTTGTTCCAGTATGTCAATAGCAGAGGATACAATGTTGTCCAATGAATAAATTCTGGATGACAAAGTTGTTAACCCATTGTCGACCACAGAGAGAGTTTTCTCTAAGTTGATACGATCAAGTTCACGTATTTGTTCTGCGGCCTCTACCTGTGACACCTTCCATGCTTCATTATAAGCAGCATAGATGCCGGCATATATGAAACGTTTTTGACGCGGTTTTCTTGGTCCTAGCAAGAATTCCCTAAGGTCTGCGTCGTCTTTAAGTAAAGATAAGTGTTGTTTCACATCCTCCAGTGTAGATTTTTGAAGCCAGTCGAGGCATAATTTTCCTACACTGTATGTTGTTACTACCCCCGGATGTTGTCTTTGGACGTATCGTGGGTCTGGCCTATGAATAGTAAAGCCCTGAGTTTGATTCAGGAATCTTTCTTGACAGATGTTTGTGTCTGTGGGCCAGATCAACCATTTTCTCCAATCAGGATTTGTTCTGTTGAGTTGTAATATTTGGTCAACTGTAACCGCTGCCTGTGTATTATTATTACTGGCAGGTGTTGGTACAGAAGGTGTTTTCATGTCTTTGATCTTGGCTAACCCAAGGCAAGACGTTTGTTGCACAGTGTCATTCAAAAACATTATTTGCTGAGGGATGATACATGCTCTAAACAAAGCTTCTATCCCCTGCACTTGCCAATCTTTAGAACCCCAGACAGATTTTGTGTCTATTGTGTCTTTCCATAAGTCGAATCCATGTCTAGACAGTTGGGCAATAAATGCTGCAGAGTAAATCTGTTTTGTATTTGTTAAAATAATTTTCTGTCCTGGTTTGTTTACATTTTTATAGTAAAATGTTTCTGGGTCAGATGTATTATACCCTGAAAAATAGGGAAACTTTTTAGCAAACGTTCTTGAACTACCTTTTGGTGGTGTAGGACAATGCTCCCATTGGTTAAACATAAACACATTTCTAGGTGTTGCAGATTTATGCAAACAATGATGACCATAGTGGCAATACAGCTGTTCATAGTCTGATGAACCCTCTAAATATTCATTATTAGAAAATTATTAGAAAATGCAGCAGACCTTTCTAGGTAAAACATATATTATTTACAGTCTCAAAGTCCCAATCATCAGAATAGGTACTAGATTAAACAAAATCACTTAGTGAAATCTTAAATAAATGTTGAATGTTCAAAAGTTCCGTAGGGCCGAAGATATCGAAATCTGTTTTGTCCCACACTATACCATCCTGTATAGGAACGGCTGTGATGTTCACTGCAGACAAGTCTCTTGTTTCACGATGGGATGATTTGTGTGGTTTCAAAAGTAAGTTCACTTGTTTACTTTCAATGTCCAAACGGATGTATCTGCCATTTATAAGCACGCTGATAGTCATAACCAAAGCTAGCCAAAGCAGAAAGAAAAATATACCAGAAATGATCCAGAGTTCAATCCATGGTGAAACCAGATAAGTCTTTTTCAGAAAATGAAAAAAGTCTTGTACTTGCTGTTTGAAAGTTTTTGATGCTGGCGTCGTTTCAGGCTCACTCAGATCCTCAGAAAACGTATCAAAGTTAATAAAATAGCCAGAAGCAGTTCTGTCAATTGTTGGAATTGCATCAGGATTTGTTGAAATCGCTGGAACCAGTTGATCACTTGTTACATTGGTGTAGACAGGTGTATTTGGACGAACTGTTACTTGAGTGTCAAGAGGGATGAGTTCCATAGCATTGTTGCTCAGTCCTTCATCTGTTACTGCTGAATTCTCGATGGTTATCAGTCTTTCAGTCTGAACCTCTTGGATAGTAGCGAGAGGAGTGCGTCTGCTACCAGGTCGGAGTCCACGAGGCCTACTATTTAGTATTGGCCACATACTGTGGTTTGATGAAATCGATGGACACAAATCTTTTCTCCTTTTTTCCAGCAAGGGGCGGCAGAAGTACTGTTTTTGTTCCGTGTACGGCTAGGACAGGTACTGGTTGTCTGTAAGAAGGTCCAAATTCCTTCTTGTCCGCAATCTTCTCTCTGACTAGATCCCCAACTTTTGGAATCCAGACAGGCCTTGCTGGGACTGCCGGTTTTTCCCCAGTGGTGGTTGGCTGCAGGAACACGTTGCTTTGTTTCGATCTTAGTTCATTTAGATCCTGTAAAACAGCCAAACGATCTTTGATATCAAAGGGTTTATTTTCCACCACTGTGCCTTTACATTCAAGATCAGGAACCCACATTCTTGTCCCAAATAGGACCTCATATGGAGTGACCCCCCCTAGAGAACTTCTTGGCAAATTATTTAATGAGCGTTGGACCCCATAAAGATGTTTGACCCACCCATCACCCGAACCTAATACCCTAGCTGTTATAGATTGCTTTATGTCCCGGTTTTTCCTTTCCACAACAGAATTTCCCTCAGAATGAAACGGAGAGGAGTACCGCAATGCAACGCCCAGACTGGCCATGGCTTCTTTGTAAGCCAGAGAGCTAAACGCAGGGCCCTGGTCAGAATGTAGCGTGCCTATTGCGTATGTGCCGATAAAGACTCGCAAATCTTTTATAACAGTTCGAGCGTCAGCCGAGCGCTGAGGCCATATCCATATGAACCTAGAGCAAGAATCCACTGCGACCATTATATATTTATAGTTACCGTCCCTTTGCAAGGGACCGCAGTGGTCCAGGTAAACACAAGCTAATGGTTTGTCTGAAATTAACAGGGGTGTCTGCGCAGGACGTTTCACTGTGGAGACTTTCATCTGTTGGCATATTTCACATTCCAAAACATAGTTTTTGGTCTGTTTCCTAATGCCAGGCCACCAATATCTTTGTTTTAGTAAAGATACTGTTGCAGAAACACCTGCATGAGCAGAGGCTATCCCTTCATGCGCTGCTAGGATCAGTCCTAATCTACGTTCCTTGTTTGGAATTACCATATCCCCCACTCCAGGGATTCGAGC
Source organism: Calotriton arnoldi (assembly GCA_963921515.1). Lineage (NCBI taxonomy): Eukaryota > Metazoa > Chordata > Amphibia > Caudata > Salamandridae > Calotriton > Calotriton arnoldi. The sequence continues at coordinate 381,828 of CAWUFW010002794.1, read as the reverse complement.
AAAAGGAACGTTGTTCGCATCAATTACATAAGAGTACTTGAGTGGAAACTTTTTTGGTAACGCTGCACCACTGCCTTTGCTTGTAGCATTGACAGCCAACAATATCTCACTGTCTATTCTCGTTTTTGAACGAGTGATCGCAGCTACGGAAGCCGTCTGAACAGCCCCCTTTGCGGCTTCGTCAGCCAATGAATTCCTGCAACGTGAACGCCATCACGTTGATGACTCAGTGTATGTATCACGTGAGCCTTTGGTAGTTCGTTTTTTAACTGAACTACTTGTTCCCAAAGCGTTTTATGCTTTATTGTGCCACCTTTGCATCTTTGAACCCATTTTCAAGCCAATTTTGTATATATATTCATTATACGACTGAACACAGTAGAAAGAATCGCACACTATGAGTGTGGGGAATTCGCGATCTGTACTTTCAAGTGCCAGTTTGAATGCTTGTAGTTCAGCTCGCTGAGCTGTTCAATCTCCTAGAGATTGAGTTTTTGTGACCATTGGTCTGAAGTTACCATCGCGCATGCGTCCTTTAACGATTGCGCACGCTGCACTGTAAGCTTGCTTACTCCCTGTAGCGGGTTGTGCGGATCCGTCAGTGTAAATTATGAATTCATACTGATCGAGAGGCAGAATTCCAGTGGGCATAGGACATTCATGTTCATATTGCAGGAACGCTTGCGTTTTTAAATCAGGATAAAAAACATATTCAACATCTGTTGCAGCAAGAGAATTAACCCATTGTATCCATCTAGGATGTAATGCTTTAGCATTTGGAATGCTCGCTTTAGTAACCGCCTCTAAGGCCGGTACTGGGGTTACGACAATAATGCGTTTCCCTTGGGCTAGAGCTCCTTCTTTTGCTACAGCGGTTTGAACTGCTGTCAGTATTTTTTCAGTTGAAGTGAAGCGCATTTCTGCTTGTGTATACAAATGAGATTTGTATGCAATTGGTACTTTTTCACCCTCATTAAATGTTAAGTAGGTGAATCCGCATTGACCCGAGATTATTCGGATCACTAAGTTGCGTTTACTTACGCGCGTTTGTAAGTGATTTGTTGCCAACATGTTAGCTTCGAGTGAACGCAAGATTTCTGTGTGTTCCTGTGTCCAATTTTTGATTGAAAAATCAGGTTTGATTAATGCGTAGAAAGGTTTAACCCTTTCTGCGTAATTTAGAATGTAAGTTCTTCCAAAATTTAGAAAACCCAGGATGGACTGTAAATTTTTCAGCGTTTTTGGAGGTTGGAGCATCGCACACCTTTCTAAAAAGTTAGCTGCCAAGCTCTTTCCTTCACTTGAAAGCTCATATCCTAGGAAAAGGACATTGAGATGGGCAATTCTGGATTTTTTAAAGTTGAACTTAGAGCCCTCAGAGGCAAAGCCCAATATAATGGTATTCACCCTGTTCAAGTGCCTATCCACGTCATCGTCAGTCAGATAGATGTCATCGACATATGACAATGCCTCATTATCATAAATTTGTAGTAACTCTGTTACCCTCGCTGAGAATAACCCCGGGCTGTTCTTGAACCCTTGTGGGAGTCGACAAAATTGACGCTGGGTCCCCATTATTGAGAAAGCTGTTAAGTACCTGCTTTTAGGTGCTATGTTTTGACAAAAGAAACCATTTGAAATGTCCAATGTGGTTTAATATTTTTTACGCACAATGTTATTCATTAATGCTGTACTATGTGCATTTTGCACTGCAAATGTTTTAGAACAAGTGTTTAAGTGTCTGTAATCCAAAACTAGACGATATGTATTGTCTGGTTTGGAGACAGGAAACAAAGGATTGTTCATTGAGGAGGTGCATGTTTCAATCACCCCTTGGTATTCAAGTTGATCTAAGATCTCCCTGACCTGCTTTTTAGCTTCTTGCTTTATTGGGTACTGCCTTTGTGCAGTAGGTTCATTTTTTAGATGTATTTTATGGTGAGGTGAGTCCTCATCCCATCCTACATGATTTTTATATAATGCTGGAGCCTGGGCAATTGCCCATTTCCTGGCATAAGTATATTTTATGGTTTAAATCTTTTATTGAGTTTTTAAACATACATTACATATAACTTAGCGGCGGCTGTCTCGCAGCTATGGGAGCCCCTCAATCATCTTAACAGCTGGATCATCAGAGCAATGAGGGACAAGCTCACAGTCATAATAAGCCACAACAAAATACAAAAAAAGTTTACAAATAAAAAACGAAGAAAACCTATTATACCCCCTCCCCCCTCCCCGTCCCCTGTCCACCAAGGAAGTTTGTATGATCAGTGTTTAAGTCCTGTGAGTGAAATAACCGTATTATGTTCCGGTCACTTGTGAGTCAGAAAGTCGTAAAAGACGAAGATACCTGGGACAGGTGAGTTCCCTGAATTCAACAGAGAGGAGAGACAAAAAGGGCTGCCAGAGCTCGTTAAATGTGGAACCCTTCCCAGCGGCTGTCAGCGTCAACTTTTCCATCCCCAGAACGTGCCACAGCTGGTGTAACCAGTTTGTGAAGGTAGGGAGTTGAAGGGTACGCCAGTGTGTCAGTATGTTTTGTATCGCTGATCCCAGCGCTATCGCCATCAGCCTCCCCGTCGGGACTTTAGCGGATAAGTCAAGGGGTTCGGAAGACCCAAGAGGACGTACGCCGGGAAGCATGGTATTTGCGTATCTAGGTGTTGGTCCACCTCGTCTTGGACCTGAGTCCAATATGGCTGAATTTGTGTACAATCCCATAATAGATGTGTTAAGGTGCCCGCCCTCCCGCAGCCCCGCCAGCAGAGCCCGTCCTGAGTAGGGTCCATCGAGTGAAGTCGCTCCGGGGTATAATACCAATATGTCACTAGTTTAGTGAGGGTTTCGGTTAACCCCATGTGGTATGCAGAGTGGCGGGCCCAGTAATAAACCCCCTCCCATTCTTTGTGGCTAAGTGATCTGCCCAATTCCCTCTCCCACCGCGCTCGGCTAGCGTTATACAGATGGGTATTACGGGCGAGCAGCATCTGGTATGAGTCCGAAATAAGCTTTTTATCAGAAGTGCGCGTGATAAGCCACCTCTCATAAGTAGACAATCGTCTGCTGGCAGATGGCTTCACTTGGGTGTGCAAGGCCCAGTGCCGAATCTGATAATACCGAAGCCGTTCAGTCTCGGGCAGCCCATAGTCCTGCCCAATCTGATGAAACGGTATGATCCCGATCCCGTCCAAGTGGCTTCACTTGGGTGTGCAAGGCCCAGTGCCGAATCTGATAATACCGAAGCCGTTCAGTCTCGGGCAGCCCATAGTCCTGCCCAATCTGATGAAACGGTATGATCCCGTCCACGTCGAAGAGGTGCCCCAGAGCGCGACACTCCGAGGATCTCCACCTGGTGAAGGCTGCTACATCCATGCCAGGTTGAAAGTCAGGATTCCCGAGTAACGGAGTAAGCGGCGAGGGATAGGTAGTGAGGTTGTGTTTGGTGTTAGAATGGTCCCATGTTTCGAGTAGGACCCGGGTGATATGTGAGGCATATAAGTTGGGTGGTCTGTGCGCTTTACGTAAGAAGGGGATTCCCTGTAGTGGTCTGGCAGCCACTCCCTGGTCTTGAAACAACCAGTGTTTTTCCGACTCCCTTCTGTGGCGTAGCTGAGTTGCTTGGAAGTACAATTGCAGATCTGGGATACCCAGACCCCCACTTTCCAGCGGGAGCACTGTCAGCGCCTGCTTAATCCGGGGTTTGCGGCCATTCCATATGAACTGGGCAAGCTCGGACTGGGTCTGTTTTATCCACCCCTGTGGGGGACTGAGAGGTAGGATTTGAAACACATATAATATCTGGGGAAGGATGGTCATCTTGACCCCCGCAATCTTGCCAAGCCAAGAGAGTGGACAATGCTTCCATTGGGTCAGCTCCCCACGGACCGTCCGCCGCAACCGGGCGTAGTTAATGGTCGCCGTGTCCGATATGGAAGGGGCCAGTTGAACCCCTAAGTAGGAAATCGTGTCGGTTGCCCATTGGATGGGATAGTGTTCCTGTAGGTGCGCGCGAGTAGAGGGCGCCAGCGAGAGGTCTAGTGCCACCGATTTGTCCATGTTCACTTTGAACCCGGACGCCAGTGCAAACGAATCCAGTTCTGTGAGACATGCCGGCAATGCATGGAGAGGGTTCGATAAGGAGATCAAGACGTCGTCAGCGTACAGGCTGACCGTGTGAATATGCCCTCCAAATTTGATCCCGGTAACCGCTGGGTGCTGTTGGAGGCGGTGGGCTAAAGGCTCCATATAAAATGCGAAAAGAAGGGGTGACAGGGGGCATCCCTGACGTGTACCCCTCTCTATGGGGAACCGAGACGATGTATGGCCATTAACACGGACAGAGGCTAAGGGAAATTTATAGCAATTGAAGATGTGGGTACGGAACTTCTCCCCGATGCCCACCCGTGTAAGGACCTGCTCTAAATAAGGCCAGTGGACCCTGTCAAAGGCCTTCTCGGCGTCTACGGCAAGCATCATATATTCCCCACTTGTCCGAGCGGCTTTCTCAATAAGATGGAGGGCCCTCTTTGTATTGTCACTGGTCTGGCGCTGGGGAATGAAGCCTGCTTGATCCGGGTCTATCAGGCCCGGCATGTGGGGGGAAAGACATGCGGCCAATATCCCAGTGTATATCTTAAGGTCAATGTTAAGGAGGGATATGGGGCGGTAGGTATGACCACTATGGACGCCTCCAGCATTTCCGCCGGGATCGCTCCAGGGTCAGAGAATGAGTTGAAAAGCTTAGTGAGAACTGGGGCTAGCGCAGTACAGAACGTTTTATAAAATATGGCAGAGTAGCCGTCCGGACCTGGGGCCTTAGCTAGTTTGAGACGGGTAATGGCGGCTATGACCTCTTCTATTCGAATATCATTGTCCAGAGAGGCTGCTTGCGCCTCCGTCAGAGTCGGCAAGCCGATTGGGTCAGTAAAGGCCGCTCCATCAGCGGCCGACAGGGGAGAACCTGCATAGAGGTGGGCATAAAAATCCCGAAACGCTTCCGCTATCTCAGAATCCTCTGTGACTCGTCTCCCATCGTCCCTCTGTATCTCCTGGACCCCTTGTTTCTGACGAGTCTCTCGGAGTTTATGGGCGAGTAGACGACCACAGCGGTCGCCTCCTGTGTAATATGCATGTCGCAGCCGGAGAGCTGCGAATTCCGCGCAGTCCTGATCTATCGCTGTAAGCTGCCGTCGCATAGCCTGGAGTTGCCGCCAAATCCGTGGCGCACCCGTCCGCTGGTGCATCTGTTCCAATTCCCGGGTCTTCTGAGTGAGATCCTCCCTCTTACGCCTGCGCTCTACATTATCAGCCGCTGATATAGCCACTAATTCCCCTCTAATGACCGCTTTCAGTGCCGCCCATTGTGTAGAGAGGAAGTGTCAGTGTTTGCATTGTGGGAAAGGTAGTCTTTGATGGAGTGCTGTATCTGTTCCACCACTGCTGCGCGATGGAGGAGGGTGTCACGGAGGCGCCATAATCGGGAGGGGCGTTGCATAGGTGGGAGGGCAAAGGTTGCGATGACTGGTGCATGGTCAGATAGAGAGGCTACCCCTATTTCGACATCTGTAGCCATCGTGTGCAGGGGAGTGGATGCCAGCAGGTAGTCTAATCTGGCATACGTTTTGTGCGCATTGGAGTAGTAGGAGTATTCGCGGCTGTGCGGATGGAAGCTACGCCACAGATCAGATAGGCCCAAGTCCTGTAATCGAGACAACCCCGCCGCAGATAGAGCGCCAGTCTGGTGGGTGCGTTGGCATGATCTGTCTGTTTCATTGTCGAATACTACGTTCAAGTCACCCTGCAAGAGAATTCTACGTTCTGTCGTGGCTGTGGCTTCCGTGAGCGCTGTATGAAGGAATTTTTCTTGTCCGTCATTGGGGCCATAAACGGAACCAATAGTGAATGTAAGCCCCCCCATGGCAAAACGGTAAGTGAGGAGCCGCCCCCAAATTTCGGCCTCCTTATGGAGAACCTCCCCCCGGAATCTCTGGGCTACCAAGATTGCCACCCCAGCCGATTTAGATGGCCCTGAGGAAAACAGCTGGGTTGGGAATCTGCAAGACTTAAGTCGATGGCAGTCCTTGGCCAGTAGATGCGTTTCTTGGAGTAGGCATATGTCTACATTGGTATGTTCTAAACAGGACAAAACTGCTTTGTGCTTGACGGGGTTATTAAGCCCCCTCACGTTCAGCGTGAGCACCCGAAGTGTGGTGGGAGGCATGTAGTCAGTTTAAATTGTGTAGGGCATGTAGAAAGTCTGGGATCCCCATCACAGCGGGCTTGTAGCCAGTAGAAGACCGGCCGTCTCCGACCATGTGGACCTACGCTATCAATAAAAAAGGGTGGACAAGGGACCCCCGAACCCCCAAAGAAAGAAACCCCCCAACAATTGTCTAATCGTAGTCCGAATATAACAAACAACGAAGGAAAAAGGACGGAGAAGAACTCTCGTCGAAGTCCATCATCCACGGATGATCAGAAGAGTATCTCCATGGGGGATGTGATGGGACCAAGGGTGACCCTCCACCCCCCGCCAGCGGCCCCCTGAAGGACCAGGACAGCTCAGTGAAAGCAAAAGATTCTGAGAGTTTCAAGCAGGTTGTGTCTTTGCTAGTGCTGCAGGTAGAGTCTCAAGAGCATCCTTCTGCCCCTGCGAAATCTCCACGGGGTTTGGTCGTCTGGGACGGCGTCGCCGACCCTGCTGCCGCCACTGGGGCCTCGTGTCATCCGCTCCGCGACTTGGACCCCCGTCACCATTTTCCTCCTCGGGGAGGTCGACTCCGAGCAGGCGGCAAGCCTCAGAGATAGACCGCAGCTGAAAGAGTTTGCCATCCATGCGGAATATCAGACGGAATGGGTGACCCCAGCTGTAGGAAATGTTGCGCTGTCTGAGATGTGAGGTGATGGGCCTGAAACTTCTCCGTTTTTGGAGTGTGAGGGCAGCTAAGTCCTGAAACAGGGCTGGGGTTTGGCCGCGGAATGTGAGGGGTTGCATCTGTCGGGCCTTCTGGAGAATTTCTTCCTTGGTTCTGAAGTCCTGGACACAGACCAAGATGTCAGCCGGTAGAGCCGTCGCCTGACGTGGTGGGCCCACCCTGTGTGCCCTGTCCAAGCGGAGATCCGTGTCCAGCGGCCTACCCAGAATGTGGTTAAAGAGCTCCCTAGTGTATTTGAAAATGTCGCCTGCTTCCTCGTCGAGCTTCACCCCTCGGATCCTGATGTTGTGGCAACGAGAACGGTTTTCCAGGTCCTCGAGATGAGATTGGAGGTCGACTTGTTGATCGTGGATCCGAATAACCTCCTGCTGGAGCGTCGCCATTTCTGTGTCCCTCCCGTCGCTTTTCTCCTCTAGTTCCGCGACCCTCTCCCCAATACCGTCCATCTCTCTGCGGACATCTTTGATTTCTGCGGTGAGGTCCCGCTTCATTGTCTGTAGGTCCTCCCACAGCGCCACGAACAGGGACTCCAGGAAAGCTTTTGTTATCGGCTCCCCAGTTTCACCACTCGGGGGTGCGGGCTGCTCGGACCCCGCCCCACCGTCGCCCATTTGATGGCCGCCCTGAGGCTTTGCAAATAGCTCCTTCAGGGTTTTCTCTTTTCGCCCTCGTGAGGTCGACATGCTGTGACCAGGGTACAAGCGCCGCAAGGCCAACCCCCAGAGGGCCCCACAGGGGAGCCCGGGCAGTCTAGGTACCGGCTGTCTCTGGACCAGCGTCACCGTCAGCTTCCCCCTTCACTGGGTTTGGATTCCTAGTCTTGGTCCATATCCCCGACCTCGCTCTCTCAGTGGCGGTCCCCACTGCGAATGATCCCCGGCCAGCCGTCCGCTCGTCACAAGGACTCCCCTGGGCAGTCACTGCTCCAACGGCACCACAAAATGGCGGGGGCGCCGCCTCTCCGCCGCTGGCTCAGTAGCAACCCCGCCAAGGGCCCAAGGTGTATGGCAGGGCCTCCAGGCACCACGCTCGGCCTCCCCTTCAGTCGCGGCAATGGGATAGCACCGCGCCCAGCTCCAACAAAGGGGCCCCGACTCCGGTTCCTCCGTAGCACTACGTAGGGTGTCCTCAACACTTCACCCCCCGGGGCATTCACTCGCCTGCGTGTTGATATGACTGGGAAGTCCACTCCGGCCGGTAAGGCCCTCTCCTGACCGCCTCCCCAGCTCCCAAGGGCGGCGGGATCGGTGCTGCTCCCCCGCCGGGTCCTCCATCGCCAGTCCGCTCCTTGATCCCGCTGGCCGGGGGCCGCAGGGCCGACTCTGCACCTCAGGTGCCCGGATGGTCGCAGCTCCGTCTGCGTCGCCGTCAGCACCTCTGCTCAGCCCCTCCAGCAATCTGCCGGCCTCGGGCTCTACTCGAGGCCGCCGCGGCCTCGGGGTCAGGCCTCCCAACAACTAGTCCGCGCCTCCGTCGGAGCGCTCAGCACCGCTCAGTTCGACGTGCGTCGGAGGGGAGAGCCCCCGGCTGCTCCTGCAGTGAGGCGGCCCCGCGGCTCCCTCCAGACATCAAGCCACGGGTGTCCTGTCGCTGGAAACGGCTATATGCCGGTGCTGTATTGGGCCACCGGCGGGAGAGTCAGAACAACACATCTGCTCAAGCCGCCATCTTGGCCACGCCCCCCATAAGTATATTTTAGATGAATTGGAATATGGGTGGAGAAGGCAGGCATAATAATGTCCTCACCATGTTGGCCCTCCCTGACAAATTGTGGTGGCCAGTCTTTTTCTGCTAGAAGTATATCATAACCCCTTGAAAGTTTTTCCCAAAAGAGTGTTTTCACCTTTCTTGGTATGTCTCCCTCCATTCGGAGTGTTATTTCATATAACTTTTGTGGAGTACTAACCCTGGTGTCCACAGTCTCTACTGTGATGTACTCATTCAAGTCCACTATCTCCAGAAGTTCCTTCAGGTTCTGGCGAGCTATTGTGACTTCTGCTGCACTGTCCAGCATTGTCTGAGCCCATTCTCCGTTCTTGAGTTGTGTTCTCAGTATTCTCGGCATGTCTAATCTTCAGACCTGCAACCTTCTTTTTTGAAAATTGAGGTTTTGATTTATTTTTTGGAACGTGTTTGTCGTCTTCCGATTTCACGCGTTCTTCTTTATGTTCTGACCGTCCTCTTCTTTCCGATGTCTGTGACGATATCTGAAAGGTACGAGAGGAACGTGTATCAGTATCTTGATACCTGTCAGGTTTTCTTAAATTATCTCTATTCCTGAGGTTATACCTCCTTTCAGAGGGCTCCTTTTGAGGAGACCTACCTCGGGATTGAGAACGTTTCTCGTTTGAGTTTTGTTTATTAGTTTCCCACTTCTTTTTAGAAGATGTAGGAGTTTGTTTAATAGAGTCCTTCTCAGGATTCTCAGAAAGTTTTGGCTTCAATGGTCTTCCACCCAAACTATCTCTGCCTAATTCTGCATAAGATTGTTCTATTATTCTGGTTAGTTCTGTTTGATGTTCTGTAACATCGAATTCCCTTAATCGTTGGCGGATCGCCACTGCTGCTGCCTCCCCTTTAATATTAGATAATATTATTGTTGAGACCTGGTCGAAATTTTTCAGTAATTTCATACCTAAATTCAGAGCAGGCTCTGCCCCGTATTCGTTTTGAATTTGTTTCAGGACATCTGGTATTACTGCAATTGATGGAACACAATGTGTTTTAGTATAGATGGCAGCAAAGACTGAGCCCCAATTGGTGCAGTCTTCCAGTTGTGGTATGATCCTCATTGGTAAACAGATTGTTAGAATTCTGTGTTTCTCATAAGGGCTAGTATTTGGAAATACTGCTTCGATTTGAGTAATTTTTTGAGCTATCCAGAATGGAATTTGCTCACGTTTTGTGGGCATTTTACCCATGACTGCGTATAGAGTCTGTGGTGTAATTTTTTGTGTATTCCCCTGTTGAGGGGTTTGATTTGGAATGGTCAATGGTGGTTGGACTATGAAAGTCTGCATGACATATTGGACCAATTGTCTGTAAATTTTTATTAACTATTTAAGTTGAGTAAGTAATTCCTCGTCTGACATTATATCGATGTCAGGATGAGGTGTGTAGCCGGCTAAAATCGGCCATGTTGCTCCTGGTCTACCTAGTGGACCGAGCCTGGTAATGTTTCTGTGATGTTTTAGGGCGCCTTTAAACCAGAGCTGATGCTCCTGGTATGTTAGTGGAATTTCAATATCCTCGAAAGGAACATATTCCTCTGGTGGTTCATCTTCTTTGTAGAAGTGAAACACTCTTGTTACTGGATTTGATTCTGGGAATACAATCCATGAATAGAATACCTCTGTCTGAAAGGATTTGCGTGCCTCTATCACGAAAACTGCTCTACCGCCTCTTGGTGGTAGGCCGTGTTTTATAAGTTTTAGAGTGATGGCTCTTCTTAAGTTTGGATGGATGTCTATAACACCCTCCTCGGTTTCATTTAAACCTGTAAAGTTAAAAGCTGTTACGACTGGTTGAGCCGCAGCTCCACCGGTTTCGGTGGCATTGTCCCCGTGTTCGGACATTTGTTTTTTGAAAAATGTAGAACAAGTTTCAAGGAAACAAAAGATAAGGTGCACAATATTTTGGAACACTGTATCCTTCAACGTTGAACAAACCAAAATAGCTAATATATAGGGTTTTTATCCTATTTAGCTTTGGCGGATATTTAACCCTACCCACTCCAGACGTCTTATGGAGTATGTGAGTAGGGGTCTCTGGGAGAAAAGCACGACTGAGTTACTCAGTATCTAGCGTTAAATTACTGCCTAACCAAACGTTTGGGCGCCATGTATTGTAGTTCCTATTTCCCTAATAGGCTCTGCGCATTGGAATAATATAACCTATAGGCTTGACATAGGACTGAGGTCGGTATGTCCATATCGAGTATATTAAACTTAATTACTTGTGCCAGCTATCTCAGAGGCCACTAGAAACTCCTTGAAAACAAGAAGGGAGTAGTTTCTGGCAACCGCAAACACATGACTACTTTGTTTCCCTTTAGAATCGGAACACGTCTCAGAATCGTGGAAACAATAGATAACAGTTTCACTTAGTCAATCGTGCATGCTTAGTTTCTACAGAGTTACACAGAAAGGAAAGACGGGCGTTTCAATAAAGAGGTTTTATTGAACAGTCTTGTTTCTCGTGTAAGAGATATGTGCTGTTATGATCACAAGACAGTATGCAAGATAAATAATGTACAGCGTAAGCAGTAGAAATAAATAATACTGCGCTAGCATTATCTTTTAGCATATATTCACGTACATAAATAACATGAGCTAAAAATGCGAGTACTCATACGATGCGTCTCTAAGCTAGTTCTACCCCAATGTACCTAACCTAATCTAGGTGTAGGGAAAGGTAAGAAGTAGGCGAAGTATTCTCTAGTATAGTATACTAAGAGTATGTTAAGTCTAGTATGCCAAGAGTCCCTCTAGGTTCTAGTCAGCTCCATACCTTGAGAATGAGAGAGGTGGGAATCTCTTTCCGGACTCGAACTCTAACACCCCGCGAAGGAGTCAGGACACTGGAAGCTGGATTCTTCTGCGTGCAGGAATGACAGCGTCTTCTCAGTGCGTCAGGCCGGGATACGGGCTCCTCTGAAGTCGAGGTCTCCTCTAACTTGCTTGGGCAAGGGAAGGTATAGATATTCCTGATAGGTGCCTTGGAATGTTAGCATTGACGTGAAGTCGGACAGAGGAAGACGTCAGGAATGAACCCTTAAGGTATAACGGTTCATACATAATAGATGAGTTCTTGGAGAAATCAATAATCCTGTGCTAGGGGAACTCCCAAGAGCTTACGGGTCTGGTTTCTAAGAACTCGTTGTGACGTTAGGGTGGACGGATGTCAGTGACCATGCCTGTATTTGGAGTGCACGGCTAATGCCTAAATAAGGACTGGGAATCTATGCCTATATAAGGGCAATGCGAATTGTGCCTATATAATGACATGTTTCAGGAAAACCTATATACGGACACCTAAAGCGGAATACAACACTTTAGGCCAGCTGGTCAGCGCAGGGGTTACGGGCCACTCCAGGGCAGGCAGCGCCCCTCTCTGCAAGTCCCGGGTGCCGCTCACCAAACCCATATGGCTCCTGGACTACACAGATGTCTGTGGGGCGTCCTCGACTCCTTGTTTCAGGGCAGTCTAGCAGTTCGCCGTGACCCGGGGCTTCTCTCGGATCAGGCACTCAAGCCACCATTTTGAAAGTGGCCCGCAGGCTCGGCATACCACTGTCCCCTCTCACTCGACAGGCCCAGGCCAGCCACCCCAGGGCAGGCAATGCAATCTCTTTCTGGGGCTGCCTCAGTGTCTCTCCTCACAGGTGCCACACAACCCCCGTTCCCCCTGCAGCTCAGAGGTTGCAGCAGAGCTCCGTGAGAACGCTCCTACATGGGCGCCATCTTGGACACTCCCCGCTATCAAAATATTTTAAAATCTATTTCTTAAAGTGGCGGCAGAGAATTCGAAGGGTAGGATGCCAAAATACAGGGTAAATCTGTCAAATTTTAACACCATGCCCCCGGGGGCTGTTCACAGTGGCGTAACAATAGCCCCTGCAGCCCCCACAGTGCAGGTGAGCCCCAGAGCTCCAGGAGGCCTCATCTGGCACTATGCATGGACTGTAGGACCCTGGTCTGAGAGCTCATGACTGGGGCCAGAGCGTGGGGGCCCCCCTCCATGTACACTGCAGGAGGGCCCCCTCACGTTTGACATGCCACTGGCTTGAAAAGGTATGGGGCTTGCAACAAATTATTTCACATGCATGTATTTGTATACATGACCTGAATTCACATAGGTGTCCGTACAGAGCATGAATTGTTGATGTTGAAATACCCTGCACAGGTTACATGTAACGAGCAACGTAATGATCAATCACCTATCATGTTGACCTTCTAATGTGTGCTGTATTGTTTAGCACAAATAAAGAGTTGGTTATGCCCCTGCCAATGTAATTACTTCCAGATGGTGGCCCTTTCAAGATAGGAATTTGATATAGCCATCAAAGGCATGCCCTCTTGAACCATGTTGCAAGGTAGCAAGCTTTGTGCCTACTCTGCACACCAGTGACATGATTAGTCAGAATTGTTCCTTAAACTGTTCCATATGGCTTTTATCTGTCCTTTATTATTCCATCTCTACTTTGCCACGTGCTAAGTGTCCAATGTGCTGAATATACTGGATTATTATGATGTCATAGTACTGTGCATCATATGTAGCAGTGTGTATTTCGAATATTCACAAAGCACTGTTCCATTTTTTGGTCTTGTAGGTGGTCCTGCACCATACACCTGGGGTGAGGTGGAGCCCTTCAGGGAGCCCAATGCCACCAATGAGTGTAAATGGTATATGTTTGTAGCTCTGTAAGGATTGTGTGTGATATATGATAGTTGTGACATTGTGATGTGCATGGGGTACCATCATTCACCTGTAACCAATTTACAGTACATGTAAATTAACAACTGAAGTTGCACACTATAACATTTTATATGGACAAGGACGAATGTCAATGTGCATGCAGGAGCACTGTATGCAGGACCACATGAATCATGCCTCTTTACCTGCTGTGGTGATGTTTGCCCACCTACTGTTTGGTTGCTTTTGGCACATGTACCATCACCTGGCACTAAATCTACAGATGGTGAGAAGTTATATTGTCTTACACCCATACCCTGGCACAAACGTGACAAAATACTGACAAACAAATGTTACAGCAAAGTGGAATGAGATAGGGTGAGCTTGTCTGGACCTGGTATGCTTGCGTGTGTCCATATTGGAGCATGAGACAGGTGATAGGTAGGTGTAGCACATATCCCAGACAGCAATAACAATAGTCAACATTACACTGTGATGGAATCATATTTACATTAAATATCTTTTTCTAAATACAACTTATACTGTTGTTGTTTAGCATCATACTAGGCTCAAACATACAGCATTTGTTTAACCTCGCTACCAACATGAGTTCAGTGTGAAAGACTGCCGGTGCAGGTTAGAGCGGTGGGGCGGGGAGGAGTCGACATACGACGATGAGGGAAAATAAAATTTTAAGAAAATAAAAACACTTACCTTGCACTCGCCAGAGGGAGAATTTTTTTTTTAAAGAACACTTACCTTGCGCTTGCATCATCGCCCACTCGGCGATGCGGCAAGTGCAAGGTAAGTGTTTTCTTTTGTAAAAATGTTATTCTCCCTTGTTGTTGTATGTCGACTCCCCCCCACCCTGCCCTCCATTCTTACCTCAACCGGCCGCAGCTGGTAAAACACTATAGGCATGATCAGACATTCATGCTGATCAACATCTAAAATGTTTTGTGATCCATACATATTCCAGTAGCTATGTGTGAAGTCAAATTGCACATTCAGACAAACTTGTGTGACCGTGTCAGCAAGCTAGCCATCACAAAACAACAATCCTTCCAATGATGGATTCTGCATATGTTATTGTGAAGGGGGAAAGTTATTCCTAATCATTGATTAGAGTCATCACAGTGGACATATGGTATATCAACGTGTGTTGCTGTAAGGGTGTACGTACTTTGTCAGTAGGAATCCTTTACTTTGTTTCACCAGTTATGCAACAATTAACCTGAGGTATGGCAGATGTAACCCTGCCTCAGGGGTACCTGAGCACCCCTCAGGATAGTCCATATCCTACATATGTGAGATGGGGTGAAAGAGGAACGATTACACAGATGACATGGGGGAAGTAAGGATGTGCAACTGTATTTTCCCATGGTGTTGGGTGATTCATCTTCAGACTGCCTGTCTGATGCACATTGCGAGTGTAGATGTCCACATGGCAAGGTATAGACATATGGCTTGGCAGGTCATGACAGATGTAAGGAATCCTATTTCAGTGCTGACAGATTAGGCTGGAGTACATGTGGCATGTCAGCAGCCTGAACATGGAAATGCAGTTAAATGCCTTACTCATGGCCTCATATACCTAATGTCCTATTTCTGGGAAACATTCATACCTTGGCAGAGAGTTGTTGATTTTGATGCAATGTGGAAAGGACCACATGCAGGCTTGTATTGTGTCAGCAGCAGACAATCTATTACACTGGTCACCTACTGGTGGCGTTACTTCTACTGGCTAGCACTAACCCTGTCACCCTTGACTCACGGTGGAAGGATACCTGCTAGATACAGCACAAAGTACTTGTCCACATGAGATTTGCAGCATGCATGCCCACACTCTTGGCATGGATAGGCTTTTTGTTAATGTGCATCAAGGAAAGCAGCCTTGCTGACATGTGTGGACAGACACTAGGATATGTTAAGGTCACCATGATATTGCTGGAACTGTATACCATAAGCTATATGTTAGGGTTCCTGGTATTTGCCTGAGTCAATATTGGTGAAGTGTCCAACAGGTCTGTTTGCAGGAGGTAGCTAGCCACCCTCCATCTATGTTTTCACTACCTGGCGCAGAGTCAGTCAGTGCAGCAATGTGTGTTGCCTTGTGTATTTGCCAGATAAGTTAACTGATGCTGAGGCACAGTACCTGCACTTGCTTGACATAACTCATTTGACATAGGTTAATGACCATAAGAACACCCAGTTGCATGCTGCATAGCCAAGTCCAGAGAGCAGGTCCTCGTGCCAGCTCCCCCTCTGACAGTCTCCTGTCCAGTTTGCCCAAAGTCTGCTACCCTCTGCTGTCTGTCTACCTGATGCCCTCTGTTTGTGCCTCCTCTGCTCATTTTTCTGCTCTCTGTTCTGCCTTTTCTGCTAGTTTCTCTGTCTGCTGTTTTGCGTTTCTGCTCGTTTTTCTGCTCTCTGTTCGGCCTTTTCTGCCTTCAGTTTAGCCTTTTCTGCTTGTTTTCTGCCCTTTGTTTTGCCTTTTCTGCTAGTTTTCCGTCCTTTACTTTGCCTTTTTCTGCTCATTTCTTCCCTGTTCCCACCATTTCCCTCATCCCATCATTTCCCTCTACTCGTCATTTCCCTCCTCTTGCCACCTAGAGCCCCACCCTCCCCCAGGACCTACTTAATGGAGGCCACAGCGCAAGCCCACTGAGCAGGTCCTTGTGCCAGCTCCCCCACGACAGTCTCCTGTCCAGCTTGCCCGCAGTACGCTACCTTCTGCTGCCTGTCTACCTGCTGCCCTATGTTTGTGCCTCCTCTGCTAGTTTTTTTGCTCTCTGTTCTGCCTTTTCTGCTTGTTTTCTGCCCTCTGTTTTGCCATTTTCACTGCTCGTTTTCTGCCCTTTACTTTGCCTTTATCTGCTCATTTCTTCCCCGTTCCCGCCGTTTCCCTCCTCCCGTCGTTTCCCTCATCCCGCCACCCAGCGCCCGCCATCCCCCCAGGACCTACTTAATCGAGGCCGAAGCGCGACCCCACTGAGCAGGTCCTCGTGCCAGCTTCCCTTGGGACAGTCTCTGTCCAGTTTGCCCGCAGTCCGCTACCCTCTGTAGCCTGTCTACCGGTAGCCCTCTGTTTGTGCCTACTCTGCTTGTTTTTCTGCTGTCTGTACTGCCTTTTCTGCTCATTTCTCTGCCTTCTGTTTTGCCTTTCTTCTCGTTTTTCTTCCCTCTGTCTTGCCTTTTCTGCTTGTTTTTCTGCCTGTTGTTTTGCCTTTTCTGCTAGTTTTTCTGCACTTTGTTTTGCCTTTTCCGCTCGTTTTCTGCCCTTTTCTTTGCCTTTCTGCTCTTTTCTTTCCTCTTCCCACCATTTCTCTCCTCCCTCCATTTCCCTCTTCCGCTCACCTATCCCCCCGCCCACCCCCAGGACCTACTTAATTGAGGGCACAGCACGGCTGCACCGCCTGCTTGCTGAAGGCACGCCATTGGCAAGCCCGTCTGTGCCCGGCCGTGCCTGGACCGCGCCTATTGCCAGGACTCCTGGCACTCTTACCACCTACTGCTACACCACCAAGGAGCTCTTGGCCCTGGACCCCAGACACCAAAACAACCTTTGCTGCACTTTCTCCCCGCGATCAACCAAAGAACCTTTCACCTTCTGCCATTTCTGCTTCTCCTGCAACACAGCGCTGCCAGCCCACCCCGGATCCCTCACCACTTCTGCCCAGAAGGGCACAAACAAGCCTGAACCGCTCCACTGCATCCTGCTCAATGGCCGTTCCCTCTGCAAGCACGCCACGGAAATCTGGGACACAATCACCACCCTCTTCCCTGACGTTGCCTTCATCAACGAAACATGGCTCAACTCCTCCTTGAACCTGACATCGGTAACGCAACACCTGACGGATACAAGATGATACACCAAGAACGCAGCAACAAACACGGAGGGGGCATCGCCATTATCTTAAAGGAAATCATCAGATGCATCGCCAACAACGACCCAACACCCCTCATGGAACACCTTAACTTCCAACTACAGTCCGACACCAAGACCATGATAAGAGGCTCCCTCATATACTGATCCCCGGGACCTCAACTTGATTTTGCTCCCTGTGGTAAACTACTTCTCTACCATTCCCCACTGTACTGCTCTGTTGGAATGTAACATGACATCATAGAATGCCTGAGTGCCTCTCTGTGTTTAGAGTGTCAGTTGGTCAACCCAGGCTGAGCGGCTAGGAGCCTGCTCCTGGTGGGGCTGCATCTATACCTTCTATCTTATCCTACTCACCTATCCTGGAACCAAGCTACAATAAAGGATTACTCTATCTATACAGCTGGACTATGTATCTTCCTTTACAACATTTTGGCGACGATCTTGAACCTACGCGTGGAGTAAAGACAACTAAGCAACTAAGGAACAGAAGGACAAGGAACTAAAGACATTAAAGACTTTCAAAACGTCAATTGAAATTCAGAGAAACGCCCTGGACAGCCCCACCAGTGTCCCTCATCATCTGGACAGCCTGCAGCCCAGGGTGTTTGACCTTCTACTGCTGGTTTTAGTGCAGCTACTGTGGAGATTGCTGCCATCCTACTGCCTTGGAGGAGTTGCTCTTGCCCAGCTGTTCTTTCTACAGTCCTGGGACAGGCTGCTAATTTGGTTTGGACTACTACTGCGGAGCCTGCTGTCATCCTACTGCCCTGGAAGACTTGTCCCTGTCCTGCTCCATGAGATACAACTATTTTGGCACTTCGGCACAATGTGCCTGTTTAAGGAGACGGTCTGCTGCCTAGCGCGTCTGACTTTTCCTCCAGCTACAGAGGTTAACGGTGTATTCTAACACGCACTAAATAGGTGGTGTCAGCTTTCCTTATTTGTGAACATGTGTCGTGAATCCGTGCTTGAAGAAGTGAGGCCAGTTGCAGCATCCAGCCGCACTACAACCTTGATTCTTTCTCACTGGAAACTGTTTGGGACACCTGTATTGTATTGGTGAGTGTCTGTTTTGAGGTAAAGTGCAGGCCGTTTGCCGTTATTTCATGCGGTATTTGAATGGGCGGAGGCGCGCACATCTTACCGTTCCTGTCGCGTGAAGCCTCTGCCAGCTGCCGCGAGCGGTGAGAACGGCTTGAAGCTCGTGTGAAGTCCTTTTGGTGCGCGAGCTGTTCCGCGTTGTTGTGCAGTCCTGTGACGTCGTGGGAGCACGCATTTGCTGTGAGCCACCCGACGACGTATACTCCGACGTGCCGCCATATTTTCTGCCTGTACTTGCGCTTTAACTGGAGGTGCAGCATCTTTACAGGGGAAGAGTGGGAGACTCTAAGGAGCAGTGTATGACCAAAGGACACAGTATATCTTGCATTACGTAAACCACTCAACCGTTGGTGTTAAGGAACATTCAGCTGGCTTATGTTTGAGCTGTTCTGGTTGTTTACCGGTGAGCTGTGTGACGAACAGCAAGCTGGTGACCACGGGCTTGTGAGGACACGAGCACAGCATCTACTTGCTTGTGTGGAGTTTCCCAGAACAGCCGTTTCATAAACAGAACTTTGCTTGCAGATCGTGTGCCATTAACAAGAGTTTAAAGTCAGGTGAAAACCTCGGGTGAGAGACCGCTCACCGCAGCTCAAGACTTTCATTTCATTATATTGCTTGCCATTATTATGCTTGTCCTGTTTTGGGTGTGTGCGTTTATGGTCGTGTTTTGTTCCTAGGACTCTTAACAGGTGTAAGGCAATTCCCATCCAGTTTACTACTGCACTGTGTACCCTTTATTGGGGAGGCTATCGGGGTGGTTTACCCTGTCATTAGGAGGCTTAGTGGGTGGTCCTGTGTGTACCCATTTATGTGCTGGTTTGGGGGTCTAGTGTACCTTATAATGGGGTGGTTGAGGGGACAGTCAGTGACTTGATTCTGTTCTCTAGGGTGACGGATACCCTGCGGTGTACCCATGTATGGGGAAGTTGTGCGAGCGGTGAGTGCTCAAGTCTAGTTTTTTTTGTTAGTGTAGAATGTACCTGTTTTGGTAGGTTGTGGGGCTAGTCAAATGCTCCAATGTAGTTTTTAGGGTGCTGTATACCCTACGGTGTACTCATTGGGGAGGTTGTTGGGCCAGTCAATGACCAATTTTTTTTGGTTTCCTAGGGTGTTGTGTTACCCTACGGTGTACCCTTTATTGGGGAGGTTGTTGGGCCAGTCAATGCCCAATTTTTGTTTCCTAGGATGATGCTTTACCCTACGGTGTACCCTTCATTGGGGAGGTTGTTGGGCCAATCAATGCCCAGTTTTTGTTTCCTAGGGTGTTGTTTTACCCTATGGTGTACCCTTCATTGGGGAGGTTGTTGGGCCAGTCAATGCCCAGTTTTTGTTTCCTAGGGTGTTGTTTTACCCTCTGGTGTACCCTTCATTGGGGAGGTTGTGGGGCCAGTCTATGCCCAATTTTTCTTTTCTAAGGTGATTACTCTATGGTGTACCCAACCTAGGGGAGGTTGTGCAATTTTCCAGGGTCAGAACCCTGCGTTGTTCCCTATTTTCGGTGGATGTTGTTTGGTCAGCTCCTAGGGTTACTACCCATGGGGCATCTTTTCATGTTGACATTATGCTCCGGTCGAAGTCCACCTGCTTGGAACTCGTGGCCAAGGGTTTCATGTTCGTAGGACTTTGAGTGAGAAGCTTTTCTCTAGTGTTTAGACCTCTTCCGTTACCCTTAACGGACCTTTTATCCTAGTTTTCAAGTGTCAGCATGCCTTCTATCCTAATTAGGGGAACTTTTGTCCTTTCCAGAGCGTTTTCTCTCTGGTGTATCTTTCTTGTGGAGGTTGCACTCTTCTGGTTATCTAGAGTGAATATTTCCCCTGTTGTACCTTTTCTTGGGGTGTTGTTTTTCTTCCAAGGGTCAGTGTCTACACCCACTTTTGTCTACCAGGGTGACTACCTTGTGGTGTACCCGCGTATGGGGAGGTAGTGGGTGTGACCACCCTTCTCTGTTGCATTGGTTTTTTCATCTAAGCCTTGCTTTATTTTCCCTAAGGGAGGGGATGGGCGTGTATTAATGATATTTGCAATTTTAATACATTCAATGATGTTTTGCATTTTAATGCATTTCTTTTCATACCTGTGTTATTCCCGATACCTCATGTACTACACCATTAGATATTTGCATCTCAATGTGTTCATTTCATGCTTATGTTATTTCTGAGGTATCTCATTTGTCTTTCTCCTTATTTCTGCTGTTGTTCCCCAAGGAAGGAGGATGTGTGGTAAACTACTTCTCTACCATTCCCCACTGTACTGCTCTGTTGGAATGTACCATGACATCATAGAATGCCTGAGTGCCTCTCTGTGTTTAGAGTGTCAGTTGGTCAACCCAGGCTGAGCGGCTAGGAGCCTGCTCCTGGTGGGGCTGCATCTATACCTTCTACCTTATCCTACTCACCTATCCTGGAACCAAGCTACAATAAAGGATTACTCTATCTATACAGCTGGACTCTGTATCTTCCTTTACTACACTCCCCTAGCCATCAACTCCTACTGCTATGCCCTACTCGGCGACCTCAATTTCACGTCGATGACCCCAACAACGTCAACTCCACCACTCTCCTGCAGAAGCTGAACAACATCAACCTCACCCAACTGGTTAATGAACCCAGTCACAAAGCTGGAGACACACTTGACTCCATTTTCACCTCCAGCGACAGAATCAAATTCAGCCACATCACAGTACTCACCTGGACTGACCACACCATCATTCACTTCACCATCTCCAGTGCTCAACACAACATCCTCAAGCATCACAGATCCTCTCACCACAGCTGGGGCAAGGTAACAGAGACACAGTGGACACAGGCCCTCAGCGCCACCTAACCCAAAGCTTCATCAGACCTTGACAAGGCTGTCCAGAACTACTCTGCATGGATCACCAAATGCGACGACAAATTCACCCTGACGAAACGAGCAAAAACCAACAAAACCTCAAAACAAGCCAGCTGGTACACCCCAGAGCTCAGAACCACCAAGCACAACTGTTGTCGACTCGAGAAACAGTGGTGTACCACAAGGAAACCCCTCCAACAGAGCAGCTCACAAAGCAGCCCTCAGCAAATACCACCGGCGCATCAAGGAAGCCAAGAGAACAGTTATCACAGCCCACATCGATACAGCAGCCAGCCACATGAAAGAACTCTTCAAAATAGTCAACAAATTCTCCAACCTAGCAGCCATACAGAAAACAATCCACCCCTCTCAAGAACTCTGCGACACCCTCTCGGCCTACTTCCACAGCAAGATTGCCACCATCTATAACAACTTCGACCCCCAACCCACTGCTCTTAACCTCAACAGCCTCGGCCAACTAGCACACACCAGCCGAATGATCACTACTTGGTGTCCGCTCATCACTCAGACGACCATGGTCATCATGTCATCCATTCACTGTGAAACACCCACCGACCCCTGCCCCCACTGTCTTTTCAACCTCGGAACAGACCCTATCAGCAAGTAACTCACCAGCATCATGAACACCTCCATCACCACAGCAGCCTTCCCAAATAGATGAAAAAACTAAGAAGGCAGACCTGTCCTAAAGAAAGACTCCGCCGACCCCAGTGAACTAAAAAATTATTGCACGATCTCACTGCTCCCCTACCGGGTCAAAGTACTTGAGAAGGCCATCAACAAACAGCTTACTGAATACCTGGAACAAAGCCACCTACTTGATGCCTCCCAATCAGGATTCCATACCAACCACAGCACTTAGACTGCCATGATCGCTGCCACAGGTGACATAAGAGCCCTCCTCGACCTCGATACTGTAACCCTAATCCTCCACGACCTCTCTGCTCCGTACAACACTGTTTCCAACCATACCCATCAACAGACTACAACATCAGCATTCAGCAAAACGCCCTCAAGTTGATCGCCTCTTTCCTCACAGGACGCACACAGAGCATCTGGCTGCCTCCCTTCACCTCCGAACCCAAGGACATCCTATGTGGCATACCCCAAGAATTTTCCCTCAGCCGCACCTTGTTTAACACCTACATGACCACCCCTCACAGACATCGTCAGATCCCACGGCCTCAACATAATTTCCTACGCTGATAACATGCAACTCATCCTCTAGCTCACTGAAGACCCCTCCATCACCAGAATCAACTTCTGCGACACCATGACCAATGTAGCCAGCTGGATGAGAGACAACTGCCTTAAACTCAACTCAGACAAGACAGAAGTACTGATCTTTGGGAAGAACAGAATCGTATGGGACCACAGCTGGTGGCCAGCAGGACTCGGACAAACACCTAGACCTACCGAGTAGGTACGCAACCTAGGCATCATCCTCAACAGGGAACTGACCATGAAACAACAAGTCAACGCAGTCACGTCCTCCTGCTTACACACCCTTTGCAAGCTCCGCAGATTCTTCAGATGGCTCCCAGTCAACACCAGAAAGACCATCACTCAGGCCCTCGTCACCAGCCGCCTCAACTACAGCAATGCTCTCTACACCGGCATCTCCACCCAGCTCCTCAAAAGACTCTAGACCATACAGAATGCTGCAGCCAGACTCATCCTGGGCCTTCCCCAATGGGCCCACATCACCCCACACCTCAGAAACCTCCACTGGCTCCCATCCAGAAGAGATGCCAGTTCAAGATCCTCGCCTATGCCTACAATGCTCTGCACAATAAAGGACCGGCCTACATCAACCGACGACTAAACTTTCACCTACCCACAAGACACCTGCGCTCCTCCTCACTAGCCCGTGTGCACACCCCTCGCATCCGTCGCAGCCGCAGCAGGGGCCACTCCTATTCCAACATTGTTGCCAAGACCTGGAATGACCTACCCCTTCATCTTCAAACAGCACCCTCCCTAGTGGACTTCAGGAAGAAACTCAAGACCTGGCTCTTCAGCTGAGATGTCACTCCCACAGCGCCCAGATACCCTTAGGGGTGACATTGCTGCGCTATACAAATGCTCATTGATTGATATGTGAACCATGTGTTCAATTCCATGTGTGCACCACATCCTGCTTGCAACTCAGTCTCAGGTCTGATGTGGTTATATGTGTATTTGTGTTGACACTGCCTTACCGCATACCTACACTGCCAACACTTGAGTATGTTTGGCTTGTTTCATTCGGAAACATATGTTTTGAAGGAATATTTTTCATATCTCTTTCCCAATATAGGGTTTTGGGCTCACGTGACGTGATGTTCAGAATATGTGAGTCTATTATTGCAGACATCATGTACAATTTCACCTTTAGCTGATACATAATTCCTTTACCTCCCCAGACAACATGACACCAGAAGAGGATAAGCAACACCACATCAGATTGGAGCACTACCGCCACATTCGGCACGTAACAAAGGCATACAAGAAGATGGCCAAATTGTACGATTAAGGAAAGGCTGACAGTACCTGGAAGACAGGCAGACAGGATCAACCGGGACCTTCAAAGACAAAGGCACATCAGGAGGTGCACAACAACAGACCGGAGTCCCACAGGCCATTCCAGAACCATCCTCTGCCCAGCCGGGACAAACAACACAGGCCATGGTCACTACCCCTGCAGTAGGCTCCATTTTTGAGGCACAGGCACTAAAGGACCTACAGGAGCTGAAACTGAGGATGGCAGACATTGAGGGTGAACTCTCAAGCCTGTGGGCCATTATGCTCATGTTACAGCAGGCAATGGAATGGATCAGTGCCCGGAAATGACTCTCCCTCTGGCTTTTCCCTTTCTCCATTTTTTTGCAGATTGTTTATTTGGGATAGTAATTTTAGAATAGTGTAGAATAGGTTTTAGGATAGGTATACTGTAGATTAGTGTAAATTAGTGTCAGTTATTTAAACCTTTTTCTAGGTAGTAGTTTTTAGATGTGTTTATAGATAGGTATGTAGTTAGTGGGTGGGGGTTTGATGTTTAGTGTGTGTTTTAGGAAAAAAATAAAACATTGCAAAAAAATAAAAATATATATTTGTTTACATTTAAATGTACAGGTAGTGCATGTTTAGGATGTGGTTATCTTCTGTGTTATGCTGACTTATGTGTATTAACCCCTTCCATGCGCGGCCGATTTTCGCCCTGTGCGAGGCATTGCATTGAGCGGACGGGTTCATGACGAGCTCAGCTCGTCATGCGCACACGAGCACTGCGCAGCATGACGAGCTGAGCTCGTCATGAGCATGGAAGGGGTTAAGGGACATGGAGTAGATGTTTAACCTGTCATCTGTGTTTAGTAGTTAAGATAGTTTAGGATAAGTTAGGATAGTGTAGGTCAGAGTTAAGGTTAGTTAGGATAAGCAGGGTATGATGTAGGCAGTTTTAAATTAGTTAGTATAGTGAAATGTGTTGTTAAGTATAGGTAATATAGGCTAGATAGGTATAGTTAGACGAAATTTGGTATTTATAGAAATATTTTTCTACTTTCACAACTTCATCATCATTTTGTATTTATGATTTGCTAGCATGGAGTAAGTTGAGTTGATTACATTGGGTAGCAATTGCCTGTAGTGTTTGTAGATGTGCTAGTGAGAGGCCTATGGACAATAGTCAGTCAACCACACAATTGAGTCACTTAAGACTCTTCACCATTCTTTCACACTGTCATTGGTCCTCTTCATGTGCCTTGATGCACAGCCCAACATAGATAGCCACCTGCTGTAGCATTGTGTGTGTAAGAGATGCTGCATGTATGGTAGGGGTGGGTTATATGACTCCAGAGTCCCCATTCCTGGTTGTGCTGGGACACAAACTGGTACCTGTCACTTACGCACTTACGCACACACCCTTGCACCATTGTTCTAGTATGTCATTGTTGTTAGCTGGTTAGTTGCCATGCATGTGGCCCACACCTGCCTGGAAACATCAAGCATCTTTGGCATTGAGTGCTTGCTAAGAGGGGACTTCCTGCATGTGACCTTGTGTAACTAGTTGTTAAGTTGGTAAACTATGAGTCTCTCGTTTCCTCTTAATCTATGGATGTGTAGCTTAGTTCCTGGATCTGTGATCTGGCTCCTAATATTTGTTGTGTCTATAGTGTACAATTGATGTCATGTGTGATTACACTCACACTCAATGCGTGTGAGGGCTCTCATTAGCAGAGGAACACATTGACCCTACATATCCCAGTGCGCCTTACAACACCATTTATCTGTTGACACAGCACCCCAAATACTTAGGGGTCGATTCCGATTCGGGCCGGAAAAAGCACCGACCGACTCGGAGCCGGAATTTATTCCGACCGACACGTACCTGTGGCGCCCGACACGCCAAGTACGATGCAAGGCGTGCAAAATCCGACCGACACGTACCGAACCCAACCCGAACGACCGAGCCGCACGGAAAACAGCAATCCGGCCGGAAAAACACGCGAATCGAACCGACCGACACGCACCCGGAACAAATCCGACCCGAAGCGTACACGCGAACTCCAAACCGCAAAGTACGATGCAAGGCGCGAAAACCACGACCGAGTCGTACGGAGGACAAGCCGTACGACCGACACGCATACAAAACCGAGCCGAAGTAACACAAAACACCGCGACCGACGCGTACGCAGCATAGAAAACTGCACAAACACAGCGTGAACGAAACGGAGAAGACCGTACGAGACAAATGCAGGGTCCGACTCGGTCACAAGAACGTTTCCAACATGCACAGACAGTACAAAGGAAAATTTACACAAAAAAAGGCCAAACAAGCAATTACAAAGCCAATAAATACTGGGGGGGTGGGGTCAGAGAACAAAGACACACCCACAACTCCACCCATATAAAGGACACAAATCCCAACCATGATCCTTTGCAAATGCCATTCTACTGCCAGCACCCAACAGACAGCAACCACATACCCACAGCTCATCCCTCACACAAGCCACACACCATCAGCACACCAACAAATACCTACCTCACATACACCCAGCAAAACACACACTCACACACCCTCACCTGCACACCAACACACACTTCACTCACCATCACCACCCATCACCATGCCCCCCAAGAAGAATCACAAGTTCCTAGATTGTGAATTGGAAGTCCTGGTAGACGAGATCCTCAGGGTAGAGCCACAGCTGTTTGGCACACTGGTCCAACAGACCCCCATCTCCCAGATAACCAAGATGTGGGAGAGGATCATCAACAGGGTGAACGCACAATCACCATGTCTGCGACATCCAGAACAGGTGGTATGACGTGCGCAGGAGGGTCCGGGAGCTGCTCAAGAAAGACTACCTCCTGAGCCAATACACCGGCAGTGCCCCTCCTGCCAAGCCAGTATACCTCAGGCCCTGGGAGGAGAAGGTGCGGGCCATCCTTCCGCCAGTGAGCGTATATGGACTAGAGAACATCCCAGAGCCTGGTGAGTACACAACAAATGTACACAATATTCTGCCACAATACACACACACATCACTGTCAAGGGGAGAGTCAAACCATGCACTCATAGCAATTACACAGCAACCAGAACAGAATCATCCCAAAATGTGTAAGTCAGTCAAATAAACACAACACATGCCATCTCAAAGTTACATTTAACCGTGTCATCACATGTACAAACACAACTACAACTACAGCTAGGCAGTGGCACAAATAGAACTAACAAACACATCCAGACATGTAGCCACCACTACAACACCAACACACAGTGAAGACCACTGAAAGAAAGGAATTCTGTGTATGCTGGGCAAGTCAGTGTAGCCAATAGCATCATGGGAGTCGTAGTCACACATATTGCCCCCCCACAACTGTCCCATCAACACCACCATGAACCATGCGCACATCACAGGGAGTGGAAAAGGACTCACAAGATGGCTGACACTGGCTACTGCTGTGGGAGCACAAGGCCCTGCTGGCAACTGTGCAACAACCAACAGCAGGACACCACTGACTGACATCCTGAGAGACAACTTCCACTCCCTGCAATGGAAGCACGTTCCATGGTGGGATATCTGGCTGGCTGGGTGGGAAGGAGGACTCGCACCACTGACCATAGTCACAAGCACCTCCCCTCACACACACTCTCAACACATACTCCACATAACCCACCTGGGAGAATGCAATGCCACACATCCTAACTCAAGATCCCACAAAGAACCTCCACCCTGGGTTATGTCGTGTGAAGCACAGGGACACTCTTGGGACTTTCAGCCAAACAACTGCCAGGACAACACTGCCAGCCATCCTGTCAGCACAGGCAGCCCACCCCACAGGGAAGCAGAGTCAAAAGGAAGGAAGGATGGGCATGCTGGGAAGGGGGTGGAGGCAATAGCATGATGGGAGTCGTAGTCACAGCTCTACATCCCCCACCACATGGCCCAGCAAGCTCACACTCACGCATGCACATCCCACAGAGAGTGGAAAGGCCCATCAAAGATGTCTGACACTGTTGCTGTGTCGTGGGGATCACAAGGGCATGCTGGGAACTGCACACCAACCAACAGCAGGACACCACTGTCAGCCATCTTGCCATTGCTCTCACACCCACACATACTGAACTCCCCACAAAAGCAAGTAAGTATGGGAATGCTGGGAAGTGGGGTGGAGGCAATAGCATGATGGGAGTCACAGTCACAGACATAGCTCACCCCCACAACTGTCCCATCACCACCACCCTGAACCATGCTCACATCACAGGGAGTGGAAAACGACTGACAAGATGGCTGACACTGGCTACTGCTGTGGGGAGCACAAGGGCATGCTGGGAACTGCACACCAACCAACAGCAGGACACCACTGTCAGCCATCTTGCCATTGCTCTCACACCCACACACACTGAACTCCCCACAAAAGCAAGTAAGTATGGGAATGCTGGGAAGTGGGGTGGAGGCAATAGCATGATGGGAGTCATAGTCACAGACATAGCTCACCCCCACAACTGTCCCATCACCACCACCCTGAACCATGCTCACATCACAGGGAGTGGAAAACGACTGACAAGATGGCTGACACTGGCTACTGCTGTGGGGAGCACAAGGGCATGCTGGGAACTGCACACCAACCAACAGCAGGAAACCACTGTCAGCCATCTTGCCATTGCCCTCACACCCACACACACTGAACTCCCCACAAAAGCAAGTAAGTATGGGAATGCTGGGAAGTGGGGTGGAGGCAATAGCATGATGGGAGTCATAGTCACAGACATAGCTCACCCCCACAACTGTCCCATCAACACCACCCTGAACCATGCTCACATCACAGGGAGTGGAGAAGGACTCACAAGATGGCTGACACTGGCTACTGCTGTGGGGAGCACAAGGCCCTGCTGGGAACTGCACACCAACCAACAGCAGGACACCACTGTCAGCCATCTTGCCATTGCTCTCACACCCACACACACTGAACTCCCCACAAAAGCAAGTAAGTATGGGAATGCTGGGAAGTGGGGTGGAGGCAATAGCATGATGGGAGTCATAGTCACAGACATAGCTCACCCCCACAACTGTCCCATCACCACCACCCTGAACCATGCTCACATCACAGGGAGTGGAAAACGACTGACAAGATGGCTGACACTGGCTACTGCTGTGGGGAGCACAAGGGCATGCTGGGAACTGCACACCAACCAACAGCAGGACACCACTGTCAGCCATCTTGCCATTGCCCTCACACCCACACACACTGAACTCCCCACAAAAGCAAGTAAGTATGGGAATGCTGGGAAGTGGGGTGGAGGCAATAGCATGATGGGAGTCATAGTCACAGACATAGCTCACCCCCACAACTGTCCCATCAACACCACCCTGAACCATGCTCACATCACAGGGAGTGGAGAAGGACTCACAAGATGGCTGACACTGGCTACTGCTGTGGGGAGCACAAGGCCCTGCTGGGAACTGCACACCAACCAACAGCAGGACACCACTGTCAGCCATCTTGCCATTGCTCTCACACCCACACACACTGAACTCCCCACAAAAGCAAGTAAGTATGGGAATGCTGGGAAGTGGGGTGGAGGCAATAGCATGATGGGAGTCATAGTCACAGACATAGCTCACCCCCACAACTGTCCCATCACCACCACCCTGAACCATGCTCACATCACAGGGAGTGGAAAACGACTGACAAGATGGCTGACACTGGCTACTGCTGTGGGGAGCACAAGGGCATGCTGGGAACTGCACATCAACCAACAGCAGGACACCACTGTCAGCCATCTTGCCATTGCCCTCACACCCACACACACTGAACTCCCCACAAAAGCAAGTAAGTATGGGAATGCTGGGAAGTGGGGTAGAGGCAATAGCATGATGGGAGTCATAGTCACAGACATAGCTCACCCCCACAACTGTCCCATCAACACCACCCTGAACCATGCTCACATCACAGGGAGTGGAGAAGGACTCACAAGATGGCTGACACTGGCTACTGCTGTGGGGAGCACAAGGCCCTGCTGGGAACTGTGCACCAACAAACAGCAGGACACCACTGACTGACATCCTGAGAGACAACTTCCACTCCCTGCAATGGAAGCACGTTCCAAGGTGGGATATCTGGCTGGGTGGGAAGGAGGACTTGCAGCACTGACCATAGTCACAAGCACCTCCCCTCACACCCCCTCAACACAAACTCCACAGAACCCACCTGGGAGAATGCAATGCCTCACATCCTAACTCAAGATCCCACAAAGAACCACCACCCTGGGTTATGTTGTGTGAAGCACAGGGACACTCTTGGGACTTTCAGCCAAACAACTGCCAGGACAACACTCCCAGCCATCCTGTCAGCACAGGCAGCCCACCCCACAGGGAAGCAGAGTCAAAAGGAAGGAAGCATGGGCATGCTGGGAAGGGGGTGGAGGCAATAGCATGATGGGAGTAGTAGGCACAGATATTGCTCAGCCTCACAACTGGCCCATCAACACCACCCTGAACCATGCTCACATCACAGGGAGTGGATAAGGACACACAAGATGGCTGACACTGGCTACTGCTGTGGGGAGCACAAGGGCATGCTGGGAACTGCACACCAACCAACAGCAGGACACCACTGTCAGCCATCTTGCCATTGCCCTCACACCCACACACACTGAACTCCCCACAAAAGCAAGTAAGTATGGGAATGCTGGGAAGTGGGGTGGAGGCAATAGCATGATGGGAGTCATAGTCACAGACATAGCTCACCCCCACAACTGTCCCATCAACACCACCCTGAACCATGCTCACATCACAGGGAGTGGAGAAGGACTCACAAGATGGCTGACACTGGCTACTGCTGTGTGGAGCACAAGGCCCTGCTGGGAACTGTGCACCAACAAACAGCACAACACCACTGACTGACATCCTGAGAGACAACATCCACTCCCTGCAATGCAAGCACAGTCCATGGTGGGATAACTGACTGGCTGGGTGGGAAGGAGGGCCGGCTGTCAACCAAATACAACCAATGCAGACCATGTTCACACCCCAACAAATACATAGAAATGCCCAAATAATGCAGGACAATGTGCCACACCAATATCAACCCCTGACTGTGACGACTTAGGACAATGCAATGTACAGGCCAGCACCCAGAGGCACAGTCACAACTGTCAGGTGTGTCAACCATTGATGCCTGCAGAAACATAACATACATTGTGTGTGTCTCCCAAAAACAGGTGATGATGGGGACACAGCAGCAGACGCTGAGGAGTCCCAGTCCCAGGCTCAAGAGGATGCGGAGCTCACTGGTGTCGTACAGCCTCTGCCCTCCTCGGACGAAGAAGACCAACCTGGCACATCCGGTGCAAGTCTACAGGCAGCACCAGCAGGACCACCAGCTGCAGCACCAGCAGGACCACCAGCTGCAGCACCAGCAGGACCACCAGCTGCACCCCCTGCACCCACCCCTCCAACGACTGTCACCACAAATACCATCCCTGCCGACATGGACAGAACAAGGAGCAACACCAGCACAGGGACCCTGGACCAACGTGGGGCCATGGACACCACCACCACCACCAACCCGCAAGGTGGACCAGGGTCATCTGTGCGTGCCACTGCACGCACTGCACATGTCGGCAGGGGTGGTGGGAGGGGTGGGAGACAGAGGTCGCTGCTTGCAGAGGTTGCTGGTGTGCATGATGACCCACAACTGGTACGCATAGCCGATGCGTACCAGTCCAGCACCGGAGATCTCAGCCAGGTAGTGGGGCTCCTCAGAGACATGAAACAGCAGCAGGCTGCCCATCATGCCCGCTTTGACTCACACATGTCCCGCGTGGAGTCCAAGTGGGACGCACTGCAAGAGATGACGGCGGTGCACAGGGACATTTTACAATGCCTCCGCCAGATGAACAGCAACCAGTCCACACCTCCCTGTGTGCCAACAACATCTGGTGCTGAACAAACTGCAACTGCCACAGGGAGTGTGGATGACTCTGGCGGAGAGTCCCCTGCACCGCAGCAGCCTGTACTTGAGGGGCCCCCCCAAAGAAGAGGGGTCGTCCGAGGAGGGGCAAGTGAGAGGCCGATGGCCAAGCGCAACTCCCAGGAAGCCTGAACCTGTTCTGGATGTTCACCTTTGTGCACAGACTGTTCACCCTGTTGACGGCAACACAACTCCCACACATTGCATGGGGAGTACAAGTTGGACCAATGTCTCAGACAACTGTCGCCCCGATACTGGGGATTTTGTCTACCAGGACTTTCAATTCACCTAGGAACTTCTGATTGCAAGATATATGTACAGCACTACCCATCCTATGCACTATTCACACAAATGTATCACAATAAACACACTAATACACCATACTTGCCTCTGTTGTGATTCCAACGTGGGTGCTGTTATGGGGATGATGAACTGCAAAATTACACTGTGTATGCGAACTGCAACAGCAAGTACAACACAGGCATGTGAGTAAAGGCAACGTGACACATATGAGGGAGACACACCACCAGGGCTACACAACACATACACACCTAGGCCATCTGACTCATTGCCTACACTGATGTTGCCAGGGAAGACGGTGCAATGCACAGACACCACACCTATTCCCAGTTGTAGTCAAGTAGCCCACAGGTGCAGTAAGCAAATGGCAGTCAAATGTGTGACCACAGACAACGCACATCACAAAGTGAAGCACAGGTTTATTACACAGTTGCAACATGTCGTAACCACTACAGATGCAAGGTAATCCCACCTGGCAGCGGGCACACAGTCAACAACTGTAGAAGGAAGGAAGTCCATGGGTGTGGCGCACATCACCTGTAGGGACACAACAGCTACCACCCTGGAAGTACAATCACGTCGTCGGTGGACACAGTTGACCAAACGAATCTGAAAGTACCCTGTGAAGGACAGAAATGACACACAGTCAAAAGCAATGGAGAACAGGACAGAACAGCAAAACTCATGCACAATACATGTTACAAGATACCCACCCAGAACCAAGTTAGCATGTCAACACTGTTGGGGAGTACAGACCACCTGTAAGCACACATCGCTACACACATCCAGTCAAGTAGCCCATGGACACACTCCAACAGCACCAGAGCACCACCTACACATATCATGCCAACTCACATCATTGACATGACACCTCAGGATACTCACATTCAGCTAAAGAAGTTGGTGATGAGCTGTGTGCGGACTTCACCCTCATCATCATCATCACTGGCATCGTGGTCCAGGCCAGGATCCTCCACAGGTGGCGGATGTTGGTCATTGTCATCCTGGATGAGAGGCAACTCCTTCCGCACTGCCAGGTTGTGGAGCATGCAGCAGACGATGATAATCTTGCACACTTTCGCAGGGGCATATGGGAGGGACCCTCCGGTCTTGTCCAGGCAGCGGAAGCGGCTCTTCAGGAGACTAAATGTCCGCTCAATCACTCTCCTGGTCCGACCATGTGCCTCATTGTAGCGCATCTGGGCTGGTGTCACATGGTTCCTGAGGGGTGTCAGCAACCACGGCATGTTGGGGTATCCCGAGTCACCTACTGACAGACAAGTGCACATTAGCTGACTTGGAAAAGTGGGCGGAATACTACAGATCAGATCACACACAATGGCACAAAGCCAGTACACACCGACAAGCCAGGCACGCTGGTTCTGCATCTGTGCCATCATCCTGGGGATGCGACTACTCCTCATCACAAAGGCATCGTGTGCTGAACCAGGGAAACGGGCACACACGTGTGTGATGGTCATATCTGCAAGACACACCACCAGTGCATTGACCGAGTGGTAGTGCTTGCGGTTCCTGTAGGCCTGCTCCTGGGCCTGTGGTGGTACCAAAGCCACATGTGTCCCATCAATGGAGCCAATGACATGCGGCATCCTCCCCAGGGCATAGAAGTCACTCTTCACGTCAGTGAGTCGTTGCAGTCTAGGGAAATAGATGTACCGGTTCAGGAATAGCAACATTGCCACCAAAACATCGCGGAGCACACGGCTCAACATGGTCTGTGACATCCCACCAGCAGTCGCCACAGTATGTTGGAAGGTACCGGTGGCAAAGAAGTGTAGGGCTGCCATCACCTTCACCTTGGGGGTCAGCGCTGTAGGATACGGCCGGCCAGGCTGCAAATGTGGGGCCAACTGCACTGCCAAATCCTCAATCAGCTGCCTGGTGAAGCGGTACCGTCGGATGCTGTCCCGTTCCACCATCGTTGCCAGGTCTGGGAATGGTCGATGGACAGCAGGAGCCCTGCAGTGCAGAGGAGAAGAAAGCAAGATTGTCAGTCAGCCCACATATGCGGCATTGAACACACTCAATATCCCAACATACATCATTATGAGGCACAACTACATGAAGTGTGCAGTTCCGTAAGGACATATATGGTACATACATGGCCAACATCTGTCATCACGGTTCAACAAGTGGCATCAATAAGTCCCAGGTTGGCCCATTGGATATCATGAGGCTGTGTCACAGTTCCCATCTCCTGCTGCCGTGTCACAATCACCCCCACAGTGACATGTGAGGACAGATGTGCCCCAGGCATCACAGCTCAACGACAGGTACATTCCCAGGGACCCTGTATTGCCACATGGACACTGGCATTACATGGAGTATCATGTATACACCACAGCAAAACAACTATGACCCCCACAGGTAGTGGTCCCACTTGCCACTGCAGGACAGACATGGACGTCTGTGACACACACACGCACAACATCAAAGTCCATGCACACACAACGTGGATGTGGAGACTGTCTCCCATTGTGCACATGAAATCAGAGACATTGTAAACACTACATGCACACAGACTGTGGAGGACCATCACTATTGTGCCACTGGGACACCCTGGCTCAAACATACCGTCCCACATGGGACTCACGGGGTATGTGACATGACATACACATACACCACCGTGAAATGTGACCATGGCACATGCACAGATATGAACAGTTGCACATCACAGTGGTCATGTACACGTAACACCCAGGATCCTGTCCCCATGAACACGTGCACAGCCTGGGGGTGGCTGCCCCCAGGTGACACCCACAGGACAACATGTACACCAACATACACACAATAGGAAATGCAGCCTTACATGCCTTATCATACAGTTTGGACAGGCTGTCGTGTTGTAGGTGTGCCCCTCACTCCCTGGGAGCTATCTGTGGCTGGCATATGTCCATCTGAGACAGGCATGGTGACATATGCCAGTCACTTGTACAGGGATGCGTTGAACAGCAATGGACCGATCGGTGCCCCCGGCCGTCCCATTGCATTCAATGTGTGCGGGTACGCGTTGTACCCCTGTACGCGTTGATCAGCAATGGACCGATCGGTGCCCCGGCCGGCCCATTGCATTCAATGTGTGCAGGTACGCGTTGTACCCCTGTACGCGTTGATCAGCAATGGACCGATCGGTGCCCCGGCCGGCCCATTGCATTCAATGTGTGCAGGTACGCGTTGTACCCCTGTACGCGTTGATCAGCAATGGACCGATCGGTGCCCCGGCCGGCCCATTGCATTCAATGTGTGCGGGTACGCGTTGTACCCCTGTACGCGTTGTACCGCAATGGACCGATCGGTGCCCCGGCCGGCCCATTGCATTCAATGTGTGCAGGTACGCGTTGTACCCCTGTACGCGTTGATCAGCAATGGACCGATCGGTGCCCCCGGCCGGCCCATTGCATTCAATGTGTGCGGGTACGCGTTGTACCCTCTGCACGCGTTGTACCGCAATGGACCGATCGGTGCCCCGGCCGGCTCATTGCATTCAATGTGTGCAGGTACGCGTTGTACCCCTGTACGCGTTGATCAGCAATGGACCGATCGGTGCCCCGGCCGGCCCATTGCATTCAATGTGTGCGGGTACGCGTTGTACCCCTGTACGCGTTGATCAGCAATGGACCGATCGGTGCGCACCCATTGACAATGGCCTAGCCTGGCAACGGACGCGTTTTCGAAATTCGAACGAGTCGGTTTCTGGAAATTCAGTTGGTCACCCACAACAATGTTGCAAAATCATGTATGTCATGAAGTTGAAGATTTGAAGGATGCTGTGGGCGTGTATTGGTGCTGCTATTCCATGGATTGGCCAGATTCAGAAGATGCAAACGACTTGGACCTATCACTTTGGACACAAGGGACAGTATCTGCCTCTCCAGCACATATATATTGCTGGCTGTTCCCCTGAGAGCTCACTTGCCTGTACTACATGCTCCAGGACGACATCTGCCACTGCACTGCTGCTGTCTCTGCCCCTCTGGACCCTGCAATGGCACGTACTGTGGAGAGAGCCCCAGCCTTCAGCCTTGAGGAGAACCAGGCCCTGCTGGACAGCCTACTTCCACAGTACAGCAAGCTGTATGGGACACCAGGGAGCAGGTGAGTGTTCTGTGCACTGCCTTTCTGAATGTGCATTTTGTCTGACTAGCAAGGCTGAGAGTCTGCACGCCACTGGCTAGCAGGCTCACTGAGTAGTTGTCACCCCCATAGTGTGTAGTGACATGCACTGGACAGGTATGGTGCAGTGACAGTGCATTGAACAAGGTTTTACTTCCCATGCAATGATACCATGTAGTGACGTCTGGCAAACTGTCCATGGGCAGCGTTGCACTGCCTGTGTACATCATGTGCCCCTGTGAATGAGACATGTATATACAACTGTGTCATGCACGGATATGTTGCATGTGTAGTAATGGCCTTTTCACTTTGTCATCCTGACAGGTTAATGCCCATCGGAAGCAGGAGATCTGGAAGGACATCGTCCGGGCTGTCCGGTCCGTGGGGGTCTACAAGCGCCGGATCCGCAACTGCCAGAAGAGGTGGCAGGACCTTCGGGGCTGGACCCGGAGGATTGCACGGGTCCAGCTGAAGCTGTCGCCTCCTCGCAGGAGGGGCGGAACACGGACCCTGACCCCCACATGCTCCAGATCCTGGCGGTGGTGTTTCCAGACCTGGATGGGCAGCTGAAGGCCAGACAGCAGCAAGGAGGGGGTGAGTCAAAGACTGCACTGTGAACTCTGTATTACATGCTATGTGCCCTCCTCTGGCCTGGTTAAACTGCCACAGTACAGCAGTCATGTTGTCCAGGAGCCATGTCCCTCTATTGTGCACTGCCCACTCCTCATCTGATACCCAGGTGTGGCCCTTACATTCAGGGAATTGTGTCACTTGGGACTGTGTCCTTGCAGTTTGCTTCACTAAAGGTGGGGGACAGCATCTGTTTCCCTAACTCTGTTGTGGGCATCATGGGTGGGTCCATTTTTCACACAACGCCTGTGTTCAGACATGTAATCTGCGTGTTGCTTTGATATGCGGTCCACTTGCTGAGCTGAGCCACCACATGTGCCTGGGGTATGTGGCACACACCCATGCAGCGGATGGGAACAATGTTTGGGCCCCAGGAGTGTGCAGATTACGTGTGTCACACATACATAGCCAGCTATCCACTGTCCAGGGCTCATCCCTCATTCATGTGGGGCAGGACAGTCATGCCTACTCCAGGCCATGCAATGCACTCTGTACTCCAACTCCCGTGTATCAGCTGACACATTGTGCGCAGTGATTTGACCCCTCAGGTGTCTGCCTCTGTGTCAGTGTGCTGTGGATTTGTTGCCAGGACTGCTGGGGTGTTTCTCGGTAGGGGCTCAGCATGCCACTGGAGATGTGACCATAGGAGACGATACTTGTGTGTCACATAGCTGTTTGATCAGCTGCCCGTGCAGACTGGGGTATGCGAATGTGAAGTTCAGGCAGCTGTTCCCCATTCACAGCAGATTGTGAGGGGCTCAGGTTCAGAGGGTAGTGTCACAGGTCTCCCATATGTCCAATCGGTATGACCTGGACAGATGAGGGTTAAGATGATGTGTTGTGTGGGGGATGTACATGTGCACTTGTGCAGCTCCAGGACTTGCATTCCCCATGACCTACTATTGTGACACAGTGCAGAGTGTTGTTGTCTGGCTGCCAAGTCATACATCACTGAGTCAGTGATGTATGACTTAGCAGTCATGCCTCCGCCATGGCATGTGTCTACTTATTGGTGATCCTGCAGGGGAGTGACATGTGCTACATGCACACCATTGTGGCGATGGCTATCAGGACATGGGTGCATCATGGTGTCTGTCGCTGGTATGCATCACATGCATTTCCTATTTGACTCTGGGCATCCCTGTCATCCGGAAACCTGTACTGACTCAGTGGCAAGAGTTGTGATGTGTGCATGTCCACATGCTACACCGTGTCCTCTGCACTGTCCAACTACTGTGTAGTTGGTGCATGTGTCCACACTGGGGTGTTGCTATCCAACAGACACCAGACAGATGGGTGCAAGGCCATGTGGGATGTGAGTGCCATGGTTGGCATCAGACTGACAATTGGCTTCTCCTGTTCAGTTAGGGCACTTTTAGCAGTGTACAACTAATGATGCCAGGGCTTGCTCTGTAATGTGCTGTGCTCACAGTGGTGTGTGCGTTTGGTGCAGGTGCCTGATGTCTGTCTGTTTCCCCATTGTTTGCAGATACATCCACGGCCACGGAAGGGGACAGCTCCACGGACCAGGAGGAGCCAGAGAGCCAGACTGGGTCAGCAGCCGAGGAGTGGTCGGAGGGACCCAGTGGCACGGAGGGCGAGGGAGCCACACCGAGGAGTCCTCAGCACCATCCACCTCAGCTGAGGACCAGAGCAACTCGTAGGATGACTCCCTCATGGAGGCGGGTGTCAGCAGCCACCACACCCCAGCTAGTGTTGCTGTCCCCGCCACCACCAGCACCACCACCGCCCTCCCATCGGCTCCCATTCCCCAGGTCCGTGGAGGCTCCCATGTTCGGGAGCGTGTCTCCTTTGGGCCAGGCACCGCACCCCTGCCCCTGTGTCCCCTGCTGCCCTGAGTGAGGAGTCTGTGTACCTCCTTCGCCAGCTCCATGTAGGGCAGACAGCCATGCTGAGTGTCCTCCATGCGCACACCGCTCTGTTGACTCAGCTGGTGTCGTTCATGGAGGGCATCTCATCGGGCATGTCTGACCTACAGAGGGGCAATAGGTCCATGGACTCCTCCCTGACGGCAGCAGTGTCCCTCCTCAGACAGTCCCTCACCCCTCCTGCCTCTGCTCCATCCACACTCCCCAGCACCTTACCCGTCCCAAGCACACACACACCGGCACAGGCACACACCAGCACACACACATCCAGCACACAGACACACACGCCACAAACAAAACGCACACGCACGCACAGTCAGGGGACTGAAACCAGACTCACAGGGGATGGGGCCCTGGAACACACACACGCATCCACGAGCACTGCGCAGTCCTCAGTTGCCTCTCCCTCCAAAGCACCCTCCCTTGCCTCACCTGCAACCCCAAAGACCCAGCGGCTCTTCCTCAGTGACCTCGGCCTCTTCCCCTCCGATCCAGCTGATACAGCATTCAGGGGAAGAGGAAGCCCACCCACACGGAGCAGAGTGCCCCTCGCCCCCGGACACCCTCCCCCAGGCGCAGACAGACTGAGGCCCCCACCCGCAAGTCCCCCGGAGTCGTAAGAGCAAGACCCCGCCGCCGCCCTGCAGCTCAGGCACCAGGTCTCCTTCCTCCATCCCTCAGGCCCCCACTCCACAGGTGCCCCCACCACACCCTGCCCCAGGTTCCCCCACCCACAGATATATCATCCCCAAGAGGATCCGGCCTTCTCCCCCTGCCACTTGCTCTCCCGGCACCACACCCCTGCTGCACTTGTCTGTGCCACTGATGTGGTGAGGGTGTCCTCCCCTCTGTCCAGCCCACCTTGCCTGTTCCCCATTCTCCTCCCCTGGTGGTAGGCACTGCAGTGGAGTCCACTACCACCCTGTCTGACTTGGGCACTGCAGTGGCGGACCTGTCCACTCCATCTGCAGGGTCCACTGCAGTCGTGCCGGCACCCACAACATCTGAGTCATGCCCCCAGTTGTGCCGGCACACACCATGTCAGACACCTCCACTGCAGTTGTCAGTGGCTCTCCAGCACCCACCACCCCTTCCCTGCCTCCTCCTGGTGAGCCCTGATCCTGTCCCTGCGGTGCCTGGCCTGCCCCCCCGGTTTGCCCCTCCTAGTGGATTGTCCCTGGTTTTGTGCAGGCATGCGTAGGGTGACATCTGCCACTGTCACCCTGTTTGGACTTTGACAATGGACTGGCCATTGGCCTTTGTGTTTTTTCTGGACTTTCAGTTTTCATTACACACATATGCTGAATAAAGCAACTTTCTGTTCTCTAGTGCTTATGTTTCTGATGTACATGTTGTTGATGATGCTAACCATGCCCTTGCTGCAGTGATGGTGATATTTGGTCTCATGATAATGAAGTGTTACTGTGCAGGAACCCATGTGGTCCAGGGGGAATGTGTCCTATCCTGTGGTGTATCCATGTCATCCATAGCAGCATCTGAGGGTGTCATGTGTTCAGTATTTGGCAATGGGATTTCCTACTTACATTAGCTATTTCACATCTGTGGCTTCCACCCCTGCACATCTGTTGTGCCTGCCATTGTTCAATTCATCTACTTCCCTGACCGTGTGGCCATCTCCACTGGACATGCAGGTTTGGGCATCAATGGGGAAGGACTCATCTGTGTTGTCAGTGCAACATTGCTATACAAGTGTGTTGGATCTGTGCTGATGATTTCGTTGGCACTTCCATGACCAGGCTGATGTGACGGGAGCCCTCATTTGGTGCTAATTGTTGATTGTGTGACCAAGTGCTCAGCTGACATGATGGGGCCCTACTGAGGCAACATATGGCACAGCTTTCCTCACACAGGAGTTGAGTCCCCTCATGGCAGTGTGTACTCCTGTGACATTGCCTCCGCCCAAGGTGTGTGTTGTATGTGCATGTCTGTGTGTTCACTTCCGTTTAGCTGTGCATGCTGTGATCCCTAGTGTTGTACCTGTTTGTGTTGCTTGCTGAGTTGACCTATGTTCCCCCAAAGTCTTCTCCCTGGGTTCTCTGTGATGTGGGTGCATGGCACATTACTGGTCATCAGGGTGTCACCCATAGGTGTGTTTGCTGTCAGGGCTGAGTTTGTGTGCAGACGCAGATGGGTCACAGTCAGGTTTCCCCTTGGCACTTGTTGTTTGCCCCTGTCATGTGATTTCCAGTTTGTGTTATCTTTCAGTGATTGTGACACGTTGTGTGTGTGACTGCTGGCACTCCTCAGGGTCCGGGCTGCAATGTTGGTTGTTGTCTATGTGTGTTCTTTGTGGGTGACCTTGGCTTCTTCATTGGTGTGTGACTGTGGCTGGGATCCCATTGGTTGGTGTGGTATTGCCGTCATGTCCATGTACAGCGTAGTGTGCAGTGTGTCAGACATTCAGGAGTCTTGTTGAGTGGCCATGTGTGATGTGTTTCTGCACCTTGGTTCCCACCCACCACCCTGGAATAGTCATGGGTGCATGTGCAATGTCACCAGTGCATGTGTGCTTCACTGCTGCACATTGTTGGAGGTCGAGGGGTGTGGTGTTGAGTGTGTGCAGATGAGAGTTGTTGCCCGGCTAGGCCCCTGCCTCCATGTTGGCCTTGGCTTACTGGCCATGCTGATTGATTTGTGCTTGTGTAGGTGTGATGGTAGTTTGTTGCTCAGGACACATGACTGTGGTTCACAGTGTGAACGACATTTAGCTTTGTCATCACAGTGGGATTGTAATGCAGCCCAGGGTCACCACATTGTGGGGGCCCTGGGGGTAGTGCTGTGGTGTGTCTGTGTCTTGCTGTGTCAGTTGCTGTTCCTACGTGCCTGTGTGACATGTGTGATTTGTGCTCCCTCTCATCTGACAATGCCTGCTTGCCCACATAGGGGATTTGGATCCATGAGTTACCTTTGTGTGGCACTGTATGCACATCTGTATGATTGGTATTCAGGTCTCCTTATGTGTTGTGTGGTTGCCTGGGGACACTGGCACCCCCTCACCTGTTGTGTATGATGTGCAGTGTGGGTCTGCCTGTTTGTGTTTGTGCATCTGCACCACTGCATTGGCATATCTTGGGTGTGCCATTGGCTGTATGTAGTTTGGTGGCTTTCCCCTGCTGTCCCTGGGACTCCTAGGTCATCGGTCAGCACAATGATCATGGTTTGTGTGTCCCATTGCTGCCATGGTATGGTATCTGTTCACCTCACATCTACAGTCTCCACAGGGTATCTGCATTTGTGTGCCCATTGGTGCAAATATGTGGGTCTGCATTCTGATGGTCACTTCTGTCATTGTGTCATTGATGAATGTTGACAGTGTCAGCCCCCATGGGTGTTGTTTGTCTGCACATGGCCAAAGGTATGTCTTATTTGCACTGCAGTATTTGGCTCCCCCAATTTATGTTGCAATGGGACACATGCACTACTTTGCCACTGATGTGTTTTATGTTCTGTGACCAGGAATCATCCATGCAGTTTGGCAGTTGCAGCTCTTTCTTTGTCAACACTTATCTTTTGGTCACTGTGATGATGGGGGTTTGGACCCCATTGCCACAATGTTCAAAATGTGCTTCAGCTATGGACCCCACACTTACCTTTTGGTCACTGTGATGATGGGGGTTTGGACCCCATTGCCACACTGTTCAAAATGTGCTTCAGCTATGGACCCCACACTTACCTTTTGGTCACTGTGATGATGGGGGTTTGGACCCCATTGCCACAATGGTCAAGGCCTGCTTGCATTGTGGGGGCCACACACATATATGTGTGGCACATGTGCTAGGGGGTCACATTGTATGTTCAAAGTCATGTTCAGTGTTGTAGGCATTTGACACAGTCTACACACGCTTGTCATGGTGTTGGGGGATGTCTTTTTCTTGCATTCCCTAGGTTGTGGTGTGCTGGTTGTGTCATGCATTGTCCATCCTATGAGTGGGGGTGGTGTTGGTGGTAGGCATCCAGCCCCCATGGGTAGAGGTGGTAGTAGTGACAGGCATCCAGCCCCCTGGGTAAGGGTGGTAGTAGTGGTAGGCATCCAGCCCCCCTGGCTAAGGGTGGTAGTAGTGGTAGGCATCTGGCACCCCCATGGCTAAGGGTGGTAGTGGTGGTGGGCATCTGGCACCCCCTGGCTAAGGGTGGTAGTAGTGGTAGGCATCCAGCCCCCTGGGTAAGGGTGGTAGTAGTGGTAGGCATCCAGCCCCCTGGCTAAGGGTGGTAGTAGTGGTAGGCATCTGGCACCCCCATGGCTAAGGGTGGTAGTGGTGGTGGGCATCTGGCACCCCCTGGCTTAGGGTGGTAGTAGTGGTAGGCATCTGGCACCCCCTGGCTAAGGGTGGTAGTAGTGGTAGGCATCCAGCCCCCTGGGTAAGGGTGGTAGTGGTGGTGGGCATCTGGCACCCCCTGGCTAAGGGTGGTAGTAGTGGTAGGCATCCAGCCCCCTGGGTGAGGGTGGTAGTAGTGGTAGGCATCCAGCCCCCTGGCTAAGGGTGGTAGTAGTGGTAGGCATCTGGCACCCCCATGGCTAAGGGTGGTAGTGGTGGTGGGCATCTGGCACCCCTGGCTAAGGGTGGTAGTGGTGGTTGGCATACAGCCCCCCTGGGTAAGGGTGGTAGTGGTGGTGGGCATCTGGCACCCCCCTGGCTAAGGGTGGTAGTAGTGGTAGGCATCCAGCCCCCCTGGGTAGGGGCGGTGGTGCGCATTCAGGCCCCTGTGTGCATATGTGGCATTGGTGATGGGCATCCCGCCCCTATGGTGCTGCTGTTGCTGGTGTAAGTAAATTCTGCATCCCTCTGTGTGTGTGTGATGTGTCGTGTACGTGTTGTATGTGTTTTGTGGTTGGTGTCTGACTTACCTTCTGCGCCGTACGCGTCCGTGCCTGTTCCGGTAGTAAATGTAGAATATTGGTATGATCGGGACGAAGGGATTCATGGTTGGTTCGTGTCGTTCGTCCTTCTCGTTGCTTCGCTGCCGTCCTCGCCGCTTCGCGCCGTCCTCGTCGCTGGCGTGTTTGCCTCGTAGCCGTGGGATCGTGTTGTGGCGCGAATCGGAGCTTATGTGCGCCTCTCCCGGATGCTTTGACGTGCCGTGCGGAGCGACGGGTTCGACGCGAACGGAAAGCGCATCGTACTTGTTCGGCCGGACGGAGCTGCATTTTCCCTTCCGTGCGACTCGATTCAGCGTTTCCGGATTCGCCTCGGTCGGAGAACAGGACCTGGATTGGGTGAGTACGACTCGGCCGGATTCTGTGCTGTTGTTCGCATCGTACTTACTCGTTCGGTCTGCTGTACGGATCGGTCGGGAAACAGGCATTCGCATGGCTTTTTTCCCGACCGAATGGTATTGGGTGCGCCTCCGACCGAGATCGGAATCGGCCCCTTAGTTGTTGTAGTTTATACTTAATGACATCCAAGGTGTAGCACTGAGCTTCTACATCCTTCAGTGGCATAGGTATGTTGCAAAATCTGAAAGAATCTATCCATGAGTATCTGCAAGTTGTCAGTGCATGCATTAATATAGTACTTATGGGATATCTTCAATGTAAGCATTGAGGTTGACATATGTGCTTGATCACATAGTCGTGATCACTGAGCATGATATCTGTCGTTGTGTGAAACTGTGTTTTTGGCTCACATGCCTCACAGAACCCTTTTTGTACGGGTAGGCATTTCTGTGATTAGTTTGTCTATTTCACTATGTGCCAGTAAAGTTACTAATGGTTATTGTCTCACCATGACGTTCAATAGGTAAATGGGATTTTCCACATAATAGACAACGTGTAGTTATTCGTGATGGCATGTGCTATGTGTGCTAATACTGCCCTCACTCACACAGATGTGTGACATGCTTCATCATAGGGCTGCTTACAATACACCCCGGCGTAGCCACACACATGGTGGAGCAATAGGGTGGGGGAAGACAATACAACACAGAGAGAGATCATTTCTATCGCAGTGGCTGGGAACGACGGTAGTGAAAGTGCAGTGGTGTGTGAGTTAAAACTAGCTCGGAAGTGCCGCTGTGCCAAAAACTTTATTCATGGACCCTCCGGCCAGGGTTAAAAAATGTGAAGGATGGTGGTGATTGGGAGATGCAATGTGCTCCTACCACCCCTCCTTTACACCATCCTTCACGTTTTTTAACCCTGGCCGGAGGGTATATGAATAAAGTTTTAGGCACAGCGACACTTCCGAGCTAGTTTTAACTCACACCACTGCACTTTCACTACCGTCGTTCCCAGCCACTGCAATAGAAATTATCTCTCTCTGTGTTGTATTGTCTTCCCCCACCCT
Organism: Calotriton arnoldi; assembly: GCA_963921515.1. Taxonomy (NCBI): domain Eukaryota; kingdom Metazoa; phylum Chordata; class Amphibia; order Caudata; family Salamandridae; genus Calotriton; species Calotriton arnoldi. The sequence continues at coordinate 336,908 of CAWUFW010002794.1, read as the reverse complement.
ATTGCTCCACCCTGTGCGTGGCTACGCCGGGGTGTATTGTAAGCAGCCCTATGATGAAGCATGTCACACATCTGTGTGAGTGAGGGCAGTATTAGCACACATAGCACGTGCCATCACGAATAACTACACGTTGTCTATTTTTACTCCCTACCCCTTCTGGTGGATAAAGTATTGACAGGAGGTTTGGGGTAGGTGAGTCCGTACCCTCACCCCTTCTTTTGTGTTTTATATTTTCCACATAATGCCATGGCAGTGAAAGTACATGATGCTTGGCCATGTTGAACTACAGCACATGATAGGGACTGTAGCAAAACTTCCTTGCAATGCTAGGAAGTCACTTTTGGATACACACATCCATCAGGGTCTAGTTAGTCCTATCTGCAACTGACCTACAACATGCGGATTCATGATAGTACATTTATTTACAGGTGTGTACATAGGCTCTTTCAAAATAGCAGTTCTTGCAGCAACAACCTCAACATTGTTCGAGAGATAAAGGATGTCTAGAGTCCATATGTCATGTGACATGTCGAGGAGAGGGGTATTCCAGTGAGGAGGAGGCACAAATTGGTGTTTGGAAAGGTAGGCCTCATTGACAGTCCACAAATGGATCAGAGTAACGGGTGGGCGTACAAAGAGGGGACAGTACCAGCTGGCAAGGAGATTGGCATGATAATTGATGAAAGTTCAATGGGAAACTTGCCAAGAGGTACAGACAAATGTTACTGGATAGATCTGTGCTGGAAAGTGGTGAATTCCACATCTTCATCCTCTGATGTGTGTTGTGCCTCCCCTGAGGGTGGTGGTGTTTGTGTAGGAGGCATCTGAGGTGCACACACATCAGGGGCTGAAGTTGTGGCTCCCCTGTCCCCAGCAGCATCTGTCTGTGCCAGCAAGGAGGACAGCACAGCACGGACAAGGGCCTGGTAACTTGTCAGCAATGCAACAATGTAGCGGTGGAAGGCACCCATAGTAGCAATCTACCTTCAAGACAGCTTGCATAACTCACAAAGCCCTTCATACAAAGAACCCCAAATACCTAGAAGCTAAACTATCAAGAGCAGATAGAAGTCAGGCCCTGAAAAACTTTAACTCTCTTCTACTCATACCTCCACAGCTGAAGAAGAAATCATCCCAGACACGTTCTTTCTCAGGAACTCCTAGAATTTGGAACTCGCTACCTAAGGATCTCCACTGCAACTCCTCCTTCTCTTGCTTCAAACGAGACCTCAAGTCTCTACTGCTTAACAACTACCTCAACATGCTCCCAAACTGAACTATGTCAACCTCCATTGACTAGCCTGACTAGCTCTGCCCCTCATCTATCACTAATGCTGTTACCTTAATGCTACAGTGTTATATACCTTTGTGACTGTTTTGTATACCTTAATGCTGAATTGTTCTATACTCCTTTGTTGACTGTTTTGACCCACACGAATCCTTGCATGTACTTCGAGTAACTTATTCACTTAACGTGTAAAGCGCTTTGATACCTTCGGGTCTAGCTGGCGATATATAAAACCCAAAACTAAATAAATAAAATATGATAAGTACATTATTTCCTCCTGAATTTTTGTTAAGGAGTGGGCTGGGGACAGATGAGGTTTATAAGGAACTCAAACTTGTAAATGTGAGACCCGGCTCGAACCTGAGTCCATGGACTGAGCAGGCCTGGCAAGAAGGGCAGAACTCATTTCCAGTGCATTAACTTCTATCTGGAAGAATCTGCACACTTTCTGGTACATTTATAATAATTCAGAGGTATTTGTTGGTTAAAAATTGCACAGTCTTGCACAAAAGAGGGCCTGTTTCATATCAGTGGGAGCCAAATCTATCATTTTGTGAAAAGCAAGAGAACAGTGCATTTCCTAGTGCGATTCTGTAGGCAATCCAAGAACTGAACTATGGCTAATACAGGAGCATCGTGGACCATCTTTTTTACCTGAAGAAGAAGATGTAATTTGGACTAGAGAGGCTATGGCTGGAGATAAAACATAAAGGGGCAGATTTACAAGGAACTGACGCATCTGCATAGATGCGTCAGTTTCCTTGCGCCAGTGCCAAATGTTCTTGCGCCACCATGGATGCCCTGTATTTACAATACAGTGCTCCATGGCGCAAGGATTAACAGATGCGTCAGAAATACTGACGCATCTGTTGGCACAAAAGTGACGCATTGCTGGAGTTGCTCATGAAAGTGACGCAACTCCAGCAATGCGCCACAACAGATAGGTGAGTCCCATACAAAAAGCAAGGCGTCATTCCTTACGCCTGGTCTGAGCAGGCGTAGGGATTATGACGCAGTGAAGGCGTAGAGTGACGCAGTGAAATGTAAATTTCACTGCGTCAGTTCAACATGGCTTTTTGCGTGGGAACGCCTAGCCTGCATAAATTATACATGGTGCAGGTATAATGTGACACAGGGCTTTACAACGTGACGCATCTCCCTAGATGCGTCACGTTGTAAATAGGCCGCATTGTTTGCGCCACCGTTGCGCGAAAAAAATGACGCAATGGCGGTGCAAGGGGCTTGTAAATCTGCCCCATAGGGCCTCCATAGTGAAGTTTTTTCGCACATCCTTCAGGAGAGTTGAAATTAAATGCATGGAGGGCTAATTGCAAAATCTGTGACTGTAGTCCGTTGGAACTAAAGAGCTCCAAAGTTAAGACATCTCAAGGAAAAGCATGAAAAGAAGTTTCTAAAATTCCAACAAGGACTGAAATATCATACACATACCACAAACCGTCCCTGTAGAAAGCAAAGTAGGAGCACAATCTCCACATACATATCTTATTATATTGCATGGAGTGCAAAACAAATGTGTGGAGAACAAAATCCAAGGACTGGGAATGAGAAGAAAGAAATGACTACAAAAAATTCCACCAATAGAAAAACCTTGGTTTCATGTTTCTAAGTTGATTTGTGCTACCACAGTTGCACCAACGTTCAGTTTAAACACCAAAAAGAGAAAAAAAAAATGTCTCTTTCGAGAACCACTCAGAAATCAATAAAATAGTTTGAGCCTGATTTAGAGTTTGGCGTACGAGTTACTACATCACAAATGTGAAAGATATCCCGTCAGCCATACTACAAGTACGGTAGGATATAACAGAATTGTAACACAGTAGCCGGGATATCCGTCACGTTTGTGGCAGGGTAACCCTGTCCAACAAACTCTAAATCAGGCCAAATTCATTGAAAAACACTGTTAAAGTGAAGTTATGGTTAGGTTTGAATATAACACCAAGTTATGGTTGTGTCCATGGTCTACTACTCACACAACTGCCATGCAAACTATAACTCGCACACTATTTGCAATCCTTGTGACTTCAGAAAATGCATACCAATAAGTAAGAACACATGACAGCACAACATCATTAAATAACAATACATATCCAAACAAAAAATGGATATGGATTGTACCAATAACAGCTGGTGGATTTTCAGTGAGTTTACGGTTTTAATTTATGTTTAAATGCAGAATTAATATGTGTTGTGTGTGTGTGTGTGCATGTGTATGTGTATATACACATATATACAAACATACAAACACATACACACATATATATATATTTTCACTGAAAAAAACTAAGTTTATAGGGACGTTATAGTTAAGCAGTGCATTGTGCATTGCGGGGGCGCGAGTTATAGTTAGCTCACCTAAAAACTGCTGAATTTCACTGGTTTTGTATGAGTGAAACCTGAGCCTAACTATAACGTCCTTATAACCTTTGTTTTTTCAGTGAATTTCTAAAAAATTAAATTCCATTTCCTAACTATAACGTCCCTGTAACCTTTGGGGTTTTCAGTGAAATTCCATGTTTTTGTAAGTAGTAATGGCATTTGCAGAATGATGGAGAAAGGGGGCGGGGCCTCTGACCAGCTCTCAGGGATCCCGCTGTGTAGGACTTGCAGAAAGTACCAGGAGGGCTTCTTGGCCCCCAAGGTCCCTCAGCATCCAATAGGACTTCTTTACCACAAGGTCCCTCCAGTCCTCGTCCCATTCATAAACAAGTGAGATAATCCTATCTCACCAACAGAAAAAAAGAATGAAGGAATGCTGGCCCTACCTCACCCCTTCCCCCTGGGAGTACATAAACGTACCTATCCCAGCATTCCCTCTGTTCTTTTTTTCTGTCTTCAGACAGAATGGGACGAAGCAGGAGCTGGGGAGCTCTTGGGTTGCTCACGTTTTCACTGCCGGGCGGTAGGAGTGTTGCGGCGCTGTCACATCTCCTTCCGTGCCGGGCTTGGGAGGAGTTGTGTGGATTTCTTCCTCCTTGCGTGGTGTTGTCTGCAGGGGAATCCAGTCTGCGCCTCCTGGGCTGCCGGGCACGTAGGGAGGCGCAGCGTCTCTCCACCTTGTCGTGGTGGTTCCTGGGACAGTTTCTCTTCCTGGTCTTGTTGCCTGACTTCCAGGTTGGAGGCCGGCCGGAAGTCAGACGCTGGTTTGCTGGTCTACAGCGCGAGCTGCTGTATTAAGTCGTTCGGCATGAGTAAGTACCGCATAACGGTTTTTCCTTGTATTTCTGTGCGGGACATTCCTTGATTGCCTTGCTGTGACTGGGGCTTATCCTGTGATCGGGCGGGTCGGGCTGGATTTGTACCCTCGCATACCGGTCTTGTTGGCTGCCTGAAAGCGCTTACTGGATTTTCGGGCCAAGAGCCATTCCTCCATCTGGCGGAGGGATCACTTGGTGTGTTCCTGTCCTGGTGACTTTATATCCTGCAGAATTTCTTCCCTCTGACTCCTGAACTTTCTTGGCACAGGGTCAGGAATGGTTGGTGCCTCAGTTGAGTGTCCACCTGGGGTTCCAATTGCTGATTGGAGCCTGGTGGCATCTTGGTGTCTGTCATGGGGAAGCATTCCAGGAAGCGCAAGCATGTGGAGCGCTCCTCGTCCTCCTCCTCAGAGTCTTCTTCCTCCCCTTCTTCGGCGTGGGTAAAACGCCGCAGGGAGGGGGATGATGCTCGGATCAAGAGGTTGATTAAGGAAACTCTGCTTGAGATGGGGGGCCCGTTCCAAGGGCTCTCTTCCTGTTCATTCCTATCATTCTGAGGAGGATTGTATGGGGGGTGTGGAACATATGGGAAAATACATTGACAAGGATATGTTACCTGACTTGCTTAAGCATGTCAAGTCCAACATGGGTTTTCCTGATGATGAGGCGCCCAGCACGTCTGGTGGTTTGTTGCTGCTGCAGTTTCAGAGTTCCGGTGCCATCGATGTCCTGGTCCACCCCTACATTCATGAGTTTCTGAAGTGGGAATGGAGGGATCCTGATCGTATCATGCTTCTACGATTTATGGCTAAACTTTACCCACTTCAGGACATGTCTAAGGAATTGCCAGACTCTATTCCGATTGATTCCTTTGTGGCCAGTCTTGTGGGTCGGACTTCCTTGGCTGAGGATGCGGTGATTAAAGATCCTGTAGATAAAAAGGTGGATGCTTCCCTTCGGAAGGTGTACTCTGGGTCCCATCTGGTCAAAACACAAGCACAGGTGCACCACACATCAACTTTGAAGAACAATTATATAGTCCATATCCAATAAAGGTGTTCTTCAAACTTTCTCTTTTTATTCCATTTCCAGTAGATTAAAAACGAAGTCAAAATTTATAACTTTTCACACGGTACAGCCGACGCGTTTCGTCCTAATGCAGGACTTCTTCAGGGCACTAGATATTAAGTGGATCAATCCCCTCCAGAGGCTAGTAAGTAGCAGTCTTCGTTGCTTGTAAATCGTTCCTCGTCAGGTCTTATACAATATCGATAATATATACACCGTCTATATCAAGACCATATAGAGATGAAAGGATATGCCACTGATGGCTAGTAGGAGGATCCCAACATTCGGATATCAATCACCGCAGTAATGTATTGCACATGGGCTCACATCCAAACTTTCCAATTTATAGTTAGATAGCATCCAAGAGTGCTAGTTCATAGTACTAGAACGAGTGCATCAAGAGTATGCAAAAAGCCCACAAGCTGGAGAAACAGCTACACCAGGCTAATATGAGCCTAAATAATATCAGCCTACAGGATTACATGAGGCATCTTACCCAAGGCCACGACAAGGAGGAGAGAAACGTCCCAAATTCTGTCACGTCAAGAAAATATTATATTGGGTGAGCAAACAACCAGCAGCCGAAATAAGGCTGTCATAATCGAAGTACCAAGAGTCGTGGCAGCAACGATGTGAAGCAGAACGAGAAAAGTCAGAAGGCTCCACTGTCAGGTTCTCCTGTTTACGCATCTGGGTCCCATCTGGCCCTGCGGGATGGCATTTATGGCACTTATGTTGTTCAGTTTCTGATCTCAGATATCAAAGCCCCGTATCAGTCGATGGTTGATACATCTGACTGTTCTGGGCTTTTTGAGCACATCCAGCGGCAGGTGGAGTTCTTCTCTGCTGTGTCCTTCAACCTGGTAAGGGCTTCGGCCCTTTCCAGTGGAGCTGGTGTGGAGGCCCGCCGCAATCTGGCATTGAAGGACTGGAAGACTGGTTCTGCTCAGAAGGCTTCCGCCTTGCCTTTTCAGGGGACTATGATGTTTGGGGAGGAATTGGAGGGCAAGTTGCATAGGCTTTTTAAGGAGAAAAAGCACTCTACCTCCTTTAAGCAGCCCTCCACTGTGACTGTTTCTTCCAAACCTAAGTCTTTGTTTCACCCTCCTTCTCAAATGCAGTTCTCCAGGGGCCATGGGAGGTTCTCTTCTGGTCGGGGTCGGGATAGGAAGGCTAAGTCTCCCCCTCCGAAACCTTGTTCCTGACTATATGGCTGCATATTGGTCGGAGGTCGGCTGCATTTCTTTCTACCGGCCTGGCTGCAGTCCTGTTCTGATTTGTGGGATCTGGACATTGTTCGTCAGGGTTATCGCATCGAATTTTCGGAGCCTCCTCCGGATTCAGGGATTCATCCAACTTCTTGGCCGTCCTGTCGGGCCAAGAGGTTCGAGCTGTCTCTGGGGGTCGAGTCTCTCTTGAAGAAGGGGGCGATTCAGGCAGTTCCTCCTCTGGTGGTGGTGGTTCCGTTTTGGCCTCGTCAGTCTTGGTTCCCCACTCTGAGGCTGTTGGCAGTGCAGGGTCACTTGTTTCTCCCTTGCTTTCCGTCTCCCCTGCGGTCATCTCCGATGTTATCTCTCCCGCCGCTGGGGCAGTCCGTGTGGAAGTTGAGAGGCAGGGGTGGTGGCGTTGGGATTTCCCTTAACATTTAGCCTTTGCTTTGCAACAGTCTCGTAAGCCTTCTACTTTGAAATCCTATGGGTGTCATTGGGGGAATTTCCAGCGCTGGTGTCGGACTCTGGATTTGTCCCCTTTGAATTGCTCTTTGCCGGAGGTGCTGCAGTTTCTCTAGGAGGGCTTTGAGAAGCTGTTGTGTTTCCTCCTTGCAGGCTCAGTTGGCTGCAGTTAAGGCTTTCCGTTCCCCTTGGGGGAATTTGTCAGATGTTGAGGACTTGATCTCTCACTTGTTGCAGATTTTTTCTTTGTCACGTCCTGTGGTGCGGTCGTCCTTTCCCTTTTGGGATCTTCCCCTGGTGTTGCGGGTTCTGGTGGCTCCTCCATTTGAGCCTTTGTCTGAGGTGGACATGAAATTTGTGACATTGAAGGTGGTTTTTCTGGTGGCCATTACTTTGGCACGGCGCCTTGGGGAGTAGGGGGCTCTGATGGCTCGGGAGCTGTTTTTGTCTTTTTCGGATGATGGGGTGGTTCCTCAGGTTGGGTTCAGCTTTTATCCCCAAGGTGTCTTCTCAGTTCCATTGTTCCCAGGAATTGGTGTTGCCGGCTTTGTGCGCTGATCTGGAATAATTTAATGACCTTCCTTGGTCCTTGCCTGATGTTTGCAGGGCGTTGCGTGTCTATCTTGATTGTACACATCCCTTTAGGAAATCAGATTCCCTGTTGGTTTATTTTGGGGTTGCCTCTCGTGGGGGGAAGGCTTCTTCTTCCATTGGTTGTTGGCTGAAGCAGGTCATTATGTTGGCTTACTCTCTTTCGGGTTCTCCAATGGCAAGGGTTCAGGGGCGTTCTACCCGGGGGGTGGTGGCCTTTTGGGCGGAGGTTTGGGGGGTTTCCCTGTCCGAGATCTGTAGGGCGGCTACTTGGGCATCCTCTAATACTTTTGTGAGGCATTATTGGATCCAGAATTTCCTGGGGGATGATGCTGATTTCGGTTTGGGGGTACTGCGGGCTGTGTGCTCCTGATTTTCTTGTTCTGTTGTATCAATAAATCACTGGGATTTGCTTTCTGCATTGTGTCCTGGTGGTTTGTTATTAATGAATGCCAATGGTTGCTTGGGCATTCTCACTTGTTTATGAATGGGACAAGGACAGGAGAGACCTGGGGGTAATGCCCTATTACTTACCTGCAATATTCGTTACTCCTGGTCCGTTGTCCTCGTCCCATTCATTACTACCCTCCCTCCTGGACTTGCTGGCCTTCATATCTGGCTTGGTAGTTCAGAGGGAATGCTGGGATAGGTACGTTTATGTACTCCCAGGGGGAGGGGGTGGGGTAGGGCCAGCATTCCTTTGTTCTTTTTTTCAGTTGGTGAGATAGGATTATCTCACTTGTTTATGAATGGGACGAGGACAACGGGACCAAGAGTAATGAAGATTACCGGTAAGTAATAGGGCATTCCCCAACCAGTAGTGCGCAAGGAGACATGCTTGCAGAGTGGTGAAGAAAGGGCGCGTGGCCTCCGAAGACTTCTTAGCAATCCTGCTGTGTGGGACTCACTGGAGGTAACAGGAGGGCTTGTTCACCCCAATGTACCTTCAGCAGCCAAGGCGACTTCATCCCCCAAGTAGTAGTGCGCCAGGAGGCGTGTTTGCAGAGTTAAAGTAAAGGAAGGGAGGCTGCGTGGCCCCCCCTACTCAAGGCCGATTTTGGTCCCGGGGACCCCATTCCCCGGGGCCTGCCTTTTATTTTATTTTTAATAAAAATGTTATGAAACAAGGGAGAGGGGCTGCGTGGCCACCCTTCCCTGGGCCTATTTTGGCCCCAAAGACCCCATGCACCGAGGCCTGCCCATTTATTTATTTTTAAAACACGGGAGGGGGGCCACTCGGCTCCCCTTCCCAGGCCAATTTTGGCCCGAGGACCCCATTCCCCGGGCCTGGCCTCTATTTTTTTCAAAATTATAGAACAAGGAATGAGGGCCGTGCGGCCCACCTCCTGGGCCGATTTTGGCCCCGAGGACCCCATCCCCTGAGGCCTGGCCACAGTACTGGATGTCTGGCCACCCAGTTTTTTCCCATGTGGGACCGCAGGGGAGCCTTAAGGCACCTGCAGTCCCTGCTGGTTCCTCGCCTCCTGTGGGAGCCGGTATTGCTTTTGGACAGAGGAGCTGCTAACATGCAGCTCCCTCTGTCCAAAAGCAGTTCTGCTCCGCTTCTTAGAAGCGAGACATGCTCTCGCTTGTACGAAGCGGAGCAGTGTTTGCTGTGGCCTGGCGGGAGCAAGCCATAGCAAACTGCAATGTCCCAGGGTGGGCAACCCGGGACATTGCAGGAGCTGGTCCTGGGAAGTGGTGATCCCGAGGGCCATTAATGGCTCCAGGAGGGAGGCTGTGTTTTAATTTGCCCCAGAGAGGTGGCGGTCCCCGGGGTAGCGGGGGTCCGCACCCCTTACATTATTTAAATTGTAAGCCCCGGGGAGGTGGTAGTCCCCCGGGGCAGTGGGGTAGGCCTATACATTCATTTTTTTAAAGAAGCTGGCAATAGTGAGCCCCTGGAGGGGGGGGCCGTGTGCCCCCTCCATTATTAAAACAATGCCCCCGGGGACCAGGCCCACCCGGGGGCCGATAATAAACAAAGCGCGGCAGATGCACTTTGCTTTTTTTTTTTTTTATTTCATCCGGATCCGTGGATCCCGCCGAAAATGTAAAAAAATGGGGGGTTTTGCCCAGGGAGGTCCCAGTGGGACCCCCTAAGAGGCCTAGGGTGTTACTACCCTGCCCTGTTTTCTTTTAACATTTTTTGTGGGACTCGGTTCAACCGAGTCCCAAGATAACTGCCAATACTTCCTGATTGAAGTGTTGGCAGCCATTCAAATTTCAGTAGGGTTTCAGTAGGCTGTTGGGCTCCCAGATATCTTTATTTTTTAAACTTAAATATCTCTGAAACTACTGAACGTATTTACACCAAATCACAAACAGCCCATTTTCTGGACCAACATCTAGCTTTCTGCCAAATTTGGTGTAATTCCATCCAACGGTTCGGGCTGTAGTCGTGTTCAAAAAATGAAAAATCCACATAGACATAACTTGGGGAAAATGCATTTTGGGCCCCCCTTTTTGCTCGCTCCCGCTTGATGGATCACCCCTAAACTTTCAACACAGAAGCTGAACCAAAAAGGGGAAGTTTTGTGAAAATTTCGAGAAGTTCGTCAAACGGCGCCAAAGTTATTGGCAAAAAAAAATGTTTTTTCCATGTAAAATTTAGTCCCAACTATAACTACCTACTGGCGACTGCCAGTAGTATATATATATAGATCTGCTTATATTGCTGAAGCTCAAAGACAACTGGAAGACACTAGATTCTATGTCAAAACTAATGTACAGGAGTACAATGCGAGCATAGTTAATATCTGGAATATGCTCACTGAATGTAAAGACAAGGGTATCCTCCAAAGGGGAGAGTATTGTTATCTGAAATGTGATTACCCTAGAACTCCCATCTTCTACCTATTGCCGAAGGTGCACAAAAACCCGAATACACCACCTGGAAGACCTATCGTATCCTCGATAGGATGTGTCTCAGAACATATCTCCAAGTACATAGACTACTTCCTTCGAGACTATGTAGAGAGCCTTCCCTCACACATAAGGGACACTAAAGACTTCCTGGGTAAAATCAGCAACATCACCTGGGAAGAAGACTATCTCATGATCACAATGGATGTTAATTCACTTTACTCTATTATCGATCATTTGCTTGGCATACAATGCTGTCAACATTTTCTGAACAACCGCAAAATCTGCTATCTGGAACACACAGAAATGTTGTTGAAACTTATGAAATTTTGTCTGGTTAACAACATGTTTCTATTTAATGGCACTATGTATAAGCAAGTCCTTGGCACTACTAAGGGCACTTGCTTTGCCCCTAGCTTTGCCAACCTGTTCCTGGGGGTATGGGAAGAAGAAGTTCTCAAGAAACTCAAGTCAGATCCCAACGGCAATAGGGTGATCAGATGGTATAGGTACATCGACGACCTGTTTGTGGTGTCAATCAATCAATCAATCAGGAGTTTGTTAAGCGCGACTACTCACCCGTGAGGGTCTCAAGGCGCTAGGGGTAGGGGGGTGCAGGATCCATTCCATTAAGGAGGGGGTCTGTCGAAGAGCCAGGTTTTGAGGTTTCTTGCGAAGATGGGGAGCAAGGGAAGTGAGGAGAGCGCTAAAGACATCATTACTGAACTCAATAAAAACACTTTCAACCTTAACTTCACATACACCATGAGCAGGAAACAGATCGAATTCCTTGATGTAGTAGTAGAAATAGAGAATAATCAAATAAATACCAAACTTCACAGAAAAGCCACAGCAGGGAACAGCCTACTCCATGCTCTCAGCAGCCACCCGGAAACGCTCAAATGGAGTATTCCTTTTGGTGAGCTGCTGAGAGCAAGGAGAAACTGCAGCACACAAGAACATTTCTTAGCTGAACAAGAAAACATGATGATCAGGTTTAAAGAAAGAGGGTATCCCAATTGGGTGTTGTCTAAGGCAAAAGAAAAAGTAAGTAAAATCAAAAGAGAGGATACAGTGATAGACAAACCCATCACTGAGGAAGACACTACAACCAGAGTAATCCTTACCTATAATAGAGAATCCAAGAAAATATCGAGAATTCTAAACCGTAATTGGAATATCCTTTCAAGTGACCCGACCATAGGCCACACTATACAGGATAGACCGCACATAACGTACAGAAAAGGAAGAAACCTCAGAGACTTTCTTGTGAAAGGGGACATTACCAACACACACCTTAACACACAGACTGGCCTACAGGGATTTTATCCCTGTAGCCACTGCAAAGCCTGCAGGAACAGCACGATGAAGAAAACATACCACACACCAACAGGAGAAAAAATGATCAAACAATTCCTTACATGTGGTACCATATTCACTATTTATATCCTTGAATGTCCCTGTAAGAAGAGGTATATAGGCAGCACCACACTAGCCACCAAGAAAAGAGTGTTGGAACATATGAGGACCATCAGTAACAAAGACCCCCATTACCCAGTAGCTAGACACTTTGCTGATTACCGTCTCTCCAATAATTCTCTCCTTACTTTCTTTGCAATAGAACAGATTGAGCAAACACACAGGGGAGGGAATAGAGTTTTACAGCTACGTAAGAAAGAATCTTGGCACATAATCAATTTACAAACCAAGAGCCCGCGACAGACTTAACCAGGACGAGGAAATGAGAATCCACCTACATGAATAATGTGTACATTTATCTTGTTTACAATTGCTGTCTTTTGCCTTAAACTGTATATAGTACTTAATAATGAATGCTACGCACTATAGTAATATTTGTTCTTGACTTATATAGGATCTTAACCCACACTGTGAGAGTATCTCATGGATGTATTTTTTCTTTTATCACAGGAGAAAAGGAAGGGGCCGACTTAGAGGACCAGCTCCAACGCACCCCCCTAACCTTTTCTTCAGTCATCACGGTGGAGGGCCAGACCAGACAGATGAGATTTGTTTCCATAACTGAACTTTCTCTTTACATCCTAGGTCTAAATAAGAGTGTAGATCACGTCACTTTTTTTTCACATGTTTTAATTTCCATTGTGGACTACTGGGTTTTGGGTTTTGTGGCAAAGGTTTTGACTGTAGCACTTAGTATGGGCACTGGTGGTTTATTATTTGGGCACTATGCCGAAAACAGTGTATACGTACTGAGACCCTCTAGTAGATGTCTTGAGTCTAATACTAGGGCACTTTGCTGATAGCATAATAGATTCAGAAACTCTGAATTCCCATGTCTTGAGTCCCCCTCACCCTTAGTACTTTCACGTGGCCCACATTCAGATACTATGCCACTATATGTATAGACCCATCAGGTTGTACTAATGTCCCCGGGGTGGACCAATGTTATTGAATTATTTATGCATTCATGATTGCACATTAAGGGGCCGATTCCGATCTCGGCCGGTAGGGCTCCGAATAGGATTCGGCTTTACCGGATCCGATTCGGAGCCCTTTTTCCCGACCGAATCGTACGCGGGTCCGGCCGAGCGAGTACGATGCGAGTCGCCGACCGACTCGTCCGGGCGACCCGACCGCTCCGACCGACTCGTACCCGGATCGTACCGCTCCGACCGACTCGCTCGGACCCGATTCGCACCGCGCAATGGAGACGTTTTCCGGCCGGGTAAGTACGATGCGCACCTCGACCGCTCCGACCGACTCGCGCCGTCCGACTCGAACTCGCTGTCGGAGCCGTACTTTGGGGGTCCGTGTCGGACCCCCTGTCATGCGTACCCGCGCGAGGCGCACACAGGGGGGGACCCATGGGTCCCCCTACCTGTGCGTGTATGCCGCGAGCGCTCCGCGGCGTACTCGCTGTAGGGGCGCCCTTGTCCGCCTCGCACCCATTGAGGCAATGGGAGCCCGCGTGCGCGTTGTACGACCGGCTCCCATTGAGTTCAATGGGAGTCCGACCGACTCGTGTCCGGTGGCATACGAATGCATCGGACTCGTTCGGTCGGACTGCACGGGGCCGATTCGGTCGGAAATCTCTCCGGGTCCGGCTCGGTCGGAGAGATTTCCGGCCCGAATCGGAATCGACCCCTAAGTCGTTTATATATTCAGCAACTGACCCTTAACTCTCGACAGGGTACTTGGAATTATCGTGAGTTCTAAACAGTAATACCACCACATGAGACTAACGAGGAGAGCAGGTTTTAAGCCACAAACATGGCTTTTGGCATTTTGCCAGCACCACAATTATGGATACATAAGCCTGTACCATTAATTTTTTGCTCTCTAGTAACATATTAAGAATTTGCATTGTATGCCTAAGGGAATAACTAATATGTTTGCTCATATGGGGATGCACGTAACCCCACCGTGGGTATATCTGTATGAATTATAATACAGTTTAACCATGTTTTTACACGTTACAAATTGGATGCCATTGTGACATAAGTGGTTAATGTGTTTTGTCCCCTTTTGGTTTCCATACTTCCTATGTATTGCAAGTCTTTACCCACAATACAGTGTGTGACCAAGCTTGCTGTGCTGTGCAAGCGAAACGAGTTACCTGGATTAAAACCAACTTCTGGTGAATTGCAAAACCTCTGAGTGATCGCTTTATTGGATTGGGTTTGAAAATATATATAGATAGATTTAACTTATTATTGGTTTTAAAATAAGAAAAAATACCCCAGAAAAAGATTTTTTTAGATGTGATTTGATTTTTTACAAATTTATTATTTCAACTTTTTTAGTACTGTATTATTTGGATTGGCACTTGGCACTTTATTCTTGCACGGTTTGCACACGGCATATCTTTGCACAGGTTTAACAGTACTGTACTGCGCATTTGCACTATGTTGGTAATTATGAGGTTTTAGTCATGTCTTAGTTGGGTATTGCATATTAATATGGTTCCATGGCAGACGGAATACAAAAAGGCGACCTGTGTGATAGAAATTGCATTTTGTATAGAAGTAAGGAATACACAGCGGTTTTAAATATGTATTTTAAAAAAAATGTATTTTTTAGCATTGCAGCAATTTATTAGTAATATATACAACAGTTGTTGTTAGGTGTGGCATTAATGCACAGAAGTGGGTCAAATATGGAAATGACTTCATAATGACGACAACTTGTACAGACTATTACTTTTATATCAGTTTGTTAAACGCGATGCATATAACAGCTAAGAGTTTAAACCGCTGTAGCCCCAATACATTGTGAGTATAAAGTTCCTAAAAATGTAATCATTCAGTCTGGTATGCTTTTAAAACGTATTGCACTAATTATAACTCTAGCTATGCTTTTTTATTGACTTTTTAATAGCCGGATGGCATTAAATATGTTTTTTGATAATAAGTATAATTACTGCCCTGGATCCTTATGCAAAGCACATCGAAAAAGACCGTGAGTCTTTTCTTTATGTTTGTTGGGGGTCATGTGACACTGGGAGGTGGTATATATTACGTCTAAGTAACGCTGTTTCTACATGTGATCAAGGCCGGTTTTGCCGGTCGAAACGCGTAATGACTTTGTTTGTGAGCAATAAATACAACTTACGCCAAGTACAAGTGCAGTTCGTGCCTTCTTCATCGCCGTCAGGAGGTTGAGGAAGGGAATCCTTTTTGAATATATGTATATATATATGTGTGTGTGTATATATATATATATATATATATATATATGTATATATATATATATATATATTTATATTTATATATATTTATATATATTTTTCCCACACATGGTGTTCTGCTAAGTTACAGAATATCTTCAGGGTAATATATGAATTGCTCATTAGGGTTGTAGGATTGCATATGGATTAATGTACATGTACTTGTGCCCAACAGATGTCCATGAAAACATAAATATTACCTTTAACACCATAAGGCATATTTGGATATGAAGATCGTAATTATCACACTACAACAAATAAAACATTGTGGCTTACCTGTTTTAATATGTCTGAAAATTGTAGCTCATTATCCTGGCTAGAAAGCTCTTCTTTCACTTCAGAGTAGGTATCATTTATAATAGCCAAGAACATATTCTAGAAAAAAAAATATGGCTTGAATTTTAGAAGTGTGTATTTATAAACTTCATTAAAAGTCAGCATTCACATCTTTCAGTTAACCACACTAAATAGACTTAGTTAAATAAAGACGTTTCCTTACAGTGGTTGCCGATGTGCCTAAAATTCATAATGTAGACAATTAGTGGTTGCAGACTAATGCCAACTAATGTCATACAAGAAGATTGTGTCCCAATTGCAAACAAAGCATAAAGGATCGTTCGATAAAGATTCAAAATACTTAAAAAACACACCTTGGGCCCCACCATTAACCCCATTTATCCCCACCCAGTAGATGAAAAAAGACAGGGGTTACATTATCCCCACCAACAGAAGTATTATACTACTATTTAGTACCAAAGCCAGTTACTCAGACATCAATTAATCAGGAACTCATGGCACTAGTGATGCATAATGACTAGATAATACAGTAATTTATTTAAATGCTGAAATAGCACAAATGCTTATGAACACTTTGTCAGTTTGGCAGGTATTATTATTACTTAATTTCTACAATACACTCTACAGAAGCCCTGGGACTGCAACAAAGCCTAATCAGTAAAAAACACAAATTTGCAATTTCCTGTAAAGCCATGGGTGATTTTCAGTACTTCTTAGATCATACAAACTCTTAATTCAAGACTTGTCCACCAGCACAGAGAACGATTGCCCATCAACTGGCTCTCTGAGGTATTGAGAAGGAGGAGGAGGATTGGCTGTGCCTAATAGGGACCTTCTACCCCTTAAAGAGAGTCCAGATAAAGAACTGACCTTTACCAAAAAGAGTATAATGCACTGTATACAATACTTTGAAGATTATCCTCTTCCTAATTCAAATCCCAGGATGATACCTTAAATATGACCTAATGGCAGCATTCTTACTAATACAGAAGACCAAATGAGCTGCTCTATTCTATATGATCTACGTGCTTTATATCCAGTATTAAGGCATCATCCACAATACAATACACAATAAGTACACATCCTCAATACACAGATTTACAGTAATCCAGTCTAGACATGATAGTAAACTGGACAACTAATTTCTTTGAAAATGAAGAGAGAAAAGGAGAAGTTTCTTGAAAGGTATTAGAAAAAGAAAATAGAATGTCAGTTTGTTATCATGAACTTAAAAGATCAAGCCTGTGTTAAAGACAACCTCCAAATTCCTAACACCAGGGGAGGTACTGAGTCCAGATGACCAACATACGTCAGACCAATTGAAGGATTATTATCAAAGATCATATTTTCACTTTTGTTTGAGTTAGGGCAATGAATTCACATCAATCCAGGCAGCAATAGCTCTTAAGCAGTCTTTACACTGCTTCTGTATAGTTCTTTGATTGGAAACTTTAATTATAAGCCGAGTATTGCAAAGATGATTGTGCCTAAGGTGCGGAAGGTACGGGCTGGAGGGAGCTCCTTTGGCTTCCTTACGGCTAAGCCCTGGAATGACCTACCTGTTAATTTAAGGATGTGCCCGTCGGAGATTTTGTTCCGGAAAAAACTAAAAACTTGGCTCTTCCAGCACCCCCCGGGGGTCTGAAAGTAGGCCTTTTACCTGTTCTTCTGGGGACTTAGGCTGGAGGGAGGGAGGGAGGTTCAGGCCTGCTGGCGAGGTATTGTTGGTGTTCTAGCGCGGGGACACTCCGTTGGAGTAACCAGGCGCGCTATAAGCTGAATAATAATAATAATAATAGCAATAAAAGGTCATGTCAAAGACCTAATCATTAGAGCCAAAAAAGGGCAGTGGATAAGTTAAAGACTCACTTCTTGCCCTTGTGGAAGGTCAAAAGACCTGTGATGCACCACCTAAAGAGGACCTAAACCTATCAAGGACATTGGAAATTGTTTCAAAAACCACTAACAGGTCCAATAACACCAAGAATGCCCACTACGCCTTCCCAGGAGAAGACTAATGTTATTGAGAGAAGATACAAATACAGCCTCTGTCCCATGAGCTAGAAGGAAACTGCCCTATATAGGAACTATAATCTGCTGATTTTCCAAATAGGATGAGGAAGGAGAGAGCTAGGTCTGTAGTTTTCCGTAACTGTGGGGATAGCTTTATGCTTCTTCACAAGAGGAATCACAGTAGCTGTTTCCAGTAAGAAGGAACAGAGCCCTGCGTAACATAGATCTATGAGAGAAGGAGTAATATTTTCTTTAAGGGATGTTATAATATTGATAAGATAATGGTCCACAAGGGACCCACAGTTGAATCTCACAGTAGGTAGCAATGATGCTGGTTCCAAGTAAGAGTATGCAAAACATGGGAACAATGTAGTGTGAGAGCTCTACACCTGGCTGTCAATGGCCTTTCAGAAGCAGTAATCATCGACTGACAAAAGAACAGGCCCTTACCAGAAACTGCAGTCCTACTCCCTTTTCCCTCCCATCAATTAAATGGGAGTGCTCAGGGAGAACTAATCAGCTGCCCTTTGGTAACAAAGTCCCCACTGAATTTCTAAGGGAAGCCCTAGCTTTTACCTCCTTCACTTCGGTGGCTGGGTTTCGACCCTTCAGCCTAATAAATGCAGCCAATATGCTTCCACTGTATGGGGAAGGTGTATCCGCATTCAAATCTGGGCCCTGCTAAACCAAGGCCCTCTAAAATGAATGTTTCTGGTCTCAGACTTAGACTCTCACCCCACACAGACTCCTACTACCATACTTATGCCACACACTCACTGCACATAAACGCACTTGACATGCACGTGGAATATGAGTGCAAGGATATAGGGTTCTTTCATAACAGCCGAACTCTACATGATAAGGGTCAATAGACTAACCTCTCTGTGATAGAGAGAAAAATGTCTGATCACACTAATGATTCACAAAACTTGGTACGCTTCGGCCACCGCTTTATGTTAGTCACCCAAGGTATGGACATTTGTCTTATACTCGCTATGAGGGCATGCTTGGTGTGTCCCTCCGGGTCACTGAACAGGTTTTGGATCTAGCATTACCAGGGACATATAATGGTCTCTGCTCATAAGCTAGATTAGCATCATGCTATGACCAAACAACAAATGTCAGGATACAAGTTTCATAGGCAGTTAGACACAAAAGGTGGGGTTACAAGCTTGTTCACCATGCAGGCGACACTCCAACATCTATGTTTTGATAATGTGTGTGTAATATTGTGATTTGATCTGTACTTTACATTAACATGGTTCTGTATCCATCTTGTGAATACTTGAAGCTGCACCATGGTGATAGAACCTGGTGTGGTGATGATACCGTTGATTACTGTCAGTTGCATCTGACACTGGCTGCTGGATGGATGGGATCCTTCTTTCCACATTAAACTTATTCTACATCTCAACTACGTGGAGCCTCTTCATCTTCATTATAACTTGAATTTTACACTGGCGACGATCTGCGGTGACGACCCATGCAACAACAAATCGATCTCAACATCCAACAACAATAACAACAACAACTTCATACCTTGGACTGTGCTGGATTGGATAAAATATCTTTTCCTTTTAACCTTGGTGATGTGAGTACATTTTCCTTACTTATGAGACAATAGACTTGAGCTTAATTCACTCATACCTCGCACCTATTTCCTGGTGTCAAGGTCCCTGTGTGAGCTCACATATTAGAGCAACCGCCGCATGTCTCACCCTCATGATTTATTGATGGTTGGGAGACTTCGGTGCGGGCTCTTTGCTTTATTAAAGGAAAGTGAGGAAGGTGCCGCTGAGCAAGACGATTTTTGTAATAACTCATAGACATTTTTCTTACAAAGAAAAGGGAAAACTTGGTGTTTTATCTCTTTCATGATCTCTGCGAGGCTGTAGCGGCATTGCTCACGATTGCCTCTGACTACGGAGCGTCAGCGAGTATACCGCAACTTGCTGAAAGCTTTGATCACTGGTTGTGTAGCGGCATTGCTCTCGATTGCCTCTGACTACGGAGCGTCAACGAGAATACCGCAACTTGCTGAAAGCTTTGATCACTGGTTGTGTGTTTGACATGGTTGCTACAGTTTTCCTCTGTTGATCGGGACCCCTTCCCTTGGACCAAAGAGGAATTTTGGTTTGCTGCCATCAACGGACGCTAACCCGCAGTTAGAGAATCTGCATCTATTGAATTCACAATTGCCAACGACTTTGTTTAGGGTCGGGTGCCCATTACCTGGTATCCTGGCAACCCTCGATTCTTCCCTGCTGCATCTTTCGTCAGGAAGTTCTTCATCAGGAACTCGTCATCACGCAACGCTACGCACTGTATGTTGCGTGCGCAACGTGGCAGACATCTTTGATTATCCTAAAGTTGCACTACAGGTCCGTGAAGGGCTTTGAAAGTTGTTTCCATGTTAGTGCAATTTTTGCAGTGTGAACGAATTCTCCTCACTCCTCAAAGTGGCGTTTACATGGAATCTCAGTGCTTTCAAGTAGGTGTTCATCTTTCACAATGCTGACTTTAACTTCCAAATGACTATCGAGATTTTCATCCCGTGGAGATATTTCAAGTGCAATTTCTATACGACAGCGCCATCTTGTGGTCTTTTGACGTTAGTGCTTCAACATCAACCTATACTTTGTGTTCTTAGCAATTATTACTTCTAAGTTTCATTTTTTTATTTTCTCTCAAGGGTTGACTTTAGGGAATTACAGTATGTTGTGCCTTTGCTGAATGTAATTCATTTATACCTGTTTAGGTTATTAATTTTCAGTGTTTTACACGGTTTCTGGACGTGCTGAATTCCTCTCTATCCTTGGTCATTACTTTACTCTTTGGTGCACTAGGTGTGTGTACGACATCATGCAGAATGTAGCAACTCCTCCATTCTTCTTATCTTCACCTGGTGACCCACCAATTAAATGGCAGAAGTGGAAGAAAGTGTTCGAGAGATACGCTAAGGTGTGTGGCACTAATCTTAGTGCTGAAAGAAGAACTGCTCTTCTCCTTCATTGTCTCGGCTCTGAAGGACAAGAGGTGTTTGATCATTTGCCCGACGTTGATGATCAAACTTTAAATGAATACGAAATTTGCATATTAAAGCTTGATAAGCACTACTTACCCAAGGTCAGCACCATTCTTGAACGATATCATTTTGGTAGGAGGACACAAAATGATGGGGAATCTGTTGAGAACTATGTTACTGCTCTTAGGAAATTAGCATCCTCATGCAAATTTGGGGCTCTTCTTGATGAAAGAATTAGAGACCAGTTCATGTTGGGGTGCAATATCGAGAAAGTTAGGAGTGATTTGTGGCTAAAAGACGAACCCTCACTTGAGGATGTTATATCTATTGCTAAACAAATTGAACACTCTTTGAAATGCGTAGATATAATCTCTAAACGAGAAAACAAAGAAAACAGTGTACATTCTGTAAAAATCAGTACAAAAGGTAAAGATTTAAAAAGAAATACTTTTGTGAAGGCACAGAAGAAGATGGTGAGAGATGTAAGACTTAAGTGTTATAGATGTGGGAGTGAGAACCATTTGGCGAATGATAAAAAATGCCCAGGTCTAAAGTCAACTTGTTCAAATTGCAAAAAGGTAGGTCATTTTACTTCGGCGTGCAATGTCAGGAAAAACAAGGAGAAAGTTTTTGCCATTGCGAATAACAGCAATAGTGATAGTGATGATGAGTCTGAATTGTACTGTGGTCAAATTGTATCTCAAGTCTCTGATAATCAAAAGAGGGGTCCCCTTGACGACATAAGTGTTGAAGGAGAGTCTACTAAAGTGCTGTTTGATTCGGGAGCAAAGATAACTATAATTTCGAAACAATTTTTTATGAGTAAACTTGCCAAGGCTGTGAAACTGTTCAAAGCGGACATCAAACCCAGCGCATATGGGGGTGAACCCATAAAACTGTTAGGGTATTTCTCAGGATTGATAGAGTATAAAGGCAGGTATGTTTCAGGGAAGATATATGTCTCACATAAAGGTGACAGCATTCTTAGCTGGTTTCACCAGAGGGACCTTGGGGTAATGTTAGATCCGAACTCTGACCCTCCTATTATTCTAAAAGAAGGTTTTCAACCTAATGTTGTATTGGCTCAGAATGTTGACTGTGACTTCACCACATCTCTTAAAAGTGAGTTTCCCAATGTCTTTAAAGATGAGTTGGGCTGTTTACGTGGTTATGCTCACAAAATAAGGTTAATTCCTGGAGCCATACCCATAGCTGGCAAAGTTCGCAGTGTGCCCTTATCTGTGAGAGATGAGATGAAAGAGGAACTTGAGAAACTCAAAAATGATGCCATAATTGAAGAAGTAGAAGGCACTAGGTGGTTGGCCCCAGTAGTAGCCGCACGCAAATCCAATGGTAGCCTTCGCTTATGCATCGACTTAAGAGAATTGAACAAGCAGGTCATCATAGACAAATATCCCCTTCCAAAAATTTCGGATATGTTAATGCTCTTACAAGGTGCTAATGTTTTTTCAACTGTGGACTTAAAGTCTGCTTATCATCAGATAAAACTGGATGACATGTCTAAAGATTTAACTGCTTTTATTACGCCCTTTGGCACCTACAGATTCATCAGATTGCCGTTTGGACTGGTATCAGCGGCATCTGTGTTTCAAAGAGCTTTAGAGAAGGTTTTGGAAGGTGTTGTGGGGGTGAAAATATACCAAGACGATGTTCTTGTCTTTGGTAAAAATTAGGTTGAACATGATGCCATACTCAGAGATGTCTTTAAGAGATTTCAGGAATACAATTTAACTGTGAGAATAGACAAATGCAAGTTCAAAAGGTCTTCTATAGATTATCTAGGACACACCATCTCTGGTCAAGGAGTCCAACCCAAGGCTGAACTAGTGGATACCATTCAAAATCTTGCGTCTCCCTCCAACAAAGAGGAGTTGATGACATTTCTTGGAATGTCAGAGTATTACTGTAAATTTATGAAGAATTTTGCTGGAATGTGTTTGAATATGCGTAAACTATTGTGTAAAGGTGTGGTTTTTAGTTGGTCAGATGAATGTGAAAAGGAGTTCAATATGATTAAGGCAATGCTTAAGAAAACTCCTAAACTTAAGAGTTTTGATCCTTCTGTAAGAACAGTGCTCGTTACAGATGCCAGTATGAAAGGTTTGGGTGCAGTGTTACAACAGAGAGACGGGGACACAGAAAATGTAATTTTGTTTTTGTCACGTAGTCTAAGAGGTGCAGAACTGCGTTACTCCGTTATCGAAAGGGAGGCCTTAGCTGTTCACTGGGCCATAAAGAAACTTAAGAACCTTCTGTGGGGTTTGAAATTTTAAGTTCGAACCGATCACAAACCTTTATGTCAAGTATTCAATAAGAAAGGGATTGATGCCATTTCTGAAAGAATTTCCAAGTGGGTGGTAGCTCTTCAGGGATACAATTTTAAGGTTGAATATTTACCAGGTGCTAAGAATAATGTGGCTGACACACTTTCTAGGTTGGTGGTTCAAAATGATGATAACACCAAGTCTGAAGACGGTGATTTGAAGGAATGGGTTTGTGCTATAGAGAGTGGTGGTATGAAAGAAAGCAGATGGCGTGAAGAGTGTGCTGTCGACAAAGAGTTTCTTGAGCTAATCTCATTGCTCTAGAAAGGATGGCATAATAAAGTGAAAGGTGCGTGTGAGAAGTTTTGGTTGGTAAAAGATGAGTTATCTGAGAGTGAAGGTCTTATCTTTAGAGGCACCAGGTTGGTTCCTCCAGGTGCTCTTCGTCATGAACTTCTTGAGATGGCCCATGAAGGACATCAAGGGATGTCTAAAACTAAAGAGAGACTCAGACTTACCTACTGGTGGCCAGGCATGGACTTACAGGTTGAACGTCTTGTAAGGGATTGCATTCCTTGTTGCATGAGTGAGAAATGTCAGAAGCCCAGAGTTCAGCCCATGGTCATTAGGGAACGTCCCAATAAGCCATGGGAAGAGTTAGCTTTTGACATATTGGGACCCATTCACGGGAATGGTTGTGAAAATTATGTCTTTGTGTTGGTCGATTTGCATTCCAGATGGCCAGAAGTTAAAATCACAAGAGGCATTGATACTAAACAAGTTATAAGGTTTCTCAGGGAGGTCTTTGGTAGAGAAGGCTTACCTGGAACTTTGCTAACTGATAATGGAACGCAGTTAGTTTCCAATGAAATGGAGGAGTTCTTAGTGAAGTGTTCAATCAAACATAAGAGGTGTGCCCTATATCATCCCGAGAGTAATGGCATGGTGGAGCGCTTCAACCGCGTTTTGAAGGAAACTATCGACATGGCCAAACAGAATTGCCTAGATTGGAAAGAAGAAGTTATCAGAAGGGTTGAAGTTTACAGGGTGTCTCCCCATGCTGTTACAGGTCGTACCCCATTTGAATTACTCAAAGGTAGATGTGCCAACACGTTGGTTGCTCCTTTCTGGATAAATGATACTGAATCTAAAAGAGGTGAGAAAGGCCCTGGTGATGATTGGAAGCTAAAAGAGAGTGAGATAATCAAGGCACGCAAGGTCCGCTATGATTTAAGAAAAGCTGTTAAAGTAACTCCTGTCAAGGTGGGGGATTGGGTTATGATTAGAGCTCCTCTTGGTAGGAAGACCTCAAACGTGTTTCAAAAACCTCATAGGGTAACCAAGGTGTTTACCAATGCTATCAAAACCGAAGACTCACGCATTTGGAACCTAAACAGAGTTGTCATCATCCAGAATAATAAGTTGAAGATTGATGAGGGGGTTTCTTCCTCTCAAGCTTCTCCAACAAGTTCTGCAGAGGGAAGTAAAAATAAGAATATTCCGAGAGACAAAAGAATTTCCAGACTACCTGTGAAATTTGATGATTATCAGTTGTAGTATTTTTCATATTTCAGTTTCTTATGCTTTTGGTTGTAATGTACCCCTGCATTGTGTTCGCTTATATTTTCGGTCAGTTTTGTGTGTAGGGGGAAGGTGTGTAATATTGTGATTTGATCTGTACTTTACATTAACATGGTTCTGTATCCATCTTGTGAATACTTGAAGCTGCACCATGGTGATAGAACCTGGTGTGGTGATGCTACCGTTGATTACTGTCAGTTGCATCTGACACTGGCTGCTGGATGGATGGGATCCTTCTTTCCACATTAAACTTATTCTACATCTCAACTACGTGGAGCCTCTTCATCTTCATTATAACTTGAATTTTACAGTGTGTTTCAAAGTGTCAGACACATGGCCTGATTTAGATGTTCGCGAAAAGGGTACTCAGTTGCAATGGGGACAGAGTACCCTTCCCACCAGCCTGAAGGTCCACCTGTCTTATTTACAGATGGACAAATCTTTAGTATGTAGATGTCGGAGACTATTCCATCTCCGAGTCTACATGCGGTCCAACAGAGTAAGGTCCATTGGAAGTTTTGGCCATGTGTCCGCCTACCCGATTTAGCATGGGCAGACACATAGCACGTTATTACATTTACATACCACCACCTAAAATGTGGCTGAATGTAAAAGTAAAAACTTTTCCATTTCCCCCATACCATGGAAGAACACTCCCATGGCGGGGAGGTCATTGCATTTTTGATTTTCAAAACAAAATTCAGTTTTGGGATTTTGTTTCTGAAAATAAAAAAAGAAAATGAACATGTGTTGTGTGGTGCCATAATGTTGATGGAGCAGCAATGCATACTTTCATTACATTTACAGGAACCGCCGTGACTGGTGTTCCTGTAAATGCAAGAGATGTCATGGCGACGATACTAACACCATCCGCCAAAATTTAAGTCAGGCCTATAATCTCTCATATGCTTTTGCCTTCCAGCCATGTCGTTCGTAAAGCAAAAATAAAGTGCCATTTAACTTTAATTTTAAGGACTTTATTTTTATTGGTTATTTGTAGAGTGAATGACTACCAAAGATTCTTGTTGCTAAAGAAATCGTCACCTAGCACTTTGATCACATAGCTATACTTTAGAGTTAAGGTTTTTAGTTGTTTCCTAAAAATGAATAGCAATGGCTGGGATCATAGTTGAAATTCAAGGGAATTACTTTATGTTTTTAAGAATTTGTAGCAAAAATCAATTAGATGATCATACTTTTCATTCCTGTGAATAGCATCTGAATTTTGGATTTTGCAGCTAAAAAGGAGTTGATGGTAAGTAGACCACCTTATGTATGATTGTACGATTTATATAATTTGTATGAGTAAATTAACCACTTTAAGTCAGAGGACAGCTCAAAGTCAAAGTTTGAGGTTTGTAAGGGATTCTGGACAAAACCACCTGGTGAGAGCCACGCAAGTCACCTCATCCTGGATTCCCATAGGTGTGTAGTTTTCAAAAATTTACAGGTTTGCTAGGTTTTTCTGGGTGCCGGCTGAACTAGGGCCCAAAACTCACAGTTATCAACTTTGCAAAAAAACAGGGACAGTTTTGAGTGTAAATATGTGATGTATACATGTTGCATTTTGGGCCGTTTCCTGTCGCCAGCACTAGGCCTACCCACACAAGTGAGGTACCATTCTTTTCAGAAGACTTAGGGGTATAATGGGTGGAAGTAAGTTTGTGACTCCTTGCAGATTCCAGAATTTTCCATCACAGAAATGTGAGGAAAATGTGTTGTTTTAGTCAAAGTTTGAGGTTTGCAAGTGATGGGTAAAACAACCTGGTGAGAGCCACGCAAGTCACCCCATCCTGGATTCCCCTAGGTGTCTAGTTTTTAAACATTTACAGGTTTCCTAGGTTTCCCTAGGTGCCAGCTGAGCTAGGGCCCAAAATCCACAGCTACCCACTTTGCAAAAAACTGGTCCTTTTGAGCTGAAAAATGTATGTACTTTTCAGAAATATATAGCTTTCTTGGATCTCCCATGGGTTTCACACTGCTTTGCACCACAAACTAGAAGTAGGTTGGAAGCACAAAAAAATAGGAAAAATGGGCTACCTCTTTAAAAAAATGCCAAAACTGTGGTAAAAAATTAGGTTTTTGGATTCAGCTCTGCATGTTTTTGAAAGCTGGAAAGATGGTGACTTTAGCACATCAAACATGCCTGTAGGAAGCTGGCTCTGTATATACTATATCAAAGTAAGGTATAGTGAGCACAGAGTCCAGTGTATCCTCAGAGGTATAGCAGAGGCTAAGTTAGATAATCTCTAAGAACTCTATTTGTGGTAGTGTGATCAAGCAGTTAGGCTTATCAGAGGGTGTGTTAAGCATTTAGTGTATTCCCTCAGGTAAGAACTGACGGCACACACTCAGAGACTAAATTCTGACG
This sequence comes from Calotriton arnoldi, assembly GCA_963921515.1. Taxonomy (NCBI): domain Eukaryota; kingdom Metazoa; phylum Chordata; class Amphibia; order Caudata; family Salamandridae; genus Calotriton; species Calotriton arnoldi. The sequence continues at coordinate 309,931 of CAWUFW010002794.1, read as the reverse complement.
ACCAATTAGGTAAGTATAAAAAAGGTATACTTATGTTTTATTTCTAGATCCAAGCAGAACTTGGCACAGGTAGGTAAAATATACCTTCAAATGCAAGGCTGTACACAGAAATGCAGTTGTAATTGAAATAAGAATCGTTACAGGTTTGTATTTGCTTTCAAAGCAGTTCAAAATACATTGGAATTACTTTGGATTACTTATGCATTAGTTTTTAGTTACATTGACTACTCTGGGTGATATGCCTAGATATCACACCATGGGTCCTACAATACAAAGGTAAGTAAGACAATTTACTTTTGAAGGCACTGTTACTTTTGTTTCATACAAAAAGCAGGTTGACACTTAGAACATTTCAGAGAAAAAAAACACAACATGGGTTCCTATGGAGAAAAATAATGTTATTGGTTTGCAGGTAAGTAAATGGCTTACAATGCTGGGTGTCTGGGGTTCCAACCAAGGTTCCCCAAAGTTTAAGGACACACTCCAGTTGCACCAACAGTGGCACCAGGGCAGCCGGATGCAGAGTGCTGAGGCCCAATGTTAGCAAATGGGGCTAGGGGGCCTTCGGTCAGGGGATGCTCATGAGCAGGCCACTGGGCTGTGGAAACAAAGTTCCTGGGGTTAAGATCAGCACTGCAGGAACCAACAATCAGCACATGAGCTGCACCATCAGCGGCACCGAGGCGGCCGGATGCAGGGTGCCAAGGAGATGTCAGGGGCCCTGTGGTTTCCAATGGAGATCTCCGGTTCAGTGGTAATGCTGCAGGCTCGTCAAGGAGGCTTCCTGAGGGCGACCACTGGCAAGAGAGGTAAGTTGGATTCTCGAGGGATGCCTGGACACCATCAGGTGGGCCACCCAAGGCCAGGGGGCTTCGGGTGTAGGGGTGTCTTTGAGCGTCGGGTTTCCTTTCCAACTCTGGTCGCGGTCCGGGGTAACCCCTCATGTTGAGGCTGCAAGCGTCAGGTAGAAGGTCGAGGCAGGTCAGGGATCACCGGATCCCAGGTTAGGATCACTGGGGAGACCTCCTTGTTGTGTTGGGCCACTCCAACTCGGCCCCTGGGCGTAGGGTGCAGAGTGGTGCAGAACCGCGAAGCCAGCTGGATCCGGGGTCTGTGTTGGAGTCTTGGATTAAGCAAATCCGGTGCTCAAGGGAGCCAGAGTCCTTTTAGTGAAGGCAGTGCAGGTCCTCTGGGTTCCGGATGGCTGCTGAACATGCCGGGGTTTCGCTGGGTGCACGTCGAACTTGGGTCAGGCCGGTAGGGCTGGGGCCAAAGCAGTTGTTGTCCTCCTCTTCCTCTTTCAGCACAGCTCTTCTGTCCTTCTTCTTTCTTCTCGAATCTGAGGAGGCAAGGTTAAGGGTTGCCCCTAAATACTAAATTTAGGGGTGTTACAGGGACATGCAGGTTGGGACTAATCGGTCCCTTCCTGGGGTGAGCACACCCCCTATTATGCCACCCTCCAGTCGGAGGGGGCATGAGCATCTCTCTGATTGGCTGTGTCCTCTCATCTTCAAGATGGAGGGGACTGAAATGTGTGCTTCACATCACCTCCCCCACCTCAGGGGTGGGGTTGGCAAAGGTGGGCACACCTCTCTTCCTAACTTGGTTTTCCAAACGATTCTCCTGCCTAAAGTGAGGGTCAGACCCACCGGTGTTAGCAAGTTGCTGGGGGAAGCAAAAGGCAAGGTCAGCTAACAAAGGCGGCAGGCCTTTGAAACTTTCCCTTTGTGGACCCAGCCCATACTGTGGGAGCAGGCATGACACCTCTGCCCGGGTTGGGCTTTGTTTCTGGACCCAGAAAGCGGAGGCCCTCTACCCAGGGGTCCAGAACCCTGTCTGGTGGTGGCAAATGGCGGGTAGCCATTCAGGAACCACACGAGGGCTGGTTGTTTTTCAGGGGGCATCTCTAAGATGCCCTCTGAGTGCATTTTACATTAAATCCCACACTGGCATCAGCGTGGGCTTAATGTGCTGAGAAGTGTGCTACCAAACTTCCCAGGTTTCAGTAAAGCCATTATGGAGCTGTGGAGTTCGTAATGCCCAACTCCCAGACCATATACTCTTTACGGCTTTACTGCACTTACAAGGTCTAAGAATGGACTTATACATTGTAGGGGTACAGTGCTCATGCGACTGTACCCTCACCTGTAGTCTAGCGCACCCTGCTAGAGGGGTGACTTACCTAGGCCACAGGCGGTGGGTTGTAAGCATGGCACACAGGGATGTGTGCGTTGACTCTTCTCTTTACTCTGCACTAAAACACGCAGCCTGCAATGGCAGTGTGTGGGTGTTAAGGTGCAGGGTCTCTAAGGGTGGCACAAGAGGTGCTGCTGCCCTTAGAAGCCTTACCTGGTAACAGTGCCCTTGGCACCTTTTACAAGGGACTTACCTGTGGCCAGAGATATGCCAATTGTGGGTACAAAGGTACAGTTTTGGGAAATAACACAGGTGCTGAGGTCTGGTTAGCAGGATCCCAGCACACACTCAGTCAAGTTGGCATCCGGTATCTGGCAAAAGGTTAGGGAGTAACCATGCAGAAAGAGGCACTTTCCTACAACGCCATTTTTATGGAAAAAATAGACACTTTTAGCCAGACAACTTTTTTTCCAAAAACTAAAACTTTAGCTATATTTTGGCTATTTTCATGGTCCCCTCCATGGGAATCCACAAACCCTGGGTACCTTTAGAATCCCCAGGATGTTGGAAAAAAAGGACGCAAATTTGGCATGAATAGCTAATGTGTACAAAAAGTTATGGAGGCCTAAGCGCGAACTACCCCAAATAGTCATATAAAGCTTAGCACATTGGGAGGGTGGGGTAATGGAGGGGGGAGTCCTAGCAGCAAAAGTGTTAAAAGTGTAGTTGATAGAGAGTCTAGTAAATATGTTTCTGTCCATTAATGAGCCTGGCTGCATTTTTTTAATTAGTTGAAGATAAGTTGGGGCTCTTCCTGTAGTGCCTAGGTGAACACTAATCCATTTAAAATTGGATAATTGGATTGACCACTAGGATATGATATTTCAGATTAAGAAGTGGTGAGATGCTGTGCAGAGTCTTCAGTTGAATACAAGACGTTCATTGTAACTGTGGCCAAGTAGAACTCTAATTAATGATGCTGGCCCATAAGAATACCTATGTTTCGAACTGTTTTAGAAGGTACAGGATGAATACCCTTGGAGAGAGGCCATTCGCTGTTGTTTCAGATTGAGGCAGTGCTGCCTGTCAATCGTACTTCTCTGTTTCTGCGATTTAGCTTGAGAAAGTTGATTGCTGTCCACCCCCTAACCGCCACAAGAGATGAGGTAATATTTATGTCCTAAACTACTGAGTTCTTCTATAATCAGCACTTTAAGAGAAAAGAGGTGAAGTGAAAGTGTACGAATAATCAGGATTAGTGCCCTCCCACCTCAGCCGTCCAAAGCATTTATGACCTTTTGAATAAATGTACTCGGCTTGTACTTTTTCCGGTAATTACATTTGGCACGATATGTAAGAATGAGTTTGGGACAAAAAATATCTTACCAATATTGCAAGCTTCTTTTGAGGTCTAAGCTGTCTTTTGACCGTCCGATTGTCTCACCCAGCTGCTTTGCTCCCTAAATCCTCTCCCAACTTGCTTTACTTTCCCTCCAGTACCTTCACTTGGCATACCCTGTGACTCGAAACTGGTAGCTCCATAGTAACCTCCCTAATGGAGTAGCAGAGCATTCAGGCCCTGATACTACCATTGTTTATAGACTCACATCAGGAACACACTGACACTTGCCATCTCAGGGTAGGGGATGCATGGCTGCCACTGAAATCATGCTGTTTCGTTCCCTAAACTACAACCTTGTGAAAGCGGCTGTGGGATTTAATAATTTTTAGGTGTCTTCCAGGCAATTCCATCTTCTGACTCTGTTGGCAGAATGTTTTGTTTTGTGATCTTCATTTTAGGTCAATTAACTGCTAAAGGAAACCCTTTTACAATGTGCGATGTCTAATATAGTGTGAGTTTCTGTCTAGGACAGTGTCAACTAAAAATAATGATCTGTGTCACATCAGGTATATATATATATTTCTGTGATGTCTTTAAAGAAATACGTTTCCACAAGTTCGAGAATGTTCATTTGCCCTGCACATTGTGTTTTTTGCTACCACTTCCTCTCCTGCCACTGAGGTCACAGTAATAGATGTTCCACTGTAAAGACTATTTCTGCCTAAATACTACTAGTTGCCAGTAAATCCTCACACCTTATGATGACCTTTAATACAAGTGAATGATGGACCACATGCAGTATGAGAACAGTCAAATGATTTCCCCTCTACTATTCCATTGACTTGTGGAGAACACAACACTATTCTAAGATTTTCCACAGCCATACTCTTGAACTCCATTATAGATAATATAATGGAGGTTAAAGGGTAGAGAGAAAACCAGTTGTCAACCCGTTTTTTTAAAGGCAGTGTAACCTCAGGTAGCATCACCTATTGGTTGGTCTACAGAGCTCCACACACCAAGAGATGGGTCTCACCACGTTGGGAGTGGGCAGAATAGTGCCCCTGTGATAGCTAGGTGTCACACTTTACAGAAAGTAGTCATCAGGCAGGAGAGAACCGAGTAACATATTTAGTAGTTAGTCCTCACCACTCCCTAAGCTCATAGAGTGCATAAAAGTGGCACCCAAGGCACCCAAACTTCAGATCACTACTGTCTTGGAAAGAAGACCAAAGAAGGACTGTCCTGGTGCTCCCTGGACCCTGCAAAGTGAGGATGCACCAAAGATTGGACTGCACCTGCTAAACTTGAGAACGAAAGGACTGTGTCTGAAGTGCCCCACTCGTGTTAGAGTTACAACGTGTGCCAGACAGAAGTCCCTTCAAGAATCAGTTGGCTGACTCACTATTACAGCCACAGGGCCTTGAAAGCTGAGAAGTCTGCACCCTCGTGATCCCAGCGCCAAGAGCTCTGACCATTGCTGGATGCCAAAGTGCAGTCCGGGAGACAAAGTCCTGACCTTCACTAGGTGCCCCCAAGTTCGATGCACCTGTGAAGGACATCAGATTATCCACTAGTTACCCTGCAAGCCAGTTATTGCCAGTTAAAGGAAGCCACTGAATTTGCTGTAACCAGAGACCAATTGACCTGTGGCCACTGACTGGATCTGCACTGGACTTTGCCTGGACACCGTCTGAGAATGACACCTAAGGCCAAAAACAACTCCCTCCCCCCGAGGACCAAGGAGTGACCACAGAAAGGTGCCAGGACCTGGTAAACCCTAACCTGAATTGCTCCAGGAATCTACAGGGCAGAGTTGAGACTATGAATCCCCCCGAAGGCTGGCACCGTGCACACTGCACTGACAACTGTGTACAGGAAGCAGTCCTCAAGTGAAGGGGGTTGGGAGAGAGAAAAATAAGAGAGTTGTCTGACGACTTCTACAAATTGGGATGGTGTCATCTGACTTCCTTGGTCGCCAACCTCAAGGTCGCACCTTTAGTGGACCTGAAGACCCTCCTGTTAAGAGGAAGTAGAGGAAATGTTACACTTCCTATTACCCTGTCCCACCATGTTCCACCCGATCCCCACTTCCCAGTTGTGTACCTTGTCTCTATGAGGGATTGAGTGTTGAGGCTCCTAATTAATTCTTCTGTAGCGAAGTGTCAGCAAGTAGTGTGGCTGACAATCATGTATCTCCCGCCCGAATGAGGGTCTGTGGTTTTCTTATTCCCTAATGACACAAGGAGTGAGCTAGCCTCAGGGTTAGGTACGCAAAACCATACAAGTATGTGTTCCCTTTTAATCAGTTACCTCTTTTGCAGGCTCTTCACAGCGTCTTGCCAGTTCTTAAAGTTCTGAGGGGCACCTTACCTTCAGGGTCTTATTAATTCTTCTCTTCTGGCTTAATTGCTGTGGCCTTTCTGTTGTGAATGCCTTTGGCTGCTGCTCTAACCTAAATACCTAAAAAATAACTCATCATACTATCTTCCAACAAGCCTTTTTCAGTTAATGCACACTTTTTCCTGGTTAGCACAAGTATGCGGTAATTCGCCTTCCCATGCAAGCAATGACTGTCTCTTCTGTTTTCCTTGCAGGTGTTTGCCTTGAGCAGAAAACATTGCCTCCAGATGTCAGGATGGAAGGTAGATGCCACAACAAAGTTCAGTCCGCAGGATCAGGAAAGTGGCGTCAAGAGTTGAAAAAACAAAAAGGACCTCGGGACAAAAAGACTCTCTTCTTGGAAAGTCTGAAATCCAGTCAGTTGGCACCAACAGGGACTCATCTTTTATACAAGACCCCGCCCTTGATGGTAACCACTCCCAAGGCCTTGTGAGTAGGCAGGGTATCCAGGCGCTGTAGAAAGAAGCACAAAATTAAAAGGGCAATGGCTGTAGGAAGGGGGCCAAATCAAAAGAGCAATGGCAGTGTGGGGCCATGGAGCACTGAACATCAGGAACAGGAGTATGGAGAAGTTGGAGGGACAAGATAATAGGAGGAAAAGGTTGGACTGGATCTGGGGTGACAGAAGACATAACCACGCAGCACAAACAGCGCAGGTGGAGTGAGACACAACAGAAGGTCCACCACATCAGCCCAGCATCTTCAGCATCTTGTATCCCTTGCATCAGGAGCACTTCCACTGACTTCAATAGCGGTCCTTCCTAAGGATTGTGAACTGGCTTGGAGATCGCTAAAAGTGACAGGTAACTGTCCCCCTGGACAGTTTGGTCCCAGTGACTGGTCCACTATCAGAGTTGACCCATCCAACAGTGCCTTGATATCGGTTTTTAACTTGCTTGTTGTGACTAACCCTAAGCCACTATTGTGATTGGTTCCAATGATTTATTGCATTCAGTGAAAAAGCAGTGATTTATTAATACGTTTAAAAATCATATCTCCGGATGTTTGTCATTCAGCTGTCTATTTAAAGATAAAAATAGAACCTATTTTAATAAAAAAGGTGTCAGATTTTTATTGTCATGTTTTCTTGTTATTTACTGTGTTGGTACTTGTTAATGCTTAGCACTTGTTCCTTTGTTAAAGGCTGACTGCTCTGTGTCACAGCTGCCCAGGACGGAGTTAAGGTTTTGCACACAAACATAACTGGACCTGACACAGAATTGTGACTTTATTTCATGGTGAGGTCACACAACCACATGATATAATGATCCACATTCTCACAGGGACCAGCACTTATTTTTACTCATAACATTTTTGACCCAGAGCAGGAGAGAGAAAAACACAAAAGGTGAAAGAAAGATGAAGTGAAAGACAGAAAACAGTGAAAAAGAAAAAGCAGGGATAAAAAAGAACCTTATTGAGTGAGATAAGGGGGCAGGGAATGTTTGCTGGTGGGTGAAAGAAGCATGACGTGTAAGCAAAACTACTCAGCCTAGGTACGCTGCAAGAATACTTTCAAAAGCGCCAGCTGGAACTTTCGAGCAAAACTTTGGTCCCAGGCACTAATTCTTTTACAGATTAAGCACTGAATCCTGTTACTATCTGTCTTCTTAGTGGGACTGAGGTAAAAATATGGTTCACTCTAAAGTGTGTACCATTGGCAGGGCTTACGGATTTGTCCTGGTGAACAACGTTATCTTCAGAATTCAACATTTTTATCAGCTATGCCAGACCTCAGTGTGCAAAGGATTTGCAAAAATCTACAGTGAGTAAAAGCACTCTTGAAGGCTAATGAGATCACTTCTATTATAGAGGTCTGCTGGAGCTTTGTTCTGGTATCCCATTGACCTTCAGACAATTTTCATGGACCTGGGGCAGGATAGCAGGGCTATATTATCCATTTAGGGGCCTGGCCTCCACTAATGACAAAATGAAGGGCGGTGTCTGGTGCGGGTTCTATCATCAGAAAAAAATGTATATATTTCAAATTTGGTGAAATTATAAAGCACACAAAGATTTTTCAATAACATTGCTTGACTTAGGGGCCCATTAGGATGGCGGGCAGATCGCCCCCGCCGGGCCGGCGGTAGCGATCCGCCCGCCATCCTTGCATGATTGACCCCCCGCCATATTAGTATGGCTGGGGGGTCCGCGGCGGACGGCAAGACCGTCCGCCGCTTTTCCGCCGGTCGACTCGTCGACCGGGCGGAAACATGCCATAATATGGTGGCGGTGTCTGCAAGACATTGCCATCCATATTATAATGCAGGCGGTGACTCACCTTTCCATGGCGGCGTTGCCATAAACATTTTTGATGCCATTATGTGCAAAATAGCACAATGCAGAAAAAGTATGTTAAATATTAATCAAATATATACAGGGAGCCTGGAACTCGCCGCAGAGCATAGTTGGGGAATTTAGTATCCGGTTGTGCATAAAAATGTCAATTTAGCTGGTAACTTTAGTAAGAAGTGGACAAAATGTGAAAATAACTTTACACAGGGTTTGGCATTCGCCACCAAGGGATTTTTGTCAAACGTTGTAGCAAGTGGCGCATCGCAAACCACAATGAAACAGTGATAGTGTCACAAAACTGAATAGAATTAAATGCAACTTTACGGGAAATTTTTTGGTCCCTTCAAGGGATCTTTAGAAAAGATTGTGGCAAATGTTACAATGGAAAAAGAGAGGTAAACACTATATAGGATTGGAATATAACTTGATAGGCGGGGTGCGCAGTTTCCCCCCAAAAGAACGTGGGGCAGATTTACAAGCCCCTTGCACCACTTTTGCGTCACTTTTCGCATGTTAAAAATGACGCAAAAGTGGCGCAAGGGGCTTGTAAATCTGCCCCCGTGTGTTTATGGATGTTTGGCCAAAAGCCAAAACTCGTCAAACTCCAACATCACTGCTAAAGAATATGAGCTTTACGGCCAAAGGTGGCGCACATCAACTCTCTGTTTCAAGCGCGACAGCTTGTGGTAGTACTCAAGTTTTGATTCCCGGTTCCTTTTCAAAAACCCAAAAGTAACAAACATTGCCAGGCCTCCTGTCTTAATGTAAACATTCCTAGCCTGAAGAAAGGCATCGTGCTCCGTTAAATAACAGTCGCAAACCTACTTCCTTCGGCATATATTAGCGTACATGTTCCAATGTACCATTGTCCCAATACCGGCAGGTAACTTTAAACTGCCTTGGGGCAGATTTACAAGCCCCTTGCGCCACTTTTGCGTCACTTTTCCCATGTTAAAAATGTCACAAAAGTGGCGCAAGGGGCTTGTAAATCTGCCCCCTTATCTTTAGCCTCAGAGGGGCAGATTTACAAGCCCCTTGTGCCACTTTTGCGTCATTTTTAACACAGGGAAAAATGACGCAAAAGTGGTGCAAGAGGCTTGTAAATAAGCCCCAGAGTACTTAACATGCAGGCATAGAGAACCGGTACCCAAAGTGATGATGGGTAAAAACCCGTGACTGGCTGACATGCTTAACGTAGCAAGCCTCTTCACCACTGCTGTTCAATGTAAGTATCAATGCTGAAAGCCATTTAAGCAAGGGCAGAGTCAATCACATGTCCGAATTATGGTTCAACAGCTGTTGGGATGGAGACAAATCATTCACCTGTCAAGTCGCCTCTGACAAGCCATGCAAATCATTGAGGAATAGTTTGTCACATGCCGGATCACCTCTGGAAGTCTGGTTAGGTCATTGGCCTGCCATAATTGCCTCCATAAGGTTGCTGTCGTTTTTGTTTTCCATTTGATGGAGAAAAACATTTGAAGTTATTTAAACTGAGGTTGATAAACCATTCATATCTCTATGATTTAATGAAAAATACTGGGTGCCTTCCCATGCCCCATTACTGAACCTGAATGGGAATTTGACTTGATCTCTGAAATATATTGAGCTAATATGATATTCAGCAGAAGAGACATATCAAAGAAAGACTGCCAGGTATTGTTTTACGAACAACCTGGACTGAGTTTGCACATTTATGCCAGGTGCAGCATTGTAGTAACTGAACTGTTTCAATTACTCTTCACTGTAATCCTGCCTGACCTAATCTGACTTTATACTGGCGTGATCTTTACTATTGGTGATGTGACACAGAAATTTGAACCTTATTCCTTGGCTTGTCAGAATCCCATTCTTTCACTAGACGGCGATAATAGAAAAGTTGCTACCATGTCTTTCCTGTAACGCACCTTTTTTTGAGACAACACATTCCCCAACTCTCTCCTCGAGGAACCTTTCCCACCACCCCCAATATGGAATCCTCACCAGAAACCGCTCCATGGAGACCAAAGGAGGGCCAGAAGTCCCCTTCAAAAAATCCATGCAGACCATGATCTTTCAAGATGTCTTCATTACTGATTGCTAGTCACTCCTACTCAGCTGATCACCCTCATCCAAAATTCTCCTGCTCTTCCTGCTGAAATTCAGACCCCTGGCCCCAGACAATAGAGCATTCACAGATACCTATCTAGATGGCTTTTCAGACTCTTCCTCCCGGGATATCTGAACATCTGATTTAATCACTTGAGACCTTTCTGAACTAAGATCTCTCAAGCCATATCAATGTCCCTTAAATTATCTCTGGACTTACACATAAAGCCGGCTATACCTTAGATGCAATCTTTTCTCCACCTGGACCAGTCACAGAAACTGGAAACCTCCCCATCATCTGGAGCTGCCTTCTCATCATCTCTTTCATGGTCAAGCTCACAGCAGGAACAACCACAACAGTGATCATTAAGAGCCCATTAAGGTCACTAATAGACAATGAAAGAAACTCAGCTTCTCAGATCTCAAAGATCATTCCTCAGCCATCTCAACTTCAACCAAATAATATTAGTGGAGCAGCTCTAAAACTGGCTTCCCTAAAGCTTTCACTGAATCATTCCCTTCAAGACAGCTACACACCGTAGCGTGGTGCATAATGTCCCTTGGCTCAACAAAGAGACAAAGGGGGTCATTCTGATGGCGGTCGGACCGCATCTGATGGCTCATCTGATGCGGTCTGACCGCCATCTGCTGCTGCGGTCCGACCGACACGTTACAATGCGTGCGGTCGGAGGCAGCAGAAGGAGGGACAGTCCGACGCTGTTCGAATGGCTCAAGGAGCCGGTCGGACCGTCGGAGGGTAAGTAATTCCCACAATAGGGGCGGTGCCTGTTCAGGCACCGCCGTAGAGATTACAGTGTCACTTTCTGCCTGCCCTTTCATGGCGGTTCACCTGCAATGAAAAGGCAGACAGAAAGTGATGTTGGGGGCCCCTAGCCGGGCACCCTTCCCCCGGCCCTCCGCTATAGCGCCTGGGGGGCATCATAGCATCCCTACACCATGTGGCAGGCACCGCAGTGTGCCTGCCACACGGTGCAGGGATGTTTTTAAAGTGTACATTTTCTATTGCAGCTTGTGCTGCAGCCCACAGCACAAGCCCCAATTGAAAATATACACTTTGTGACCACCATGTCGCATTGTAATAAGGGCAGTGGGACCGCCGACTCCTTGTCGGGCGGCCCACTTCCGCTAGGGTGCCAGTCAGACGAGAGTCCGACTGGCATCGTAATGATGCCCAAAGAGCTTGAAGACAAAAATGACTGAATGTCACTGTAAATGTAAGAAATTTAACAACTAACATGGCAAAATATACTTCGAATAACCTAACAGGATCTAAAAAAGCACCCCTTAAGAAGGCAAAAAGACTTCACTACTCCCAGAGGTTCTCTAATGTCCAATACACTCATTCATTTCAAAAACTTTATTCGGTTTATTAATATAAAAACCATAAAAGTGTGCAATAATACAACATAGTCACAAAAGTAAATTAAAAACAGTTCATAAGCATAATCACATATTAAAAATACATTCCTAGCGGTAGTACCCTCAATCAGTTATAATTCAACATCATAAAATCGTCTCTTAGAAACCGACAGAGGCTTCAGACCCTTCCCGTTTTCCGATCATTGAGTCATTGTAGTCATACTTTTAATCGAAAATTGGGGGGGAACCGGTTAGTCTGGTTGCTCATAAGTTAGGGCCTCGAGGTATGCTAATTTTTTCCTTCTTCCTATAGCCATCGTAATAAACGTTATAACAGACAAGCAGATATCACTTTTCTCCAGGGCACATAAATAATTAAAAGCGTCCTGATAAAAAATATATTTACCACTTTTAAAGAGGGGGGCTAAAAAGCTTTTCCTTAGGTCTTTATAAAAAATACAAAATAAAATAAAGTGCATTGTGCTCTGTCGGGATTTGTCATCACACGGGCAATTTGGATAGTTTTTAGTCCATGTCCCACTTTTTGGGAAGGCAAACTGTACATGGAGCGTATCTAAGCGCAATCTGGTGAGATACAACCTATGGGGCATATTATCAAGCCAGTTAACGCCGCGTTAGCGGCACTTTCCTGCCGCTAACGCATTTTTTTTTAATCGCCCTATTACCAAGATGTCGCTAACAAGCGTTAGTGACAGGTTTCCGGCGATAGCTATCGTTTTTACTATCGCCGTGCATGGCAGCGATAGTTTCCGCTAATGATATGCAAAGTAGGCGTTCCTTCTCAAAATGTCACGAAAAAAGTCGCTAACACACCATCGCACTATTACCAATGATGTCCCGGACCCGCGAAGCGATAAAAAAAGTCCCGCTAAGGCCCCTTAGCTGCAGGAAAATAAAACCTGAAAAAAACAGGTCTAAAAATTGAAAAATGGTGTTAAATGGAGGTATATAAGGGAGGCCAGCCCAGACCCACACCTGATGACCCACAGACGCCATGGAGGTGCTAATCATTCAGCTCGGAGTCCCAGGAAGGCAACAACCACCACCGCCACCCCCCCAGGACCACCACCAATGCAGCGCCAAAGACGACAGCAGGCCCTGCGCAGACACCTCAGCCTCGCAGACCTGACGCCAGAGGATGTCATTGCCCACTACAGGCTCAAAAGGACATCCATCCAACACATCCTGAACTTGATAGCCCACAGTCTGACGCCACAAACACAGCGGAGAACCAACATCCCTCCGTAGACAAAGCTGCTGGCCGTGCTGCATATGTTGGCCTCTGGGACCTTTCAACCAACAACGGCCAGAGTTGGAGGAGTCTCACAGGCAGCCTTCTCAATCTTCCTCCCAACTGTCTTGGATGGCATACTCAGCCTGATACCCCAGCACCTTCACTTCCCCAACACTGTGCAGGAACAGATTGAGACCAAGCAAGGATTCTACACCATAGCCGGATTCCCACAGGTGTTGGGCGCAATTGACTGCACACATGTCCTATTTGTGCCCCCTGTGGACAGTGCACACATATATTGCAACAGAAAGCACACCAATTCCATGAATGTGCAGGCAATAGTGGACCACTGGGGACTGTTCACCAATGTCATAGCCAAGTTCCCAGGGAGTGTGCATGATTCCTACATCTTTCGACAGTCCATCATAAACCAGCGCTTCCAGGATGGCACATATGGAAATGCAGTTCTTGTTGGTAAGTACTAACTGAACACACCACACGCCTCAACTCCACATTCATGCAACTCACAATTGTGAAAATGTACATGTAACAATCACACATACAACATGTCGATGAACATGCCCACATACCGGACACAACAACACCAAGAACTGTGGGAACTGTGGCTAGATATGTAGACAAACCATCCTCAAATGCTTAGCCCCTGTGCCACCCATAAGCAAATGTGGTGAGAGGTGGGAACCATGTATGTGCGATGGAGGCACACGATCCATAATGAAAGTAGGAACACAAGGCCCAGTGTGTAGGTGTCGTGCTAGACAGTTGGGAGTAAGCTGACTGCAGACGTGCCCATGTTTGCATATAGTGTGTCTCTGTAGCCTAGCCTGATGGCAATGACTGTGTGGGTCACTGTTACACCCGACAATGGGGGGATCTATGTGAAGGTTGCATGGAGGATGCAGAGGCTGGCGAAGCAGCTGCAGGCCACTGCGTACACCTGTAGGTACATGGAGATGGAGGAGTCAAATATGGGGCCTAGGTACCTAGATTTGGGGTGGGGGCATCCGAAAGCGTTGGACCACCAGGTGATGCCACATGCTGATTGTACTGTTATGAGGATGATGACTCATGTTTCCCCTGCGTATAGCACGCCCCAGCTGTTGATCATCCATGTTGCAAATCACAGCAATCCTACCTGGAAGAGCAGTTTGGTGTGTGTGCGTTTTGTTGATGTTGAATATATGAGCATTCTGTACGTGTTGGTGGTGCAGTTTACTGGTATCCCAAAGCTTGCACCAGCTCCACTCCATGTGTCAGCAGCTGCATCTGCCAACTCTGAGGTTGGTGCTGACCGAGGTGGCATTCATTGCCTGCCGTATGTTGCAGTTGCATAGTGGGACAAGGGTGCATGCGCAGTTGGAGATACATGTTTGGAAAATGTGGACTTGCGCCATTGTTGACGACTGCAGTGTTGTGGTTGTTGCTGTCGATGGTGGTGTGTAGCATCTCATCGGTGACTGATCTACACCAACTTTGTGGGGGCTTGCATGTGGTCAACGGTGGTTTGGGGTACATCAACAAGGTGGTGCATGCGTAAGTGGTCAACACATGTGCGTTTAGTGGGGCCGAGGAACTGGACGTAGTCTACACATGCAAAGAAGCCGTCAAAGGTGTGCCCTGCCTTGTGGATCAGTGTGGTGAAGATCTGGGACAGTCTGATGTCAGCTAACATTTCCCTGAGTCAAATGTACCTTGAGTAGTCGTGGCATGTGAGTTGGAGGCTACACTCCCGAATGAGTACGTAGTCCACGGAGTGGACAGTTTTGCGTCTGATGATGCTGATGGTGTGGGTGAAGCGTTCCTGCCTGCAATGGGCCCTGCATGCGAGGGGGCTGATGACTGTTGATATGTGTCCGCTTGGGACAGGAAACAGCATGTGTTGTGCATTGGGGCAGGTCTGGCAGCAGCGACAGCAGCACAACTGAACGTGAACCGTGTCTGGTGTGGCCCATTGCCATTTAAACGTTCACATGGCATTGACTGTGAGGAGGGTGGATGAGTGCCATCGATAGATGGTAGAAGAGCCAGTCATGCAACTGTGCAGCGCACACAATTGATGAGGCTTGGGGAAGGGAGTATCAACAGTGAGGCAATTTAATTTGCAGTGATGCTTGTAATCAGTCCGAAGCAACACATGGCTAACATGAAATCCAACATAACACAAATGACACACCACCAAACCATCTACACCAACAACACAGCCTGCACAACCAATAATGTAAACATCTCGCTATCACATGTTACAGGTGACCAAGGATATGCACTATGCCCGTGGATGATGACACCCCTCCGAAACCCCCCACCCAGGCCCAGAGGCAGTATAATGCGGCCCTCAGATGTACCCGGTCCATTGTGGAGCGCACATTTGGTGTGCTAAAGTCATGTTTCCGTTGCCTGGACATCACAGGTGGCAGACTGCTGTACAGCCCTGAAATGGTCAACAAAATCATCCTAGCATGTTGTGTATTGCACAATATATGTGTGCGCACAAATGCTCTATGGATTCAAGTGCCCGCTGCACCGGACGACGACCAGGATGATGCTGAAGATGAGGCAGGTGGCGCACACCCACAGTAAATGCAGCAGGAACTGCCCAAAGGGACCGAATAATAAACAATTTCTTCAACTGAGCACGTCACATTGTGACAGTCCCCCTCCAATGTATCTCATAGCAAAATGACCACAATCACGATGTGTGCCAATAAAAAAAAATTACACACATACCCTGTCTGCATGTTATTGTCCAGCATGGGTACATCACTCTGAAAAGGGTACGTTGCACAATATGTGCAATGAAAATAACAAACTTCATCCATGCTGGGAATGTCTCCTCAGTACAGAGATGCTTTACAGTGTGTCAAATGTGTAAGACTAGAGTCTTCATGGTGCAAATTGGGCTACCCAATCCAAAATTGTTGCGTGTCCTTTGTGTAAATCAGTCAATATAGGTTGTCGTCTGTGAATAAATGCACAATTGTAGTCTGTTGACAGTGGTCAATAATTTATTGGAGTGTGTACATTGTGTAAAACAATGAGACTGTGGGCGTGCAATGGGGTAAGAGATGAAACTTTGGGGGTGCAATGGGGTAAAATCTGAAAATAGGGCGTGCAATGGGGTAAAATCCAAAAATAGGGCGTGCAATGGGGTAAAATCTGAAAATAGGGCGTGCAATGGGGTAAAATCCAAAAATAGGGCGTGCAATGGGGTAAAATCTGAAAATAGGGCGTGCAATGGGGTAAAATCTGAAAATAGGGTGTGCAATGGGGTAAAATCTGAAAATAGGGCGTGCAATGGGGTAAAATCTGAAAATAGGGCGTGCTATGGGGTAAAAGATGAAAATAGGGCGTGCAATGGGGTAAAATATGAAAATAGGGCGTGCAATGGGGTAAAATATGAAAATAGAGCGTTCAATGGGGTAAAATATGAAAATAGAGCGTGCAATGGGGTAAAACCTGCCTTTCTGTGTGTCCTAAGCAACTAGCTTTGAAGCATCGACCACCTCCAGATCAACAAGCCCTACAACAAGTATGTGGACCACTAACTTGACACAGCAGATGGACCACCAGCACCCCTGAGACAACAACCAGACTGCCATCTCCAAATGGACACCATGCACGGATGAAGACACCTCCTCCGCTAGGAAAGGCATCCACCCGGGGGCCCACACAGACCCCTGTCCCCCTCACATCTACCACAGAGCCACATCTGCCTCCGCACACGAACCACTACGCAACATCAGCATCACCTCCAACACATGCACGTACACAGACAACTTGAAGCGTGCCGAAAGTCATGCCCCTACGCCTTGTGACCCCCACGGGTGAGTAGCACACTTAAAAAATCCATGATTGATTGATGGTTCTCTTGTTAGGTATGCAATTATGGTGTGACCTGTGTTGAATGTTGCAAGTTAGGGTGTCATGTGTTGTGAAACATCATTTACATGGTGTCATTTGAGTGCCAACCAACCTCAACATGTTGTTACATGGCTCTGACATAAAATTTGCAGCAAGACTGTACATCAGTGCATTGATTCCCTCTTAGCATGCAGATCTGCCCGCTAACACGAAAAAGCGATATTTTCTCTTTCTATCCGACCAATGTTAAAATACATCGCGCAACACTTTTTACCATTAGAAAGTTTACTCATGTGACCATTTGCATGCAGATTTTCGCCGCTAACCCAAAAACGGGCTGCAAAGAGACAGGAAGTGATGTCTGCATGCTTCCTGTCTACTGGAGTAGTGTTTTCCACTTTCACTTTCTCTTTTAAGCACATTGCTGGTGATTGTGGAGAGTGTTGGAGCTGTTTGGTGGTGTGTGCTGCAGTTTGGAGATTTTGAGAGTGTTGCTGTGTCCTGTGTCCTGTTGATAGTGTCTGTGAAGTGTTGTGTACTGATTTATTGTGTTTAACTGTCTCCTGTCCTCAGTTTTGTCGGGTGTCTGTCTTGGGGTAGTACACTAACATTGTTTTTGGGGATATTTTATAGGGATTATTTTTTTTTCTCTGGCTGTGGGCTCACAGGTGTGCAGGGAGATGCCAGGTGTGGGCAGGGAGGGCAGGATGTCCGAGGGGGTATTGGGGGGCTTCCTGTGGCTCATAAAATTCCACCTGCCACTGATGTTGGAGAGGGGAGGCCGTATCCTGCAAGGATACAACGTGAGTGTGCGGAAGATTAGGTGGGAGCGTGTGCGGGTGCATATGCGCAGGTTCTTTGGAGTGGACCGTAACGTGCGCCAGTGGAAGCACCGCTGGCAGGACATGCTTGCACGAGAAGCTGACCTCCTTGACTACGTGGGAGTCATGACAGGCCTACAGGGTGGTAAGTACAAACTCCACATTTAATCTGGTGTACTGTAACGAATGAAAATTACGACGTGTGTGACACTGGTGTAAAAGTGAGAAATGGTTGCTGATTGAGGTGGGAGACGCAATGCGTTTGCGCATCTTGTTGGCACATCCGAAAAACAACGCAGCATCACATTGACAAGCATATGTTGCAAGTCTGTGTCACCCACTACGCTGGACCAACACTTGGCACTGTACTGCCATAGCTGGCACACCTGCGAAAATGTGCGTGCAGGCAGAAGATTGTTTGGGTACGGCAGGGGTGACTGTACATGAACCAGGCATGGAATTGTCCATGTGAGCTGTGTGCTGGCCAAAAGGTAGAGTCAAAATGCTGTCCTCATGATTTGTGTTACGTTAGCTACGCTGCCCTGTGAACATAGTTGCTGTGTGACAAAGTATTGTATAGGTACAAATGGTCTAAGGAAAGTGGACATCCCCAGATTGTCATACACCACCTACCTCTGTGTGACTGCTTTGTGCAATCTGCAGCTACTCAATTGTACAAAGTGCATGTAGAACATCAGGATGCATGCATAGATGCCAAGGTTTCGGATTGCAATGTGTGACATTTTCATAATTTCAGTGTAATTATGAGTGACATTTCAATGACTATGAGTGACAATTTCTCGCAAGCCAAATCAAGCAATGTAGACCAGGAAAACATATAAATATCAATAATTGCACCCATTTGAGCAACAATGCACTCTAAGAAGATATTACAATTGCTGAAAGCACCAGAAACTGAAGCACCGAGTGCCCTTCTAAGATGATTGTTAACCAAAACGAGGACTCGGATCTGCACCACTCTCATTGAGAGTGTGCACCGCGCCACTGCAAACAAAAGAACGTTTCTGTAGATTTCAGCAAAGTCAGTTATTGTAGCAGGGCCAGATTATCTGTTGAGAAACCGGCGCAGTGTGCCTGCCACTTTCTCACCTCAAGCAAAGAAAATAACATAATGACTGCTATAGTGGGGGCGGGGAGAGAAGGAGGCGGATGAGAACTGTTTTAAAGATTTGATGTCCTCACTTGAAAGCACCCATCATCGTTCGCTGGGGCACTGAATGTAGATTCTACTACCGACATTTTGAGCAGGTGTTCCGCTTTAATTTCACCCGCTCTGACAAACGTAAAATAAAAAGCATTACCTTTCTTGGTACTCGGCTGCTATAAATCTAATGAGCAAAGGGACATCACTTTTATTAAGAGCACCGATTGTTTAACGATGTCAGAGGTTATAAGTGATGTTTAATTTTACACTTACTTCTATTTAAGGCAGGCGACGAGTGGAGACGGTCCGGCGGCAACAGGCGCCTTCCCCCCGGGCTGGTACACACTGTCACAGCTACAGGCAGCAGCCCGGCCCCGAGTCGGTTAACCCCTAGGCCGCGGGACCACGATTATACCTCTATGCACAGAGCACCTAGCGGGCCGAAAGTGGCGAGCAACAGGGTCAGGACGGCGAGTTAGCAGCCACTAACGCTGGTAGGGCCGGGTGAGCTTCACAGAGGCCGAGGCACGCCTGCGGTGGTCCGAGCGGCGGGGTACTCCTCACCTCAGCTGAGCCGGATCTTTTATAATATTCATCCGATCCTGCTTCAAGTTCTGCCTCTGCCATGACTGTGCGGCCCGTCCAGTGAAAGGCGGTGTTTGCGCGCATGATCGAGGAGGCACTAAAAGAATTATTGCGGCGTGGCGGGCAGCGGCAAACTAATAGAACATAACTACTGCTTGCCCTGCCTGCGCGCCCAGAGACAGTTATAGATACACTGTTTGTTGCAATCACATGACCTCACCAGGTCACGTGAATGCCGTACCCCCGGCCGGCACGCAGCAGCTGTGCTAATAATGAATGCTGCAGCAATGAGCCACCAGGTTGGCGCATACTCCTGACCTGCCATGATTCAGCAATAGACTTTGCACACTACTTCAATCGCAAAGTCTGCCAGCAAATAAGCATGCGATCCGCGCTGCGTGCTCAATGTGTTTGGCCAGGGCGTTGACTTCCTTGCACCAGCGGTGGTTCAAGGAGGCGCTACAAATGCGTGACGTTGCATTTTAGTGCGGTGATGCGGACCACCGCACAAAAATGCGTTAGTATCACGCCTGATGCGTGATACTTGGCAGGGCTGTGCATGTAGTAATGTTGCCTTGTGGATGACTCACACTACGATCATGGGCATGTCAGATAGCATTACAGTCTTGTCTGTCCAAAATCAGCTGTCACAGGTCTGGTGTGAATGGCAGTCAAAGTTGACCCAATCATGTAGTCAACATGAAACGCCACACTACAGTTACGTAGCATTTGCTGTCATGGTGATGATTGGTATGAGGAATACGACACATATGAATTGAAGTCTAATCCCAAAACATATTTCTTCCCTTGTCTCACAGATGGACAACCGCCAATCACACAGGGGGACATTGACAGCTTCGAGGACCCACAAGCCACTGGTGAGTTGGAACGTAATTGATTAGCATGTTGGGTTGGCATGGATGTCTGGGTCACATGATCACCGTTGCAGTATGTAGTATGGGTGCGTATCACGTCTACCTTGCCTACAGTGTGATGATGTATTGTGGAAGTCAGCAGTGTGCACTAATCGGGAAGTGACTCTGGACAAATGCATTGGTCTCACAGTTGTGACTTGGCCTATCCCCAGTCAGTGACACACATTGGAAGTGAGGTGCATATCATCAAGCCCATATCGCAAAGTCAACGTAACTGTCATCAAAGTTGTGTTGTCAATAGGGGCCTAGCATCATAATCTGAGCAGCGTTAATACATTCCACGTGTATTAATGCTTACTTGTCAATGAGGTACACTGTCCCGCTGTGTTGAGTGTGAACGGGGCGTGCATTGGGGGTTGTGTTCGGCGTTCCACGGCAACACCCATTGTATCAGAGGCTGGCCCTGATGTGCAAGTGCGGCATTCATAGTTGGCAGCGCACAACTTACCAACAGTTACATCCCGGTTGTATTCTGGCCATATGAGCAGGGATGCTTCTTGATCATCATGTTTGCTTTGTACATGTGAGCTGCTTTGTGCAGCACACATGGGAATAGAGAATTGACATGGTGTGTATAAGTACAGCAAGGTGGCCCTTCCAGTACATACATTAACATGCCTCATTATTCCCCAATGTATCTTTCCTGTGTGCTGCACTAAGCAACACACATGATAGTCACAACATGGTCCTCTGGGATGGAATCTGTGCATGAAGGGGCACCTTCATGTACAGACACCAAACTGACCTGCACACACACAACCTTGCACTCTGGTGCAAGGGTGCCTGTGTTGGCGCAGTCGTTATGAACCGCACACATGTGCTGGGGGACACACATGCCTGCACATGGGCATAGTACCTATCATGCAGCCCTGTGTCACTGTAGAGGATGAGGGTGGTGCTACACACAGGGGGGTAATGCTTTCCTCCTCCGATTGCTTGTACATGTCACCCTCTGCCCGTGTATGTAATGGCCAAATCTTTTGTCACTGTCAGCCAAATTACTTAGTGACAGTGCATGTTCCATGCCATGCACTGTCATGTCAGTCTCCCCAGCATGTAGTCACTGATCCATGCGTCAACATGTCGTTGTCCAGGTCACTTGCTGACTTCACATAGTTACGCTGTAGTGTATGCTCCCATGTTGAAGTGAACTTGTATTACAGATGTGTATGGAGGAAATTGAAATTGGCTAAGGGACTCTAATTTGCCTTTGTGTATGTTTTACAGACAACATGACGCCTGGCCAAATACATGCCTTCCAGGTGCGGAAGGACCGTTACCGCCATGTGAAGAAGGTTGCGAAGGGGTACCGCAACATGTCCAAGAGGTACCATGAGGAACGTAGGAAGGGCACATGGAAGGCGGTGCCTGAGCATGCCCAGGATGTCACACAGCCCCCCCAGGTACCTCAGGCGTCAGTGGTGTGTCCCAGCCGGTACAGGTGGCATATCCCCCTACGGCCCCCCCCACCCCAAGGCACTGTCCCACCTGCAACTGGGGATCAAGTGGTTCCGTTCACATTGCGGGACAGGAGGCTGCTACAGAACATTGTGGTATCGCAGGCAGAGCTCAGGCGTGAATTGTCTGATGTCAACAGACGAGTGATGGACATACACAAACACTTGTGACTGCCATGATGGGTGGACCTGTTGGACACTATCCCCCTCTTCTCCCCAATGTTTGAAATATTTTATTATGTAGTGTTAGATTAGTTATTTATTTGTTAGGTAGTGTAGTTTTAGTGTAGATTTTAGTTAGTGTTAGCTTGTTAGGTAGATATAAGATTTTAATTAGTCATCCCTATTCAGGGATAAGTTTCCTTTTCCTTTGGGTGGGTTTTTTCTTCATAATTTTTTTTAAAAAAATCTTACAAAAAAATATATATTTGTGTAGGTTACATGTTTAGTTAGTTTATGTATAGCTTAGATGTCTTTGTCCTGTCTCGTGGTGTGCCTTAAGGGTGGGAGGGGGGTTGATGTCTATGATGTGTTGTTGCATGTTTATGATTAGTTAGGGTAGATAGTTTAGGTAAGTAAGATTGTTTTATAGTTAGTTTAGATTTTAGTAGTAGTTATAGTGATAAGTGTTAGTTTAGGTCACTTGCATATTTATACTGTTCTAATAAAAATTTGATACTTTGGATTACTGCTTGCACTTATGTCAGGGACGAGGTTGTGGAGTGTGGCTCTTCCCATTGTATGCAACTTTTCACATCACTGGACTATCCATTGGAATCGCTAAGTCTGCTCATGACATGTAAGTTTGCAGGATGTATTGTGTCAGGATCCCTTAGATGGGAGCACACTAGACTTGCATTGATGACAGGGTGTCAATTTGGATTGACGCCCTGGTCTAGGGACAGTCGTCTGTGACGTTCTACATCTTCTGTGTGACTCACGGATTTGGACAGCACATTGTTGCACATTTTGGACATGACCTAGTGAGATGGCATGGCAAGTGAATACAGTTAGCTACTGTTATCCATCATGGAGATGGATGTATGCGCCAGGTTCCACGGATTCCGTCACACACCTGCATGTCAGATGTTCCTGCCGCAGAGTCCATCTACATTGCACAGACATAGCCACACTTGCTGCGTAGTGCCAGTGTGTCCGCTTCCTTTGCAAGATATGTTCCGATTCATGTACGCTCACTCTCCAGACCATGCATGATTTGTTAGGAATCTGTGTGCATTGTGTACAGGACATGGAACAGCAGTGTTCATGATTTACAAAAGTAATCTGTGAGTAAGTGATGACTTCACATTTTACGTTACTCACAAATGTAGTTTGGGAGTAGTGCATTTTGCTTTACGGAGTTGAGATCTCCAAAATGCCTACCGTGACTCACTGGACTAGTCAAGTTTTGATTTTGTCACAGCTAATGTTTGGAGGGTGGCACACTGTCCTGCTGCACACAAGGGGGAAATGTTGCATTGCTCCCTGTAGTGACAGTGTCATGGAGACTTGTCCCAGCTGTTACTTCTGCCATTGGCTCATGTTGATGACGCCCTTGAAATGTTGTTGGTGCATCTGACTATATGCTGAGTGCAGTGCCACACACATCCCTACACACATTGCCCGATACGCTCGCAGTGGTCACAGCATGGGAGGGGGCATATTTTAGGTTACATCGTTTGTCAACAGGGAGGGGCTGACTGAGGGCTTGCACTTTGGGGTGAGCCCCTATTTGCCAATCTACTTCACTGAGGTAGACATTGTAGTTTCGTATGTGTATGGTGGACATGTGCCCTTCCGTGTCTTCATCAATGTGAATATACTGTCCAGTATTTTGGAATGTGACATGCAATGTGCACCATCACAACAGGCTTTGTCCACCACGTAGTGTGTGAGTAGATATGCCAAGAGATATTTGTTTACAAGTGTTAAGGAGGACACAACTCGTGGCCTGCAACAGACTAGGACATTTTTGCACACATGCCTTTTCATGAGAGGACGTGGGGCTAGGTTGGTATATTGCTAGATGGTTGTTTTGGAGCAATGGGGGCAACGCTAGTTCACACATACACTGCCATCTCACTGCCTATCTGTATCAGGTAAAACTGGTACATTGCTCGTATTTCCCTTGGTGTACCTTCTGGGTGAATCAGTGTCCTAACACTTTTTACATACTTCTATACTTGATTGGTCAAGAACCACACACATCTGTGTGAGTTAAACAATTTTATTGACATTCAGAGGATGAAGACTGGACCAGTGCTTGGCCATACATGCCCACATTGCATGGATGCCCGTTGGAGGGC
This sequence comes from Calotriton arnoldi, assembly GCA_963921515.1. Lineage (NCBI taxonomy): Eukaryota > Metazoa > Chordata > Amphibia > Caudata > Salamandridae > Calotriton > Calotriton arnoldi. The sequence continues at coordinate 285,884 of CAWUFW010002794.1, read as the reverse complement.
CAGACAGTCATTTGGTGGTAACAGGTCCAAGGGAAGAGGCATAGTTCAGTCCGCAGGCTGATTGCAGTGCATTGGCAAGAGAAAAAGTTATATGGCAGTCTATGTGGAGGTCCAAGGTGATTGTCGGGGGACAGTGGAAGACAGTGCAAGAAGATTTTCTGTGGCATGATACTAAGGCCGGCACCAAGGAGGAAACTGGGCTTTTGGCGCAGATGGATGCTACCGCTTCCTCCTTAGCACAAATGCACTTTCACCCTCCTCTTCGTCCTCTGATGTGTCATGTGCCTCACATGTGGGTGGTGGTATGGTGGGTGCAGCACTGTGAGGCACTGACACATCAGGTGGTGGAGCTGAGGATGTGGAGGCAGCAGCAGCATTAATCTGCGCCAGTCCTTGTGGCAGCAATGAAGTGATGAGCAGGTGCAGGGCATGATAGATCCCAGCAACCTCGCGCTGGTGTGCGGCCCTGGCAGCCATATCTTGTGCCTGCATCCGCTCCATGCTCTCCATTATCCGACAGATGTTGGCCAAATCCTGGCTGACATTGCTGGAGCCACTCTGAGCAGACAGTTGTTGTCGTCTCAGAATCATGACTCCAGCAATGTCAGCCATGGACCGTTGGAGGGCATTGAGCGGGCTGTGGGTGTCCGTGATCTTCTGCATGTGGTCCCGGATGGGACTCAGACACCCACGTATGGCCTCAAGTTTGTCCGCCAGGCGCTCAAACCCCACCTGCACCTGTTCCGCCATCTCCCGCTGGACCTCCAGCACACGGCGTTGTAAGGCCAGGTGTGTGTTCTCGAGGTCCGGGGTGGCGACTGTGGTGGGAGGTGCTTGCTGCTGGTTGGTTTGTGCAGGGGGTGGGGTTGCCGCTATGCTGCTGGGTTGCCCTGCTCCTGGAGGTGGGGTGCTGAAGGAGTCTAGCAGATGTTGCAGTGCTTCCTGATCGATTGTGGGGTATTCCTCCTCGTCATCAGTGAAGGTTGGGCCAGTCTGCTGTCCAGGAGGTGATGTCTCTCCCTCTGCAATGTGATAGGGTAGATACAGTTTAACAGTGTTTGTCATGTACAATCATGCATTGGATGTGTTTACACGCAGACAGCAGGACAGTGTCCATTCATACTGTTTTTGAGGAGATGCCTATTTGTTGCAGGATAGTGATGATTTTGAGGAAATTGCGGATGTGATGTTGTAGTTGTACATTGTCATCTCACAGTTTCCAGCTATGACAAATGTTATTGTACAATATCTACACCCAAGCGTCACAAGTTGTGTCCTCTGTTCATTTGTGTGATTAATGCTATTTGGCCCACATAGTAGTCAATGTTCATGTGCTCAGATTTGTCTGTGTGTGCACTGCATTGTGTGCTGGTGGCACCTGCAGCTTTGGTTTAGCTGCACATTATACCTTTCAGGTAGTGAGCCTTTGGGTTCTGTGCATTTACAATGCTGTGCTGAGGCAAACTGGGTGGAATATGGGTCTTGGTCAGAGTTGTGCATTGTTTGACTTCAAATGTCTTGTTTACGTCAGGGGTTGTATGTACACAAGGACGTGTCAGAGTGTGACTTGCTTGTTTAAGGATGTTGTCCACACTCAGCCACCTCAGTGAGGTGGCCTGAACCATGTTAATAGGTTGGGCCTGCAGGCATGCTATTGTTCATGCACTGTCACTTGCCTTGTCAATGTGGCTCACGTACACGCAGCATTACAGGGTACTGCACATGTGCATGTGTTTTGTGCAAGTATGGTTATGTGTGAGTAGGGCACACTTTAGGCACATTAGCAATTTGAGCTTACTTGCTGTTTCAACATGTGCTGCACTATGTGGTATACATGGACATCCATTTTGCTTTGTCTATTGTGATTTGTCTGGTGTGCATGTCGTCCTTCATGTTTTTTGTTGCATGCATTGCTGAGTGCCCTCCGTTTGGTTGACCAGTTGTGAGTATGGTTCTGCGTGAGTTTCGATAGTTGTTGCGGTCTGAAAAGACAGGGGCATGTTACCAAGGAAGTGGCAGGGAGAGGCGTTAGCCATCTTGTCTTCACGGCTCTCGCATCCACTTTGGTTACGCCAGGCTCATACATGTTATCAAGGATATGGTGCAGCCTGGCGTTTCCCCCTGCAATGGGAGTAAATTACACTTCTTAGCACCAGCGCAGGCTCCCTTGCACCATAGTGCAAGGGTGTCTGCGAGCAGGGAGGTTTGTTCATGTGTAGGAAGTAGTTGCTTACTGCATATGGACAAAGCTAAGACGGCATTTTGTAGCTTTCATGTGTGCTGCTTCGTGCAGCACACATGGAAGTTACGAAATGACATTCAGAAGTACAGTTTGCTCATGTACAGGAAGGGACACCTTCCTGTACATGAACATACCATGGAATTTGGCTTTTCACATGTGGGCTGCACAAGGCAGCACACATGATACAAGCAATAACAAGGGGATTAATGCATTTCTCCTAGTTTTGCAACCTTAGGCCCATGATTTCTATGGTGTTCAGATCAGCACTGCCACCTCTTCTCGCCTAACTTGATGATGGATGGCAGCGTCGACTTCAATGGGTGTTGTTGTGGGACGCCCACCACAACACCTACTGAACGCCCCCTTTCACACAAAGTTTAGTGTGAAAGGGGCCCTATTCTCAAGGCAGCGTAAGGCAACTTAACGTGTCTTTAAGCCACATTGAGTGACTTAACGCTGCCTTGATAATGGTGCGCTGACCCTATCGCCACCCCAACGTCAAAAGATAAGTGACGTTATGGTGGCGATAGGGGCTTGGTAATATGCCCCATGGTGTCAACACCCATTACCCTCAAGGTTGACCCCACGTGTGGTATGTAAGTGGTCAGTGTTCTGATGTATGTGCATGTCATGATGCCTATTAATGGTGCTGAGGCCTGGTCAACGCCACCCTCACAGGAGGTGCAAATGTGCGGGTGATGTGTGTTTGTGTATGTGCCACGCAGCTGCTGCCATGGATGATACCTGTTGTCCTGGTTCTGTCATTCAATGCCTGGCTTGGCATGTGGGTGATGACTACCTGACTGCATATTTGTTCACTAACACAGTTGACTTACCAAACCGTTAATTTGACTTGCACATGACGGTGTGATGGGCAACTCACATCAGGACTGATGTGGAATGCTGTATTCTGTGTGGCAGGTGTGTACACTTGGGGGGGTAGGAGTGCAATTTTACATAGGGGTTGAGGGTGGCATTTGGCCGGTTGACATGATTTATTTCAATTTAGCTATCCTTGCTTGTTGTCATACTTTAGCAAAACCAAAGAGGATGATGGACGGAGTGTTGAACATTGCAAGCACTCACCCTCAGTCAACTGATCTGGGTTTAATCCATCATCATTCTTTAGCTCACTCCGCCACCCCAGTTCAGACATGGCCATATGCAAATCAGTCTGACCCTGTGCCTCATGGGAACAGTCCAGCCCGAACTGCCAAGCCATGTCTTTCCTGGACCGGAAACAAGCATCCTGGGACTGGTTTCTGGCTTACAGCCGTCATCAGCCAGGCTATCTTGAATCCAGTGGCAAAGTGAGCAAGGGACCCACGTCTGGGCATACCCTGCCAACCTAGGGCGAACATAGCAAAACCAAAGGGGATGATGGACGGAGTGTTGAACATTGCAAGCACTCACCCCCAGTCAACTGATCTGGGTTTAATCCATCATCATTCTTTAGCTCACTCCGCCACCCCAGTTCAGACATGGCCATATGCAAATCAGTCTGACCCTGTGCCTCATGGGAACAGTCCAGCCCGAACTGCCAAGCCATGTCTTTCCGGACCGGAAACAAGCATCCTGGGACCGGTTTCTGGCTTACAGCCGTCATCAGCCAGGCTATCTTGAATCCAGTGGCAAAGTGAGCAAGGGACCCACGTCTGGGCATACCCTGCCAACCTAGGGCGTTGTTCCACTTTGTCATTTGAGGGGGCACTTATGGAGTGGTCTGATGTTGACCTAGGACTAATTTGGGCTTCCTTTCCTGTGCTCATTTGAAGGTCTGTATGCCGGCCAATGTGTGTCGTGCAATGTGTTGTTTGAGAAGGGTGATATGTCCCTATGCCACCATGGACAGAGGTATCCGGGACATGATCCACAGTACATGTGGGTATGCACTTCAATTAATTAAATTGTTCATGAGTGCCACTGTGCCCATCCACCCCCTTCCCCCCGTCCCTGGTTGATGCTCACCCTGGTGTTGTTGTGTCTGTTCACATTCAGCACTATCCTGGCCCGCAACTCCAACCACCGTCTCCTCTCTGATGACTCGGGACACCTGCTCCTCCAACTCATCCAGCTCCTCCTGTGGCACTGGACTCCCACCTCCAGTCTGCCTCTCACGTTGGCTGCTAGTTTCTCCTTGGTTTTGCGCTTGGTATCATGCCAGCGCTTCTTGCAGTCGTCCACTGTCCTCCTCATCTCTCCAACGGCATTCACCTTGGACACAATGTCCTCCCATATTTCTTTTTTTCTTGCCAATGTCACTGTGGAGGTGACAAACAGTTCTTGTTGGTGTTCAGTCACCTCCGCAATCAGGACCTGGTTTTCCTGCAGGCTGAACTTAGGATTCCTCTTCCTCTTGGCCTTCACATGGGTCTCTGGCTGGTCCTCCTGGGTATTTGTGGGCATGTTTGTGGCCTCTGCACTGGTCCCAGCTTCTTCCATTGCTCCTCTGGTATTTTCCTTTTTTTTTCTTCTGCTTGGCGGGCCTTTTATAGTGCATTTTCCCGCTAAACGCGTTAAATGCAGGCCTGGTGCTAATTAGCGATAGGATTCTGTCGCTGATTGGCCCTTCGCCACTTTTTTCACGTTAGCGTGCATTTTTTTTATTGCCGGCACGCTAAATCTATCGCCGTCCATTCCCGCGGGAAAAGTTAGCTATCGGCTGTTAGCGGCATGTTGATAATACGCCGCTAATGCGGCGATAGATTCCGGCGATAAGGGAAATGGCTCTAAGGGGAGTTAGCGATAAATATCGCCATTTGTTGATAATATGCCCCTATGTTGGCTATTTTTGACAGCTGTCAGATAGTTAGGCTGGCCCTCATGCACACATTGTTGCAGGTATCTAGCTACCGTAGGTTTTTTACTATCATTTAGTTCTCTCACCTTTTCCCTTGTCCCATAAGTATGGTCCTAACCTCTTTTTTTGAGAAAATAAGAATTTTGGCTGTATCAGTTACGCCTATATCTGGATCCAGTTTTCTCAGACACACATCCAGATGGGACAGCCATTTAATTTTCTTCCAGGCATCTAGCTTGAGACAGTCTAGAATAATCTCCTTCGTTAACTTTGTCCCTATTTTACTCCATATGTTATGCCATAGGATAGTAGGCCTGATGTATAGGTAATCTTCTAGAAAAGGGATAGCCAGTTCCTTATGTGATATGTACGATGGGGTAGATTTTGGTATTGCCAATAAACGTGCAAAAACAGATTTTCTAGAGTCTGTAATTTTGCACAACTTGTATAACCCCATAAGGGAGCACCGTAACCAGCACTTGGTAAACATTTGGTTTTATACAGCAACAACATTTCTCTGGTCGGTTTTGGCCTAATTTACTCGAAAACCTAAAAATCGATTCTACCACCCTTAAAAATTTCAATTTTGGTATGTCTAATTGGCTTTCCCAAGAGCCCGATGCAGTAAAGTGAATACCCAGGTATGTAAAATTTTGTGTCTCCCCTAGCATCTCCCCTTTATTATGGTGTATCCTTTTTTTTTACTCTACCTTTTCCAGCTACCATGGTTACAGTTTTTTTAAGATTAACTTTCATATCTTTTTCGTCCATAAATTTTACAAATTTATCTATAAGCAGCTGCAGCCCATTTGCTGTTCTTGAAAGGAGGACTACATCATCTGCATATAGTAATATAGGGACGGGGCGAGAGTCAACCATGGGGGCATCAGCTTTAGTTTCATGTAAGCATGCGTCCACCCCATTTATATATAGTGAGAAGAGCAGGGGGGCGAGGACACAAACCTGTCTAATACTGCGGCTGACCATAAAACTGTCTGTACATTCCCCATGGGGCCGTATCGTACCTGTGCTGTAAAGGTGGGAATACCATTGGGACAGAAAATTAATGATGCCCCGTGGGGCATCCATTGCCACAAGTGTTTCCCAAACGCACTGCTCAGATCTGCAAAGCATAGGTACATTTGTCCTGTCTTGGCTACCGTATATTTATTTATTAACAGGTGTAAATTGACACATTGTTCTATTGTCCCAATATCAGGTCTGAATCCATATTGAGTATCAGAGAGTATATGTTTCTCCTCTGCCCATTGTTCTAATCTGCCTAAGAGGATTCTTCCCATTACTTTGGCGCTGGAATCCAGAAGAGATATTGGGTGGTAGCATTTCGGATCAGATTGATTACCTTTTTTAAAAATGGGGACTATTGTGCTTTTTTGTCCGCGAGGCTGGAAGAAAACCCTTTACTGTTGAATTACATACTTGGGTCAGCATTGGTGCCCATAAAGTGACATGTGCTTTAAATATATCAATTGGGACCCCGTCGGGGCCAGAGGCCTTTCCACTAGCAGCTTTGTTTAGAGCGTTAGTGACCTCTTGTAAAGATATATCTATAATGTTCACTGGTTCAATTTGATAATAGTGTGTGGAAGACAAAATAAAATAACTCCCCCCTGTGTTAAAAATAGTATTAAAATGTTTAATCCAGTCCCCCTGTTGTACAAAAGTCTCGATTTTAGGGTCTTCTCTATCTTTTAGAAAAGGCTGATTTATTATTTTCCAGAAAAGGGTATTATCATTTTATTCAGCCGCCTGAAGGAGGTCTTCCCATATTTTTCCTTTCAACTACCTTTTCCTTTTGTCGAGTACATTTTTGTACATGGTTCTCAATCTGCTAATTTCTTCCCTATCTCTTGGCGAAACCCGCAAGGCTTTCCTTAATTTTCTGTTTATCAGCGAACATTCGGTGTCAAACCAGCACTTCAGTTTCTCACAATACATGCCATAATTTTACAAAAAGTTTCCTTGATAAACTTCGGGGGAGATTTAAGGTCTGTACTGGTATAAAAGTCGTTAAGTGAGTCTACCATAATTTCCTGGGTTTTTGTTAAGCCATCTACATTTGCCCATCTTAGAGTAAGGCCATTCTTACCCTGTATTCTAATTTGATTCGGGCATTGTATGCTATTTGGCCTTGTAGTATTTATATTAAGAGCTAATGTCAGGGTAGCGTGGTCGCTGGAGGCATTCGGGATAGCAATAAGAGAATCTGTTAGACTTTCACCATTTTCTGTCACCAAAACATGATCAATAACAGAACTTCCACCATTCCTGTAATATGATTTATAATGAATTAATAATTAATAATTATTAATATAATTTCCCCATCCCCAATACATTGTGCCATAAGAATCAAATTATACTTATAAATCATTTCATTTAAAACTTCTCCATACGGATTATGCAGAAAATGTGACATACCATCGCCATTTGTTTTAACATATCCACAATTTTCAGGTCCTTGTCTCTGACATTTGCTAATATTAAAATCTCCTACCCATAATAAAACGTACTCATCCTTAATTTTAGCTAAAAATAGATCAAGTTCTTTACTTAATTCCATTATTACTGTCATTTAGTTGTATCAAAGACATTGTTATAAAAGTTAATTATAACCAAATTAGTCCTTTCTTCTGTAATTAGATGGATAAACTGAAAATAAAGGGAAGACAGAAAGAACTTTAAGACTTTCATTGAGGAGGTTATTGATATTAACACAGCCAGGCCTCCCTTAGCCCGCCCCCCCTCTGAAGGAGTAGCTGGGCTTAAAAGTGTCATGAAATCCTCCACAGAGAAATCATCTATTGCCCATATCTCTTGAAGGCAAGCTAGCTAGGCTTCGTTGATAATCTCTAACCAGTCTGGATTCAATAGTTTGTTTTTTATTCCCGCAACATTCCAAGTCTTCAATTTAGTTTTGGTTGTTTTCGTGGCTTGGGAAGTTAGAGAACTCAAAGTCTTACTCTGTGGATTTTTTATTTTATCCTGGACAACCACCGGCAAGTTTGGAGGGTCAATTGCTGGTAAGGTCAATAAACCTAGTTCTGAGTTATTTAGAGCCTTTCCTTGGGAGTGATCTTCTGGGGTTATTCGTTGGCTGCCCATTTCCGGATTAACTATTGACAAGTTTGCAGCATATACATTAGTACAATTGTGGCCCTTTACTCCATCCCTCTCTTGTTGTCCATCCTGGTCATCGTAGTATGAGAGGGGGAGGTACCGATTTGCTGTTGGTATTGCAGTCTGGAATTTATATTTAAATACCGGGTCAAATCGACAATCGTTCTGGCCATCTAGAAAAAGTTTGTTAAGTGCTTTTTTGGGTACAAATTGTGTGTGATTTTGAGGTTTATCTATATACATTTCAGGCCTATAGAAATACCCCAGGGGTTCAACTTTGATATTCCTATTGATATTGCTATCGTCAGGTTTATTCAGCGAAATCAGAGAGGAGAGTTCTTGCAACAAAAGGGGAACGGAAGTTCACCACAATACAATCATCTTTACCAATTTTCCTGAGGGTCCTATCCATCCATCTCTTCTCACCATTATGATTTCATTAGCCAGACAATTCGTGCTCCATGATTTTTTAGCCAGCCAGTGTATCACCTTATTCTTTAACTCGTGCCAGCTTTCCGTTACATTGGGCCTTAAAATGGGTACATTTCTTAATATAATTACAAAAGGCGTTGATTCCGGCAGAAGGTGTAGTGTTGTCAGGGGATTGATATTTTGGGATTGTTGATGTTTATCATTTGTGGGGAGGAGAACCAAATTTTGTGTAACAGTCTTTTCTGGGGCTGACGGTATCATTGTTGGAACCACACTGTTTCCATGGGGGGCTTCTCTCCCAATAGGTTTTCCAGTATGTATTTGTAAATGCTCTAATATTTCTTTGAGAGTTACCTCCAGCAAACTGATCCCAGATTTTATAGCGTCCAGCTCCTTCTTGAGGCATTCCTCTAGGATTGAAAGCCTATTATACACATTTTTTAGAGAGCAGTCTGTTATTTTAGTAGGCTTCTTCACTTTCTCTTTCGTGTTAGGTCTTGGTATCTTAATTTTAGATTCATTTGCTCTGTTTCCTTTACCTCCTACAGTTAACTTCCTCTTTTTTGGGTCTTTCAAAGATGTGTCTGCCGGTTGGCAAAATGTCTTTGTCGGGGAGGAAGACAGTTCATCGGGCGCAAGGTCCTTGCTAATCGTCAGGGAACTATTGAAGACGCATGGTGTCCCGGTTTTTACTACAGTTTGCGGAGTCTCTATCTCCGACTGACTATCTTTCTCTATCACCTTATCCATGGCATTATGCAGCGCAGACTTAGTGGCGGCCAATCTTACTTCCGCATTGGTAATTTCACTGTTTAGTATACCCATAGCGTTCGTCAAATAATTTACAATTGAGTTAGTAGGTGCGGGCACTTTTGAAACCCCTTTTCCCAGAGGCTGTGGTAATTTTCGCTTGCCCATTTATGTGTCTATAATAATCGCTAGTGGTTATGTAAATTAGGCAGTTTAAAAACAGTAAGGGAGGAGGATGTAAAAACAATTTTTGCACAGACCTGTTTCTCTTTTTGCTGGCTTCGGTATCCCGCTTCAAACTGGGACGCGTGGCTCTAGCCCCCACAGGCAGCAAACAGCAGGACAAAGGGAAAAGAAGAATGACCCCACACACTGAATAGTCCCCTGTTGTGCCCCCTCGCCTTCGCCAAAGAAGTTATGGGCTCCAGCACCGCGGGGGCCCTGGACTGTTTTTGAATGCGCCTCTGGGCGCTCGGAACAACGCCAGCGGCTCCTGCCGTGATGAGTAATGGGGGATGTAGTCCTCTGTTGTGCCCCCTCGCCTTCGCCAAAGAAGTTACGGGCTCCCAATACACCAACCAGGTTTGTCTTCGTCAAATATTTTGCCTTCTGATTTTAGTCCTTTAAGTACCATTCCTCCCCAGGAGTACATTTCTAAAGGCACCCGCGACCTCATGTGAGGCACTTAGAGACTCACAGTGTACCAGGCAGGGGCCAAACAGCAGAGTCTAGTCCAGATCCAGCTGCCACTGATCAGCTGGGCAGTTGCCTGAAAAGGTCTCTTGTAGCTTGTTGTCCCTAGAGCTTTAACAGGAGGTCAACTTAATGACCCTTGGAGTCCACATCTTTGTCCTGGGTATAAGAGGGAGAGCAGATCCAGCCTTCTCGACTCTTCTCAGGTCTCATACAGCAGGTTCAGTCCTCTTCTGATCTACCGCAGGTCAAGAAGTGTTCTGGAGTGTTCTGGAGTGGGTGCCTGGAGATGCCATATATATGATTGGCACGAGCTAATGGGTGGGAATTACTCCTGGGCACATTCTAACCAGTGGGGTAAAAGTTTCCCGGGGTTAACTGTAACCACTTTGGGCATTTTCAAGATGGTGGACGTGATCTACCACACTCAACTTGGGCTCTGAGCGCTGGGTGTGTGTGTGTGTGGGGATGGTACTATGGCAATCTTTGCGTCTTCCCACATCTAACACCAAAACCCAGTTTGAGGCAGTCACTGTACCCCCAATGAACCTAGAGACAGACGTCTTATAGAAATCACTGGAGTTTCTATGAACCAGACAATGATACACAAGAATTGTTTTGGCATCCTGTTCTCACCCCTTTAAGTGTGCCCCAAGTGTTTTATGTGGAACCCCAGCAATACTGTCAGGCAAGATGTGACACTGTAATGTCAAAAGAGGCCCACTGTGATAGGAGCCTGCATGGCTGGAGGGACAAAGTAAGAGCCCTGCCCAGGTATCAGCTAACATTTGTCCATGACAGGGGTGGCCTCTTTGAAGTGTGTCCCAAGTGTTATATGTAAAATCCCAGCAGACCTGTCAAACAGGATTAATGTGCAAGCAGGATTTGGCACTGTAATCTCAAAAAGGAAGGATACTCACAGCCCCACCCAGCATAATCTTTTGGATTTACATGGGTCATCTCTGCTTATTCGAATCACCCTGTTGTTTGCTCCTTGGAGGCATTTCACACCAATTCACATCCATTCAAATGTTAATTACTGGCTGGCAGTGGGTGGACAAATGCAAATGGGCCTCCAAAGGCTTTAGAATGGGAAGAGAACTTTCTAAAAGTACCCTTTCCTTAATATTGATCACAATCTTACTTAACCACAATTGTATTTTTAATAACTATTAAAACTAATTGTTTAATTATTTGTCTTGCTGTTTTCTAACCGAAATTAGAATTATTTAATGTAATAATGTAACCCAGTGTTCTCCTATGGAACAGCCATCCATGTTCCGTGAAAATAGCTGATAGGGCTTTTTCACTATAAGGACAAGTTTAACATTAGATTTCTACATGACTACTTTTAAATATCATGCACCCTACCTTATGTGCAGTAAGTCGTACATATGGGTGACTTATACATTTTTAAAGGGAAGGTTTTGATCTGTCAAAGGGGGATATTTTGACAGGTCACAATTGCAGTTTAAACCTGCAACACACATGCTACAAATGGTAGGTCTGCAATCATGTTTGCACTGTCACTGTAGTGGGTGGCACAATGGGTTCTGCAGTCCACTAGTGACATTTAACTTACAAGCCTTGGGTACACTTTGTACCATATACTAGGTACTTATGAGTAAGATAAATATGCAATTAGAGGTATGCTGATTTTACCATGTTGATATGGAGAGCAAAGACACTTTATCGCTGGTTAGTAGGGGTAAAGTGCAGAGTTCTACAGCCAGCAAGAATACAGGGTCTAGCAAATGGTGAAAAAATCTGGGGTGACCCTGCAGAAATGGCAAATTTCATACACCTATGATGTACTATAGCAAAGATACCCACGTCAAGCTTCCTGTATCATCATGGCAGACCACCTTCTTTCAAAATCAAATATACTGAAACAATTCCCCAGGAGCACGACTACACTTATCCGCGCCACTCAAATCAAGATTAAGACAACTATGCCCACAGTAAGAATTGTAACCTGCTCTCTATCAATCAAATCTCTGTCTCGAACAGCTAGGGTTGTTGCAGTCAGTGGTCAAGGCAAGTGCCCAGCAGGTTCCCTGCCCGGCCACTAACCCACTCAGACCTTCAAGGACATCCTACTTTCAACAGCACCTGCCACCCCACTCAAACTTTCAAGTACCATCCTAATATCAATAATTACCCCTCCCTCACCTCAATAACCGCCCTCCTGAACAACTGTAAAATTATGCATCTATTGCTGTAAACATAAGAACTCTAAATCAAGCAGCTCATCAAGAAAATGAGCATTGATCCAGAAGACCCTTCTGGCTATCAACTATACTTCAATGATATCTTCTTTGTAAAACCGATTGAAAGAGCCACTGTTAATCAGTCCATTGACTTCCTGAATGAAAAAGGTATTCCTTAAGATCATCAAATGAGGTTCTACTACAAGAGAGGATCACATGCATCTTGATTTCCATCTAGGACTATCTGAAATCTTTGCTGGACATAAATGGAGCTTCCACTTTTCCACACTCAGTCCTTCCGCTGCCTTTGAGAAGAGTCCAGTACTCCACCTCTCACAGAGACTAGAAGAACTGTAAATCAAATGAACCAACCTAGACTGATATTTTCCTAACTCAGTGACATATCAAGTATTTGCCGTAATTCTCCTTTTACTTCACCACCGTTAGACATTGTCGCTGGGACACCTCCACGTTCAGTCATCTGCACAGTCTTCGACACATCTTTCCTTATCTGGGTTTACCAAAGAACCTCAAGGCCGCCAGTGTCTTAATCACGTCTCATCTCGACTATGTACATGGACCAGCATTCTTCCTTCCTAATTTGAAGACTGTAAAAATCCACAATGTGGATGTAAGACAACTCTGACACTTTTGCCTATGCAGTCAAGTCACACTACCCCAGCCAGCTCTACCTGTGGTCAGACGCAGGGCTTCTAGGCAGTCTGCATTGGTTAAAGGGCTCTCTATGGCAAGTACATATTTTTCATCAAAGTAGATACTCGCAGAACAGAACTCTTCACTGTAGAATGACCCCTCTGCTGAACGTTCTTCCGTTAAAGAACAAATGCCTCAATAAAACTGTCTTCTCCGTGCAGGTAGCAAAGCTATTAATCCCTCTTATGGAAAAGATGTGAAACATCCAAGACTGTCTGGAATTCAAGAAGGTAATAAAAACATGGCTTATCCCTCACAGGTGATGAAGGCATCCAGGCGTCCACTAACTATCAGACAGAATCATTAACCACCAAAAAGAGGGTATGGATGCCATATACCTCTGGATGATGGCCATCCTAGATATCAAGATTACTCTCAAGGGTGGTAGGCATGAGTACACACCAGCTGTCTCTTACCTTTTTATGCTCCACTCTACACATATCTGCAGCCACATGTTCACACCAATACAAGTTGAGCAACTACTGCCTAAAAGTACAATACCAAAATACTTCCCACATAAGGCATACTGCATTTCCTTACTAACTAAACACAAAAATGCCTTACAAGCTTAATTAGTCTATTTCTCACCCTTTTTTCTGGTTCACTTGACACCAAGACCCAGTATCATATCTGATAAAAGCATAATACTGATTATCACTCATGACACTTAAACACTTCCCACATAGGCCACATTACAAATCCACACCCTTCTAACCAAGCAAAGCCAATAGAGCAGTGTGCTACACAAATGTGAAGCACTTCTTTGTCTCCTCGGGGGAATATATATTAAACTACAATTCAATGCAATCTTGACTGTTTTTGAAGATTTTCATTTGCGAATGTTTATTGCTGGGACTGGATCACTAGTTTTTACACTAGCCAGCCAGAGGGAACTATGAGAAAAGACATTATTTAAGTAAAGCAATGACATGCATCATTACAGATGTAAATAGTGAGTCCTACATGGATTATAGGTAGTTCTCCAATTCGGAAGGAAGAAAGGTTGAGTTAGCTTTGGCAGAATAAAACTTGTGACAAGCAGATGACATATGAGGGGCAAGTACTTATTTCGGGGGGGGGGTTGGCCTAAGCCTAATGGTATAAGACGTACGGAAGAGTGGCTAAGGCACAGCCCGAATATAAAACTAATTTATCCTTAACAGCTGCACCTGAAAAGTAAATGAGGGGGTTGAAGACAGCCTAAATCTGTGGTTAAGCAAAATATTGGCTGGTTAGGCAGCCCAAGGGGCCCTGAGCTCTGCTCATGTGGCATGTTGGGTGACTCTCGGTCAAGTTGGAATGCAGGTAGCTGGAGAGCCATGAGGTTGGGAAAGAAAAAAACACTGGTGTTGCAGGAAGAAGTGATTGTGCATCCCACAGAGCACCAAGGGATACTTGGGCATCCTCAATCAAGAAGGTCAGGTAAAATAATCCCGTCCCCTAAAATTAAGACTCTGAAGATTACCCCCTCTCTTGGGTCTTATTTCAAGCTACGTGGAAAAAGCCCCAAACTCGAGGAGGTCCCCCTTTCTCCTGACACCAGACAAGCTCCGTCTGCTGAGACCTTAGACTCAAGGTCTGAGTCGACAACCGCTGTAATGGATAAGTGGCCCAGGGACACACTGGGAGAGTAGTGTCAAGACAACAGTATGAAGGCATTGGAAGTTCCTCAGATTCTGGCTGGTCCAAATCAGTATCAGTGTCTAGCAGAAGATGACTCTATTGAGAGTGCAGGCAGGAGAGGAGAGATGGAAGTTGACCCTGCTATCTTGATAAAACCAGTATCTAGCAATGCATCTGTGGGACCAGGAGAAGTAGGACGGGAACACAATCGTAATATTCCTATGGTCATCCTGGAGGGGAAGTCCCTTCCGTGTCGCTCCCACCAAACCTTGTAGAGTCTGAGTCTCAGGCCTGCTCTTTGAAGCAGTTAATGAAATCTCTTGCAGAGGAGGTTAGAAGTGGGTTTGCCATTTCTCAAGCCAACCAAAAGGATATTCATGGTGTCTGCGAGGGGCTTGCAGAGAAGTTTGAATTCCTTTCTCAAAGAGCACATGCATTGGAAGCTTCAGTGGTGAAACTAAAAGAGAACACAACACAAGACAGGCAAGATTTGAATAGGTTGAAGGTGAAATTCAAGGAAAGGCAAGATAAACTGGAGTCGTTAGAGAGCAACGCAAGGAGAAACAACATTTGAGTGTTGAATGTGCCGGAAGGAAGCGAGAGGGAGGATATAAAAACCTTTATAGTTGATTTGCTGAGGTCCAGCGGTGCTTGGCAAGGTTTGGAAGAAACTCTGACTCAGAATGTTCAGAGGGTCCACGTCGACCCCCTCAGGAAGAATATGAACAGAGTTAAGACACGCAGAATATTAGTAAAGTTTCTGACATATGCCATTAAAGATAAGATTTTGAATGTAGCCCTGAAAGCAGGTTCATTAACGGGGAAGGGGTTTCTCTTTGAGATCAGATCTGATATCTCACAAACTACTTTCAACAGGCAGTAGGAACTAGGAAAAAGGATGGATGAATTTAAAAAGCTGGGAGGGTCTGTCCAGCTAAAATTCCTGACTGCTCTATGTGTGATGGTCAATAATAAAATGCACAATTTGAGAGACCATGAAGAAGCAGATACATTACTTGAGAAGCTTAGGTCGAAAAGTATGATTATAGGATTAGAAGATGTGGTTTCTTATGGAAAAAAGGCCCAGGTCTGGGTCAGATAGCTTCTTTTGAGCTGTAGCTGCTATTGTAGATATTTTCTCCTTATTTATATTAGTATTTTCATTTGTTGTCTTTATTGGTACTTCACATTTTTCGGCTGTATTAGTCGAATTACCTTTACTTCTTGATAGGGCCAAATATGGCTAGGTTAGCTAAGCAGAGTTGGCGCAGGGTTCTCCAGGGGTCGGGGGAAAGTGATTGGGGGGGGGGTGCCCTGGGTGGGGAGCATAGAGAGAAATACAAAAACATGTCCTTATGCTTTCACACTCTTCCAAGGCAGCGAGTTACCACAGATGGCAAGATGGAGATAGGTAGTAAGGGGATCCAAATTATGTCTTGGAATATTAATGGTTTGCGAGTTAGAATTAGGAGAGTCTAAATTCTTCTATATTTGAGGGATGTCCCGGTCCAAATTATCATGCTGCAAGAGTCACATTAGACTTAAGCTGAGTTCTTGGATATTTTTAAAAATCAGAAGTGGGTACAGCAACTGGTGTGTTCAGAACAAACGTGTTATATGAAAGGGTTGATCATCTTGACCAAAAAAACAAGCAGAGGTGGATAAGAAAAAGTAGATGGACCATTGCGACTGCAAAAATATATGATAGAACATATACGTTGGTGGGATACTATGGCCCTAATATAGACGATATAGAGCCACTACAAACTGTATATTTAGAGTTGGTCGTACCCAGTCCCCGATTATTATGTCTGGAGATTTTAATGTGGTGACGGATTACTATTTGGATCGGTCTAGCAACAGCAGATCAACTTTTTGTCCCAAAATGCATGCCTACATTAGATCCCTGATGAAACAACTAGGCCTTTGTGACATCTGGAGAGAGAAATTCGGTGTTGAAAAGGGGTACACTCAACACCTAGGGGCGTGGCCAACCATCATGGCCGCAAGGACGTGACTCCGATCGGCTTCGCACAGACCCCCGTAATTCCAGTCTTCACGGTGCGCGGCACTCGGCGAAAACAACCCGGGATGCCAGTGCCCAACGCGGGGTGACAAAAGGACACGTTCCTGAGCCAATTTCTGCCGAGAGAGTGCCGGTCTGTGACCCCAGACTGGGGCGACTGAGTCGAGAAGCGGGATCCAAAATGGGGACAGCGCCCGGCGGCTGTTCATTGCCGCGGCGGACCGCTTCCCTACTGACTGCGATTGCGGTCGAATCCCATGAACGGAGCATCCAGGTGATGTGCCCCCCCCCCGGAGGGCGGTCCTGCCAATGCTGGATTGAAGACACGGCTGATCACGGACCGTGGTGAGGCTGGCGGCATTCCAGGTGTCCCACTGAGCAGTGGGGGACGACGGCCCAACGCGTAGCAATCTGACCAGAGGAGAGAGCGCAGGTGAGGAGTGGAGGGCGGGGGGGTGTGGGCTTGCCCCGCACCTCCTGTCTGGGCCATTGCCGGGAGGAGAAGGCCTGGAGAGACATCTGTTAAGCTGGACGGGCCGTGCCTGACTCTAACATGGGGCCCTGGAGGCACTGGGCACCACGTGTGACTGCAGGGGATGGCTGGATATGCCCGGGGGTCGCTCGGGCCAGGGAGCATTGAGATCTGCTGAGGGGAGTGTGTCTTGCACACTGCAACCGGAGACGCGGTCAGGGGTCCTCGAGGAGGCAACCACCTGGGTTCAAGCGAACAACAATGAAGAGCCCACTTGGCCAGACGGCCTAAGCCTACAGGGAAGGTCCCTCCACCGGCCCCAGCTCCAGTGACTGGGCCAAATGCCCATATCGATCGGAAGCGGCCCACCGCATACCGAGGAGCACGCCCCTATGCCACCGAAAAAATCTCAGCCCAACAAGGTCTCCAGTTATTTTGGTACAACCAGTCCTGGAGCGGGGGAGGAGGGGAAGAACCCAGCGGCTGAAGCAATGGCACTCACCCGAGAGGATCTGCTGGCGACCCTAAAGGAGTTCAAGAGGGAACTCCGAGAGGACATCAAAGCTGACATTGGCGCCTTGTTTGAGGCCTTCAAAACCAAGATGGGAACAAAACTAATCGCACGGACGTGGATTCAGTTGGCACTCGCACCCTGGATGTAGAGGCAAAGTGCAAGGAGCTCGAAGGCCGCCTTAAGCCCCTGGAAGAAGGCGCAATCTGCCCAGCTGAATACCGCCCTGCTGAAATGCGAGGACTTAGAAAATCACTCCCAAAGAGATAACATAAGGGTGAGAGACCTGGCAGAAGGAAGTGAAGGATCGGATTTGGAATCGTTCATGGTGGATCTCTCCTCCAGCGTCTTGGGGGATGAGTCACCAGAGATACGACTGGAGTGAGTGCATAGCATTGGCCCACAACAACAGGGAGAGAACAGACGCCCGAGGGACGTTCTGGCTAAATCTAGCTCCTTCAAAATCAAGGAACTGGTCCTCAGGAATTCCAGAAGTAACAATGCAGTCACCTTTCGGGGCGCGATGTGCTCACTCTTTCAGGACGTGGCGCAGGCCACGCTGGCCCGTCGACAGCAGTTCTGTCCTATCACAGTGGCCTTTAGAGTCCGTCAGATAAAATATCGATGGACAAACCCCTTCGGAATAGCCTTCTCCCTTGGCAACAAGCAACACCACTTCACTGAATGGAGGGGGCGACGGCCCTCCTCGGCCTTGAAAAATCCCCAATTTTAATAAAGACTGGTGCAATAAAACTATATATAAATTATTTAAAATAAATAGATATCGTCACCAACAAAGTAAAAAAACAACTCAATCCATCACATAAATTAATTACAACACATAAACCAAACAATTCAATATAACAATCACGTAACATTTACACAAATATTATAAATTAACATTTCCCCCTCAAAAGAAAATTAAATAAAGAAAACTTAAAGTTCTGTGCTGCAGATCTTTCCCTTAATCCACGTAAAAAACAAAATTAGTAAAAAAGTGTTTTAATTGATAAACACTCCAGGAAAATCGAAAAAAGGAAGTCAAAATAAAAAGCAATGGTTTATGATGAACCAAAAATGATTTCCTTAAAATAAAAGTAAACCCTCAATGCCCATAGGATCCGTTTGTAGACAAAAACCTGAAAAGTAAACAAAAAACCCACCTGCAAAACAAATTACACTCCCAAAAATACATATACATAACAGTTGCAATAATATGTTCCAAGGTCCAGCTCTTCCTCTCTGTTACACAATACCCTTTTTGTGGATCGCTACTCAAGGCTTGGACCTTTCATACCTCTGTGTCAAGGTCTGTATAACAGAATGAGTGTGTCCTCCCTAAGTATTGAGCTTTTTAATGTTTCATTTTCAAAGGTGTTCCAAAACCGGAGCAAGTACAAACATCACTTCTTGTGTATTATATTTTTATTCACAGTAGAAGATATCCATCATTCCATCATTTTGAAGTATTCCAGAATATGACAGATGCTGAAGCAGCCGACACGTGTTTTGCCCCCTTGCGACTCATTAGCCTAGGGCTTTCTCAAGGCTGCAGGGAACATGATGAGATACAGTGAGTGATAAGGTTGCAGCTAGAGTCAAGTGAACCCATCACCAAGTATGAAGTAGATGAGAAAGCAAATAAAATACCTGTGAAATGTTGCGTAGAGTTGTGCCTTAAAAATTTACATCCCAAATTGAATTGATCATCAAGTTAATTAGTATGCCAGTGTGCCAGAGATATGATAGATTAATAAGGTTCTAAAGTGATAGAGATAAACACTTTTATGAGAAGTGAAACCAAAAAAGTTGGTGCTGGCAAACTGACAATTATCAAGTGGTAAATATTTATCAGGAAATAAGATAGTTAGGATCATATCTGAGCACGAGAGGACCCCTTTATTTAAAAGGCTGTAATCATGGGCTGTATTAGTACCCCTATCAGGACCAGAAAAACAGTATAGTACCAGAAGACTAGTATCTAGAAAGTGATTAGTAGTGAAAACATCAAAGTGTATATAAACATGCTGGCATGACAGGAGTATTATATTGATGCAAGACAAAGAAAAAAACCTTATAATTAAGACTGACCATCAGCAGTCAAGGTTCCTGATTTAAAATATCCCAAGTCAATCAAATTTTGGGAATGAGATAGGGCAGCTTGATATGGGATACCAATCAATCAATCAGGGATTTGTGAAGCGCACTACTCACCCGCGAGGGTCTTAAGGTGTGGGGGATTGCGCGCAGCTTCGTCTCATCAGAAGAGCCAGGTCTTGAGACTCTTCCTGAAGGCTTGCAGTGTGAGGGCTTGTCTGATGCTGAGTGGGAGTGCGTTCCAGGTCTTGGCTGCGATGTAGGAGATGGATCGTCCCCCCGCTCTGGCTCTGTGGATGCGTGGGATTTGGGCTAGGGTAAGATCGGCGGATCGGAGGCTTCTCTTGGGTGTGTAGAAGGAGATTCTTTCGTTGAGGTAATGGGGTCCGATGTTGTGGAGGGATTTGTAGGCATGAGTAAGGAGCTTGAAGATCACTCTTTTCGACGTGGAGCCAGTGGAGTTCTCGTAGGTGTTGGGTGATCTGGTGTTGTCGTGGGATGCGGAGGACCAGTCTTGCTGCGATGTTCTGGATTGTCTGGAGTTTGAGGAGTAGAGATTTGTTTACTCCGCATAGAGGGCGTTCCCGTAGTCCAGTCTGCTGGTTATGAGTGTATGGGTGACAATCATTATGGATTCAGGGGGGATCCATTTGAAGGTCTTGCGGAGGATGTTGAAACATGTGGAGGATACGGCGTTGATCTGTTGGTGCATGGTGAGGGAGGAGTCGAGTATGATGCCAAGGTTGCGAGCATGGTCTGTTGGTGTGGGAGGTTCCCCGAGGGTGGTGGGCCACCAGGTGTTGTCCCATGCTGAGGGGGTGGATCCGAGGATGAGGATTTCCGTTTTCTCTGAGTTGAGCTTTAGGCAGCTGTTGCTTATCCAGGAAGCAACGTCTTTCATACCTTCCTGGAATCTGTGTCTGGTGGCATTAGATTCATTAGTGAGGGAGAGAATGAGCTGGGTGTTGTTGGCCTAGGATACTATGCTGAGTCTGTGTTTTCTGACGATGGTGGCGAGAGGGGCCATGTAAATGTTGAAGAGTGTGGGGGTTGAGTGAGGATCCTTGGGGTACTCCGCAGCTGATCTCAGTGGGTTCAGAGAGGAAGGGTGGGAGTCTGATTCTTTGGGTTGGGCCGGTGAGGAAGGAGCGAATCCAGTCAAGGGCGGTTCACCGGATGCCGGCGCTGTGGAGTCTAGCGGTTAGTGTGCGGTGGCAGACGGTGTCGAAGGCTGCTGAGAGGGCCAGTAGGATGAGGACTGCCATGTGGCCCTGGTCCAGGAGGTTGCGGATGTCGTCCGTGACGGCTAGGAGGGTAGTCTAGGTGCTGTGTTTGCTGCAGAATCTGTATTGGGAAGAATCAAGGATCGGGTTGGCTTCTATGAAGTTGGTGAGCTGGTTGTTGATAATCTTCTCGGTGACTTTGGCTGCGAAGGGGAGGAGAGAGATGGGTCGGTAGTTCTTGAGGTCTGTCGGGTCTGCGGTGGGCTTCTTGAGGAGGGGCTTGACCTCTGCACGTTTCCAGTCATCGGGGAAAGTGCCTGTTTCAAGGGAGCAGTTGATGGTATGTGGTAGTTCGGGTGCGATGGTGGAGGCGGCTCTGTGGAAGAAGTGGGGCTGGCAGGGGTTGATGGGTGCACCTGAGTGTATACTTCTCATGGTCTTGGTGGTGTATTCTGTGGTGACAGGGGTCCAGGCGGTGATGGTAGGCTGGGTTGTGTTGTTGGTTGGAGGTGTGGGGTTGGTGTCTAGGTTCTGCTCGTCGAAGTTGCTGTAGAGAGTTTGGATCTTGAGATGGAAGTAGGAGCCAAGTTTGTTGCAGAGGTCCTGGGAGGGAGGGACGTCGGAGGATTTGCAGGGGGGGGGGGTGTTGGTGAATTCTTGGATGATGCTGAAGAGTTCCTTAGAGTTGCGGGAGTTGGTGAGAATTCTGTTCTGGATGAAGTTCTTCTTCGTGGTTCTGATGAATTGGTGGTGTTCTGTCATGGCGGTCTTGTAGGCGGGCGTGCTTTAGGGGTTTTGCTGTTCCTCCAAGCTTTCTCGAGTTGTCAGCACGTGCGCTTGGATTCTCGGAGGTCGGTGGTGAACCAGGTGGCTTTCGTGGTGCGCTGTCTTTCGGAGTTCCGGAGGGGGGCGAGAGTGTCTGAACAGTCGGTGATCCATCTGTGGAGTGCATTGGCCGCGGAGTTGGTGTCGGTTGTGGTGGGGGAGGAGATTGGCTGAGGGCAGAGTTGAGGTGCTCCTCGGTGATCTTACTCCAGTTCCTGCACGGGGGTGTAGGCCTGTGTGCGGTGGGCTTGGAGAAGGAGAAGTGGACGCAGTGGTGGTCCATCCAAATGGGTTGCGTGGTGTGGCTGAAGCGAATGTTGTGTCCTCCAGTGAAGATGGGGTCGAGGGTATGTCCAGCCTTGTGGGTGGGGGTGGTGACAAGCTGTCTCAGTCCGATGTTGGCAAGGTTGTCCAGGAGGGCGGAGGAGTTGGGGTTGCTGGGGATGTCGAGGTGGAAGTTCAGGTCTCCGAGGAATACGTAATCCGTGGATGCAATGGAATGGGGAGCGATGAGGTCTGCGATGGTAGTGATGAACATGGCGTGTGGTACGTCTGTAAACGGGGTGCTGCGTATAGTCATTCTGGGGTTGATCTGGATCTGGAAATACAGGTGTTTAATGGGGGATGTGGAGTCGCTAGTGCAGGATGTGGTGAGTCGGAGGGAGGTTTTGTGTATGATGGCAAGTCTACCTCCAGGGTGGTTGGGGCGGTCCTTCCTCTGGATCTTGTATCCGTTGGGGACGGCGGTTGCGATGTAGGGTGCGGAGCTAGCGTTGGTCCAAGTTTCTGTAAGAAAGGCGACGTCAGGCGAGAGGATGCTGAGGAGGACCCAGATTTCTACAGCGTGTCTGTGCAGGGAGCGTACATTGAGGAGGATGCAGCTCAAGGGTATGGGTGCGCTGGCGTCCGGTGGGTTGGTGGTGGTGGTGGGCGTCCAGGGGTGGGTGAAGGTGCGGCGGCAGTGTCTGCAGGAGAACTGACTTTGGGTGGGGTTCGGTGTTGACAGCTGGCAGTTGATGTTTCTTCTGGGATTGAGTGCGTAGAGTGTTGCTGAGTCGTAGCACTGGCGGGTCGGAGGACCAGGGTTCCTGGCGCAGGTTGCGGGCGGGTCACGGACGGGAGCAGACGGGCTTGGCTTTGGCACGCCTTTGGCGCGGCCGCCATTCAGTAGGGGTAGGGAAAGGGCAGGAACAGCTGGGAGGCGGGAGCGGGAGGGGCTGCGGGGCAGCAGCGGCAGGAAGCGGGGAAAGAAAAGGCACAAAAGAGAATATGCAGTAAAAAGAAAAGATGGCAAAGATGGCAAACGCACAATAAAAGGCAAAAGAGAAGGAAGCTGGCAAAGAAGGCAGGGCACAATACAATGAAGAAAAAAGAAGAAGTCAAGGAAAAAGGAGTCCTGGGGACTCGAACCGTGCTTTGCAGGGGAGCTAGCACTCAGAGCTGAGGCAGATATCTGAACAAAAACAAAGCAATACATACAACCAATAAACTTCAATTACAACAAACTCTATTAGTAGCATTGCAATATTGTTTTACAAGCTGAGGAAAATGATTCCAGTGGACCCGGGTTAATTGCCCAAAATAAAATCATTTGGATCAAAGGGAGGTTCTATTGTCCCCTTACATAGGATTCCAAAGTGTCACAGGCTACCCGTACAGGCATCGATAAATTAATAGCATGCAGTTGTTATAAAGGAACGGTGAATGCATTCCAATAGTGTTAATGCGGAGCATTAGCCGTCCTAAACATGCAACTGGGAAAGGAGACCTGCACCTGGGTCATGTTTCAGTGCACAGTCTGTATAGTAGCAAACTAAAGGAACCTGTCACCCAGTTCTAGTTTACAATGATATTAAAAACAACACTAAAAGCACTTTATAATATCTCATGAGTTTTATATATCGGGGAACCTGGGGTTAATTTTAATTAATAATTTCGGCATTGTAGTAATAAGATTATCAATTTGAGGGATTATTTTGATATTTCGAAAGAAACAACTGAAATGAATTTGCATTGCATGAGGTCTGCTGGGATTAAGTTTTACAACTTCATTTTAATGATCTATTTATATTATATTTATACATCAAGGATATTGAACGAAGCGAAATCTCTTATATGTATCACATGGATGTTTTGTACCTTTGATGGGTATGAAACCGAATAAAGAATATTTGATTTGAACACTAAAAACAATATTTCTACCTTCGAAATCCCTTTCAAAAATATTTTTGATGTCCCGATATTCTAGACATAATATTTTTACTTCACGTTATTTTTGTTCCGATATTCTGTCCAAACACACCCGCTCTACACCCCTTTTCCTCTCTGATCCCACTCTGTCCTCCTGGCCCCCCTCCAATTTAGGGATACTGCTGCGCTTTGTTTCCTCTACCTTCCCTCTTCTTCCGTTATTTCTCGCATGCTGTCTCTGGCTCATTGCCTCTCCACTCACAGGCATCTATCTGTTGGCTCCCTGAGTCTCCATAGCCCAATACCTGTGTACTCCTTGAACAAAATCTAAGTTCTTGTTTAGAGCTACAGGTTAGCATTTTTGGTGTTAAACTGTGTTTCAGTTTATTTCTAAAAGTGACAATGTAAAAGTTTGTGATTTTTGTATAATTCATCCGCCCTTTTACAAAACATTACTGCAAAAAAAAAAAAAAAAAAAAAATTCCCGCCTCCCGCCTCCCTCCTCTCCACTTTCCTCTTCCTGCTCACGTAATTAAGAGTGATTTTTGGGAAAACAATCCTACTAGAAGAGCACATTATGCGACAGCGAGCAACCGCAGGCACTCGCAATTTGTGTTCTGCTGCATTTAGCACTGTTTCTTAGTGCAAAATGCATTGTCGTGTCCATTTTGGCACCAGGGTTCATTTGGCGCAAAAAAACAAAAAGAATGCTATTATGTCAGGAGTATGTTGGGGGAAAATTCTACCCCAAGAGCACATTTAATGCTATTTCTTGACACAAAATGCATTCTTTTGCCTAATTTGGACATGAGGGGGTCATTTTTCGTGAAGAAAATAGCGCTCAATGCCGGGCGTAAACTAGGGGAAAATACTACCCCAAGAGCACATTTAGCGAGCTTGAGCATCTGCTCGCACTCGCTATTGATGTTCTGTTGGATTTAGCACTATTTCTTAGCACAAAATGCATTCCTTCCATTAATCTGACATTATTTCAGATCTGTTTGCAAATATAACATAGCATAATATCTGATAATCTGTGATTTCAAGTACATTCAGTTTTTCATTTGGACTATGAATCTGTCAGCTTTGCATTGTCTTGTTGCATAACTAAAAACATTTTGTTTTTGTTTCAAAGCCTGTAAAATCCCCTTCCCTACCCTCTTTGCAGACTATGTATTCCTCTCTTTTTCCACCCGCTCTGCACCCCTCTTTCCACTCTGATTGCGCTGTGCTCCCATAACCCTCCGTCCATTTTAGGGGTTCTGCTCCTTTTTGTTTGATCTACTTTTCTTCTTTGCAGCCTCTGTCTTCCTCCATTTTTTCTGGCCTGCTGTCTCTGCCACTTGACTCTCCACTCACAGGCCCCTGCTGGCTCCTTGAGTCTCCCTATTAGCCCAACAGCTGTGTACTCCTTGACTAAAACCAAAGTGCTTGCTTAGAGCTGTAGCTTAGTATTTTTTTTGTGTTAACTGTGTTTTTGTTTATTTCTAAAACTGACATTGTAAAAGTTTGTGATTTTTGTGTAATTCCGCACACCATTAATAAAACTTTACTGCTAGAAAACCCAGTCAGTATCCCGCCGCCCTACTCTCCATTTCGATCTTCCTTCCTACTCTCAAGACAGAGCTTGTGGATTAGAAAGTTGAACAAACCCCGCCCCCAGATGCACTCATTTACTTGTTGATGGGCAACCACTTGGCTGGGCCTGCAGGTGAGCCTAAAAGGCTGAGAGTCAGCTGACCTCAGTACTGGCCTTTAAAAGCTCTCTCTGCAGTGCGTCTCAGGATGTTCGTCGAAGTTAAGGCCAGAGAGGACAAGGGCAATTACCTGTTTTGGCCTGTACCACGTGACCCCACCTCGCTCCACTAATTCTACCCTTTTGGGTTTAAGACCACCTCCCTCAGTTTCAGCTCATGACCTCTTCAGAGACAGACACACCTGCAGGTAGGAGGAGCAACTTTACTCCTTCTCTTAATCTGACCTTTGACCAGATCTGACTGTTTGCAAATATAACATACTGTAATGTCTGTTAATCTGTGATTTATAGTACACTCAGTGGTCCATTTGGAATCTAAACCTGTTAGCTTTGCATTGTCTTGTTGCATAATGAAAACTATGTTGCTTGTATGTTAAAGCCTGTAAAATCCCCTTCCTTTGCCTCTGTGATCCGCTGTCTTCCTCTCTATCCTCCGCTCTGCACCTTTTTTCCTTTCCGATCTCGCTCTGCCTCCCTGACCCCCCCCCCCCCCATGTTAGGGGCTCTGCTCCCCTTTGTTTGCTCTGCTTTCCCTCTTTGCAGCCTTTGTCCACTCTGCACCCCTTTTTTCTCTCTGATCCCTTTCTGCTTCCTTGACCCCCTCTATTTTACAGGTTCTGCTCCTCTTTGTTTGCTCTGCTTTTCTGCTTTGCAGCCTCTGTTGTCCTCCGTTTTTTCCTTACCTGCTGGCCCCTGCTGGCTCCCTGAGTTTGACTATCAGCCCAACAACTGTGTACTCCTCGACTAAAATCAATGTGCTCCTTTAGAGTGTTAGAGGTTAGCATTTCTGCAATTAAACTGTGTTTCTGTTTATTTCTAAAAGTGACATTTATTTATGACTTATTATGGAGTTTTATATAGAGCAAACAAGATCCTTACAGGTGACAGAGCAATTTACAAGGATAACAGTAAAAGGTATGTTATAAAGACTGCAGGCAATATATCAACGTACAATATAAGACACATAAGCAAAAGGTGAAAGTCAAACATAGAGGGGCATATTCTCAAGAACGTGTGATAACTACCGCAAGTGTAGCTTAACGCAACCCTACACATAGCAGTCCATCGCTGGAAAACTACTCTGTGTTAACGTGGTATTCACAAGACGGCGGTACCATGCGATAGTCACAGGACAACGCGTCAAATGAGCGCGTTAGAAACAACTCGACGCCGCAAAAACGCGAAACCCCAACGCGAAAATAGTAGCGATGACGCCAATCGCGATACAAAAATCTGCGAAAACCAGCCACAGGCCTGCAATTCCCACGCGTCATGCGGGAAAATGCACCATAAAAGTAGAAAAAAACATACCGACAAAAGCCAAACAACAGCGAAGCACAATGGAGGCAGCCGGAGCAAGTACAGAGGACAACCAGAACCCCACAAGCCCCACGGAGGACCAGCCTGGGACCTCGGGGTCAGGGAAGGGCAAGGACAAGAAGAAGAGGAAGACCAAGTTCAGTCCGCAGGAAAACAGGATCATCATCACGGAGGTGATAGAACACCATCAATCACTGTTCGTCACCTCCACTGTGTCACTGGCAACTAAAAATGGAATATGGCAGACCATCGTGGACAAGGTGAATGCAGTCGGAGTGCTGAAGAGGACAATGGACGAGGTCAAGAGGCGCTGGAATGATGTGAAGCGCAAAACCAAGCTGAAACTCGCAAACAACCGGAAGGCAGCAATGCAGACTGGAGGTGGCAGTCCAGCGCCACAGGAGGAGCTGGACGAGATGGAGGAAATGGTGTCCACAGTCATCAGTAGGGAGACGGTGGCAGGATTCGGGGGACCGGACACTGCTCAACATGACCGGACACAACAGCAACAGGGTGAGTAACCACCAGGGACTGGGGGGACGGGGGGAGATGGGCACAATGGCACACATGCACAATTAAGCATAGCACATTTGCGAACAAACCATGCCCCAGACCCACAACTCCCACCAAGAGACCAATGCACACAGGTATGCAACATCTCAGCACTGCAGAAGCACAGAACCCAGAGGCACACCGCATGGAAGGGAGGAGGGCAGCTAAATTAGAGCTGTAGGGGCGACTCCCCCAAAATGCGGCACACACACATAACATGCAGAGCACATCAACATTGACAACGAGGTGGTACAAACCGCAACACGTCCACAACAGAACAGAGGACACAACAGGTGCCGCATGTGCGTAGAAACTGGCCAATCACATATGGCACTGCAGGGAAATGTGAGTTGACAATGTACAAGTACAAACTCACATCCGTGATGTAGTCGGAATGTCCACTGTCCCGCATCAAAGAGGCAGCTCCCCCCAAACAGTCACAATGTACACTGTCATGCAGTCTGAATGCAGACATGTACAATGCGTCAACATACATGTTTACACGATGTCAAACTGCATCTCCCCTTCACTTTGCAGGGGGAAATCCAACACCTCCTGCAGAGCAGTCCGAACCTCTCTTCTCTGATGACGAAGAGGACCACCACACCTTCGACTCAGACGCCCTCCAACAGCTCGTGGAGAGCCTCCGCAGCCCACTTCCAGGATCAGGGCAACCCAGCTGCCACGAGGAGCCCCCCCTGCACAGTACACACAGCAGGCAGCACCCACCACCACGGCTGCCTCCCAGGACCCCCACGACGAACACATGGCTTTCCAACGCCGTGTGTTGGGGTGCCAGGAGAAGCTGACTGAACAGGTGCAGGTGGGGTTCGACCGCATGGCAGCCAAACTAGATGCCATACGTGGGTGTCTAAGTCCCATCAGGGACCACTCACAGTCCCTAACGGACGCCCACAGTCCGCTCCATGCCCTCCAACGGACCATGGCGGACATCGCCAGAGTCCTGACTCTGCGACAAGAACGACTGTCTAGCCAGAGTTCCTCCAGCGATCTCGCCCGGGAGTTGGGACACATGCGGAGGATCATGGAGAACATGGAGCGGACGCAGGCGGAAAGTGCGGCTGCCACGGCTGCACACCAGCGAGAGGTAGCTGGGTCCCTCAATGCCCTGAAGACCTTCCTCATGGAATTGCTGCCACAAGGCCTGGCGCTGATGCATGCTGCTGCTACCACCCCATCCACATCTCCGGCCCCTGATGTGTCTGTGCCACACAGTGCTGGGGACAGTACACCACCACCCAGATGTGAGGCACATGCAACAGCAGAGGATGAAGATGCAGATGAACCCACCCTTGTGGTCAGGAGGACGCAGTAGAAATCATCTCCACCATGTGGCCTGTTTCTGCTTGCTTCTGCCCTCTGCATCATCACCTTCCACTGTCCCCCGATGCACTCTGTGACACTCACCTCTGACCTCGACATGGACTGCCATATTCTGTTTGGTCGCCAATGACACAGCTATCAGACTGCGGACTGAAGTCCTCCTCTCCTGATGTACCTGTCATTCCCTGAAGGACTCTGGCTGGCCCTCCACGGGCCGACAATGTGAAGTGTGGTTGGCATGGCCCTGTACTGCTCCAGCTGCAACACTCCCTTGAATGTGTAATAAACATTCATATCCACACAGATGTGTCATGTCTATGATCTTTCAAGTGTGGAAGTATGGATGTATGTAGGGTCAGTGATTCCCCCTTACGTCCATGTTGCCCATGTTGTGGGACTATTGTCACAGGGTGACAGATTGCCGATTCCGGTCCGGGTGGCGCCGACACTACAACTGAGACACATCCATTAGTCACTTCCTTGTCCAGCCCAGGACTGAACCACACCCAGAGCCCCGGGGTCATTGTTCACACCCTTACGCTGGACTGGCATACGCCAGGACAGCCCACTCCGATTACGCACACAGGGGGGGACGACAGTGCTACATGTCCTAGGTCTTCACTGTGGGGTTCTGCAGCTCACAGGTCTAGTTGTCAGCATGCCACAGCCCCTCCCTCACGGCTGGTGTACACCCACATCACACCCATCCAGCACTGGCGTCACAGGACATGTGACCCTGGCAATAAAAATGGCCTGGCGCACGTGCTGGATGCCATTTCCACTCTCTCCGACTGGGTGTCTCCGTGTAGTTCTCATGTGTGCATGAGGGCCTAGGGCCCAGCCACCTCACATTGCCCAGTGCCGGGGGTGACATGATGGCGTCTGCACAACGGGACTCAACCATGGCTAGCGGGGCACAGACTTGGTGGCACCGGATACACTGCGGCAGGCACAGGCACCCCGACAAGGGACGGTGTCTTGCGGTGCAGTGAGATAGGGGCACCTAAAGTGCTGAGCGGGTGTGCAGCCTGCGAGGATGCGCCGTCCTGGCGGTCCAGACTGGCAAGGATTAGTGTGAGCCCTGCTGGGCCGCAGTGTAGGCCTGGGCCAGCAGGCAGTGCGGCCCTCCCGTCACGTGGCGTTGCATCGCACTTCACAGAGTTAGTGGCACCTCAAGCGCTGAGCGGGTGTGCAGCCTGCGATGATGCCGTGTGCACTGATGTGGTCTCTGCCATTGCGTAATCAAGACCCAGAGTCAGGTGGGTGACCTGGTGGCCCGCGGTGTGGGGCTGCATGATGTGGAGGGTGCCATGGTCGCGGGCACCGGGCTTGGAGATCCCTCCGGAACGTGGTGGGCCCTCTTGAAGACACGCCGGTGGCGGAAGGTGAGCAGTGAGGCCTGGTTGCGCAGGGGCGGGCAATCACCGCTGAGCGGCGGGAGGGGCTGGGGTGCAGCAGCCTGTGTGCGCAGGGACGGGCAAGCGATGATGGCGTGTGCAACTGTATGGACTCTGCCATTCATGTCTCTGGAAACTGTTTCAGATGAGGGACCTGGGGGACTGCTGTGAATACCGGCACGTGGTTGGAGACACACCAGTGGCAGCAGGTGAGCAGTGAGGCCTAGGTCCGCAGTGTCGGCACTCTCTCCCTCTCCCCCTCTCTCTCCCTCTTTCCCTCTCTCTTTCTCTCCCCCTATCTCCCTCTCTTTCTCTCTCCCTGTCTCCCTCTCTCTTTCTCTCTCCCTCTCTCTTTCTCTCTCCCTCTCTCCCTCTCTTTCTCTCTCCCTCTCTCCCTCTCTCCATCTCTTTCTCTCTCCCTCTCTCCATCTCTCTTTCTCTCTCCCTCTCTCTTTCTCTCTCCCTCTCTCTCCCTCTCTCCCTCTCTTTCTCTCCCCCTCTCTCCCTCTCTCTTTCTCTCCCCCTCTCTCCCTCTCTCTTTCTCTCTCCCTCTCTCTTTCTCTCTCCCTCTCTCCTCTCTTTCGCTCTCTCTCTCTGTACTTTGATGGGCGCATGGCACACCTTCTGATCCAGATTTCTGTTTTGCAGGCTGTGACTTACAGAATGTCCTGAGATGACCCGCCATGCCTCTTCAGATTTTTTTTTGTTGCTTTGTTCTGTAATAAACGTATTGTTTGGATATTTTCATATGGGTGTATGTTTCCCTTTTTCTGGCCACACATGTATGTTGGGTGTTGTGATTGTGTGACTTCAGGCGATTTGTTTGGTTCATGATTTCGTGGGGTTGATGTGCAATATCTTTGTCCATGGGGGGTGCCCGGGGTGGGGGGGGGTCCTGGGGGTGGTGGCGGTGGGTGTTGTTGTCCTATTGGGGCTCAGGCCTGCATGATGGGTTGCTCCAGGGCATCTGTTGTTCTTCATATGTGGCTTTGGGCTCTGCTCCCTTGTCTGGTGCCCGTTGTCGTCCGACTTTACACCAGGTAGGAGCAGGTGTTAGTTTCCTGCTGCTAACGCGCCTTAGCGCATGTTTTGTGATCTTATCGCCGATCTGGCTGCTCGTTGAGAATGTTGTGGAGTGGTGTTGTTGCGGCTTTTGGCACGGGAACGCCTACTCTGCATATCATTAGCGTTAGTTGCCGGGCTCCTCTGTGGCGATGTTTTTTGCGAATGCTATCGCAGGTAAATTGGTGTTATGGGCTGTTAGCACCAGCTTGGGAATGGGGAGATAAATTTATCGCGGATTTGGCTGCGATAAAGTGCTGATGACTCGGCGATAGCTCCTTGAGAATATGCCCCCAGAGATGTATAAGCATGGACAGAGTCCTCATCGGAGAAAGGCCGGTGTATAGATTGGAAGAAAAGCACAGGGAAGTGTTTGCAAAGGTGCGTAAAAAAAACCCCCAGAAATAACTGTCCAAGCAGGAAAGAGTTGTTCATGAGGGAAGGAAGGAATTTTCTTAGTGATAAAAGAAGTGGTTTGCAAGTACAGTTTTTACTTCTTTCCTGAAGATGGAAGTGGAAGGGGTGCATCTGATATCGGAAGTTCCAGATTTTTGGGGCGATTCCTGAGAAGGATCGGTTGTAGGTTTTTTTTTGGATAAATGTTTGTGGTTTAAGTAGTAGCAAACTTGTAGATCTTGAAGGTCTATTTCCACCCGATAGGGTCAGTTTCTGGGCCAGGTAAAAGGGGGTATTGTGGTGCAGCGCTTTGTGGGTCATGCAGGCAATTTTGAAGTGGATCCTAGCCGCATAGGTTAACCAATACAGGGATTGGAGTTCGGGGTGATATGATTATGTTTTTTTGATTGGGTGATGAGCCTAGCTGCAGCATTCATAGTGGCCTTAAGTGGTGAAAGTGTGATTTTCAGGAGGCCCACAAGTGTAGCCCTGCCATAATCCAATTTTGATAGTACCAGAGCTTGAACGGCTATTTTGTGGTCTGCCAAGGGGAGATATGGATTAAGTTTCCTTAGAGCATGAAGTTGCAGGTTGGCTCTTCTGGTAGCAGCACTGATGTGCTTTGTCATGGAAAGTGTATTGTCCAGAGTAATACCTAAGGATTTTGCTGAGTGAATGAGTTGTGGGGTACAATTCAAGGCAGTGAGATGTGGGAGTCAGTCTTTAATACTGTGGGTGATGGCAGGCGGAGAGATCAGAAGGAATTCTGTTTTGAGGGCATTGAGTTTGAGGTGGTTGAGAGTCATCCAATGTTGCATTTTAGTCAGGATGTTGTTGAGGATATTGATGTTGTCATGGGAGGAGATTTTTATATATAGCTGGGTGTCTGTCATCCGCATAAATGTGGTAGGAGATGTGTGCCAGTTTGAACATTTCAGTTAGGGTCTCCATGTATAGATTAAACAATGTCGGGGAGAGAGTAGAACCTTGTGGTACACCCAGCAACACAGGTGTCTGATTGGAGGGAACTGGGCTGATTAGAAAGCGCTGAGTTCTATTGTGAAGGAAAGAGGCAAAACATTTTAGCACAGAATCGAAGAGGCCCATTCTATGTTCTAAAAGGTTAAACAGGGAATCATGATTGACCTTGTTGAACGCCGCTGACAGGTCAAGTAGGATTAATAGGTAGGATTAATTCTGGTTGAGTGAGCATAGGGCATCATCAACAACATGGAACAGGGCCGTTTCAGTGATATGACCCGGTCGGAAGCCAGATTGACATTGGTTGAGGAGTTTGAATTGCTCAAAAAGATTGCGGAGCTGTAAGTGCACACATTTTTCTAAGAGTTTAGCTAGAGTAGGGATGTTGGAGATAGGGCGGCAGTTGTTAGGGCCGAACTGGTCAGAGTTCAGTTTTTTTAGACTAGAAGTAACCTGGCCACTTTTGAGGCACTTGTGTGAGTGAGGCATTGATGATCATCGTCCATAAAGGGAGTAAGAGGTGAATGGACTCAGTTTGGCAGGAAGGGGGTCGTTGAATTGGTTGGAGTATTTCAGAGGAGTCAGAAGTTTTAAGATGTCATTTTCCTAGAAGGATTTAAAGGAACTCCAGGTGGCCTTGTTTTTGGGTGTGCAGGGAGGGTTTAACGAGCCTTCACCCATGTTAAAAGGGCTGGTGAATAAAGAGGAGACAGATGGTACATTTATTTAGCACTTTGAATATCGGTGTTAATTAGCGTGGTTTTCTCAGTGAAGAAGGAGGCAAAGGTTTCGCACGTCAGTAGTGTTTTGTTGTCCAAGGGTGGGGGATCCCTAATGTGAGCTGTCTGGTTTTAATGATTTCAAACAGTTTTTTTGGACGGTTCCTTGCTGAGTCAAGTTGGTTTTTACAAAATGCTGCTTTGGTGCTCCTGATGTTCCTATTATAGGTGCTCCGTTTTTGTCAAAGAAGTTTAAGATTTAAGAGAGAGGGGGTATGTCTCCATTCTCTTTCAGCAAGTCTGAGGTGTTGGTGTTCATTGTTCAGGATACAATTGAACCAAGGGTTGGATCTTTTTGAGGGGATTCTCTTAAGTTGCATAGGTGCAAGGGTGTCCATGATTTTTGACATGTAGTTGGTGTAGTGTTCCGTGAGATCATGAGTGTCATACATGGATGAGGACGGGTGTAGGATGTTTTGCAGAAATACGCTATAGTGACTGAGTTAATATTGCGTGTCTTGTACCCAATGTTTGGCTTTTATAGAATGACCCTTATTGGTGATTCCCTTTACAGATAATAGGAAGGTAATCCAGTGGTGGTTGGTCCAGTAGCAAGGTAGGATGGATATATTATGTATAAAATTCTCTTTTGCAATGATTAGATCTAAGGTGGCCCCTTTGTACTGGGTCAGGCTGTTGCAGGCTTGGGTAAGTTTGAGGTCCTGGAGGAAGGATTTAAAGTTATTTACGAGAGGGTCGCTAGAATTGTTCCAGTGAATGTTGAAGTCACCAAGAAAAATGTGGTTGTTATGATTGTCATAGTTAAAGTATATAATTTCCCCAGGAGGGTGGTAGAACGTGTGAAGAGAGCAAGATGAATTTTCGGAGGTGGTGATGTTGATCCTAAGGTAATCACAAGAGGGAAAAGATGATACTGGTGATTGATTTAATGATAGCGTGTTCCGATAGAGATAGGCTAGTCCACCACCTAAGCAGCCTGGACTGTCTAGTCTGATGATGGCATGGCTATGGGGGACTAGTATGCCAAGAATTGTGGATGAGGATTCCTTCAACCAAGTTTCAGTGAGTATGAGGATGTCAAGATTAAGTATAATGTCGGCTATGTCTGCCGCATGTTTAACAGCTGAGCGACAGTTGAGTAACGAACATTTAAGGAATGTTTTAGTGCTGCTCGTAGAAATGTGACAAATGGGGATTTGTTTGAGGTTCTCTTCATTTATGAACCTGGTGCTAGGGTGAGGTTTCCTGAGAGGGTGAGTGATAATAGTCTAAATGTTTGAAGTGAGTGTAGCAATGACGGTCGGGGTATGTTTCCAAGTGTTTAGGAGGGAGAGTAAGTCATTGTTAGCTGACTGGCAAGTCTGTTGGGTCAGGAAGAGTGGTTGTAATTCGGTCTGGATCTCCAGCAGGAATATGTGGTGCTGCTTTAGGCAGGGATAGTACCTGAGTGGTAATTTGGAGATGGAGTGAAGTTATTCTGGAGGTGAGTTGTTTGTGAGGTCAGCTTGTGTTCAAGGTTGGAGGTTATGTGGGTTAGATTAAGGATGTCCACCCTAATGAGCAGCAATTCTGATTTTATAGTGTAGATTGTGGCAAATGTGTACTGACTCCAAAGAGACTCCTGGCTGGGAGAAGTCTTGTAGGTGAGACGAATCAAGGTAGTTGGGGAAGCCGGCAATGTTGGGGACCACCAGCATGGTCTTGGTAATGATGATTGATTGGTCCACAGTTAAAGTCTTGGACCTGGTTGGCCGCGAGGGTGTGGTGGGTGTAATAATACTGTTGATGGGAGGGCGGGGCAAGGGTCTACTGGAGAGTGGGAAATAATGGTGCCAGATTGTTGTTGTCGGGGAGAGCCAGGATAGTCGCTGGTGGAGGGGTAGTATTTTATTGTGGTGGTGCATGAGGAACATTTGGTGTCGGCTTGGGGGGGAGTAGGAGGGTGGAGTAAGGTGAGGTGGGGAAAATGGGGTAGACTGAAGGGGGAGGAGGCAAAGCAGAGTTGGGAGGAAGCTGGCGAGATGGAACTCTGTTTAGTTTGTTCTTGAGTTAGGAGAAGATATCGCCGAAAGGTTCAAGATTAAGATCTGAAGATTAAATGAGCACGGTGCCATTGTTTCAGATAGAAATAGTGGCAGCTGCATTGTGAAGTGAGGAGGTTGCTATGTTGAGTTTGTGTCTGCATGGAATTTTCTTGGTGTTGGTGGTATTGAGAGAGGAGGATCAATGATTCAGGATTTGTAGAGTGCAGCTGCATTACCTGTTAGGGTTTCGAGGCAGTGGGAGAACATGCTGCCTGATCTTCTGTTGGTTGAACATCTATGTCTTGAGGTCCTTCCTGAACTGCTGGAGCAATGGTGAGGCTCTGAGGTGCAGGGGGAGGTTGTTCCAGGTCTTAGCCGCCAGGTGGGAGAAGGAGTAGCATCCATTTTTCGTCCAGTGGATGCTGGTCCTTCATTGTGTAGTTCCTTGTAAGCGTGGGTGAGCAGCTTGAACTGTCATCTCTCTACGACGGGTAGCCAGTTGAGTTTCCTGAGGTGAGGGGGTGATGTGAGTCCATTTGGGGAGGTCGAGGATGAGTCTGGCTGCTGTGTTCTGGATAGTCTGGAGTTTCATTATGAGTTGGGCGGTCATTCCTACGTAGAAGGAGATGCTGTAGTCTAGTCTGCTAGTGACGAGAGCTTGTGTGACTGTTTGCCTGGTGATGGGTGAGAGTCTCCTGAAGGCCTTCCTAAGCATTCGGAGGGTGAGAAAGCAAGCAGAGGAGACGGCGCTGACCTGCTTCTTCATGGATTGCTGGCTGTTGAGGATGATGCCAAGGTTTCGGGCGTGTTCTGTGGGTTTGGGGTTTAGGCCCAGCTCAGGTGGCCACCATTCGTTGTTCTAAAGGATATCCTTGCCTTTTCCCGAACAATAGTACTTCTGTCTTGTCGGTATTGAGTTTTAAACAGTTGTTGTTCATCCAGGCAGCCACTTCTTTCATGCATCTTTAGAACTTGTTCTTGGTGGTTGTTGGGTTGTTAGTAAGAGAGAGGATGAGTTGGGTGTCGTCGGCGTAGGAGATGATGTTGAGTCTGTGGCTCCTGACAATGTTGGCCAGTGGTGTCATGTATATATTGAAGAGGGTTGGGCTGAGGGATGAAAGACTTTCTTCCATTGAGCACGCCGGCTGGTGGTGAAGATGAGGCCATTCCTTAGGGGGTCCTGTTGTAGCAAGAGTAGGGGTCAGTTATAAGCGTTTCTTTGTTAAGATGAAGTATTTTATGTTTGAGCTTCCTCATTACGTTTTGGTTAAGTTGGGGGTAGTATATTAGGTATGAGCCATTTCAAGCAGGGGGATAGTAGGGGGTTCAGCTTGCTTACATGAAGAGGATCAATGTTGAAGGATGGGACCCACTACGAGTTGGATGACAATGTTGTAGTAGGAGGGGCACAACTGAGTGTTGATGTAGGGAGGCGCATTCTCAGTGAGCTATGGGGAGTGACAGATTACCCTGAGAATATTGAAAGGACTAGGCGTGCCAATTTTGTGTCTAGATCCTATCTCGTACGCAGTATTTTACAAGGCCAGGCAAGGGGACTCTGAGTTGCCAAGAGTTTCACGTCTAAGGTTAAAAAGGAGATTCCTTGAGTTAACTAGTAATGCACAGGATCATATATGCAGATTAGAAGGTGAGGGTAAAAAAAAACAAATATAGGACAAATTGAATTAAACATGAAGCAGTATCCCTGGTGTGAACAGAATAAAAAGCGCTTGATTAGTAGGAGCTAAGTTATGTACAACAGAAACTAGCTACCAGTTAAATGTATAGAAACGTAAATTGCCTCATGTTATGTGCAGCTAAGCGTTTAAAAATAAAAGGCAGATTGCATTGAGTAGGACATGAGAATCCAGGCAAGAACAGAATAAGCAACATTTGAATATTCAGGTCCTAGTCATGTAAAACAACAGCAAGCTCCTTAATAATTGTTCAGTAATTCTAAAAATGAAAGTCTCTCGAGTTGTGTACAGCTAGAGCTTAAAGGCGTAGGTTCCTTGAGGGATGTGGAATGATGCTGGCGATATTGCAGGAGGAACACAGCAGTGTAGGGCACATCAAGTTGGTGGCAGATGAAAGCCCAGAACATGAATAGAGGGTGAGGACCATAGCCACCCGGTTTGAAAACAGTTGGCTCATTCCAATGTGGACTGTATTAGCGTAGGAACCGATGGGAGAAATGGAGTGTTGTTAGCAGTATTGTGGTGCTACAGGGCACATGAGGTTGGAGGCAAGTAATAGCCCAGACAATGAGGAGAGAGTGCCGGTGGTAGGCAGAGGGTTTAATAACGATCGGCTTTTCCATTGAGCGCTTTGAAGCCACAAAATGGTACCAGGACAGTGGCTCCATCAACTGAACCCCGAGCATGAGTGGCAGTGAGTGTGTATGGAAGCTGCAGCTAAGAATGGAAGTGGAGCAAGTGAAAAGACCTCGATGGGCAACAGATCTTCTATAGCCGATATCGGCACTACGAAAGAGAGCCTCCCGCCTCCATCATACAAGAAATATGCCTTCAAGATGGGGGCTCCTATCCCTGCAAATGATGTACTGCTTCAGGATTCCAGTTGTTCGGGTGGGGGGGGCGTTTAGAGCGTGTAGCAGCTGAAGCGATCCTGCAGAAAAGTCAGCGGCAGAGCTGCAAGCAGACGATGGGGCAAATTTGAACGTGGGGTGTATGGTGCTGGAAAGTTCGAGGATAGGAAGTGGGATGGATGCACCCCTCACCCTCTTAATCTAAAATGGCGAGCTTCTTCTCAGGATATCGATGAATGCAGAAATTGACCAAGCAGGGTGACTGCAGTAATGTGCAGGCAATACCCACGACCCCTTAATCAGTCACAGTGGACTGAGGGACTCCGAAAGTTGCAACCAGGCACGGGCTGCTGCCCGTCATCAGCACCTGCTGAAGTCCACCTCAGATGCTCACCTCATTCTAGTACAGTGAAAGTCGAGGGGGGAGCCGTAAGGAGTCCTGGGGCAAAGGTATGGGTGCCAGTTGGACAGCAGACTTCTCTGTGTATGCGGTGGGGTAAGTAGCAACGCCACCACCGGAGTAGTGCTTCCGAAGGCCGGCTAAAGAAGGGATATACACTAAAAAGTGATCCCAAGCCCAGGATCCTCAGCAAGGTTCGACCTTTCGATGGCCATCTTGAGGCATACTTCGTTGTAATCGTTTGTCATTTTTTTGCAATTCTGCCCACCATTAACAAAACTTTACTGCTAGAAAACCCAGTTTCTCACCTTCCTCCTCTCCATTTCCCTCTTCCTACTTGCTTTCCAGACACAGCTTGTGGATTAGAAAGTTGAACAAACTCCTTATCCAGGTTCAATTATTTACTTGTTGGTGGGTGTGAGAAGTTGGCCTGGTATATGCTGTTCACTAATTAAAGTGAACACCTTGCACCAGGGCAAATCGACTCTTATGGTAGATAGGTTTAAGACAACCTTTTAAAGAAAGCTATCCTAGTGGTAGCTGTGGAGAGCAGCCTTCAGGCTAAGTCTCGGAGGAATGTAAAGCAGCTTGTTTTACCATATAATCTCTTGAATCACCAAATGAAAAGACACCACACAGGTATATATATCAAATATATATGTATTTATTTCTAAATAACTCTCTACTAATCTCTTTATGAGATTAGAAGACAAACATATGCACAAATCAACGTTTCACAATAAGTTAAGCACAAAATATGGCTGGGGCCCTAGGGGCGTACCAGACCATATACTAAGTAAGAGACTTAGAAACAACGACTTGCAAGGAGACAAGGCCTAGGGCCTTCAGAAGTGCTGGGGCCTCACGAAACCACCCAAGGCAGGTAAGTAAAGGACCCACGGGGGACGCGTGCAGTGTGGATACACAGGCGCGAATCGCCGTTAACTTCAATGGGGCAAGTCGCGGTTGGAAATAAAGAGTTTTAGGATACTTCGGGAGAACCTACAAGCAAGTCACTTACAGGGTAAGTAGTTCTAGGGCCCACACCCACAGGAGCACCGTAGTGCTGGAGTTACCTCACCCAGGGAAGCCGGGTGCACAGGTGTCCTTTGGTGTCGGGTCGCGGCGTCGTTTTCAATGGCGAACAAAGAAGACTTGCTGCTTGCGGGAGCTGAAGAAGTGTCCGGTGGAATCCAAGCCTGGATTCTGAAGAAGGATGACCTGAAAGCAGAGGGGACAGTGTTCAAAGTCACTTGGCAGTGACCCGGGGCAAGGAAGATGGATGCCCACCGTCGTCGGTCGCTTCAGGTCGGTTGCAGGTGCCTTGACTCTTCAGCCACGTGGTCCAGGAGGCGTCGACGACGACCAGGAGCTGGATTCGGTGTGTCCCTCGACGTCTGCAGCTGACTGCGGTGTCGGCAACTCGATCGGAGCCAACAAGCCTTGGCAGCTGCAAGTCTCGGGGAGATGAAGAAAAGTCGATGGCGCAGACCAGCAAGGTCTGTGGAACTCACCCAGCGAGGGTAAGTCAGGGCAGGCCTGGAGCAACCAGGGGAGCCCTTTGGTTTCTTTAGGAAGTCTTCTGGGGACCCACAAGCCAGCGGGCAAGGGATCGCGAAGACACCTCGGGCGGAATCACTCAACAGGGGCCCACGGTCACTCGGGACGGTGTAGGCCTCTGATCTTCGGAGGGATTCCTGCTGGAGGTCGGGACCACACGTGGTCCAAAGCACAAGTTCGTAGAACGTTGTGAAGGGGTTGCACTCGACAATAGTGCACGGTACCCAGGGGTCGCGGTTCCTCGTTACTCGGGGGTCCACTTGCCTCAGCTTCGCTGGGGACTCACGATGGCCTGGGAGAGGTCAGGAAATCCACTTCTTGGGCTGCAGGGACTTCGGACTCCGGCGGGAGCGGCGTAGTTTGCGACCGTCGTTGTCGTTTTTGGTGCCTGCCAAGCAGGGAGTCACTCCTTGACTCCAAGGGAGATTCTTCTGTCTTCCAAAGGTAGTGGAACGTCGAAGGGCCAGGATTCTTCTGTAGAGCGTCGTCCAGGGGTTATCTGCTTTGCAATGGCAAGGTTCCCCTCTTAAACTAAAAGAGGGGATGGACTAGCTCTATGACCCCACCTATGGGAGGGTCAAGGGAGGGGGTGGCTACACCCACTTCCCTTTGTCCAGTTTCGTGCCAGAGCAGGGGCAGGCAGCCCCTGAGCTGGTTTGAACTGGCATATGCACAGAGGAGCCTTCTGCTCCCCCAGTGCAGGACTTCAAAGCACTCTAAGAGTGCACCCACCCAGCCCCAATACACTAAACCCTGTCTGGAAGGTGGTTACACCTCCCTGTGACAGGATGCCTATTGTTGGGCTTCCTCCACTGCGAGTTTCGGTCATCAGCAGGAGGGCAGCCCAGTGTCTGTGACTGGTGGCATCCATTTTGTGATGCCAGGGCTCTTTAGGATTCTACCGCGTTTCCACAGCAGGTACATGTCTTATCCCTCTAGAAGGGTGGAATGCTACCCCCGCTGCCAAGATTGGCGGGGGGTAGTATTCCAAGATGTTTGACACCAAACACGACATGTTTTGATGCAGCCATTCCAAAGTTAGCATTTACCGCGAGGATATAATGCACTTAAATAGTATATGGTTTAACCGCATCCACAAACAGCACCAGAGAATAGACTCTGAGAGCTGCAGAGGGGCCCTGCTCAGGCAGAGGCACCCCCTCACATAGAAGCCAAGCACCCTGCCCTCAGGATTGATAGGGCCTGCCTTAGGGGTGACTGATAGGTTTATATGTGTGTGCAGGAGAGATATAGGAAACCTATATCCCAGTGAGGGGTGCTAGCACCACCTCACCCAGGCTGCAGTAGCAGGCCTGTGGTGTCAGATTTAGACTGCTTCCCAGGGGTGGCATAACATATGCTGCAGCCCCTGGGAGGCCTGTGAAGTACCTATGCCCTTGGCACCTAAGGTACCATATACTAGGGACTCATAAGGCACCACAGTATCCAATCACTAGTGCACCTAGAGTGCACTCCATGTCGTTTAGAGAGAGCAGATAGACTGGGGCCCTGAATAGCAGGGTCCCAGTCCAACTAAGTCATAAACCAGCAAAACACCATAAAAAAAGTGGGGGCAACCATATAGTCAGATTCCACCTTCCTACATAACCCCCCAAACGAAAGGAGATAAGGCTAACCTTGGCCAGTTGAGCCTTTATTGACTAAGTGGCCATATAAGGAAGCACCTGCACTAGCATGGTTGCCCCCTGTCTTATGGTCCACTAAGCAATCCCTCACCCTAAGGGTATGAGAGGGTCTCCACCATGGGGAATCACTACCTGTGGTGTGCTTTGGTAAAGTACCAGGCTGGTGAGGTGTCTGAGTAGGGAAGTGTGGCCCTAGGAATGTTGGCCTCAGCTTTCTCAGCTCCCTGGTCACCATGTATGCCTGTCTTTCCATGACTGAGTGGTACTCTGCTCTAAGGGTCAACCTTTGACTGCCTACAGCCGGGGGTTGGGTCCCTTTGGGTGGAACACTGGAGGGACATGGCATGTTTGGAACCTTTTGGTCCCAGGTTTGCCCTTGCCTAACAGAGTCCTTCTGGGGGAGGTCCCTACATAAAGGTATGGGGGATCCCTCAGTGGGTTGAGGAATTTCTACCTGGCTAGGGCTACTAGCCTGGGTGCCCCTAATCTGCTGATGGGGGTTCCTCTGGACAGGGGGCCCTGGGGGTCCACTGACCTCCCTGACCTCTGCAGCCCTGGGCTGACTGAGGCAGGGTAGAGAGGGGCAGGTTACCTGCTCCAGACTGGGTACCACCTTGTAAGGGTCCTCTGCCATCAGGGGGTGGCCAGGCCAGGCCTGACTACCTCTGTGGCAGTTCCTTCACTAGGGGTAGGGTCAGTTCCCTGAGGAGGCTGACCCTTACCTACTGTCTGGAGGGAAGAAGACTTTTCTTCAACCCTTGTGCTCTCTTCTGGGGGAGAGTGGGCCATTCTTCCAGGCTCCATCTCTCCAAAATCTTGGGCTGGGGCTGTGGCCATCACAGCCCCACTAACCTTTACAGGGACACCCAACATCTTCAGATGGGTTTGGTGTTCAATTTCAGCCCAGGCTGAAATTTCCAGATCATTGCCCATCAGGCAATCTACAGGTAAGGTTGGGGACACTGCCACTCTTTTTGGGCCTGTGACCCCCTCCCAGCTGAGATTGACTATGGCCATGGGGTGATCTGTTCTGACACCATCAATGTTGGTCACCTGGTATTTAAACTCAGGTAAAAGCTGGTGAGGGGGACTAGTTTCCCTGCCACCATGGTGACACTAGCCCCTGTGTCCCTAAATGCCACAGCTTTCTGACCATTAATTATTGGCTCCAGTCTGTACCTGCCCAATGCTGTGGGACCCACGGTAAAGGTGGCAAATCCTATACCACCATCAGAATCTGAGGAGTCTGTTGAGGGGGTCCTGTCTAAACTAGGGCCCACCTCTGTTCCTCTTGCAAAAGCACCTAACTTTTTGGGTGCACTACTCCCAACTGGAGGATTACTACTGGTAGTACCAGGAGGGGTGGTAGTAGTTGTTGGAGGAACATTTTCTTTATTGCCATTCCTGGGACAACTGGGATCAGATTTCCAGTGCCCAGGCTTTTTACAGACATGGCAATAGGGTTTCTTTTCAGGAGAGGAAGGAGTTTGGGACCCACCCCCAGAAGAGGAATTTTGGGGCCCTGTAGTGGACTTATCCTTGGATTTATCCCCACCTTTCTCTTGGGACTTGGTAGAATCTTTCTTGTGGTCACCACCCTGATTCTTAGGCCTTACTCTGGTTCTGACCCATTTGTCTGCCTTCTTTCCCAATTCTTGGGGAGAGGTCAGATCAGAGTCCACCAGGTACTGGTGTAAAAGCTGGTTTTGACAATTATTAAGGATCTGTTCTCTCATCATTAGATTATAAAATCCTTTGAAATCAGTAACCCTACTGCCAACCAGCCAACCCTCCAGAGCCTTGGATGCACAATCTACAAAGTCTGTCCAGTCCTGAGTCTGTGCCTTCTGGGTATCTCTGAACTTCAACCTGTACTGCTTCAGTGGTTAAGCCAAACCCATCTATCAGTGCACTCTTCAGGACCTCATAATCATTAGCATCCTCCTCTCTAACAGTGAGGAGCTTGTCTCTTCCTTTATCTGAAAAGGAGAGCCACAAGATTGCTGCCCACTGCTTTTGGGGGACCTGCTGTACTCTACAGGCCCTCTCCATAGCAGTTATCCATTTGTGGATATCATCCCCACTCTGGTAGGGAGGAACAACCTTGCTCAGGTTCCTATGGTCAGGGACATATTCTCTGCCTCTAGGGACACTGTTGCTGCCACCAGGGGGTTCTAAACCCTCCCTTCTGGAAGCTCTCTGGATCTCCAGGGCT
Source organism: Calotriton arnoldi (assembly GCA_963921515.1). NCBI lineage: Eukaryota > Metazoa > Chordata > Amphibia > Caudata > Salamandridae > Calotriton > Calotriton arnoldi. The sequence continues at coordinate 241,997 of CAWUFW010002794.1, read as the reverse complement.
TCTCTATCCAGTGCCAACTGCTTGGTTCTGAGGGCCACTTTGGCTTCCTCATACTGGAGCAGTTTGCACCTTCTCTCAGAGGAGGTCTCTCTTAAGTTAAAGTATGAGCTCCTCTCTTGGACAAATTCTCTGCCAGAGTGATAAGAGTGCTCAGATTCCCTGGAAGGGGATCTGTGCCTCTCATCCACTCTGCCAGTTCTCTTAGGGAGAACTCCTCTGTCCTGTTCAGGCTCCTTGAAGCCTGGCCCTTCAACCACAGAGTCTTGGTCATTCGGATTGTCCTCATCTGACCCAGATACTATGATTGACCCACCCACTGATTCAGACCCCTTAGCTCCTAGAGCCAATCTAAGGTCATCTGCTGTCAGCAGATCTATCAGGTGTAGTGTTGAGGGACTCTGTCCTAGTCTCAGGTGTCTGTCAACACACATGGCTCTCAAGTCAGAGAAAGCCATGTCCTTATACTGAGGCTGAGTGGATCCACTGGGTCCACCCTTTAAGGACATTCTAGTGTTGTGCAGTGTTGTACTACCTACACTAGTTTGTGGCCTACTGATCCTAGCTTGAGCTGTGGAAAGGGTGTGCTATCCCTTGGCACACAGCTCTAAGTTCAGTAGAACTTATTGATACTAAGCTTGACTTTATATGTACCTTGAGTACCTATAATGGTTTTCAGTTAGTAATTCAAATAGAGATTTTCTGGTAAAACAATGGCAAGCTGGAATCCCACACGCTGCCCACCAATGTGAGAAGTTGGCCTGGTATATGCTGTTCACTAATTAAAGTGGACACCTTGCACCAGGGCAAATCGACTCTTATGGTAGATAGGTTTAAGACAACCTTTTAAAGAAAGCTATCCTAGTGGTAGCTGTGGAGAGCAGCCTTCAGGCTAAGTCTCGGAGGAATGTAAAGCAGCTTGTTTTACCATATAATCTCTTGAATCACCAAATGAAAAGACACCACACAGGTATATATATCAAATATATATGTATTTATTTCTAAATAACTCTCTACTAATCTCTTTATGAGATTAGAAGACAAACATATGCACAAATCAACGTTTCACAATAAGTTAAGCACAAAATATGGCTGGGGCCCTAGGGGCGTACCAGACCATATACTAAGTAAGAGACTTAGAAACAACGACTTGCAAGGAGACAAGGCCTAGGGCCTTCAGAAGTGCTGGGGCCTCACGAAACCACCCAAGGCAGGTAAGTAAAGGACCCACGGGGGACGCGTGCAGTGTGGATACACAGGCGCGAATCGCCGTTAACTTCAATGGGGCAAGTCGCGGTTGGAAATAAAGAGTTTTAGGATACTTCGGGAGAACCTACAAGCAAGTCACTTACAGGGTAAGTAGTTCTAGGGCCCACACCCACAGGAGCACCGTAGTGCTGGAGTTACCTCACCCAGGGAAGCCGGGTGCACAGGTGTCCTTTGGTGTCGGGTCGCGGCGTCGTTTTCAATGGCGAACAAAGAAGACTTGCTGCTTGCGGGAGCTGAAGAAGTGTCCGGTGGAATCCAAGCCTGGATTCTGAAGAAGGATGACCTGAAAGCAGAGGGGACAGTGTTCAAAGTCACTTGGCAGTGACCCGGGGCAAGGAAGATGGATGCCCACCGTCGTCGGTCGCTTCAGGTCGGTTGCAGGTGCCTTGACTCTTCAGCCACGTGGTCCAGGAGGCGTCGACGACGACCAGGAGCTGGATTCGGTGTGTCCCTCGACGTCTGCAGCTGACTGCGGTGTCGGCAACTCGATCGGAGCCAACAAGCCTTGGCAGCCGCAAGTCTCGGGGAGATGAAGAAAAGTCGATGGCGCAGACCAGCAAGGTCTGTGGAACTCACCCAGCGAGGGTAAGTCAGGGCAGGCCTGGAGCAACCAGGGAGCCCTTTGGTTTCTTTAGGAAGTCTTCTGGGGACCCACAAGCCAGCGGGCAAGGGATCGCGAAGACACCTCGGGCGGAATCACTCAACAGGGGCCCACGGTCACTCGGGACGGTGTAGGCCTCTGATCTTCGGAGGGATTCCTGCTGGAGGTCGGGACCACACGTGGTCCAAAGCACAAGTTCGTAGAACGTTGTGAAGGGGTTGCACTCGACAATAGTGCACGGTACCCAGGGGTCGCGGTTCCTCGTTACTCGGGGGTCCACTTGCCTCAGCTTCGCTGGGGACTCACGATGGCCTGGGAGAGGTCAGGAAATCCACTTCTTGGGCTGCAGGGACTTCGGACTCCGGCGGGAGCGGCGTAGTTTGCGACCGTCGTTGTCGTTTTTGGTGCCTGCCAAGCAGGGGAGTCACTCCTTGACTCCAAGGGAGATTCTTCTGTCTTCCAAAGGTAGTGGAACGTCGAAGGGCCAGGATTCTTCTGTAGAGCGTCGTCCAGGGGTTATCTGCTTTGCAATGGCAAGGTTCCCCCTCTTAAACTAAAAGAGGGGATGGACTAGCTCTATGACCCCACCTATGGGAGGGTCAAGGGAGGGGTGGCTACACCCACTTCCCTTTGTCCAGTTTCGTGCCAGAGCAGGGGCAGGCAGCCCCTGAGCTGGTTTGAACTGGCATATGCACAGAGGAGCCTTCTGCTCCCCCAGTGCAGGACTTCAAAGCACTCTAAGAGTGCACCCACCCAGCCCCAATACACTAAACCCTGTCTGGAAGGTGGTTACACCTCCCTGTGACAGGATGCCTATTGTTGGGCTTCCTCCACTGCGAGTTTCGGTCATCAGCAGGAGGGCAGCCCAGTGTCTGTGACTGGTGGCATCCATTTTGTGATGCCAGGGCTCTTTAGGATTCTACCGCGTTTCCACAGCAGGTACATGTCTTATCCCTCTAGAAGGGTGGAATGCTACCCCCGCTGCCAAGATTGGCGGGGGGTAGTATTCCAAGATGTTTGACACCAAACACGACATGTTTTGATGCAGCCATTCCAAAGTTAGCATTTACCGCGAGGATATAATGCACTTAAATAGTATATGGTTTAACCGCATCCACAAACAGCACCAGAGAATAGACTCTGAGAGCTGCAGAGGGGCCCTGCTCAGGCAGAGGCACCCCCTCACATAGAAGCCAAGCACCCTGCCCTCAGGATTGATAGGGCCTGCCTTAGGGGTGACTGATAGGTTTATATGTGTGTGCAGGAGAGATATAGGAAACCTATATCCCAGTGAGGGGTGCTAGCACCACCTCACCCAGGCTGCAGTAGCAGGCCTGTGGTGTCAGATTTAGACTGCTTCCCAGGGGTGGCATAACATATGCTGCAGCCCCTGGGAGGCCTGTGAAGTACCTATGCCCTTGGCACCTAAGGTACCATATACTAGGGACTCATAAGGCACCACAGTATCCAATCACTAGTGCACCTAGAGTGCACTCCATGTCGTTTAGAGAGAGCAGATAGACTGGGGCCCTGAATAGCAGGGTCCCAGTCCAACTAAGTCATAAACCAGCAAAACACCATAAAAAAAGTGGGGGCAACCATATAGTCAGATTCCACCTTCCTACAGTGGGCAACCACTTGCCTGGACCTGCGGGTTAGCCTAAGAGGCTGGGAGAGTGTCAGCTGACCTCACCACCAGCCTTTACAAGCCCTCCCCTAAGGCATCTCAGCCTGGGCATTGAGGTTAAGGGCCGAGAGGAGAAGAACATTTGCCTGTTTGGGCCAGGTTGAGCTTAGGGCCAGAAATGCTGCACTTTTTGCAAATTAACAACCTCCACCATATCCCATTCACAGCCACAGACATACATACACACACACACACACACACTCAACAAAAATCCACACTCGTCATTCCCACCAAACTAAATCCACACTTCACTCACTCACCAAAAACTACGCAACTCCATAAAACAATTCTATATACCGTACTACCGCTACTTCCACACACAGTTCACCTTCACTCTCACACAAACCACAGCTCTGCACTAAACTACTATCAAACCCATATATCACCAAGACAACACTAATCCACACTGCCATGCCCTTAATCCCTTAATTAAACACTCTCTCCATTTTCATACGAAAATCTAGCTCTACCCTCTATGCAGCCCATTCCAGCACCATCATCCTTTTACTCAACCCTCTCTCACACCATCCAACCATAACACCCCCTCCTTATGTTGTCCAAAACACACAACTAAACACTACCAAGTCTACCACCAAAACTCACATCCCCTTTTTATCCCCTCTCAAGCAGCACATAAACTCTCCTCCAACACACATCACCACCCCCTTTCCTTTTCAAGATGCACCCCTTCCAGTTCTCTCCATTCGAATCCTACACATGAACTCACTACACCAATATCATATATTACTACTCCACAAAAACAAAACATAACACAAACACAATCACACCAGAACCTCATTCTTACACCATTAACTACTACATTCCTGCATAAAATACAAACACACACCCACTCTCATCCTTATGCCAACACAAATAGGACACAGCCTATGTCAACTCTAACACATTTTTCAATCAATAAAAACACCAAATACAAACTCCTCTAGTACACAACACTCACTCACCCGCCATTCATCCCTTGTACAATTTAGAGCCTTAAAACATGACCCTCATGCACCACCTCCACTGCAACCCATACGCCTTCCTCCATCAACATACACAAAAGACATAAACAGAACACTCTGCATAACCTTGCATCTCCCTGTCTCACACAATACCATACTACAAAAATAAAGCAACAGCCCACCAACTTACTCTCAACTAATAACCCCAACACTCATGCACACAGACCCAACAAAATACCCTTTAAGCCTGCTGGATGTGGATAACGATATAGTCAAACAACACTATTGCTCTCAGGAGTATGGTTCAATGACACCCTCTCTTACTCAGAGCAGATATCAGCTGTGGCTGGTGCCTGCTTTGGCATCCTTAAAATGTTGCGTAAAATCCTGGATCTACTCCCATTAGATGCCAGACGCACCATTGTACAGGCCCTTGTTACGTTCCGTCTAGATTACTGCAACATCCTGTACCTAGGGGTGACCCAAAAAAATCTGAACAGCCTGCAGAAGGTTCAGAATGCCGCAGCTCGGCTAATCCTGAATATTCCTAGGCGGGCTTCGATGGGGGAGGCCTTGAGGAAATTACACTGGCTCCCCATACAGGCCAGAGTTACTTTTAAGGCCTTGTGTTTTAGCCACAGGATCTTCAATAAGAAAGGTCCTAGCTTCCTGCACCCCCTTCTCACCGCATATAGACCTGCACGTTGCCTAAGATCCTTGGGTACGGCAAAGTTGACTGTGCCTAAGGTTCGGAAGGTACGGGCTGGTGGGAGCTCTTTTGGCTTCCTTGCGGCTAAGGCCTAGAATGACCTCCCGGTTGAGTTAAGGACGTGCCCGTCTGAGTGTCTGTTCCGGAAAAAACTTAAGACTTGGCTCTTCCAGCACCCCCTGGGTGGCCGGAAGTAGGCCCTGGCAGCGGTTCCTTGGGGGTCTTTGGCCATAGGGTGGGTGGGCGTTTCTGGCCAGTTTTTCAGGCATTACTGGTGTTCTAGCGCGGGGACACTTCGTTTGGAGTAACCAGGCACTCTATAAGCTGTATAATAATAATAATAATAATGATACACTAAACACTATCACCAATAATACACCTACTACCAGTTCATAGGGGCCTACTCACTCTTCCGCAAAACAAACTCACACCACCTCCAAAACACATTCACTGCCTAATGCTAAATTCCTTTCTAAAAACCAGTATTACATCTCTGACCTACTCACACATACTCTTCATAACTGAGTCATGGTTGGGCTCCAGTACTGCATGAAGATGTTTCTCCAGGCTATCAAACTATCTCAGAAAATTGCATAGACACAAAGAGGAGGCGGGTTCGCTGTTATATTTAAGGAAACAACAAATATCACCAAAGATGAGAATGTTTCCATACAAGGTTGTGAGTCTCTCCTTACAGAATGCAACCATACACCAACTATCTCCTGTAACTTCCTCCTTCTTTACAGACCACCACCTAGCAATGGAACTTTCCCAGACACATTTCTGAACACAGTTTCAAACTTTCTTGCACTATATTCAAACCTATGCATCCTTGGTGACCTAAATATATAGTCTGGCATACTTAACATGCTCTACCCCAGAACTATTATAACTAACCTAGACACTCTCAACCTATTTCGGAACATCCCAAAAACCACACGCATCACTGAACATATCTTAGATGTCATTTTTTGACAACCCAGACCTAGTTACCACCCAAGGGATTACTCCAGTTTTATGGCCAGACCACAACCAAGTAGCCTTCCAACACAATACACCACAGCCTATCACACCTAAGCCCACCTTACCTGCAACTACATATCGTCCTTGGAACAAACCTAATTTTGGGAACCTAGAAACACATCTAACATCCAACACAGATCTTGACACAATAAATTCAGTCCAAAAACTCTATGAGTGGCTCCAGGATGATTTTAATATATGAATACGTGTAAAAACAACAAAACATGACAAAAGAAAAAAATGCCCTTCGATGAATCCAGAACGAAAAAATATACAGCAACACATCACAAAGTTTCAATGCGCCTGACTCAAAACAAACAACATTCTAGACAATCTATGCCTACACAAACATAGCAGAATGTACAAATCAAGAATTTTATAAAATTCTCACAGAATTTAGAAAACTGAAATGCACAGAAGAAACCCATCTCATTTCTAAGGAATATTCTGACAAACTGGTAACTCATTACACAACCAAAGCAGACATGTTGGATTCCGATTTAAACAAAAGGAAAACCACCAGCACTAACCCTTTTCCAACAATCACTTCTGAGGGTTAGCTAACACAGCCTCTGCATTCCTTCACACAGCTATCAGAAACTGAATGTATAGATCTTGTCAAAGCAAGCAGGCCAACCAACTGTCTCGCTGATCCTTGCCCACCACTAATCCTCAAAAACATTCTTTTAACAACCTCTGCCGCCACCCCAGTCAAAACACTCATCAAAACTCTTTAGCAACAGGAGTTTTTCCAGAAGAATGAAAAAAGATATATATGCGCCCATTATTATAGAATACAAACCTCGGGCCATTCCCCCACTGTACCAAGCGGAACATTGCACTCGTCCTGATGAGAGCTCACCTCTCGGTGTTATTAGACCAGCAAAGATCAATGCCCTTATCCCCTGCCCCTTTCCCTGAGTTATGTCTCCCCAGTTCGGTTGCATACATGGATTTCTCCTTTCCAACATCACATATGGGCTGTAAGGGTACATCAGTCACACCCATGAACTAGACACTCTAATACGACACCCATTATCCTCAAACAGGCACACATCTCCGCACACCACATGCGCTAAGTCAAGTAATTCTTCTGTGGACTTGAATTTTCTGCAATGATAATATGCATAATGAATGTTAAGCAACGATTAAAGCTGCCGATTGATGTATACCCTGTATGGAAGATGCAAAATCCAATAAAAAGGTTTATATAAAAAATAAATTATAGAATACAAACCTCAACCCTCAAGACCCCAACAACAACAGAGCTATTGTAAACTGACATTTCCTTGTAAAACTGATAGAAAGAGCATCCTTTGCCCAGAAGTCACAATTTATTGAAGAAAAATCCCTACTTTCCAACTTCCAAACAGAATACCATCCAGGAAAATGTGCCAAATTTGCCGAATCACCATCTTGAATTACCTTAAGAACACAGTAGACCAGAATGGGTTTGCACTACTTCTATTGAATCTTTCTTCTGCCTTTGACAATGTTGATCATCACACTCTAATCCAAAGACTCCACAAAGCCGACATAGAGGGTACCCCTCTCAATTGGATCACATCTTACCCACAAAATAGAACTAATGTCATCAATGCTGCTCCTTTCTTATCCAAACCATACATCATCAAAGCAGGAGTCCCCCAAGTCTCTATCATTTTACCCATGCTTTTCAACAGCTACATTAAGTCATTAATGGCAATGATCAATGATTTTCAGTTCACTTGGCTCAACTATGCAGATGACACACAAATGCTTCTTCAACTGGAAAGCTGTAAAGACATTGCAAACTCCAAAATCTTCAGTTGCCTACGAGCCATTGTCAGTGGATGACATGGAGCAACCTCAACTTGAATGCATCCAAAACTGAAATACTCACCTGTGATGAATGGAAAAATTATGAATCAATCCAAATGAAGAGCCACTGTTCCTGAGAGAAGACAGAGGGAGTCGTTTTAGAGGGATAAGAGGGGAAGTCAAGGTGACTTTTACTTGGTGCCCTCATACATCCCAAGGGATGTCATGCTTTATCACAGGACGGTGCTCCTCGTAGGGCGGGCGATGCAATGCCCTACTGGTCCCCCGAAGGGTCGCTTTGGCGGAGATCTTTTTGTTATTACGCCGTATGATGAGTGCGAGGTAGTGCTCGTGAAGTGATGAGTGAATTAAAAGTGGCTAGAGGGTATTTGTTGAGATTCGATTTAATGATAGAGATCCCTCTGTCACGATTTAAAAACCAAAAGGTTAGTGGCTGCTAGAGGGTTGTACTGGCCCTAAGTAGCTATAAGATGCAATGCAAGTGTGTAGGTGAGGTATACTAGGTTGACATGTTTCACTCTTATAATGGTATCAGGAGGAGATCCCTGGCGCTTCATCAGGACCAAAGAAAAGGTAGGGTAGAGTGTTTACGTATTGGATATGACCTCCTCAAATGAAGTAGTGCCACCAGTGGGACCCTGGAGGTGGTCCAATCACTCTTCGTCATTGAGCACAGTTGCTCGAAGCTGACGTGGTCATAGGTGCAGAATTTTGCCTATGACTTTAAATGGAGGCTGAGATTCCTCCGTGGGACGCAAGAAGGAATTTGACGATCTTTAATGACGGCCGTCTTTGCAGGCACTGCTGCAGTCCTCTTCATCCCGGATGTGGAAAAAGTAGGACCCATTGTGTGCCTGGCCTAATGATCTGGGACCACAGCCCAAAGTATCCAAGGATGTAATAAACATCAGAGTTACCACGAACTCCAATGTATCAATGAACGCCCAAGTGGATAAGGTAGCAAGATTAAGCTTTATTACTATGAAAACTTAGCAACGCATATTCCCCCAATTATGATCTCCCCTCAAGGTCCAAGCCACTATCTCTCTTGTACTCCCTAAACTTGATTACGCTAATGGCCTGTACCATGGATCACTTCTATCAACTATGAAAAAACTTCAAAGATTTCAGAACTCCACTGCCAGACTACTCCTACATGTAAAGCCATAAGAGCACATCTCTCCTGCTTTGAGGGCCCTTTATTGTTTACCGGTTGCTAGAAGATTCACTTTCAAGCTGATTTGTATCACCCACTGAGTAATACATGGCAAATGACCACTTTTCATTAGGAAGAAGAATCACCAAATACATACAGCAAAGGAACCTCTGTTCCAGACTGGCGGCTCGCCTCAAAATCCTACCAAAATCATTGGTGGAACATCTTTACCTGTCTAAGCAGCCAGCCCATGGAAATCATTACCACCAATCATAAGATCCACTGACAACCATCTCACCTTCAAAACATTACTCAAAAGATGGCTCTTCTCTACATGACCACCACACTCAAATAACAAAATGTACAGCAATACAATGCCTACAACACCAACGTATACATACAGGACCTTATTCAACTGAAAACATATATTTTTGGCCTTCTTCTATATATCCAATGTTATAAGCATATCCATTTGTTCATCATATAGGTTGCATCAAATATATAACTATGCACTTTTATATAGTAAACATATATCAAACTGTGCTACTCAGTATGACAATGCCCGTCTGAGTATATAATTATAAAATTTGTGAATATACATGTAAGGATGTAACAAAATATTGTACATATTTAAAATAGGATGTAACAATATATTTTAATGATTAAAAACAAATTAAAACATACTATCGATAATTACGCACAACAATCATGCATGTTTGGGTATCTAAATATTATTACATGTAAATGCACATGAGTACTGATACATAGTGATCAATTCAATGCACATAAAATATTACTTATTGCAGAGCATATATATGTGTATGTTAACATGTATAATTATACATAGATATTTGATATGTGCTTTTCTCTGTACACATTTATTTATTACTTTGTGTTTAAACCCCCCCAAAAATGTTAAACTATTATATTTCATATGTGCACTCTGTACAAATGTATATATTGTTTTGGGTTAAAAAATAATATATTCTTATATTTTATGCTTAGACATGTATACTGATTCATTGCATAAGTAACATATAAGAATCTGACTGTATGATTATGGGTTTGCCTTTTATTATGATAAAATATCTGTCACAAGATATAATCATTATTATATAATAATTATATATAAATAATTATATTATAATGCCGGGTCTGTATATATTTTTAATACTTCTTTATTCTTACTGGTGAAAAGAAAATATTACATGCAAAAAATATTATATGTATATTTCTTATTTATACTTTTATCCTTATCATTTATAACTAGATCAATATATAGATAGCATTTAAGTCAGTGGTTCCCAAACTTTTTCGACCGGCGGCTCCCTTGACCTATTGGCCATGGCTCCCCACTATGCTTCTTTTTCTGGAGGGTGGGGGTGTAAGCCCGGCCTCGAGAGTACTTCCATTTTTCTCCCTGAAAATAATTGGGATGAAGCTGATGAAGGTATTATAATCATATACGCAGGGCGTTTCGTATTACAAAGGTGGCGCCTCTAATAAAATATTCCTAGTTACACTTCTTTGCCCATGCCTTTTTTAGAGAACACGCTCAAACTTTTTTATCCCACTTACAGTACTAGATATTACCTCTATGCATGTAGGTCCCATTGCCAAAGTGTTTCTGCGCTTGAAGAATATTTCCATGTGCTTCCATTTCTACCCATGTCATCCGTTCCAAAACACCCTTCTCAGCAGGGTGACTCACACTTTTTAAACCAAATACAGGCTTATTTTAGTTGAGACAGCCAAAATAAACCTGTATTTGGTTTAAAAGTTGAACCTAAAATTGCCTCTAATTCAATGCAAAGCCAAATAAATTCCTCTGATTTTTTTTTTAAACATCCCTCTTTCTTGCTTCCAAATGTTGGCATATGCCGTATATGGTGTTTTCCTTCCCTGTGCTCATGGAGAGAGCAGGCCTGTATGGAACTGTGTGTGTACTGGAAGAAATGTGTACTGGAAGTACCTATGTGCGCATGTGTGTTTGTCCGGCCTGAGACGGCTGGCCAAACACACATGTGCACTTAGAAGTGCATATAGCACTCCTCCTCCCCATGCCTTCGGCCTGCCCCTCCCTGCATATGCTGGCTCAGAGCCAGCAAGTGAAAAATAAAACGATAGTAAAATATAGTTTTATTTTTCACTCGCTAGCTCTGAGCCAGTGGGGCGATGCTCCTCTGCCATTGCGGAGGAGCTGCCCCTGGTATGCGTTCACAAAACTACACAGCTGATGTCAATTGAAAGAGTAGACACACCTACCTTTAATGATTAAAAACAAATTAAAACATACTATCGATAATTACGCACAACAATCATGCATGTTTGGGTATCTAAATATTATTACATGTAAATGCACATGAGTACTGATACATAGTGATCAATTCAATGCACATAAAATATTACTTATTGCAGAGCATATATATGTGTATGTTAACATGTATAATTATACATAGATATTTGATATGTGCTTTTCTCTGTACACATTTATTTATTACTTTGTGTTTAAACCCCCCAAAAAATGTTAAACTATTATATTTCATATGTGCACTCTGTACAAATGTATATATTGTTTTGGGTTAAAAATAATATATTCTTATATTTTATGCTTAGACATGTATACTGATTCATTGCATAAGTAAACATATAAGAATCTGACTGTATGATTATGGGTTTGCCTTTTATTATGATAAAATATCTGTCACAAGATATAATCATTATTATATAATAATTATATATAAATAATTATATTATAATGCCGGTCTGTATATATTTTTAATACTTCTTTATTCTTACTTGTGAAAAGAAAATATTACATGCAAAAATATTATATGTATATTTCTTATTTATACTTTTATCCTTATCATTTATAACTAGATCAATATATAGATAGCATTTAAGTCAGTGGTTCCCAAACTTTTTCGACCGGCGGCTCCCTTGACCTATTGGCCATGGCTCCCCACTATGCTTCTTTTTTCTGGAGGGTGGGGGTGTAAGCCCGGCCTCGAGAGTACTTCCATTTTTCTCCCTGAAAATAATTGGGATGAAGCTGATGAAGGTATTATAATCATATACGCAGGGCGTTTCGTATTACAAAGGTGGCGCCTCTAATAAAATATTCCTAGTTACACTTCTTTGCCCATGCCTTTTTAGAGAACACGCTCAAACTTTTTTATCCACTTACAGTACTAGATATTACCTCTATGCATGTAGGTCCCATTGCCAAAGTGTTTCTGCGCTTGAAGAATATTTCCATGTGCTTCCATTTCTACCCATGTCATACGTTCCAAAAAACCCTTCTCAGCAGGGTGACTCACACTTTTTTAAACCAAATACAGGCTTATTTTAGTTGAGACAGCCAAAATAAACCTGTATTTGGTTTAAAAAGTTGAACCTAAAATTGCCTCTAATTCAATGCAAGCCAAATAAATTCCTCTGATTTTTTTTTTTAAACATCCCTCTTTCTTGCTTCCAAATGTTGGCATATGCCGTATATGGTGTTTTCCTTCCCTGTGCTCATGGAGAGAGCAGGCCTGTATGGAACTGTGTGTGTACTGGAAGAAATGTGTACTGGAAGTACCTATGTGCGCATGTGTGTTTGTCCGGACTGAGACGGCTGGCCAAACACACATGTGCACTTAGAAGTGCATATAGCACTCCTCCTCCCCCATGCCTTCGGCCTGCCCCTCCCTGCATATGCTGGCTCAGAGCCAGCAAGTGAAAAATAAAACGATAGTAAAATATAGTTTTATTTTTCACTCACTGGCTCTGAGCCAGTGGGGCGATGCTCCTCTGCCATTGCGGAGGAGCTGCCCCTGGTATGCGTTCACAAAACTACACAGCTGATGTCAATTGAAAGAGTAGACACACCTACCAATCTGCCAATAAAAAAAACCTTACCAGACCATGATCCTTTGCTATCCAAATCCTGCAGAGTTGGACTGACCTCATTACTGTCTTCTCTCACACTGCAGCCAGCCCTTCACACACTCACGCACTACATTAGCACCATTCACTGCACATATCACAATTATTTATTTCATTTCTTGTACATCCCTTCAATTTCACACTCACTAATTCACTCACACACAATATCCAAAAAGAAGCAGCCACATTTTTCAGATGAGGAGTTGACAGTGCTTGTGAATGAAATCCTCAGAAATGAGCCACAGTTATTCGGGACCCAAGTCCAACAAACATTTCTCACCCAGAAAATCCTGATGTTAGACAGGATAGTTAAAGTGAATGCAGTAGCCACCACCCTGCGCTCAATGGGGGATATCAGAAAGCGGTAGTACGACATCAAGAGGAGGGCCAAAGTATTGGAGATGTGTAATTAATGCCGACAACCTGTATGCCAGCATTTAAGATTAAAAATAACCAAAACAATGACATTTACAAATGTCTACATGTAGGCTGTAAGTGTATACCCATTAAGTCATCATTGGCAGCAACAACATCTGTCAACATCCCAAAACATGGCCTATAACTAGAGTAAGTAGTTACCAGGTATGTAAGGCTAACCACTTCATCAAGTAATCAGATCTCCCAAAAGGAAATGACTACACCTACCATCAGCCACTCACACTCCGCCTAAGAACAACAGCCACCTGTGTCAGCTATGTTTCAACTTAACTTCCCCTCACTGGCAGGGAGCTATTGGTCAAGTGGGGGGGTGTTTGAAATGACCACAACTACCATCAGCCCTTGTACTCCTAACTCCAAACTAAAACCACATGTGTCAGCCATGTTTCTACTCAACTTTCCCTCACTGACAGGGAGATATTGGTCAAGTGGGGGGGAGAAGAGTTTGAAATGACTGCAACTACCATCAGGCCTTCTAACCCAAGCTCACAAAAACAGTCACCTGTAATGTACCTCCAAACCCTATTTTTCTCACATCTTACTATGGAGTGTAACGTCAAATTTACTAAGCTGTGTATACACAATGCTATGTCTTAAACGTTTGCCTTCTAAGGCTGATGTACCCCAGGCTCTTCAGTAGAAAATAATGAGCACATCACTGACACCATGACTAATTTGTACTTAAATATAAGGCTGTCACTTCAATGTGCCTGGTGATACATTGACAACGCACAGCACACAGGAATAACAACAACTAAATATTACCAATTAATGTGTAAGCATGCCATGCCAATAATTTAGATTTTGAACTCACTAATCTTCAAGTGTCATCTACAGAGTGTCAGGCCCAAGTCAATGTCAGTAGCCGATGTCACAATCCAAATTGCGACAATGACCATATCAGCACAGAGGTGGAGCTAGACCATAATCCACATTGTGATAAAGTTGCATTGTTTACACCACGGGTACTCATAGTACGGCCCGCGGCCGCCAGCGGCCCGGCAAGCCTTCCTTGGCTGCCTGCGGACCTTGCAGACATCGTACCTGTGTTTTTTTTTTTTTTTTTTTAAAGTGTCAGCAAACACCGCCGGTTGCAGCAGCACGGACTCTGAGAGACTCTGCTCTATGGGGGCCGGGCGATTCTTTAAAAGACCATTCACTTGTTAATGAGGCTTGGTTGTATTTCACCTCTTCTTAGCGCCCCTGCATCTCCACTCTGACTGAGTGGAGATGCAGGGGCGCTAAGAAGAGGTGAAATACAACAAAGCCTCATTAACAAGTGAATGGTCTTTTAAAGACATGTGAAGTACTCAGGTGCGGCTGTGTGTGTTCCCGGGAAGCTGTCTCAGCCCGGGCTGACACACATGCGGGGTGAGGTGACAGAGGGTGACAGAGGGCAGCAGGGAGTGAGAGCAGCGGGTGAGGTGGCAGAGGGTAGCAGGGAGTGAGAGCCGGGTGAGGTGACGGAGGGCAGCAGGGAGTGAGAGCCAGGTGAGGTGACGGAGGGCAGCAGGGAGTGAGAGCCGGGTGAGGTGACAGAGGGCAGCAGGGAGTGAGAGCCGGGTGAGGTGACAGAGGGCAGCAGGGAGTGAGAGCAGCGGATGAGGTGACAGAGAGTAGCAGAGAGTGAGAGCCGGGTGAGGTGACGGAGGGCAGCAGGGAGTGAGAGCAGCGGGTGAGGTGACAGAGGGTAGCAGGAATTGAGAGCCGGGTGAGGTGACAGAGGGCAGCAGGGAGTGAGAGCAGCGGGTGAGGTGACAGAGAGTAGCAGGGAGTGAGAGCCGGGTGAGGTGACGGAGGGCAGCAGGGAGTGCGAGCAGCGGGTGAGGTGACAGAGGGTAGCAGGGATTGAGAGCTGGGTGAGGTGACAGAGGGCAGCAGGGAGTGAGAGCCAGGTGAGGTGACAGAGGGCAGCAGGGAGTGAGAGCCGGGTGAGGTGACAGAGGGCAGCAGGGAGTGAGAGCCGGGTGAGGTGACAGAGGGCAGCAGGGAGTGAGAGCCGGGTGAGGTGACGGAGGGCAGCAGGGAGTGAGAGCAGTGGGTGAGGTGGCATAGGGTAGCAGGGAGTGAGAGCCGGGTGAGGTGACGGAGAGCAGCAGGGAGTGAGAGCTGGGTGAGGTGACAGAGGACAGCAGGGTGTGAGAGCCGGGTGAGGTGACAGAGGGTAGCAGGGAGTGAGAGCTGGGTGAGGTGACGAGGGCAGCAGGGAGTGAGAGCCGGGTGAGGTGACAGAGGGCAGCAGGGTGTGAGAGCCGGGTGAGGTGATGGAGGGCAGCAGGGAGTGAGAGCAGCGGGTGAGGTGACAGAGGGTAGCAGGGAGTGAGAACTGGGTGAGGTGACGGAGGGCAGCAGGGAGTGAGAGCCAGGTGAGGTGACGGAGGGCAGCAGGGAGTGAGAGCCGGGTGAGGTGACGGAGGGCAGCAGGGAGTGAGAGCAGCGGGTGAGGTGACAGAGGGTAGCAGGGAGTGAGAGCCGGGTGAGGTGACGGAGGTCAGCAGGGAGTGAGAGCCGGGTGAGGTGACGGAGGGCAGCAGGGAGTGAGAGCCGGGTGAGGTGTGCATTAAGAGCCTGTGATGTGATGTTTCCCGCCAGCCTGTAGTCAGAGGGTTGAGCCAAGGCCAGGGAGCTCAGGCCTGGTCTCCGCTCTCGCAGCACAGCGCACAAATGCTCGCCGCCAGGTTGGCGCTATATATAATTGATGCATGCATACCTACATGGACGGGTGACTGGCGCCAAAGGGGGCTTTGATCTGACAGCTCGGGGTGAGAGTCAGAATTAAAGCCAGCGACAGATGTGACCCCAGGCCCAGTGGTGGGACACAAACCCCGCGAAGCAGCAAATTCAGAGAGAAAACGAGCTGGCTTTTACATTACACAGGGAGAGGGGGGAGTGGGGGGGGAGCTGTCTCTGGGCTGGTGACAGGGACGTGTAGACACGGTACGTGTGCACTGCCCGAGGCACAGAGACAGATAGAGACAGAAACAGACAGAGACAGACAGACAGAGACAGGGACAGACTGACAGATAGAGACAGAGCCAGATAGAGGCAGAGATAGATAGAGGTAGATAGAGGCGGAGACAGGGAAAGACTGACAGAGGCAGAGACAGATAGAGGCAGAGACAGATAGAGGCAGAGACAGATAGAGGTAGAGACAGACAGAGACAGACAGCGATAGAGACAGAGACAGACAGAGATAGAGACAGATACAGACAGAGATAGAGACAGAGACAGACAGAGACAGGGACAGACAGAGACAGGGACAGATAGAGGCAGAGACAGATAGAGGCAGAGACAGATAGAGGCAGAGACAGATAGAGGCAGAGACAGACAGAGATAGAGACAGAGACAGACAGAGATAGAGACAGAGACAGAAAGAGATAGAGACAGAGACAGACAGAGACAGGGACAGACAGAGAGGCAGAGAGACAGAGATGGAGAGGGAGACGGAGAGGGAGACGGAGGGAGAGAGAGGGAGGGAGAGGGAGGGAGAAGGAGGGTGGGAGACAGGGAGGGAGACAGAGGGTGACAGAGGGAGAGAGAGGGAGGGAGACAGAGAGAGAGGGAGACAGAGAGAGAGAGAGGGAGACAGAGGGAGGGAGACAGAGGGAGGCAGAGGGAGACAGAGGGAGGGAGTCAGGGGGAGACAGAGGGAGGGAGAGGGAGACAGACAGAGGGAGACAGAGGGAGACAGACAGAGGGAGACAGAGGGAGGGAGACAGAGACAGACCGAGGGAGAGAGACAGAGGGAGACAGAGAGAGGGAGACAGAGAGAGAGGGAGGGAGACAGAGAGAGGGAGACAGACAGAGGGAGACAGAGGGAGGGAGACAGAGGGAGACAGAGAGAGGGAGACAGAGAGAGAGGGAGGGAGACAGAGAGAGAGGGAGACACAGAGAGAGGGAGACAGAGAGAGGGAGACAGAGGGAGGGAGACAGACAGAGGGAGACAGAGGGAGACAGACAGAGGGAGAGAGAGAGGGAGACAGAGGGAGGGAGACAGAGAGAGGGAAACAGAGGGAGACAGAGAGAGGGAGACAGAGGGCAACAGACAGAGGGAGACAGAGGGAGACAGACAGAGGGAGGGAGACAGACAGAGGGAGGAGGGTGACAGACAGAGGGAGGGAGACAGATAGAGGGAGACAGACAGAGGGAGGAGGGTGACAGACAGAGGGAGGGAGACAGATAGAGGGAGACAGAGGGAGGGAAACAGACAGAAGGAGACAGACAGAGACAGAGGGAGACAGAGGGAGGGAGACAGAGGGAGAGAGAGGGGGGAGACAGAGAGAGGGGGACAGAGAGAGAGAGGGAGGGAGACAGAGAGAGAGAGGGAGACAGAGAGAGAGAGAGGGAGACAGACAGAGGGAGAGAGAGGGAGGAGGGTGACAGACAGAGGGAGACAGACAGAGGGAGGAGGGCGACAGACACAGGGAGGGAGACAGATAGAGGGAGACAGAGGGAGGGAGACAGACAGAGGGAGGGAGACGGAGAGAGAGGGAGGGAGATGGAGAGAGAGGGAGGGAGACAGAGAGAGGGAGTCAGAGAGAGAGAGAGGGAGGGAGGGAGACAGAGAGAGAGAGGGAGGGAGACAGAGAGAGAGAGGGAGGGAGGGAGACAGAGAGAGAGAGGGAGGGAGACAGAGAGAGAGAGGGAGGGAGACAGAGAGAGAGAGAGGGAGACAAACAGAGTGAGGGAGACAGAGGGAGACAGAGAGAGAGAGAGGAAAAGAGGGAGGGAGAGAGAGAGGGAGAGAGAGAGAGGGAGAGAGAGAGAGAGATAGAGAGAGGGAGGGAGACGGAGAGAGAGAGTGAGGAAGAGATAGAGAGAGGGAGAGATAGAGAGAGGGAGACAGAGCGAGAGAGAGAGAGATAGAGAGAGAGAGAGATGTGTGTATGCCGGGTCTGGTGGCTCAGTGGACGAAGGCGTCCACTGCAGGGGCCTGTGTTCAACCTCATGGTCATAGTTTTTTTTTTGCTCTAGCCCCGCCCCTCTCCCCCACTGACCCCGACCCCACCGGTGCGGCCCTCGGCCACAAACCACACTGTAAATTTGGCCCCGAGAGAAAGTTTGTGAGTACCCATGGTTTACACCAAATAAATGCTAACATAATGGGGCTCGGTGCCAATTACTCCATCTAAATATGTTTTTTTGTTCCAGGCATTTACTCAATGTGTACCTGTTGAGGTACAATGTATAATCACATAATTGACTGTGTCATATCTGTACCAACAGTGTGATCTGGGAACACCTCCAGACTGAATGAGGAAACCAGCCAGCCTTTGACTCCAACCCTGAATGAGCTCTCTGGCAAGGATGACTCCCCTGAAACTTGGACGAGGAGGAGGAACCTGGCCCATCATGTTTGGTTGACCAGATGGCACCAGTATGTCGAGCAGTGTCCATCTTCCACCTCAGTTACCAACTCGCAGCTGACCCCTACCCCAACAGACACACCATCTGTCACTGGCCACAACATCACCAGTGTACCACAGTCTACTCCAAAGACAATCAATGAGGATGGAAGATCTGGTTCGACTGTGCAGACACAAACCGTGCCAGCCTGTGGGGGTATGGGTGGTGGGAGGGGACGTGTTCTCCCACGTCGTCCAACAGCTGGTGCCACAGATGCCCAGGCCAACCTCGCCAGAGTAATGGATTCCTATGAGGGGTACCAGGGAGCATTGGGCCAGGTTTTTCAAGAACTCTGGGACATCAAACAACTGCAGACGTCCCTAGACCACTGCCTAGAACCACACAATGACCAAATGGACGAGTTCATAGGGGTGCTGAGGGACGTCAGTACCACCCTCCGCCAGGCATTTTCACACACAAGTGCCCCTCCCTGTGGGACAACTACATCTGCCCTGTCATCATCTGTTGACTATTCATACCAAATGTTCCACCTCAGATGGGATTACACTGTTGAACTTTGGACTCAAATAACTGTGGCTTTGATCTGTAGGATTTCAAGCAATAACACTGACAACTGCACCCCATTGTTTCTTTTTTGTTCTGATCCATAATGTGTTTTCTCATCTAATCACCATGTTTGAACAATAAAAATGCTTAACACATCAATACTAGCTCATGTTGTGCCTTTGACATCTATCGCAAAATGTTGTAATTACCATGTGATCACTCTGATGAAAGTTTAATCAACTTAGGCCAACAAGTACATGTTAATTGTAACTTAAGTATGAATAATTCTATCAAACATGGCACCACAAGATAGACATACACATGTACTGTATCTTACAAACGTATTTCCATGGTACCTTTTCACAGATAGTCAATTGTACAAACAATCATCACAAGTTGGCATCCCACTCAACAATCTGTGCCACTAACCTAATTTGTCATGTACACTTAAGAAAAACAACTATTTCGGAGGAGTAACATCTGACAATGCAAACTTTAATGTGAAACACTAAATTTAATTTGCATCAACACCTGGTACCACATCCCAGACACCATAAATGCCATACATAAAAAGTAGATAAAATAAAAGTAAACAGGCCAGTACTACTGATCGATAAGAACAGGTCCCATCCAAACAGGTTTGCAGCAACTTTAGGGAGGTTACAAGAATATGTCAGTAGTGTGGCACTTGCACTGTGCATCCAATGATGACACACATCAACAGCTACATCCAGTTCACACACATGGATTATATAGGTGATGTGAATGAAAAGTACCATGGTCCTTTCCCACAACCACATTGTCTTGGAGCTCATGATGCTACACATATTGCAAAACAAATAACACAAGATGTGATATAAGGCCATTGATGTGGTAGCAACTTCCATTCCTTCAATTTGCAAGCAGTTGTCATAACATATTTGTATGTTTAAAGTCTGTGACAGACATTCCCAGTATCATTCCATGTCCATGTTGAACTCAGAAGCAGCATCAAATGCCTGGTGATGGCACAACTCTGAAACTCCCATCAGTTGATGACATGGCAAACTTCACTGAAACAAAAATATGAATTAAGATTAGCAAGGATAAGTTATGTCTCATAAGTAAGAGTAAACTTAAACTTCAGCCAGAACAATGTTACTTTTCATCACATACAGCATGAATAATACTGTGTGGATATAACATTAACCATATCCAAATCCTGTTTTGCACAAACATTAGCACACTTATCCCACACTCTGATGTGTACATACACATAGCCCTCGCAGCTACACAACAACAAGCACTGAAGAATTGGAAATACATCTCAGTGCATACTTACTGTCATGAAAAGAAGTTGTTGATAAGCTGTTGTCGCGAGTCACATCCTTCTTCGTCACCACTGTCATCATTAACCAGTCCCGGATCCTCAGCCGGTGGCTCCTGCTGGTCTCCTTCATCTTCAATTAGAAGGATGTTTTTCCTTACTGCCTGGTTGTGGAGCATGCAACAGGCAACGGTGATCTGGCACACCTTCCCAGGTGAGTATTGTAGGGCTCCTCCAGTTTTATCTAGAGAGTGAAATCTGACCTTCAGGAGGCCAAAAGCCCGCTCCACTATCCGCCTTGTTCTCCGATGGGCCTCATGGAAGCGGACTTCTCCTGGGGTGAAAGAATTCCACAATGGTGTCAGTAACCATGACTGGTTGGGGTATCCTGAGTCTCTTACATAGAAGATAGACATGAGTTCAATGTTCAAGAAAACATTTAACAAATTAACACACAAATCCACTCACAACAAACTTCATTAAATAACTTACCAACAAGTCAGGCCCGCTCTGGAAGTATTTGAGTCATCAAATGGGGTATGATGGTGCTCCGTAGTATGTAGGAGTCATGGGCTGATCCTGGAAATCTGGCACAGACATGGGAAATATACATATCTGCCGAACCCACCACCTGTACATTGATTGAGTGGAAGTGCTTCCTGTTCCTATATACCTGCTCATTGGCAGTGGTGGAATTGCTCCAATCACATGTGGGATTCAACCAAAATCATAAAAATCTGCTTTGATATTGGCCAATTCTTCAAGTTTGGGAAATTTGATGTAGCTCTCCATGTGTCTGGTCAATGCCTGCAATACATACCGAAGTACGGTGCTGAACATCAGCTGGGGCATTCCACCAGCTGTCACCACTGTGTACTGGAATGAACCCGTGGCTAAGAAATGCAGTACTGCCATCACCTTAACTTTGGGTGTCAGTGATGTAGGTTAGTAGCGATGTGGACGTAATGTGGTGCCAACTGCTGGCACAAATCATTTATGGTCGCCTTGTTGAGAGGGTATTTATGGATCACGTCTCTCTCTTCCATGGTTTGTAGGTCAGAAAAGGGCCTGTAGATGGGAAGCTGTCTACTTACTGCGTCAACACAGTAAGATCATGTTATGCATACCATCCTGTACACTACATACATCTTGAGTTGCATTCAGCACTTCATGCAGACAAATGTTTCATGGTGGACACTGTCATGTTGTGATTTCTGCATTGCCCATACAATGACATACACTAACAATTTACATCTTTATTGTTCTGCGGATGTACTCTTAAGTATAGAACACAAAGATCACTTAGAATGTTCCATTTAATTGCAATGCGTCAGTAGGGTGCTTGAAATTTGAGTGTTCCGGCCCTCTGTGAATGTTGGATTCTGTACATCATCAAACACACACCCCCTCTCCACCTGAACATCACACAGATCACACATTGGGTGACAGTGGCTTTCAAGAATGTTCTTTGGAGTATTTACACCTGTTAATGGACATGGGCCGCTTACTGCCTTAGAGAAAGAGGTAAACCTGAAAGTCTTGTTTGTGCTGTCATGCTTGTTTAGCCTGCTAAGCAGTGTGTAAGGTTCCTCTCAAGGTGATTTTGTTATGGGAGTGTGGGTGATTCATTTTGATGCTTCTTTAGCACACAAAATTGTGCATCCAGGCATGGTGAAGTCCAAAGCCACAACATTGGCAAATGTATCTGCAGCGACCGAACATTATTCAAAAGTCGTGATAGGCGGTGCCAAACCGCGGCAGAAACAGCCGTAGGCTGTAACGTGTTATGGTGACAGTTGCCGCTCACTGATTGTGTTCGCCTACAGTGAAGGCAGACACGGTAAGCTTCCATTACAAATGGAACAAGCTTTCTCACGGACCACTGGATATTTTGAACCATGCGGTAGGCGGCGTGTCAGCCAGCAATTACAGCCATTGGACGAAGTCGGAAAATGCAACCGACGCAAACCTATCCCTTTGACCGCCTGCACAGAAGACCACCTATGCGGTCTAAATATAAGTCTTGTGATTGGCAATACAGATCACTTGCCTTCAGAGACCTCCCCATCTCTCTGCTGCTGTTCTCATAAGCAGCAGCATGGCACACCAGAGGAGCAGGTGAGAACAATTCTGAAAGAATAACTATTCTAAATGTCAGCTAACCATACACATAGGGCAGAATCTAGCAATGAGACACAGATCGGAATCTGTTTCCTATTGTCTGAAAGTGTGTTAGTAAATGTTATGGACAAGTTCAATGCTGTATGTGTGACAGTACTGTTCAGGACATCCAATCAATGTTGTCATGTGCATATCTCATCATGGACCACATTTATCGTATGGTGTTTTAGTTATACATGTACACATCAGTTTTACACAATGTTAACTTGTTTTCTGTTATATTATACCAAACAATCTCTTGTGGAATCCTAGATCTTTTTTTTGTTCAGATCATAAAAGTGCACAAAAATGGATACAACAAAACTTAAAAAAATACAACCAATCACAGTTCTTTCCTTAAACGAGCCACCCTTGAAGCAGATTTACAATGAATTTCCATATAAAACACATTTAAGGAAAGATGTTAAGTTAAAAGTTACTATGTATATGATTTTGTACAAATATATATTTTTCATTTTAAAAGAGTAATAAAAACAGTGAACAAATAAAGGATCCTCATAATTCATTAATGCACCGCATATTTCCTTTTACGCATACATGCCCATAAAAAAGATGCAACCGCAAAGCAGACAAACGGGTTCAGGAGTGATTTTAAAAAATATAATGCAACCTGGCAATGACGAAATTTATGATTCTTTAAAATTGGTACAATAAATGACTTTCTTTCTTGAGCATACATGCTACAGAAAAGTACCAAATGCAAGTCATTTTGTGGTGACTTTAAGTCGCAAGGGCACGAAGGTAAATCAGAATGCCTAAATCTTCTACTTGGATACCCCAACATCAACGGGATCAAGTTTAAACAAAATCGCAGTAGGATAAACTTGTGATGTAAGAATGGGACCTCTGCTAAATATGAAAACTCACCCTCCTCTATTGGGGGTGTTAGTTGATACATCCGAACCATCTGCGCACCATAATTCTTCTCTCTACGGTCATATTGGGCCCTTAGCTTGAAAGTCTCAGCCAACCTCAGCTTGAAAAAGTTCCGGCATGTCATTGGTACCTTAAAAAGATTCAGCAAGCCTAAGGCACTAAATTCCTGCTCAACATAGCCTAGCCATCGACTCCTGCCGTCGTTCTCCATTTTGAGCAGGTCTGTAATGATCCTTTGATTAAGGGGGACTGTATCCCTGAGCCAAATTGACAGCCACAACACGAGAGGTGCCAAGCGAATTGAGTCAGTAATGTGAGGAAGGGCCGATTCTATATGAGAGATATGATTTGAGTACGATTGTGTAAAGGAAATTAGAGATTTCAAAAATTTGTTTTCGGCTATCTGTAGAGGCTCAATGGGGGCCATGCCCCATACGCCTGCCCCATATACCGCGGCTGATACTGTTTTGGCCTGATAGATCTTTTTTATGGGGCAGAGAGGTCTGGCACCCAACCTCCTAGTGAATGTTTTTAATGCTGCTAGACTTCTATCCATCGCCATTACTCTTCCTTCCACCAGCTGAGTCCAAGATTGATTCTTGTCGAAGAGGACTCCTAAATATGAAAATGAATTTACCACCTCGATTTTTTTCGAGTCCATGTGAAAATGTGGTACTTTATCTTTTTTCCTTGCTCCTGGGATTAGTATAAATGTCTTAGTTTGGTTAACTTTTAGGTCCAGCGTACTCATAAAAGCCACATATGCTGTTATCAGATGCTCGAGACCCACACCAGTTCTGGAAAGGAGTACGGCATCATCGGCGTATGCCAAAATAGGGAGCCGATAGGAATCAAATAAGGGAACATCCAGGGATGCGCCCGCCAGCGCATCCTCCACACCATTTGTATAAATAGAAAATAGAAATGGTGCGAGGACCCAACCTTGCCTACCCCTCTTAAGATCTTAAAGGGGTGGGTACGCTCTCCTTTCCTCCCGTACCGAACAGATGCAGAGGCATCAGAGTACAGTTGGCGGATGAAGTCAATTAGGGGCTGGTCCATTCCCATCTCTAGCATGATGTCCCAAAGCTTCGGGTGGGAAACGCAGTGAAACGCTGCCGTTAGATCCATAAAGGCTAAATGTAGTTTCCCACCCTTAACCCTCACATATTTATCCATAATAAGGGAGAGGTTCAGACACTGATCGACAGTGCCCTTCCCCTGTTGGAAACCATACTGGGTCTGCATTAAAAGATTCCTATCTCGTGCCCAGGATTCAAGCCTAGACAAAAGAAGACGACCCATAAGTTTGGCAGTTGTGTCAATAAGGGAGATGGGTCTGTAATTTTTGGGATTACCCTTATCACCCTTTTTAAAAATTGGGACAATTAAGCTCGTCTTCCACGATGGCGGGGGGCCCAGTAGCGCTATCTTGTTAAAAACATTTGTCAGCAAGGGGACCCAAAGATCTTGATCCGTCTGAAAAAAGTCTATTGGGACCCCATCCGGGCCCGGCGCTTTCCCCTTGCTACAGGCCTCTAGTCCACACTTTCCCTCTAGCAGGGTAAATACTAGATTTACTTGTGGGTTGGGGCCTACAGTGTTGGGACGACTGGGGTGAGAAGAGGTGAGGGAAAAAATGCTTGAGTAGTGTGCCACCCAATCATCTTCCACTATATGTGAGTCTAGGACAGGATCTCCTTGAGTCTTAAAATAGGGAGCATTAATTATGTCCCAAAACTCTTTACTGTTCCCCGATTCTGAGGCCTCCTCTAGACTGGCCCAGATTTCCGCCCTCCTTGCCCTCTCCCTAGATTTTCTTGCTGCTTTATAGTCCCTACGTAAGGAGGCAATTAGTGTTGCATCCCTAGGTTGTGTCTTTAATGCTGTTACTAGGGCCTTTCTAGATTTTGTACAGGGGGAATCGAACCAACCATTGGCCTTATTGGGTCTATGAGGCTTATACCGTGTTAATGCATCTTTTATATTATCCAATAGGCTTGTAAAGCCTAATATTGTTACATTGGGGGAGCTTTTTAGATCCAAACATGTTTCTATACTAGCTAACAAATTACTGACCGTTTCAGACAGAGTTTTAGCACTATCAATTTTGGCCCACTTTAATTGATATCCATTTCTCCTTGCAATTAAGGGTGGGGCTATTTCCTGCTGTCTAGGCAGTTCTCTAGGGGCAGAGCTGATCTCACAAGTTAAAATGGCGTGATCACTGAAAGATGTAAATTGGGCATCCGCGTGGGTACAACTCTCATTGAGATGGGTTGAAATCAGAAAGAAGTCTATAGTTGTCTCATTATCGAAACATCGGAATGTTTTAGGTAGGGATTCAGTGGTAGAAGAATACTTATTCACAATCACCATGTCCCTAACCGAGAGTGTCCGATTCAGGCTATTGCCATAGGTGGTGTGAGAGAAGTGGTGTAGCGGGTTACCCATGAGATCAGTCATACCACATACTTTCTCTGAGCTATATTTACAGGGATGGATATTAAAATCCCCGAGCCAGATGAAATATGTGGGTTCTTTAAGCCTTTGTGTTTTTAGAATAGTATCCAGTTCCTTATTTACCTCATCTACAGCCGCGTGGATATTGGGCCCAAAGTTGTTATTATAAAAATTTATTGAAAGGCAAGACCCTAGTTTGGGCAACTCGAGGATAAGGATATGGAAGAAGAAGGAATTTTCTATAAACTTTTTTATCTTCAGATCCGATGTATTTGGGATCAGTGTTAGAAAGCCCCCCTTAGCCCTCCCTGATGGCAATGAAACTGCCCTTGAATGGAAGGAACGATAGCCATTAACAAAAATGGGGTCCGTAGCCCAGGTTTCCTGGAGGGAGATTAGATCACATTCCTGCCAAATTTTTTCCCATTGATCATTGCCCACTTTATTTGCTATAGCCGCCACATTCCAGGTTGATAATAGAAATGAGTTAGGCTGCCCCATCTCCCAATTAGAGGGCCAAGGGGGTTCACTAATTTCGGTCAATAAAATTTCTGATAAAAGGGGCCTAGGGGGTTCACTAATTTCGGTCAGTACAATTTCTGGTAAAAGGGGACTTTTAAGTGGAGGTAGAGATAGTCAATCACAAAGGTCCATGCCTGAAAGGGGTGCAAATCTGTTTATGAGGGGTAAGCCTGGATTTCCCGATGGGATCGACTTTGTGTAAACCTCTCTGTGAAGCAACAGTGGGTTTGGGCCCATTCGGTCCACCCAGGAGGGAGGGGAATAAAAGTGGCCAAGTGTCAGGGGCAGAATCTGGGTACCCTTAGGTGGGACTCTGTTTAGTTGGCACAAGAGAGATCTCAATATTGCTGGATTATTAAAATTTATCACCACACAGTCGCCCTCCAGGGTTTTTAGGGACGGCCCCACCCACCCTACCCTTCTTGCCATGATGATGTAATTGGCTATCCGTGACCCCCCTCCTGTCAGACCTGTAGTATGGGAAGTCAGACAATGGAGAGATTTATCGATTAGCTGAGTAGTATTTTCAATCTGACCCACCCTCAGGGTGGGAACGTTTCCAAGGACCAATACGAGTGGAGCCGCTGTAGGTGGTAAATGCAACGTTTGAGACCGATCATGGGCCTCCCACATGATGTTAGCCCTCTGCTTTACGGTGCCAACATTTCCATCCTCTAAACTAGCTGGCTGTGAGTTATTTAGGGGCCTGCTCAGGGGAATTCTAGAAGAGATAGAACATGGGCGACTCTGATCACTCGAATTTGAGCAGTTAACAGTACTTTGCAAAGTAATGGGTTGCCCATGCCGGTGAGGAGCAGGTGAGAAGGTGTTCAAGTCCTTATTATGACGAAGTTCTGATTGAAGTGGTTGGGTTGGTTGGTGAGGTGGATAGTCTTCGGTCGTTGTTGGCGCTGAAGGGGCCCTCTCCGTCTCCGTTACGCATGTTATGTGTGGTCCGCCTAAACCCTCTAGTTTAGATAATCTCTCTTCAATTTCTGAGAGTTTGAGTTGGATGGGGGTTAATAGGACTGTAAACATAGGGGTCGATTCCGATCTCGGCCGGAAGCGCACCTAACACTATTCGTCCGGAAAAAAACCAAGCCGAACGCGTATTTCCCGACCGATTTGAACATTCGTACGAACGAGCAAGTACGATGCGCATAACTGCCCAGATCCAGCTCCTGTTCCCCGCCCGAGCCGGATCCGTAAACGCAGAATCGAGTTGCACGGAAGCAAAAATACAGCACCTTCCGGCCGTACTAGTACGATGCGCCTTCCGTACGCGCCGAACCCGTCGCTACGTCCGGCACGTCAGAGCATCCGGGAGAGCCGCACATAAGCTCCGATTCGCGCCACAAGACGATCCACGGCTACGAGGCGAACAAGCCAGCGACGAGTACGAGTCGAAGCAGCGAGAAACCCGAGCGAGATGAACCAACCATGAATCCCATCGCGCAGGTCCTACCAATACTCTACATCTATTACCGGAACAGGTACGGACGCGTACGGCGCAGACGGTAAGTCAAACACCCACTACACAAACAAACGACACGTACCCGACATATGTCAGGGATGCAGAAATGACGTACACTAGCAACAGCAGAACCATAGGGGCGGGATGGCTATCACCAATGCCATACACACCCATAGGGGCCTGTATGCCTACCACTACCACCACCCCTACTCATGGGGGCCTGGATGCCTACCACTACCACCACCCCTACTCATGGGGGCTGGATGCCTACCACTACCACCACCCCTACTCATGGGTGGCTGGATGCCTACCACTACCACCACCCCTACTCAGGGGGCTGGATGCCTACCACTACCACCACCCCTACTCAGGGGGCTGGATGCCTACCACTACCACCACCCCTACTCATGGGGGCCTGGATGCCTACCACTACCACCACCCCTACTCAGGGGGGCTGGATGCTCTACCACTACCACCACCCCTACTCAGGGGGGCTGGATGCCTACCACTACCACCACCCCTACTCAGGGGGCTGGATGCCTACCACTACCACCACCCCTACTCATGGGGGCTGGATGCCTACCACTACCACCACCCCTACTCATGGGGGATGGATGCCTACCACTACCACCACCCCTACTCAGGGGGCTGGATGCCTAACACTACCACCACCCCTACTCAGGGGGCTGGATGCCTGTCACTACCACCACCCCTACTCAGGGGGCTGGATGCCTACCACTACCACCACCCCTACTCATGGGGGCTGGATGCCTACCACTACCACCACCCCTACTCAGGGGGGCTGGATGCCTACCACTACCACCACCCCTACTCATGGGGTGCTGGATGCCTGTCACTACTACCATCCCCACACATAGGGGATTGATGCCTGTCACTACCACCACCCCTACTCATGGGGGCTGGATGCCTACCACTACCACCACCCCTACTCATGGGGGGCTGGATGCCTACCCCTACCACCACCCCTACTCAGGGGGGGCTGGATGCCTACCACTACCACCACCCCTACTCATGGGGTGCTGGATGCCTGTCACTACTACCATCCCCATACATAGGGGAATTGATGCCTGTTACTACCACCACCCCTACTCATGGGGGCTGGATGCCTACCACTACCACCACCCCTACTCATGGGGGCTGGATGCCTACCACTACCACCACCCCTACTCATGGGGGCTGGATGCCTACCACTACCACCACCCCTACTCAGGGGGCCTGGATGCCTGTCACTACTACCATCCCCACTCATAGGGGGATGGATGCCTACCACCAACACCACCCCTACTCATAGGACGGGTAATGCATGACACAACCAGCATACTCCAACATAAGGAATGTCAGAAAAACACATCCCCCCAACACCATGACAAGCGTGTGTAGTCTGTGTCAAATGCCTACAACACTGAACATGACATTGAACATACTATTTGACCCCCTATCACATGTGTCACACATAAATGTGTGTGGCCTCCACAATGCAAGCAGACCATGACCACTGTGGCAATGGGGTCTAACACCCCATCATCACAGTGACCAAAAGGTAAGTGTGGGATCCATAGCTGAAGCACATTTTGAGCATTGTGGCAATGGGGTCTAACCCCCCATCATCACAGTGACCAAAAGGTAAGTGTGGGGTCCATAGCTGAAGCACATTTTGAACATTGTGGCAATGGGGTCCAAACCCCCATCATCACAGTGACCAAAAGGTAAGTGTGGGGTCCATAGCTGAAGCACATTTTGAACATTGTGGCAATGGGGTCTAACCCCCCATCATCACAGTGACCAAAAGGTAAGTGTGGGTTCCATAGCTGAAGCACATTTTGAACATTGTGGCAATGGGGTCCAAACCCCCATCATCACAGTGACCAAAAGGTAAGTGTGCGGTCCATAGCTGAAGCACATTTTGAACATTGTGCCAATGGGGTCTAACCCCCCATCATCACAGTGACCAAAATGTAAGTGTGGGGTCCATAGCTGAAGCACATTTTGAACATTGTGGCAATGGGGTCTAAACCCCCATCATCACAGTGACCAAAATGTAAGTGTTGTCATGGAAAAAGCTGCAAATGCCAAACAGCATGGATGATTCCTGGTCACAGAACAACAAACACATCAGTGGCATAGTAGTGCTTGTGTCCCATAGCAACATAGATTGGGTGAGGCAAACAGTGCAGTGCAAATAAGACATACCTTTGGGCATGTGCAGACAAACATCACCCATGGGGGCTGACATTGTCAACATTCATCAATAACACAATGACAGAAGTGACCATCATAATGCAGACCCACATATCTGCACCAATGGGCACACAAATGTAGATATCCTGTGGAGACTGTATATGTGAGGTGAACAAATACCATACCATGGCAGCAATGGGACATACAAACCATGATCATTGTGCTGACTGATGACCTAGGAGTCCCAGGGACAGCAGGGGAAACCCACCAAACAACATACAGCCAATGGCACACTAAAGATATGCCAATGCAGTGGTGCAGATGCACAAACACAAACAGGCAGCCCCACACTGCATATCAAACACAACAGGTGATGGGGGTGTGCCAGTGTCCCCAGGCAACCACACAACACATGAGGAGGCCTGAATCCCAATTACACAGATGTGTATACAGTGCCACACAAAAGTAACTCATGGATCGGATTCCCCTATGTGGGCAATCAGGCATTCTTAGATGAGAGGGAGCCCAAATTACACATGTCACACAAGCTTGTAGGAACAGCAACTAACACAGCAAGAGACAGACCCACCACAGCACTACCCCCAGGGACCCCACATTGTGGTGACACTGGCCTGCATGATAATCCCACTGTGATGACAAAGCTAGATGTCGTTCACACTGTGAACCACAGTCATGTGTCCTGAGCAACAAACTACCATCACACCTACACAAGCACAAATCAATCAGCACGGCCTGTCAGCCAAGGCCAATATGGAGGCAGGGGTCTAGCCGTGAAACAACTCTCATTTGCACACACTCAACACCACACACCTTGATCTCCACCAATGTGCAGCAGTGAAGCTCACATGGACTGGTGACATTGCACATGCACCCATGACAATCCCAGGGGTGGTGGTGGGAACTAAGGTGCAGAAACCCATCACACATGGCCAGTCAACAAGACTCGTGAATGTCTGACACACTGCACAGTACGCCGTACATGGGCATGACGTCAAATCCACACCAACCAATGGGATCCCGGCCACAGTCACACACCAATGAAGAAGCCAAGGTCACCCACAAAGAACACACATAGACAACTTCCAACATTGCAGCTCTGACCCTGAGGAGTGGCAGCAGTCACACACACAACGTGTCACAATCACTGAAAGCTACCACAAACTGTAAATTACATGACTTGTGTAACCAACAAGTGCCAAGGGGAATCCTGACTGTGTCTCATCTGCGTTTGCCCACAAACTCAGCCCTGACAGCAAACACACCTATGGGTGACACCCTGATGACCAGTAATGTGCCATGCACCCACATCCCAGAGAACCCAGGGCGAAGATTTTGGGGGAACATAGGTCAACTCAGCAAGCATCACAAACAGGAACATCACTAGGGATCCCAGCCTGCGTAGCAAAATGGAAGTGAACACACACAGACATGCTCACACAACACACACCTTGGGCTCAGGCAATGTCACGGAATTACACACTGCCATGAGGGGACTCCACTCCTGTGTAAGGAAAGCTGTGCCATACGTTGTCTCTGCAGGGCTCTATCATGTCAGCAGAACACTTGGTCACTCAGTCAACAATTAGCACAAAATGAAGGCTCTCGTCACATCAGCCTGGTCATGGGAGTGTCACCGAAATCATCTGCACAGATCCAACACACATGTATAGCAAGTTGCACTGATAACACAGATGAGTCCTTCCCCATTGATGCCCAAACTTGCATGTCCAGTGGAGATGGTCACACGGTCAGGGAAATAGACAAATTGAACAATGGCAAGCACAACAGATGTGCAGGGTGTAAGCCACAGATGTGATATTGCAAATAAAAGTAGGAAATCCCATTGGCAAATATTGAAAACATGACACCCTCATATTGCTGCAAAGGATGACATGGATACACACCAGGATAGGACACATTCCCCCTGGACCACATGGGGTCCTGCACAGTAACACTTCATTTCCCTGATATCAAAAATCACCATCAGTGCAGCAAGGGCACGGTTAGCATCATCAACATCATGTACATCAGAAGCAAAACCACTAGAGAACAGAAAGTAGCTTTATTCAGCATATGTGGGTGTAAAATTGAAAGTCCGGAAAAAACACAAAGGCCAATGGCCAGTCCATCAGTAAAGTCCGAACAGGGTGACAGTGGCAGATGTCACCCTTTGCTTGCTTGCCTGCACTGCTACGGACCAGGGACATTCCCCTCAGAGGGGCATACGGGGGGACAGGCCAGGCACCGCAGGGACAGGATCAGGGCTCACCAGAAGGAGGCAGGGAAAGGGTGGTGGGTGCTGGAGAGTCACTGACAACTGCAGTGGAGGTGTCTGACATGGTGTGTGCCGGCACAACTGGGGGGCATGAGTCAGATGGTATGGGTGCCGGCACGACTGCAGTGGGCTGGCCAGATGGAGTGGACAGGTTCCCCACTGCAGTGCCCAAGTCAGACAGGGTGGTAGTGGACTCCACTGCAGTGCCTATCTCCAGGGGAGTAGAATGGGGTTCAGGTAAGGTGGGCAGGACAGAGGGGCAGGACACGGTCTCCACACCAGTGGCACAAACATGCGCAGCGGGGGTGTGGTGCTGGAAGAGCAAGTGGTAGGGGGAGAAGGCCGGATCATTTTGGGGATGGTGTATCTGTGGGTGGGGGAACCTGGGGCAGGGTGTGGTGGGGGAACCTGTGTAGTGGGGGCCTGAGGGATGGAGGAAGGAGACTGTGTGGTTGAGCTGCAGGGCGGTGGCGGGGTCTTGCTCTTCCGGGTCCGGGGGGACTTGTGGGTGGGGGCCTCAGTTTGTCTGTGCCTGGGGGAGGGTGTCCGGGGGTGAGGGGCACTCCCCTCTGTGTGGGTGGACTTCCTCTTCCCCCTGTATGCTGGATCAGCTGGATCGGAGGGGAAGAGGCCGAGGTCACAGAGGAAGAGCTGCTTTGTAGGAGGGTTGCAGGTGAGGCAAGGGAAGGGGCCTTGGAGGGAGAGGTATCGGAGGACTGCGGAGTGACTGTGGATGCCTGTGTGTGTGTCTGTTCCCCATCCCCTGTGGGTGTGGTATCAGTCCCTGAGGATGCTTGCGTGCACGTTTGTCTTTGTTTTGGGTGTTTCTGTGCTGCTCGTGTCTGTGTGTTTGGGTGATTGTGCAGGTGTGCATGTGCTTGGGACAGGTAGGGTGCCAGGAAGTGTGGATGGGGCAGAGGTAGGAGGGGTGAGGGACTGTTGGAGGAGGGACACTGCTGCCGTCAGGGAGGAGGCCATGGACTTATTGCTCCTCTGTAGGGCAGACATGCCCGATGAGATGCCCTCCATGAACGACACCAGCTGTGTCAACAGAGTGGTGTGTGCATGGAGGACACTCAGCATTGCTGTCTGCCCTACATGGAGCTGGCGAAGTAAGTACACAGACTCCTCACTCAGGGCAGCAGGGGACACAGGGGCAGGGGGTGCGGTGTCTGGCACGAAGGAGACACGCTCCCGAACACGGGAGCCTCCACGGACCTCTGGAATGGGAGCCGATGGGAGGGCGGTGGTGGTGGTGGTGGTGGTGGTGGCGGGGCCAGCCATACTAGCTGGGGTGTGGTGGCTTCTGACACCCGCCTCCACAAGGGAGTCATCCTCCGAGCTGCTGTGGTCCTCAGCTGAGGTGGATGGTGCTGAGGACACCTCGGTGTGGCTCCCTCGCCCTCCGTGCCACTGGGTCCCTCCGACCACTCATCGGCTGCTGACCCAGTCTGGCTCTGCAGCTCCTCCTGGTCCGTGGAGCTGTCCCCTCCTGTGGCCGTGGATGTATCTGCAAACAATTAGGGAAACAGACAAACATCAGTCACCTGCACTGACCGCACACACCACAGTAAGTACAGCACATTACAGAGCAAGCCCTGGCATCCTTAGTTGAACATTGCCAAAAGTGCTCACACAGATTAGGAGAAGCCAATTGTCAGTCTGATGGTCAACCATGGCACTCACATCCCTCCTGGCCTTGCACCCATCTGTCTGGTGCCTGTCGGATGGTAATACCCCAGTGTGGACACATGCACCACCTACACAGTTGTTGGACATTGCAGAGAACACGGTGAAGTATGTGAACATGCACACATCACATCTCTTGCCACTGAGTCAGTACAGGTGTCCGGATAAAGGGATGGCCAGAGTCTAATTTGAAATGCATGTGATGCATACCAGCACCAGACACCATGATGCACCCATGTCCTGATAGTCAATGCCACAATGGGGTGCATGTAGCACATGTCACTCCCCTGCAGGATCACTCTTAGGAAGTTTAATGCCATGGCACAGGCATGCCTGCAAAGTCATACATCACTGTCTCCAGTCACATGGGCAGGGCAGCCAGCCAACAACAGTCTGCACTGTGTCACAATCCTAGGTCATGGGGAATGCAAGTTCTGTAGCTGACAAGTGCACATGTCCATCCCCCACAAACCACATCATCTGAACTCTTATTTGTCCACGTCATACCAATTGGACATATGGGAGACATGAAACACAACTCTCTGAACCTGAGCACCTCACAGTCTGCTGTGAATGAATAACAGCTGCCTGAACTTCACAGTCGCATACACCAGTCTGCACAGTCAAGTGATCAAACACCTATATGTCACACAAGTATCGTCTCCTATGGTCACATCTCAGATGGCATGCTGAGCCCTAACCGATAAACACCCCAGTAGTCCTGACAACGAAGCCACAGCACAATGACACAGAGGCAGACACCTGAGGGAACATTTCACTGAGCACAACGTGTCAGCTGATACACGGGAGTGGGAGTACAGAGTGTATTGTATGCCCTGGAGTAGGCATGACTGTCCTGCTCCACGTGAAAGAGGGATGAGCCCTGGACAGTAGGCAGGTGGCTAAGCATGTGTGACACACTTGATATACATACTCCTGAGGCCCAAACATTGTTCCCACCCGCAGCATGGGTGTGTGCCAAATACCCCAGGCACATGTGGTGAGTCAGATCAGCAATTGGACCACATATCAAAGTTACACGCAGATTACATGTCAGAACTCAGGCATTGTGTAAGCAATTGACCCACCCATGAAGCCCACCACAAAGTTACGGGAACAAATGCTGTCCCCCACCTTGAGCTAAGCAAAATGCAAGGACACAGTACCCAAGTGACACAATTTCCTGACTGTAAGGGCCACACCTGGGTATCAGATGAGGAGTGGGCATGTCACAATTGAGGGACATGGGTCCTGGACCACAAGACTGATGTACTGTGGAAGTTTAACCAGGCCAGAGGAGGGCACATAGCATGTCAGACAAAGTTCACAGTGCAGTCATGGACTCACCCCCTCCTTGCTGCTGTCTGGCCTTCAGCTGCCCATCCAGGTCCGGGAAGACCACCGCCAGAATCCTGAGCATGTGGTGGGTCAGGGTCCGGTGTCCGCCCCTCCTGCGAGGAGGCGACAGCTTCAGCTGGACCCTTGCGATCCTCCGGGTCCAGCCCCGAAGGTCCTGCCACCTCTTCTGGCAGTTGCGGATCTGGCGCTTGTAGACCCCCACGGATCTTACTGCCCGGGCGATGGTCAGCCAGATTTCCTGCTTCTGGTGGGCATCAACCTGTGAGGATGACAAAGTGAAAAGGCCATTACTACACATGCAACATTTCCGTGCATCACACAGTTGGATATACATGTCTCAAACACAGGGGCATATGATGTACACAGGCAGTGCAACTATGGCTATGAACAGTTTGCCAGCAGTTACCAAATGGTATCATTGCCTGGGAAGTCAGACCTTGTTGGAATGCACTGTTACTGCACTATACCTGTTCAGTGCATGTAACTACACACTTTGGGGGTGACAACTACTCAGTGAGCATGCTAGCCAGTGGTGTGCACACTGTAAGTCTTGCTAGTCAGACAACATGCACATTTAGTAAGGCAGTGGACAGCACACTCACCTGCTCCCCTGGTTTCCCATACAGCTTGCTGTACTGTGGAAGGAGGCTGTCCAGCAGGGCCTGGTTCTCCTCAGTGCTGAAGGCTGGGGCTCTCTCCACAGTACGTGCCATTGCAGTAGCCAGAGGATGCAGAGACAGCAGCAGTGGTGGTGGCAGATGTCGTCCTGGAGCATGTAGTGCAGGCAAGTGAGCTCTCAGGGGAACAGCCAGCATTATATGTGTGCTGCAGAGGCAGATACTGTCCCATGTGTCCAAAGTGATAGGTCCAAGTCGTTTGCATCTTCTGAATCTGGCCAATCCATGGAATTGCACCACTTATACACGCCCACAGCATCCTTCAAAAGTTCAACTTCATGACACCCATGAATTTGCAACATTGTTGTGGGTGGCCAACTGAATTCACTGCATCAGACTCGTTAAAGCTTCGAAAACGCGTCCGTTGCCATGCCAGGCCATAGCCAATGCGTGCGCACCGATCGGTCCATTGCTGTACAACGCGTATTTCCGTCCACATCATATGCAATGGCCAATGCGTGCACACCGATCGGTCCATTGCTGTACAACGCGTATTTCCGTCCACATCATATGCAATGGCCAATGCGTGCGCACCGATCGGTCCATTGCTGTACAACGCGTATTTCCGTCCACATCATATGCAATGGCCAATGCGTGCGCACCAATCAGTCCATTGCTGTACAACGCGTATTTCCGTCCACATCATATGCAATGGCCAATGCGTGCGCACCGATCGGTCCATTGCTGTACAACGCGTATTTCCGTCCACATCATATGCAATGGCCAATGCGTGCGCACCGATCGGTCCATTGCTGTACAACGTGTATTTCCGTCCACATCATATGCAATGGCCAATGCGTGCGCACCGATCGGTCCATTGCTGTACAACGCGTCCCTGTACAAATAACTCGCATATGTCACCATGGTTGTCACTGGTGAACGTATGCCAGCCACAATGACTTGCCAGGGACTCAGGGGCACACCTACAACACCACAGCCTGTCCACACTGTATCCTAAGGCATGTAAGGCTGCATTACCTGTATGTGTATGGGGGTCAACCTGTGTTTTTTTTGGTGGCACTTGGGGGCAGCCACTCCCAGGCCATGCACATGTTCATGGGGACAGAATCCTTTGTGTGTTGTGCACATGACCACTGTGATGTGCAACTGTTCAGTTCAGGGCATGTGGCATGGTCACATTTCCAGGTTGTATATGTGTATGTCATGTCACATACACCCTGAGTCCCATGTGGGAAGGTATGTACGTCACAGGGTGACCCATTGCCACAATAGTGATGGCCCTCCACAGTCTGTGTGCATGTTGTGTTTCAGATGTCTCTGATTCAATGTGCACAATGGGAGACAGTCTCCACATCCACGTTGTTTGTGCATCTACTTTGCTGTTGTGCGTGTGTGTGTCACAGACGTCCATGTCTGTCCTGCAGAGGCAACAGGGGCCACTACCTGTGGGAGTCATGGTTGTTTTGCTGACGTGTACATGATACGCCATGTCATGCCAATGTCCATGTGGCAATACAGGGTCCCTGGGAATCTACCTGTCAATGAGCTGTGATGCCTGTGGCACATCTGTCCTCACTTGTCACTGTGGTGTGTGTTTGGAACGTGACAGCAGTACATGGGTACTGTGACACAGCCTAATGATTTCCCATAGCACGACCTGGAACTTGTTGTCAACACATGTTGAACTGTGATGTTAGATGTTGGCCATGTAGGTGCCATATATGTCCATACAGAACGGCACACACATCAAGTACTTGTGTCTTGTAATGATGTATCATGTGATATTGAGTATGGTCAATGCCACATATGTGGGGTGACTGACAATCTTTCTTTGTTCACCTATGCACTGCAGGGCACCAGCTGTCCATAGACCATTCCCTGACCTTGCAACCATGGTTGAACGTGACTGCATCCGACGGTACCGCTTCAACAGGCCGCTGATTGAGGAATTGACGGTGCGGTTGGCCCCACATTTGCAACCTGGCCGGACATACCCTACAGCGCTGACCCCCAAGGTGAAGGTGATGGCAGCCCTACACTTCTTTGCCACTGGTACCTTTCAACACACTGTGGCGTCTGCTGGTGGGATGTCACAGACCATGTTCAGCCGTGTGCTACGCGATGTTTTGGAGGCAATGTTGAGATACCTGAACCAGTACATCTATTTCCCTAAACGTCAACAACTCACTGACGTCAAGAGTGACTTCTATGCCCTGGGGAGGATGCCACATGTCATTGGCTCCATTGATGGGACACATGTGGCTTTGGTACCACCACAGGCACATGAGCAGGCAACAGGAACAGGAAACATTACCATTCTATCAATGCTCTGGTGGTATGTCTTGCAGATATGACCATCTCACATGTGTGTGCGCGTTTCCACGGTTCTGCACACGATGCCTACGTGATGAGGAGTAGTCGCATCCCGAGGATGATGTCACAGATCCAGAACCAGTGTGCCTGGCTTGTCGGTGTGTACTGACTTTTTACCATTGTGTGTGTTCTGCAATGTTGTATTCCACCCTCTTTACCCAACTCAGCTAATGTGCAATTGTCTGTATGTAGGTGACTCCGGATACCCCAACATGCCGTGGTTGCTGACACCCCTCAGGAACCCTGTGACACCAGCCCAGATGCGCTACAATGAGGCACATGGTCGGACCAGGAGAGTGATCGAGCGGACATTTGGTCTCCTGAAGAGCCGCTTTCGCTGCCTGGACAAGACAGGAGGGGCCCTCCCATATGCCCCAGCAAAGGTGTGCAAGATTGTCATCATCTGCTGCATGCTACACAACCTGGCAGTGCGGAAGGAGTTGCCTCTCATCCTGGATGACGATGACCAACATCCGCCACCTGTGGAGGATCCTGGCCTGGGCCACGATGCCAGTGATGATGATGATGGTGATGTCCGCACACAGCTCATCACCAACTTCTTCAGCTGAATGTGAGTATCCAGAGTTGTCATGTCAATGATTTGAGTTTGCATGATATGTGTTGGTGGTGCTCTGTTGCTGTTTGAGTGTGGCCATGTGCTACTTGACTGGATGCGTGCAGCGATGTGTCCTTACAGGTAGTCTGTACTCCCCAACAGTGTTGACATGCTAACTTGGTTTTGTGTAGGTATCTTGTGACATGTATTGGGCATGAGTATTGCAGTTCTGTCCTGTTCTTCAGTGCTTTTGACTGTGTGTCATGTCTGTCCTTCACAGGGTGCTTTCAGAGTTGTTTGGTCCACTCGGATCCCCCGACACCATGATTCAACTTCCAGGGTGGAAGCAGTCGTTTCCCTACAGGTGATGTGCCACACACCCCTGGACTTCATTTCTTCTACAATTGTTGACTGTGTGGCCACTGCCACGTGGGATTACCTTGCATCTGTAGTGGAAACAACATGTTGCAAATGTGTAATAAACCTGTGCTTCACTTTGGGATGTGCGTTGTCTGTGGTCACACATCTGACTGACATTAGCTTACTTCACCTGTGGGCTAGTTAACACAGACTCTGAATAGGTGTGGTGTCTGTGCATTCCACTGTATTTCCTGGCAACATCAGTGTAGGCGATGAGTCAGATGGCCCTGGTGTGTATGTGTTGTGTAGCCCTAGTGGTGTGTCTCCCTCATATGTGTCACGTCGCCATGACTCACATGACGGTGTTGAACTTGCTGTAGCAGTTAGCATGCACAGTGTCATTTAGCAGATCATCATCTCCATGACAAAAACAACGTTGGAATCACAACAGAGGCAAGTATGGTGTATTAGTGAGTTTATTTACATACATGTGTGAGGATAGTGCACAGGATGGTGGGTGCTGTACATTGGGATTGGAATCCAAAGTTCCCAGATGAGTTGGAAGTGTTGGTAGCAGAAATGTCCTGAGTAAAGTCCACAGTCATCTGATACATTGGTCCAACTTAAACTCCCCATGTCATGTGGGAGAGTTGGGTTGCATTCGACAGGGTGAACAGTTTGCACACAAAGGTGGATTTCCAGAACAGGTGTTGGGTTCCTGGGGGATGTACATGGCCATCGGCCTCTCAGTTCTCCTTCCTCGGATGACCTTCTTCTTTCGGGGGGGACCCTCACGTGCAGGCTGCTGCGGTACATAGGACTCTCCGCCAGAGTCATCCTCCCTCCCTGTGGCAGTTGCAGTTGTTGCGGCACCAGATGTTGTGGGCACACAGGGAGGTGTGGCCATGTTGGTGCTAATCTGGCGGAGGCATGTCAATATGTCCCTATGCACCGCTGCCAGTTCTTGCAATGTGTCCCACTTGGACTTCATGCCAGACATGTGTGTCTCCACACAGGACATGTGTGTCTCCACACGGGACATGTGGGAGTCCAAGCGGGCATGATGGGCAGCCTGCTGCTGTTGAATGTCCTTGAGGATCCCCACTTCCTGGCTGACCTCTCCGGTGCTATTCTGGTATGCATCAGCAATGCGTACCAGTTGTGTGTCATCATGCAGTCCAGACCCCTCTGCAAACAGCGACCTCTGCCTACCACCCCTCCCACCACCCCTGGCCACACGTGCGGGACCTGCGGTGGCACGCACAGGTGACCCTAGGCCCCCTTGGGGGTTGGTACTGGGGTTGTTGTCCGTTGCTTCACGGTGGGCCGGGGTCCCTGTGCTGTTGTCATTGGTGGTCCTTGGTCTGTCCGTGTCGGCGGGGGTGGTCTGTGTGTTGGCAGTTGTTGGAGGAGTGGGTGCAGGGGGTGCAGATGGTGGTCCTGCTGGTGCTGCATGGACTCACACCAGAGGGGCCAGGTAGGGCTTCACCATTCGAGGAGGGCAGAGGCTGTTCCACACCAGAGAGCTCAGGGTCCCCCGGAGCCTGGGACAGGGACTCCTCATCGTCTGCTGCTGTGTCCCCATCATCACCTGTTTTTGGAAGAGACACACAATGTATGTTATGTTTCTACAGGCATCAATGGTTCAAACACCTGACAGTTGTGACTGTACCTCTGGATGCGGGCCTGTACATTGCATTGTCCTAAGTTGTCACAGTCAGAGGTTGATATTGGTGTAGCACATTGTCCTGCCAACATGAAGCATTTCAATGTGAATGTTGAGGTGTGTGCATGGCCAGCATTGGTGGTATTTGGTTGACATCCGGCCCTCCTTCTCCCTCCAGCCCAGTTATCCCACCATGAAGCATGCCACCCTTGCAGTGGGTGCAGGTTGACTCTCAGGATGTCAGTCAGTGGTGTCCTGCTGTTGGTTGGTGCCCAGTTCCCAGCAGGGCCTTGTGCTCCCCACAACAGAGCACCAGTGTCAGACATCTTTGAAGTGGCTTTTCACTCCCTGTGAGGTGTGCATGCTTCAGTGTGAGCTTGCCGGGCCATGTGGGTGGGGGATGTTGAGCTGTGACTACCACTCCCATCATGCTATTGCCTACACCCCCTTCCCAGCATGCCCATACTTCCTTCCTTTTGAGTGGACTTCACTGTGTGTGAGTGTGACAGCAATGGCAAGATGGCTGACAGTGGTGTCCTGTTGTTTGTTGGTGCCCAGTTCCCAGCAGGGCCTTGTGCTCCCACAACAGAGCACCAGTGTCAGACATCTTTGAAGTAGCTTTTCACTCCCTGTGAGGTGTGCATGCTTCAGTGTGAGCTTGCTGGGCCATATGGGTGGGGGATGTTGAGCTGTGACTACCACTCCCATCATGCTATTGCCTACACCCCCCTTCCCAGCATGCCCATACTTCCTTCCTTTTGACTCTGCTTCCCTGTGGGGTAGTGTGCCTGAGCTGACAGGATGGCTGACAGTGTTGTCCTGGCGTTAGTTTGGCTACAAGTCCCAGAAGTGTCCCTGTGCTTCA
Organism: Calotriton arnoldi; assembly: GCA_963921515.1. Classification (NCBI taxonomy): domain Eukaryota; kingdom Metazoa; phylum Chordata; class Amphibia; order Caudata; family Salamandridae; genus Calotriton; species Calotriton arnoldi. The sequence goes on along the minus strand of CAWUFW010002794.1, from coordinate 199,668 downwards.
CACAGCATAACCCAGGGTGGTGGTTCTTTGTGGGATATTTAATTAGAGTGTGAGGCAATGCATTCTCCCAGGTGAGTTGTGTGGAGTTTGTGTTAAGGGTGTGTGTGAGAACAGCTGCTGGTAACTATGGTCAGTGCTGTCAGTCCTCCTTCCCACCCAGCCACATATCCCACCATGGAACGTGCTTCCATTGCAGGGAGTGCAAGTTTGCTTTCAGGATGTCAGACAGTGGTGTCCTGCTGTTGGTTGGTGCACAGTTCCCAGCAGGGCCTTGTGCTTCCCACAGCAGTACCCAGTGTCAGCCATCTTGTCAGTTCTTTTCCACTCCCTGTGATGTGAGCATGGTTCAGAGTGGTGTTGATGGGCCAATTGTGAGGGTGAGCAATATCTGTGACTACAACTCCCATCATGCTATTGGCTACACTGACTTCACCAGCATACACAGAATTCCTTCCTTTCAGTGAGCTTCCCTGTGAGGTGGTGTTCTAGTGGTGGCAAAATGTCTGACAGTGTTTGTTGGTTAGATTTGTGCCGCTGCCTTGCTCTATTTGTTGTTGGGTTTGTACATGTCATGACACAGTTACATATCACTATGGGATGGCAGGTATTGTGTTTGTCTCACTAACATACACATCTAGGGATGATTATGTTTTGGTTACTGTGGCTTTGCTAACGGTGCATGGTTTCACTATCCCCTTGACAGTGATGTGTGTGTATTGTCACACGATATTGGGTATATTGGTTGTGTACTCACCAGGCTCTGGGATGTTTGATAGTCCATGTACGCTCTCTGGTGGTAGGATGGCCCGCACCTTCTCCTCCCAGGGCCTGAGGTATACTGGTTTGGCAGGAGGGCCACTGCCGGTGCGATGGCTCAAGGTGTAATCCTTCTTGAGTAGGGCCTTGACCCTCCTGCGCACGTCATACCACCTGTTCTAGATGTCTTCCTTTGTGCGTAAACATGGTGATTGTGCGTTCACCCTGTCGGCGATCCTCTCCCACATCTTGGTTTTCTGCGACATGGGGGTCTGTTGGACCAGTGTACCAAACAAGTATGGCTCTACCCTGAGGATTTAATCTACCAGCACTTCCAATTCACTGTCTAGGAACTTAGGATTCTTCTTTGGGGGCATGGTGATGGGTGGTGGTGGGGATTGATGTGTGTGTGAGTGTGCAAGTGAGGGTAGGTGAGTATCAGTTTTGCTGGGTGTATGTGAGGGTGCTATTAGGGAGGTGCTAATGGTGTGTGGCTTGTGTGATGGATGAGTTGTGGGTGTGTCTGTGGTTGCTGTCTGATGGTGTTCTGTGCTGGCAGGTCAGTTGAATTTGCAAAGGATCATGGTAGGGATTTGTGGCCTTTATATGGGTGGAGTTTTGGGTGTGTCTTTGTTCCATTTCCCCCCCCCCCCAGTATTTATTGACTTTGTCATTGCTTGTTTGGCCCTTTTTTTGTATTTTTTCCTTTGTGGTTTTGGGGCATGTAGGAGACGTTCTTCTGACCGAGTAGGACGCTGCAGTTGTCTCGTGCGAGCTTCTCCGAGTCTTTCAAGCTGTGTTTCTGCTGTGTTTTATGTGCGGCGTACGCGTCGGTCGCGGAGTATTGGGTTGCTTCGGCTCGATTTTGTATGCGTGTCGGTCGTACGGCTTGAGCTCCGTGCGACTCGGTCTGGTTTTACACGCATTGCATCGTACTGCGCGGGTCGGAGTTCGCGGGTACGTTTCTGTCGGGTTCATTCCTGGTGCGTGTCGGTCGGTTCGATTTGTGTGGTTTTCCGGCCAGATAGCTGGTTTCCGTGCGGTTCGGTCGTTCGGCTTGTGTTCCGTACGAGTCGGTCTTGATTCACATGCATTGCATCGTACTACGCGGATCGGGCAGCGCCGGTACGTGTCGGTCGGACTAAATTCCCATACCGAGTCGGTCGGTACGTTTTCCGGCCCGAATCGGAATCGGCCCCATAGTGTCCATCCTTTTCCAGAATTCCTCTTTTCCCGTTGGAGAGGGGAGCATGGCCTGATCATGGCTGAGTGGGGCCGGGGTTATCCCCTGTTCAGGTTCACCGTCCCCCTAAGGTTTGGCAAGTCGGGGCCCTTTTTGTTGTTTTTGCTTTTGAGTTTTTTGAGTGCCCACACCCCTCCTTCTCCTAACCGGTGGTTCTCTCGTGATATCCTCAGTGAGAGGTTTGGAAACCCGCCCCCTCGTAGAAGTGCTAGGCCCGTTTTGAACCACCATAGAGGATGCGTCCAAAACTGGTGGAGAGGGGGGCTGAGACAAACTTTGCACAGGAGCGGACACGGATGTTTGCAGGACACCACCCGAAATGAAAGGGCCTAGTGAAGAGCGTCTCTGTGTGGTGATAGGTTCTAATGAGAGTCGCCTCTCCGTAAGCTCGATTTCATGGGTGAGCATTGTTTCAGCTCTAGTGATAAAGGCATCCAAAGTTCCCGCTACTCCCCTGCGCTTGCTCATTGTGTATTCAAACGCCGAGCAGAAAACGCCTATCTAAGCACGAGTAGTTACAGTCAGTAGGGCGATACAGTAGGGTATAGAACACTAAGGTACTTGAGGGCTGAAGAATCACTTTCCGTTGTCCCGATGTTAGAGAGGGGGCCCAGCCCAGCCTCCTCTGGGCTCTGACAGGCGTGGATGGGCCCGGGCACATCCCGGGCGCGTCCCGCGCCGCGGTCCACATTCTCCTTTTCAAGCGTGTCCTCGCGCTATGCGGCTCGGGAGTTGGAGTCCCCCCGGAGAAGCGGTGTCCGTGTGCCCAGCAGGGAACCAGGAAGGAGCAAGATGCGGCTACACCGCGCCGCGGTCCGCGTTCTCCTTTACAAGCGCGTCCTCGCGCTATGCGGCTCGGGAGTTGGAGTCCCCCCGGAGAAGCGCCGTCCGTGTGCCCAGCAGGGAACCAGGAAGGAAGGAGCAAGAAGCGGCTATAATGTTCAGTCAGGCCATATGTTGATCAGGCCTGGGCGTAGTTCACGGAGTTTTGCTACGCGGAACTCCGCGAAGTTATAAAAAAACTCAGCGAAGTTTCGCAAGTGGCGGAGTGCAGTGCGAACTGCCGTTCGTGCTGGTCTTCCTGCCGCGGCAGCTCGCGCTCATGAACTTACCATTCGCGATCACGAGCGGGGAAAAAACACCGCTGCACTATGCGAAGCAGAGTTTTCTGCACTCCCCGAGCTCCGCGGAGCGCAGAGTGCAGAAAACTCCGCAAACTCCGCGAACGGAGCCCAGGCCTAATGTTGATCATGTTGAACAAAAGTGCAATAATGCTGAGCTGGACCACACAGGCAAGGCTGTCTGTGTGGACCATTAGCCGGTAAACAGTCAGAATATCGATTAGGAAATGTCGACTTGCACTAATATCGAGTGCAAAATATCGTGATACAGAAATATCGACTGCCAGAATATCGTGGTCAAGAATATCGAGTTTAAGGTAAGAAATATCGTTTTCCAAAATATCAAAGTCATTAATATCGTTTGCAAAAATATAGTTGTTAAAAATATCGTTTTTTTAGTTAGTGTTATGTATTTTAGTACGTATTTTAAATGTATGTGCTATATGTTTTTTGTCTAAGTATTGCATTTTTTTTAATGTATGTGTTAAATTTTTTGAAGTTATTAATTTTATTTTAATTAAATGTTGTGTTTTAGTTCCGTAGCGGGTTGTGGGTTTATAGGGGAATAGGGAGGGAAGTAATTTAATTATAATAAATTAAATATTAATTTGTATTTATTAGTATTTATTTAATTTTGATTTTTATAGTGGAAATTAATTTATTATTAATTAATTAATAAATGGCTGTTAATTTTTATTGATTAATTAATTGGTAAATATGTTAATTGTGTCATTTTTTTATGAGCAGGTTATTATTTATTTAATATTATTTGCTACAGCGCACGTCTCACCCGGGGGTTTATAGGGGAATAGGGTGGGAAGTAATTTAATTATAATTAAATTATTAATATGTTTTCATAATTAATATTTATTTATTTAATATTGTTAACTGTGGGAAATAATTTATTATTCATTATTTATTAATTTGTTATTAATTATTATTAATTAATTGGTAATTATGTTAATTGTGTGATTTTGTTAGGCGTGGGTTGTGGGTTGATAGGGGAGTAGGGTGGGAAGTAATTTAATTTGAATAAATGTAATAATATTTTTATATAATATTTATTAATTATTATTTTATAGTGTTAATTGTGTGAATTAATGTATTAATTATTTATATTTTGATTGTTAATTGTTATTAATTAATTGTTAATTAATTATGTTTATTGTATAATTTTTACAAAATTGGTGGTGGCATATATAGGGAATATGGTGGGAGGTAATTTATTTTTAATTAATTAATTCTTTGTTAATTGATGCTAATTAATTAATTACATTTTAATTCTGTCATTTGTGTAATAATTTTGATTTGCGAGTTGTGGTGTTTATAGTGGTAAATAGTGGGAAGTAAATTTTTTAAAATGAATTACTTATTTGTTGTTCATTGATATGAATTTATTAATGTAAAATTAGTTATGGAAATTGTGTAAATATTTTTGGGTGTGTGTTTTGGTGTTTATTGGGGTAGATGGTGGAAAGTAATTTAGTTTACATTAATTAATCACTACTTGATCATTAATAATTATTTATTAATTGTTAAATATTTTTGGTAATTGTTAAATTTTTTTTGTTTGGGAATTTATTTTGTATAGCTGTAATGATTGGTTCCTTCAGCCACACCACGGAACTCCTCTGAACTGACCACCGCTGCATCCATTTCACCTTCCAGAAACCCACCACACACCACCGCACCCAACAGATCCCACGCCGCTGCTGGAGCAAAGTCACCGAAGACCAACTCCAGGCAACCCTCGCTCTCAGCCCTCCCTCCGACCCATCCAACACCGAAGACGCTGCCTGCAACCTCAGACGATGGATGGACGACTGTGCCAACACCCTCGCCCCGCTGAAAAGCTCACCTACAGCGACACCACCAAAAGAGCCAGCTGGTTCACCTCGGAACTCCTAGCTTCCAAGCGCACCTGCCGGAAACTAGAGAAGAAATGGCACAGCGATAAGACACCGGACAGCCACACAGCCCACAAAGACGCCATCCGTAACCACCACCACCTCATCAGGTCCGCCAAGAGAATCTCCTTCAAAGACCGCCTCGACAACAACGCACACAACAGCAAGGAGCTTTTCAACATCGTGAAGGAACTCTCCAACCCCAGCTCCAACACCAACGACATCCCGCCGTCGCAACCCCTGTGCGATTCCCTCGCCACCTTCTTTCACCGCAAGATCACCGACATCCACGAGAGCTTCGACACCCAGACAACCCCAACTAAGATCGACCCGCCACACACCATCGACCACGACCCCCTGCCAGCCTGGGCCAGCGTGAACATCGAGGACACCATCAAGACCATGAGCACAATACACTCCGGCTCCCCGTCAGACCCTTTCCCGCACCACATCTTCAACAAAGCCAGCAGCTCCATCGCACCCCACCTGTGCAACATCATCAACTTCTCCTTCGAGACCGCGACCTTCCCAGAGAGCTGGAAACACGCAGAGATCAACGCCCTACTCAAAAAACCCAAGGCGGACCCGAGAGACCTCAAGAACTTCCGGCCCATCTCTCTGCTTCCGTTCCCAGCCAAGGTCATCGAGAAGATCGTCAACAAACAGCTAACCCGATACCTTGAAGAAAACAGCATCCTGGACCCATCCCAATCAGGGTTCCGCAGCAACCACAGCACTGAGACTGCCCTCATCGCCGCCACCGACGACATCAGGATCCTGCTGGACAATGGTGAGACCGCAGCCCTCATCCTGCTGGACCTCTCCGCCGCCTTAGACACTGTCTGCCATCGCACTCTACGTGCACGCCTCCACGACGCAGGGATCCGAGACAAGGCCCAGGAATAGACCATCTCCTTCCTCGACGGCAGAACCCAGAGAGTCCGCCTCCCACCCTTCCGATCCGAAGCCTCCGAGATCATCTGCGGCGTACCCCAGGGATCGTCCCTCAGCCCAACACTGTTCAACATCTACATGGCCCCGCTCGCACGCATCGCCAGACAACACGACCTCAACATTATCTCCTACGCCGACGACACTCAACTGATCCTCTCCTCACCAAGGACCCCCTCGCCGCCAAAGCCAAACTCCATGAAGGAATGAAGGCCGTCGCCGATTGGATGAAGATCAGCCGACTAAAGCTGAACACGGACAAAACGGAGGTCCTCATCCTCGGCTCCAACACCTCAGCCTGGGACGACTCCTGGTGGCCAACGACACTGGGAGCAGCCCGACACCCACTGACCACGCACGCAACCTGGGAGTCATCCTCGACTCAACGCTCTCCATGACCAAGCAAGTCAACGCAGTCTCCTCCTCCTGCTTCAACACCCTCCGCATGCTTCGCAAGATCTACAGGTGGATCCCGACAGACACAAGAAGAACAGTCACCCAGGCCCTCGTCAGTAGCAGACTGGACTATGGGAACGCCCTCTACGCGGGAGCCCCGGCCAAGCTCATCAAGCGACTGCAACGCATACAAAACGCCTCTGCACGACTGATCCTCGACGTACCATGCCACAGCCACATCACCCCCCACTTGAGGAACCTGCACTGGCTCCCCGTCGACAGGAGGATCACCTTCAAACTCCTCACCCACGCACACAAGGCACTCCACAAAACTGGCCCAGCCTACCTCAACATTCGGCTCTTCTTCTACGTCCCCAACCGCCAGCTCCGCTCCGCCGACCTCTCCCTCGCCACCGTCCCCCGCATTCGAAGAACAACCACCGGCGGCAGATCCTTCTCACACCTCGCCGCCAAGACCTGGAACACCCTTCCACTAAGCCTACGAAAGACCCAAGACCTGCTGACCTTCAGGAGGCTACTCAAGACCTGGCTGTTCGACCAGTAGCAGCATCCCCCCCCCTTCCCTCTCCCCAGCGCCTTGAGACCCTCGCGGGTAAGTAGTGCGCTCTACAAATTCTTTGATTGATTGACTACAATAATTTTGACCTTTTTAAATATGCTTTTTAATTAATAATAATTTTTAAATTGATAATTAATTGTGTTAATTATGGAGGTACACTTTTTTATTTAATTTAGATGTGTGTTGTAAATTGTGTGGTGCTATAGGGTAGGAAAAAATATTACATTTATGTAAATTATTTTTTAGATTAAAATTAATTTCTATTACAAAATATTTATTTGTTTGATAATTTTTGATAAAATTAAAAAGTTATCGTTTTTTGTAAATTTTATATTTTTCTACATTATTATATGTTTCTATGTTTTGTAAAAATGTATAATAGATATGTTTTGTTTTTGGGTGTTTTATTATATGTTGTATAGTAGTTGATATTTTGTTTGTTTTTAAATTTGAATTTTCTTAAGTGTGAATAGTAATTTTTACCCCTTTGGTATCCAACACTTTCCCTACTGCTGCATTCGCAGGAGTGGGAATAGTAATTTATACCCTTACACTATCCAACACTTTCCCTAGTGTTGTACTCGCTGGAGTGGGAATCGTAATTTTTACCCCTATGCTATCCAACACTTTCCCTACTGTTGCACTCGCTGGAGTGGGAATAGTAATTTTTACCCCTACGCTATCCCACACTTTCCCTACTGTTGCACTCGCTGTAGTGGGAATATTGCATATTTTAATATTTTAATTTATAGTATAATTTTTTATTTTTATGTTACAGGTGTGTGTATATATATATTTATTTATAAATTTTAATATATTTCTAACATTTTATAATTAATTAAAATTATTATTTATTAATTATTTTTAAGTAAATATATATATATTACATTTTAAATATGTATGTTTAATTTATTTTTACATTAAATTTATTACTTATAATTGTTAAAATATACAAATAAATTTTAAAAAATGTTTAAGTTAAATGTATTATTTAATTTATTTTACAATATTTTTATACATATAAAAAAACGATATTTTCTACTTCGATATTTTTAACAACGATATTTTTTAATGATATTTTTGTACTTACCATTAGGAAGATAGGAGGTCGATCTTTTTGACAACGATATTTTTGTCACGATATTTCTGTAGGTCGATATTTCTGTTGTCAATATTCTGTCAGTGATTCCCATTAGCCAAGCTGGAGCACAGTTATGTGTCCAATGTTACTGTTGTGCAGAGTGTTCTGTCAGTTGAGCTGCATAGCCTCTGTTTTTTTCATCATCACGTCTCATTGGACGATGGTTTTGCAAAAATGCTCTTAGTGTAGCAATATATGTTCAAGTACATGCTGTGAGGCACAGACCCAGTTCTCCAGGACATATAGACCTTTTGTCACTCAGAATGTTTGCTTGAAAATAAAACCCTTTACCATACCAGTTAGCAGTCAGACTGTCATGAGTGATGCCAAGATGTTTGTGCACATTTGTGATCACAAACATGTCACCTGACAATATTTTGGGACAACAGCAGTGTAGAGCATATGTGCATCAATGCACTGTTGTACTGTGGCAATGATTGTTGTACAATGGTATGTTGATGTTGTGCCCTTCACTCTGGCACATATAGCATACATTTTATTTTTTGATAACCCGAATTGTCACAGGCTAACACACACAAACGCAATTTTTTTGTCCTATTGTGTCAAACACATGTCCATTGTTGCACAGAGTGTGATCAACAAGTTACACACTCATACATTTGCTAACAAAAACGTTTACTGAATAAAATGACCAGATTTCAGTGTTATTTTAGACAGAGTGATTCTGGTAAATAATCCATACTAGTTAGGTGTATGTCCAGGCCTGAACTGCTACTGTTCCCTTCCGGAGGGCATAATGCTGTGCTGAGGTTACTGTTAGAAGATGTTATACCACCTGTGGTGTGGTCCCATCTACAGTGTAGTAAGAGGTGTTGCATATTCACTTAAGGCAAGGTCAGGTTGGAGTGTGGTGCCAACGGGAACTGAACATGTATTTTTCAATATTAATGTGTTGCATGTTTGACAACAGCTGCACTTTTAAAAAATGTAGTCTGCTAACTTGTATTGTGCTTGAGCTAGCTGTATGTGACCTATGTGACAAACTAGCTGTAGATGTACATCTTGCATCTGTACTAAGGGGTCGATTACAATGGCGGACGGACTGGAGTCCATCTGCCATCGTGGTGGTGACCGGGACCGTCCGCAATACATGCGGCAGTTCCGCACACCAAATTAGGATGCGACCGCCACCATGGCGGTTGCATCTTGCATTTTAACATTGCGGTGGGTGCTGCTGACAGCAGCACCCGCTGCGATGTCAAAAATGCATGTTTTGCATTTCACTGCACTACGTGACAGGCACCACACGGTGCCTGCCACTGGGTGCAGTGAAATGTAGGGGGGCACCATGAGTAGCCCCCAGTACACCACCACCTCCCCCAACACAAGGGGGGCCCGCAACAGGCCCCCGAATCCGTTTCCGCCTGTCTTTCGTGGCGGGATGACCGCTGCGAAATGACTGGCGGAAAGGGATATCATAATCCCTACGGCGGTGCCTGCAAGGCACCGCCGCAATGTATCCCTATGTTTTGGTTCCGCAAGGCAGGCGGAAAAGGACCCCCTTGCGGAACAGTGGCGGGCGGTCTTTGCGACCGCCACTCTTCACTCAGGATTCCCCCTGCCATCGTAATATGGCGGGGGAAATTGTCGTCAGATGGCGGAGGGCCCGCCACCGCACGGCTGGCGGTGGCGGGCCTTCCGCCATCGTAATGAGCCCCTAAGTGTCTGATAACATGTCTTCCTTACATATCAATGCCCATCAGAAGGTTTTCCTGTGGAGGACCATCACCCGGAAGGTGCGTCCCTGGGGGTCACACGTCGGCGCAGTGGCCACTGTCAAAAACGGTGGCAGGACTTGCGAGGCTGGAGCAAGAAAATATCTGAAGTCCAGCTGGGCCTGTCACCTCCAGGCAGAAGGGGCACGTGCCGCACCCTGACCCCCCTAATGTGCCGCATCCTTGTGTTGTCCTATGCAACAATGGTAGTAGGTGCATTGTAATGTCCCTTGATTATGAGACGTGTAAGACTAAAATAGGCAGGGTATTGCCAGTAGTGCCATTCCATTGTAGAATGGGCACATGACTACACAATGTTTAAGAAAATGCCCTTTACGTTTTGTGGTTATGCACAACATATTTCATCCAAAAAAACACTTTTCCCCATGGGCTCTGTATTGAGGCCACAACACTTCTGTGTTAAGTTATGCTTGAGCACTTGACTGTGACATGCACTACATTCAGGTAGCAGGCAAAGTGTAATTGCAGGCCTTTGTAGGTGGTGAATGATGTGTGTGCAACAAATGCTAACAGTACTGATGTTACTTGTTGTCCAAGATAGCAGCTGGCAGGTGTTGACTTATATGTATTGATGTCACATGTCAGACCGGCCCTTACCTTGAGTAAGGGATTGAATGCATCCTATCTGATTTCAAGCTGTTTCATGGGTAGGCCTATGTGTAGGTGACAACATATGTCTGTGATTGGCTAACAGAGTAGGTGTTACCTGGTAACAGGGGGTAACTACATGGATGTGAGAGTAACGCATTCCAATGGCACTGATGGTTTTGATGGGTGTTTCAATAGGCATAAATATGTGGAGGCCAAAATATCCATTGTTTGGCACCATAAATGGGATGTCTGGATTTGTGCCTTAACATACCTCTGAGAAGGACAGATTCATTCAGGTGAAGAACACAATTGCATCTATAAGGGTCAATATGTGCATGATGATATTTATCAGGGAGAGATAGGCTGACTTGTCGTGGTAAAATTGGACATCAGCAGGATTCACTGGCTTGTAAGTAGTGTTGTCAATAGGTATCAAGTTATATGATTTTCACTACTATTATGGGCACACTTAAGGATTCTACATGGCCTGGAGGTATTGTAAGCCACATGTCCTTTAAGTAATCTGCAATCATTGACATCGGCAGTGTGATAAGCTTGTGTTTACATGCACCAATGTTTACTGTGTTGAAATCTTTTGACAAACTATTTCATAGTTGAACTGTGCTGACATGACAATACTTCTAGACATAAATCTTGTTTTTCAAAGCCTATTTTCTATGTGTGACATATATGAGATACGCATGTGACACTTACAACTGCTTCATCTGCCAGTGGACAGATGTGCGAGTGTCATGTGAACAGTGTGAAATGGCCCATTCCATGCCCCCTACATCTTGTTAGTGACATATCAAAATAGGTTCACTGCAACAGGAGACCTGCTGTTCAACAAGGTCTGGATTAGGGACAGCTCACTATACGCTGATTGTCAAGCCTTGCAGCGGTAGTCAATTACTTTATAAAACTTTCTATTCTCCCATGGATCCCATGAGGTAGGTATGGTATACTGCAAGGGCATGAGAAGTTAGAGTCAATACATCAGCTGGTTCACAATTTATTTTAAAGAGGAGAAAATTGAAGTTGTGTCAGACTATGATTGTGACACCATTATGTGAAAATGTGCACAGGTCTTGTAGCTTACAGTCATGTGCTAATGGCTACATATGTACTATCCTATGCAGGATCAGTGCATGACGGAAAACGGCACCGTCCCATCACAGACTGAGGAAGTGACGATCAAGTGCGGAGAGTGGAGCGCGGAGTGTGGCTCGAGGACCGCGTTTACCTGCTCGCCTCCCATCCGTTCTGAATCTGAGCCTGCCCGCCCGCAGCTATGGCTACTACGCCTACAGCTGCGGCTGTTTTGGATACCGTGGCTGAGGTTGGTGGTTGAGCAGAGAGTGTGGGAGGCCTGCACTCCATCTGTCCCACTGTTGCCAGATCGCTGAGGTGAGGTACGAGCGGGCGGGCAACTGGCGCTGGAGGCTAGAGGCTGGAGGCTAGAGCTAGAGCCTCGGTTTTCATCGGGTCTCGTGGAGGCGGCTGCTGGCGTCAGGCCGACGCAGTCTTCGAGCCGGCCCAGCCTGCCCGACTTGCCCCCCTTAGCGGAGAGTGTCCATCGGCCGCAGTTGGCCGCAGTTGTTGGTTCTTCAACCAGCTCCCTTTGCCTATTCCCCCATGCTGCACTGGACTAGGGGAGGAGTTGAGGCTCGGAGGCGGGCTTGAGCAGCAGGGGGCCCCGAGAAAACGCTGAGAAGTACTGACCCTCTGCTCGCCTTACCCTCCTCTTTCTTTACCATCTGGCCACACACTTTGAATATGTTTATAACAGGCTACAATCCATAGAGGGATAGCTGTATTACAATTGTTGGACATTAGCAGCTCCAAGATTACTACTTGCCTTTGCCGCATTTTTTTGAGTGTGGCCTGGGCAAATGTAAAAACGCTGGATGCCGTGTGGAAAAGTGCTGTAAGTCGAGCGCAGTGAGTTGTGAGCCTCATAATACTACAGGGCCGTTAAATGCATTAAATGCATTAATACCAAAATATTAAAAGCGGAGATAACCAAAGACATCTACCTGGGGCGCCTTTTCTTCAAAATATCTGTATTAGCACTCCATTAGCGTTGCATCATTTAGACTCCAGGTGCACTAATCTCCCGTATGCCAGTTAGGCCTGCTTAGTAGCTTTTGGCCTTCACCTCATGGAGTGTCAGAGTGTTGCATTGCAGCAGAGTCTAGACAGGTGTTGCGGATGCAATTGCCAATGTTTGGTTAATGCGAAGTGTGCGCTCCGGAGATCTGACAAGGTTCAATTACAGCTACCATTGGCTGGTGGGCCCGGCTAGCACTAACACCTGGGTCAATCCACAGTCCACAGGCCCAGCAGTCTCTTGCTGGCTTCCTATTAGACCTCAGTAGGCATAAAAACGTTTGGCTATTGCTGGATTGTGACTGATATTGACGACTTCAGCGACATTACTATTATTACTATTACTGATAGGGGATAACCCAGGAATAGTATGTCAACTAATTTGCAATAAAGAAGCATGCGCTCCGGCAAAGAAAGTCCACCTTTTCCCCCATAAGAAGAAAAAGGAATCTCCAAGTTTTTACAACATCAAAAAGTTAAAGCAAAAGTCACAGAGGGAAATTAATCTTCAATTTCGCCGATAACTCGCATGTTTAAAAAATCAACTAAAATTCCTCACAAATTAGATTTTATGAAAGATTCTATTGGAGCTATGTTGGCAATAGAATCGGAGGGAGAGACAACTAATCTTCAATCTCCGATTAAACCAGAATTTAAGATGCATGCGGCATGTCGGGGACAAGATCTACAAAGCATGACTACCCTAAATCAACAAGTGATAGAGGAAAATGAAGGTGATCAAGGGGGGCACATTACCGATATGGATATGCTAACAATAGCATCAACAATACAAATTGTACAAGAATATTCAGACCTACCCTAAATACTTGGAAATAAGGCACAGAAAGTCCTGTTATCGGGGGTACCACTCCCTTTGGAAGTTAATGTAGAAATTTAAAAAGTACAAAATTGAGACAAACTTAATGCCCTCCTCCCCTGAATTAAATCCGATTAATCACATTCCATCGCCTTTAGGTGTTAAGGAATCACACTACAAGGCAATGAGTGGAATCCTGAACCCCTATGGTTCAAAATCAGGGAAAAGTTTGGATATGGAGAACATCTTACACTCTTTTGAGATCTGTGAGGAACTCGAGGAACATCGGGAACGAGAAAGCAAACTTAAAATAAACATGGATAACTTACAGCGTTGGAGTGCACCATGTAACAATTACAACATAATCTATTTGAATGTGGAAAAAAGAAAGATAAAGAACAATTAAACTCTTCAACTGGTTTTATAGATGCATCGCAATGTAATTCGGAACGTTTGCAAAACCAACATCTACCAACTTCTGGAAAGCAAGATCTAGGGGGCATATGGGAAATATGCTATAGAACTTCACATCTGACATTGGAAGCTCTCACGTAACAATCAAATAAAATGGAGGTACAAATTGATCTGCTTAATGTCATGGCAAATTTAGTGGCCGGTATAGATCAAAAATTGGCCACACTAAGGGGTCGATTCCGATTCGGGCCGAAAAAAGCACCGACCGACTCGGATCCGGAAAAAATACCGACCGACACGTACCCGTGGCGCCCGACACGCCAAGTACGATGCAAGGCGCGAAAAATCCGACCGACACGTAACGAAACCAAGTCGACCGACCGAGCCGCACGGAAAATAGCAATCCGGCCGGAAAAACACGCGAATCCAACCGACCGACACGCACCCGGAACAAATCCGACCGAAGCGTACACGCCAACTCCAAACCGCAAAGTACGATGCAAGGCGCGAAAACCACGAGCGAGTCGGACGGAGGACAAGCCGTACGACCGACACGCATACAAAACCGAGCCGAAGCAACACAAAACACCGCGACCGACGCGTACGCAGCATAGAAAACTGCACAAACACAGCGTGAGCGAAGCGGAAAACACCGTACGAGACCAATGCAGGGTCCGACTCGGTCACAAGAACGTTTCCAACATACACAAACAACACAAAGGAAAAATCACCCAAAAAAGGCCAAACAAGCAATTACCAAGCCAATAAATACTGGGGGGTGGGGACAGAGAACAAAGACACACCCACAACTCCACCTATATAAAGGACACAAATCACTACCATGAGCCTTTGCAAATGCCATTCCACTGCCAGCACCCAAGAGAAAGCAACCACACACCCACAGCTCATCCCTCACACAAGCCACACACCAGCAGCACACCAACAAATACCTACCTCACATACACCCAGCAAAACACACACTCACACACCCTCACCTGCACACCAACACACACATCACTCACCATCACCACCCATCACCATGCCCCCAAGAAGAATCACAAGTTCCTAGATTGTGAATTGGAAGTCCTGGTAGACGAGATCCTCAGGGTAGAGCCACAGCTGTTTGGCACATTGGTCCAACAGACCCCCATGTCGCAGAAAACCAAGATGTGGGAGAGGATCATCAACAGGGTGAACGCCCAATCACCATGTCGGCGCACAAAGACCGACATCCAGAACAGGTGGTATGACGTGCGCAGGAGGGTACGGAAACTGCTGAAGCAAGACTACATCAACAGCCAACACACCGGCAGTGGCCCTCCTGCCAAGCCAATATACCTCAGGCCCTGGGAGGAGAAGGTGCGGGCCATCCTACCGCCAGTGAGCATATATGGACTAGAGGACATCCCAGAGCCTGGTGAGTACACAACAAATGTACACAATATACTGCCACAAAACACACACACATCACTGTCAAGGGAGAGTCAAACCATGCACTCATAGCAATCACACAGCAACCAGAACAGAATCATCCCAAAATGTGTATGTCAGTCAGAGAAACACAACACATGCCATCAAAAAAGTCACATCCAACTGTGCCAACACATGTACAAACACAACCACAACTACAGCTAGGCAGTGGCACAAATAGAACTAACAAACACATCCACACATGTAGCCACCACAACAACACCAACACACAGTGAAGACCACTCAAAGGAAGGAATTCTGTGTATGCTGGCCAAGTCAGTGTAGCCAATAGCATCATGGGAGTCGCAGTCACACATATTGCCCGCCCCAAAACTGTCCCATCAACACCACCATGAACCATGCGCACATCACAGAGAGTGGAGAAGGACTCACAAGATGGCTGACACTGGCTACTGCTGTGGGGAGCACAAGGCCCTGCTGCCAACTGTGCACCAACAAACAGCAGGACACCACTGACTGACATCCTGAGAGACAACTTCCACTCCCTGCAATGCAAGCACGTTCCATGGTGGGATATCTGGCTGGCTGGGTGGGAAGGGGGACTTGCAGCACTGACTATAGTCACCAGCACCTCCCCTCACACCCCCCAACACAAACTCCACAGTACCCACCTGGTAGAATGCAATGCCCTCCATCCTAACACAAGATCCCACAAAGCACCACCACCCAGGGTTATGTTGTGTGAAGCACAGGGACACTCTTGGGACTCTTAGCCAAACAACTGCCAGGACAACACTCCCAGCCATCCTGTCAGCACAGCCAGCCCACCCCACAGGGAAGCAGAGTCAAAAGGAAGGAAGCATGGGCATGCTGGGAAGGGGGTGGAGGCAATAGCATGATGGGAGTCGTAGTCACAGACATTGCTCAGCCTCACAACTGGCCCATCAACACCACCCTGAACCATGCTCACATCACAGGGAGTGGAGAAGGACTCACAAGATGGCTGACACAGGCTACTGCTGTGGGGAGCACAAGGCCCTGCTGCCAACTGTGCACCAACAAACAGCAGGACACCACTGACTGACATCCTGAGAGACAACTTCCACTCCCTGCAATGCAAGCACGTTCCATGGTGGGATATCTGGCTGGCTGGGTGGGAAGGGGGACTTGCAGCACTGACTATAGTCACCAGCACCTCCCCTCACACCCTCCCCAACACAAACTCCACAGTACCCACCTGGTAGAATGCAATGCCCTCCATCCTAACACAAGATCCCACAAAGCACCACCACCCTGGGTTATGTTGTGTGAAGCACAGGGACACTCTTGGGACTCTTAGCCAAACAACTGCCAGGACAACACTCCCAGCCATCCTGTCAGCACAGCCAGCCCAACCCACAGGGAAGCAGAGTCAAAAGGAAGGAAGCATGGGCATGCTGGGAAGGGGGAGGAGGCAATAGCATGATGGGAGTCGTACTCACAGCCCTACATCCCCCACCACATGGCCCAGCAAGCTCACACTCACGCATGCACATCCCACAGAGAGTGGAAAGGCCCATAAAAGATGTCTGACACTGTTGCTGTGTCGTGGGGAGCACAAGGGCATGCTGGGTACTGCACACCAACCAACAGCAGGACACCACTGTCAGCCATCTTGCCATTGCCCTCACACCCACACCCACTGAACTCCACACAAAAGCAAGTAAGTATGGGAATGCTGGCAAGTGGGGTGGAGGCAATGGCATGATGGGAGTCGTAGTCACAGACATAGCTCACCCCCACAACTGTCCCATCAACACCACCCTGAACCATGCTCACATCACAGGGAGTGGAGAAGGACTCACAAGATGGCTGACACTGGCTACTGCTGTGGGGAGCACAAGGCCCTGCTGCCAACTGTGCACCAACAAACAGCAGGACACCACTGACTGACATCCTGAGAGACAACTTACACTCCCTGCAACGCAAGCACGTTCCATGGTGGGATAACTGACTGGCTGGCTGGGTGGGAAGGAGGTCTGGCTGTCAACCAAACACAAGCAATGCAGACCATGTTCACACCCCAGAAAATACATAGAAATGCCCAAATAATGCAGGACAATGTGCCACACCAATATCAACCCCTGACTGTGACGACTTAGGACAATGCAATGTACAGGCCCGCACCCAGAGGCACAGTCACAACTGTCATGTGTGTCAACCACTGATGCCTGCAGAAACATGACATACATTGTTTGTGTCTCCCAAAAACAGGTGATGATGGGGACACAGCAGCAGACGCTGAGGAGTCCCAGTCCCAGGCTCAAGAGGATGCCGAGCTCACTGGCGTCGTACAGCCTCTGTCCTCCTCGGACGATGAACAACCTGGCACATCCGGTGCAAGTCAACATGCAGCACCAGCAGGACCACCAGCTGCAGCACCAGCAGGACCACCAGCTGCACTCCCTGCACCCACCCCTACAACGACTGTCACCACGAATACCATCCCTGCCGACATGGACAGAATAAGGAGCAACACCAGCGCAGTGACCCTGGACCAACCTGGGGCCATGGACACCACCACCACCACCAACCCCCAAGGTGGACCAGGGTTATCTGTGCGTGCAACTGCACACACTGCACATGTCAGCAGGGGTGGTGGGAGGAGTGGGAGACAGAGGTCGCTGCTTGCAGACGTTGCTGGTGTGCATGACGACCCACAACTGGTACGCATAGCTGATGCGTACCAGTCCAGCACCGGAGAGCTCAGCCAGGTAGTGGGGCTCCTCAGAGACATCAAACAGCAGCAGGCTGCCCATCATGCCCGCTTGGACTCCCACATGTCCCACGTGGAGTCACACATGTCCCGTGTGGACTCACACATGTCCCGCGTGGAGTCCAAGTGGGATGTACTGCATGAGATGACGGCGGTGCACAGGGACATTTTACAATGCCTCCGCCAGATGAACAGCAACCAGTCCACACCTCCCTGTGTGCCAACAACATCTGGTACCGAACAAACTGCAACTGCCACAGGGAGGGAGGAGGACTCTGGCGGAGAGTCCCCTGCACCGCAGCAGCCTGCACTTGAGGGCCCCCCAAGAAGAGGGGTCGTCCGAGGAGGGGAAAGTGAGAGGCCGATGGCCAAGCGCAACTCCCAGGAAGCCTGAACCTGTTCTGGATGTTCGCCTTTGTGCACAGACTGTTCACCCTGTTGACGGCAACACTACTCCCACACATTGCATGGGGAGTACAAGTTGGACCAATGTGTCAGACAACTGTGGCCCCGATACTGGGGATCCTGTCTACCCGGACTTTCAATTCACCTAGGAACTTGGGATTGCAAGATTCATGTACAGCACAACACATCCTATGCACTATTTACACAAATGTATCACAATAAACACACTAATACACCATACTTGCCTCTGTCGTGATTCCAACGTGGGTGCTGTTATGGGGATGATGAACTGCAAAATTACACTGTGTATGCGAACTGCAACAGCAAGGACAACACAGGCATGTGAGTAAAGGCAACGTGACACATATGAGGGAGACACACCACCAGGGCTACACAACACATACACACCTAGGCCATCTGACTCATTGCCTACACTGATGTTGCCAGGGAAGACGGTGCAATGCACAGACACCACACCCATTCCCAGTTGTAGTCAAGTAGCCCACAGGTGCAGTAAGCAAATGGCAGTCAAATGTGTGACCACAGACAACGCACATCACTAAGTGAAGCACAGGTTTATTACACAGTAGCAACATGCCGTAACCACTACAGATGCAAGGTAACCCCACCTGGTAGCGGGCACGCAGTCAACAACTGTAGACGGAAGGAAGTCCATGGGTGTGGCGCACATCACCTGTAGGGACACAACAGCTACCAGCCTGGATGTGCAATCACGTCGTCGGTGGACACAGTTGACCAAACGAATCTGAAAGTACCCTGTGAAGGACAGAAATGACACACAGTCAAAAGCAATGCAGTACAGGACAGAACAGCAAAACTCATGCACAATACATGTTACAAGATACCCACCCAGAACCAAGTTAGCATGTCAACACTGTTGGGGAGTACAGCCCACCTGTAACCACACATCGCAACACACATCCAGTCAAGTAGCCCATGGACACACTCCAACAGCGCCAGAGCCCCACCCACACATCATGCCAACTCACATCATTCACATAACACCTCAGGATACTCACATTCAGCTAAAGAAGTTGGTGATGAGCTGTGTGCGGACATCACCATCACCATCATCATCATCATCGTCACTGGCATCTTGGTCCAGGCCAGGATCCTCCACAGGTGGCGGATGTTGGTCATCGTCATCCTGGATGAGAGGCAACTCCTTCCGCACTGCCAGGCTGTGTAGCATGCAGCAGACGATGATAATCTTGCACACTTTCGCAGGGGCATATGGGAGGGACCCTCCGGTCTTGTCCAGGCAGCGGAAGCGGCTCTTCAGGAGACCGAAGGTCCGCTCAATCACTCTCCTGGTCCGACCATGTGCCTCATTGTAGCGCATCTGGGCAGGTGTCACAGGGTTCCTGAGGGGTGTCAGCAACCACGGCATGTTGGGGTATCCCGAGTCACCTACGGACAGACAAGTGCACATCAGCTGACTTGGAAAAGTGGGCGGAATACTACAGATCAGATCACACACAATGGCACAAAGTCAGTACACACCGACAAGCCAGGCACGCTGGTTCTGCATCTGTGCCATCATCCTGGGGATGCGACTACTCCTCATCACAAAGGCATTGTGTGCTGAACCAGGGAAACGGGCACACACGTGTGTGATGGTCATGTCTGCAAGACACACCACCAGTGCATTGACCGAGTGGTAGTGCTTGCGGTTCCTGTAGGCCTGCTCCTGGGCCTGTGGTGGTACCAAAGCCACATGTGTCCCATCAATGGAGCCAATGACATGCGGCATCCTCCCCAGGGCATAAAAGTCACTCTTCACGTCAGTGAGTCGTCGCAGTCTAGGGAAATAGATGTACCGGTTCAGGAAGAGCAACATTGCCGCCAAAACATCGCGGAGCACACGGCTGAACATGGTCTGTGACATCCCACCAGCAGACGCCACAGTATGTTGGAAGGTACCGGTGGCAAAGAAGTGTAGGGCTGCCATCACCTTCACCTTGGGGGTCAGCGCTGTAGGATACGGCCGGCCAGGCTGCAAATGTGGGGACAACTGCACTGCCAAATCCTCAATCAGCTGCCTGGTGAAGCGGTACCGTCGGATGCTGTCCCGTTCCACCATCGTTGCCAGGTCTGGGAATGGCCGATGGACAGCAGGAGCCCTGCAGTGCAGAGGAGAAGTAAGCAAGATCGTCAGTCACCCCACATATGCGGCATTGAACACACTCAAGATCCCAACATACATCATCATGAGGCACAACTACATGAAGTGTGCAGTACCGGAAGGACATGTATGGTACATACATGGCAACATCTGTCAACACGGTCCTACAGGTGGCATCAATTTGTCCCAGGTTGGCCCATTGGATATCATGATGCCGTGTCACAGTCACCCCCCACAGTGACATGTGAGGACAGATGTGCCCCAGGCACCACAGCTCAACAACAGGTACATTCCCAGGGACCCTGTAATGCCACATGGACACTGGCATCACCTGGAGTATCATGTGTACACCACAGCAAAACAAACATGACCCCCACAGGTAGTGGCCACACTTGCCATGGCAGGACAGACATGGACGTCTGTGACACACACGCACAACATCAGAGTCCATGCACACACAACGTGGATGTGGAGACTGTCTCCCATTGTGCACATGAAATCAGAGACATTGTAAACACTACATGCACAAAGACTGTGGAGGGCCATCACTTTGTGCCACTGGGACACCCTGGCTCAAACATACCGTCCCACATGGGACTCACGGGGTATGTGACATGACATACACAAACACCACTGTGAAATGTGACCATGACACATGCACAGATATGAACAGTTGCACATCACAGTGGTCACGTACACGTAACACCCAGGATCCTGTCCCCATGAACACGTGCACAGCCTGGGGGTGGCTGCCCACAGGTGACACCCACAGGACAACATGTACACCAACATACACACAATAGGAAATGCAGCCTTACATGCCTTATGATAAGGTTTGGACAGGCTGTCGTGATGTAGGTGTGCCCCTCACTCCCTGGGAGCTATCTGTGGCTGGCATATGTCCATCTGAGACAGGCATGCTGACCTATGCCAGTCACATGTACAGTGATGCGTTGTACTGCAATGGACCGATCGGTGCCTCCGGCCGGCCCATTGCCTTCAATGTGTGCGGGTACGCGTTGTACCCCTGTGCGCGTTGAACCGCAATGGACCGATCGGTGCCTCCGGCCGGCCCATTGCCTTCAATGTGTGCGGGTACGCGTTGTACCCCTGTGCGCGTTGAACCGCAATGGACCGATCGGTGCCTCCGGCCGGCCCATTGCCTTCAATGTGTGCGGATACGCGTTGTACCCCTGTGCGCGTTGTACCGCAATGGACCGATCGGTGCCTCCGGCCGGCCCATTGCCTTCAATGTGTGCGGGTACGCGTTGTACCCCTGTGCGCGTTGTACCGCAATGGACCGATCGGTGCCTCCGGCCGGCCCATTGCCTTCAATGTGTGCGGGTACGCGTTGTACCCCTGTGCGCGTTGAACCGCAATGGACCGATCGGTGCCTCCGGCCGGCCCATTGCCTTCAATGTGTGCGGGTACAGCGTTGTACCCCTGTGCGCGTTGTACCGCAATGGACCGATCGGTGCCTCCGGCCGGCCCATTGCCTTCAATGTGTCGCGAGTGCAGCGTTGTACCCCTGTGCGCGTTGAACCGCAATGGACCGATCGGTGCCTCCGGCCGGCCCATTGCCTTCAATGTGTGCGGGTACGCGTTGTACCCCTGTGCGCGTTGAACCGCAATGGACCGATCGGTGCCTCCGGCCGGCCCATTGCCTTCAATGTGTGCGGGTACGCATTGTACCCCTGTGCGCGTTGTACCGCAATGGACCGATCGGTGCCTCCGGCCGGCCCATTGCCTTCAATGTGTGCGGGTACGCGTTGTACCCCTGTGCGCGTTGTACCGCAATGGACCGATCGGTGCCTCCGGCCGGCCCATTGCCTTCAATGTGTGCGGAGTACGCGTTGTACCCCTGTGCGCGTTGTACCGCAATGGACCGATCGGTGCCTCCGGCCGGCCCATTGCCTTCAATGTGTGCGGGTACGCGTTGTACCCCTGTGCGCGTTAGTACCGCAATGGACCGATCGGTGCCTCCGGCCGGCCCATTGCCTTCAATGTGTGCGGTACAGCGTTGTACCCCTGTGCGCGTTGTACCGCAATGGACCGATCGGTGCCTCCGGCCGGCCCATTGCCTTCAATGTGTGCGGTGCGTGCGCGTTGTACCGCAATGGACCGATCGGTGCCTCCGGCCGGCCCATTGCCTTCAATGTGTGCGGTGCGCGTTGTACCCCTGTGCGCGTTGAACCGCAATGGACCGATCGGTGCGCACCCATTGACAATGGGCTTGCCTGGCAACGGACGCGTTTTCGAATTTCGAGCGAGTCGGTTGCTGGGAATTCAGTTGCTCACCCACAACAATGTTGCAAAATCATGTATGTCATGAAGTTGAAGATTTGAAGGATGCTGTGGGCGTGTTTTGGTGCTGCTATTCCATGGATTGGCCAGATTCAGAAGATGCAAACGACTTGGACCTATCACTTTGGACACAAGGGACAGGATCTGCCTCTCCAGCACATATATATTGCTGGCTGTTCCCCTGAGAGCCCACTTGCCTGCACTACATGCTCCAGGACGACATCTGCCACTGCACTGCTGCTGTCTCTGCCCCTCTGGACCCTGCAATGGCACGTACTGTGGAGAGAGCCCCAGCCTTCAGCCCTGAGGAGAACCAGGCCCTGCTGGACAGCCTACTTCCACAGTACAGCAAGCTGTATGGGACACCAGGGGAGCAGGTGAGTGTCCTGTGCACTGCCTTTCTGAATGTGCATTTTGTCTGACTAGCAAGGCTGAGAGTCTGCACGCCACTGGCTAGCAGGCTCACTGAGTAGTTGTCACCCCCATAGTGTGTAGTGACTTGCACTGGACAGGTATGGTGCAGTGACAGTGCTTCTGAACAGGGTTTTACTCCCCATGCAATGATACCATGTAGTGACTTCTGGAAAACTGTCCATGGGCAGCCGTGCACTGCCTGTGTACACCATGTGCCCCTGTGATTGCGACATGTATATGCAACTGTGTCATGCACGGATATGTTGCATGTGTAGTAATGGCCTTATCACTTTGTCATCCTGACAGGCTTCTGCCCATCGGAAGCAGGAGATATGGAAGGACATCGTCCGGGCTGTCCGGTCCGTGGGGGTCTACAAGCGCCGGATCCGCAACTGCCAAAAGAGGTGACAGGACCTTCGGGGCTGGACCCGGAGGATTGCACGGGTCCAGCTGAAGCTGTCGCCTCCTCGCAGGAGGGGCGGAACACGGACCCTGACCCCCACATGCTCAGGATCCTGGCGGTGGTCTTTCCAGACCTGGATGGGCAGCTGAAGGCCAGAGAGCAGCAAGGAGGGGTGAGTCAAAGACTGCACTGTGTACTCTGTCTAACATGCTATGTGCCCTCCTCGGGCCTGGTTAAACTGCCACAGTACAGCGGTCATGTTGTCCAGGAGCCATGTCCCTCTATTGTGCACTGCCCACTCCTCATCTGATACCCAGGTGTGGCCCTTACATGCAGGGAATTCTGTCACTTAGGACTGTGTCCTTGCAGTTTGCTTGACTCAAGGTGGGAGACAGCATCTGTTTCCCTGACTCTGTGGTGGGCATCATGGGTGGGTCCATTGCTTACACAATGCCTGTATTCTGACATGTATTCAGCGTGTTACTTTGATCTGTGGTCCAATTGCTGAGCTGATCCACCACATGTGGCTGGGGTATCTGGCACACACCCATGCTGCGGGTGGGAACAATGTTTGGGCCCCAGGAGTATGTATATGATGTGTGTCACACATACTTAGCCAGCTGCCTACAGTCCAGGGCTCATCCCTCATTCATGTGGGGCTGGACAGTCATGCCTACTCCAGGCCATACAATACACTCTGTACTCCCACTCCCGTGTATCAGCTGACACATTGTGCGCAGTGATTTGACCCCTCAGGTGTCTGCCTCTGTGTCAGTGTGCTGTGGATTAGTCGCCAGGACTGCTGTGGAGTTTCTTGGTAGGGGCTCAGCATGCCACTGGAGATGTGACCATAGGAGACGATACTTGTGTGACACATAGGTGTCTGATCAGCTGCCCATGCAGACTGGGGCATGTGAATGTGAAGTTCAGGCAGCTGTTCCCCATGCACAGCAGAGTGTGAGGGGCTCAGGTTCAGAGGGTAGTGTCACAGGTCTACCATATGTCCAATAGGTATGACCTGGACAGATGAGGGTTAAGAGGATGTGTTGTGGGGGGATGTACATGTGCACTTGTGCAGCTCCAGGACTTGCATTCCCCATGACCTACTATTGTGACACAGTGCAGAGTGTTGTTGTCTGGCTGCAAAGTCATACATCACTGAGACAGTGATGTATGACTTTGCAGTCATGCCTCCGCCATGGCATGTGTCTACTGATTGGTGAGCCTGCAGGGGAGTGACATGTGCTACATGCACACCATAGTGGCGCTGGCTATCAGGACATGGGTGCATCATGGTGTCTGTCGCTGGTATGCATCACATGCATTTCCTATTTGACTCTGGGCATCCCTTTCATCCGGAAACCTGTACTGACTCAGTGGCAAGAGCTGTGATGTGTGCATGTCCACATGCCACACCGTGTCCTCTGCACTGTCCAACTACTGTGTACTTGGTGCATGTGTCAACACTGGGGTGTTGCAATCCAACAGACACCAGACAGATGGGTGCAAGGCCATGTGGGATGTGAGTGCCATGCTTGGCATCGGACTGACAATTGACTTCTCCTGTTCAATTAGGGCACTTTTAGCAATGTACAACTGATGATGCCAGGGCTTGCTCTGTGATGTGCTGTGCTCACAGTGGTGTGTGCGTTATGTGCAGGTGACTGATGTCTGTCTGTATCCCCATTGTTTGCAGATACATCCACGGCCACGGAAGGGGACAGCTCCACGGACCAGGAGGAGCCAGAGAGCCAGACTGGGTCAGCAGCCGAGGAGTGGTCGGAGGGACCCAGTGGCACGGAGGGCGAGGGGAGCCACACCGAGGAGTCCTCAGCAGCATCCACCTCAGCTGAGGACCAGAGCAACTCGGAGGATGACTCCCTTGTGGAGGCGGGTGTCAGCAGCCACCACACCCCAGCTAGTGTTGCTGTCCCCGCCACCACCAGCACCACCACCGCCCTCCCATCGGCTCCCATTCCCCAGGTCCGTGGAGGCTCCCATGTCCGGGAGCGTGTTTCCTTTGGGCCAGGCACCGCACCCCCTGCCCCTGTGTCCCCTGCTGCCCTGAGTGAGGAGTCTGTGTACCTCCTTCGCCAGCTCCATGTAGGGCAGACAGCCATGCTGAGTGTCCTCCATGCGCACACCGCGCTGTTGACTCAGCTGGTGTCGTTCATGGAGGGCATCTCATCGGGCATGTCTGACCTACAGAGGGGCAATAGGTCCATGGACTCCTCCCTGACGGCAGCAGTGTCCCTCCTCAAACGGTCCCTCACCCCTCCTGCCTCTGCTCCATCCACACTCCCCAGCACCTTACCCGTCCAAGCACACACACACCGGCACAGGCACACACCAGCACACACACATCCAGCACACTGACACACACGCCAATGACAAAACGCACACGCACGCACATTCAGGGGACTGAAGCCAGACTCACAGGGGATGGGGCCCTGGAACACACACACGCATCCACATGCACTGCGCAGTCCTCAGTTCCCTCTCCTCCAAAGCACCCTCCCTTGCCTCACCTGCAACCCCAAAGTCACAGCAGCTCTTCCTCTGTGACCTCGGCCTCTTCCCCACTGATGAAGCTGCTCCAGCATCCCGGGGAAGAGGAAGCCCACCCACACGGAGCAGAGTGCCCCTCGCCCCCGGACACCCTCTTCCAGGCGCAGACGGACTGAGGCCCCCACCCGCAAGTCCCCCCGGAGTCCTAAGAGCAAGACCCCGCCACCGCCCTGCAGCTCAGGCACAAGGTCTCCGTCCTCCATTCCTCAGGCCCCCACTGCACAGGTGCCCCCACCACGGATGTATGACAAAACATAGCGCACCATCCCATCGCGTGCTTTTACCACGCGTTTATGACATCGCACAGTCAACAGCATCGGCAACTTTCACATCGCACAGCGTTGCAACGCCAATGCGTTGATTCCTATTGGCGATTACATAACCTCGCAGACTACGAAATCGCACGGCAATACAACGCGTTCCTGGGGGTAACACAGGACCCCAAAAAAACAACAGAGGAATAATCGGAAAAAACATGGAAACAAAACCGAGTGTTA
Organism: Calotriton arnoldi; assembly: GCA_963921515.1. Classification (NCBI taxonomy): domain Eukaryota; kingdom Metazoa; phylum Chordata; class Amphibia; order Caudata; family Salamandridae; genus Calotriton; species Calotriton arnoldi. Next base: position 172,962 of record CAWUFW010002794.1, on the reverse strand, counting down.
CGGTGGGTGGAGGGAGAAGAAGCAACGGATGAGCAGGGGAGGAAGAGGAGCAACACAGAGAGTACAGTCTTGCAAGGAAAGCTGCAAGAAAAAGTTGTTGCTTGATGTGGCGATGTGGAAGGATGCAATGCATCCATCCAAAGATGTTAAAGAATCTCTGCTTCAGGGATGGGACAAGCACAAGAAGCACAAGAAAAGCCATAAAATAAGAAGCAAGCAAATCAGATCGACATGAAAGCCAACCTTAAGTAAGCAAAAGGCTGACCCACAGCCCATTGTAAGCACTGGTATTAACTATAATAGGTTTTCAATAACAGACAGTTAAAAGTGGTCAGTAGCCGAGACCTAAAAATCTGAGAATGTTATAAGTCTGTGTATATTTCCTACATAACCTATCCCTGATTGGGCTGTTAATCTGGCATTTGGAAAGATAAAATACAGAAGCCATATCTGAACAAGGTTTGTTTGCCGCCTGAGCTGACTCAACCCACAGATTATGCCAAGCTATGTCTGGGTGAGTTACAAATGTCCTTGTAGATGTTCCTCTCAGGAAGATCAGTCTTTGCCTTCCAGAAGACAGAATATCTCGCACTATTTTTAGCAGTTCGCACTGGTATGCATGAGAATGTGCTCTTGTGATCATGGGGGTGAGAACAATGGCTTAAGAAGCCACATCAGTGTACACTCATTGACAGGAATTATTATGTTGGTCTCATATATCTTACTATAAGGACGACAATGCTGAACAGCACTAATAATCATAGAACATAGACAAACTATGGCAATTGCTGCTAGTATAACATGAACATAACAGTGTGGTAGCATATGTCATTAAGCAAAGTAAATATGCAAATGACAAATGTTAGAGGTCGTGGCCTTCTGCCATAGGTCACAGAGGTCACAGAGGCCTGACATCTTAGACATATGTGAATAGGAAATAACAATATGCACAACAGGATGGAGCAAAGAGGATCGGAAGATAGGAGAGGTAACCCCACCAACCCCTTTCTCTAGCCAGCTCACCTGTGGTGGTGATCAGTCATTAATGAGGTGGAGTGTGGCCTTGCTTTTCTCCTCTTAGACCACCTTTTCACATTCAATTTTAAATCACTTACGTTGTTATTGTGTGGCTTGATGGGTGTAGGAGAGAGGATGGGAGGTTATCTCCTGCACACCTACCATTCTCTGGGCCTTCTTGTGGAAAAAGGTTAGTTAGCTTCTCCCATCTCAGTGACGTCACTTGAACAGGCAGAATTTAGAAATGGAAAACAATTGGTTACTTTTCCATTCATCCCCCAAGTATTTTGTCCTAAAATGCAACATGTGTGGAGACTAGTTTGAATAATAGGTACGTACACCCAACCAGCCTGCTAGAAAGAAAAAGTGCAATTATGTTTATATGTATAGCTATTTAGTACAAAGCTGCATGTTACCTTTACCACGCACCATTTGCCAGGTGTCACGTTATAAGCTAATGATTTTATTATACCAGGGTGAAACGTGCACACAGTAGGCATGGGGAAGACCTGTGGCATGATGCAAATAACCCAGGGTTGGCTTATTATGTAGGACTTTGTGACGGTCACAGTGACCCTCTCATTACTGTGCCATTGCACACACACGGCTCATATTGATTTTGGCTCGAATTGTTCAGTTTGTGTTTTTTTTCCATTTAGCTTCAAAATCCAAGACTTTTTCTGCCGACAATCAGGCGAGTTTAAACCAGGTGTTTGATGACGCCTGACGCACTGATCTCCTGCACTTGCTTTATCGGCGTTGATATTTTAGGCGCTGTGTGCACGAGGGCCACCTGCATGTAATTGCGTACATCACAAAAATTTAAAGAGGGAAAACCAGCAAATTAAACATACTGAAAAGATGGCTGCAAGCTGCACCAAACATTTTGAAATTGAGGCCTACATTAGCCTATATTAAAATAAATGAAATTAGCTCCATGTGCATGTTATCTATTTTCTTGTGAATACTATTATACACAAAAACCTTACTCACAACCGTAAGGCTCGGCTTACGTTCCAGCTCGAGAGTCCAAAAGGACCCTAAACTGAGCAAAAGCCATGCATCTGGCTCTGGCTTGGGTCAATCCTTCAGCGGCTTCCGCAACCAATATGATGAACTTAGATGAATAATATTTGCATAAAGGTGTGTGGACTAGAAAATCAGATTTCCTTTTTTTTTTCTTCCTATTTTGATATTTTAGTGGTTTGTGCCCTCAGTTTGACATGCAGCACAATTCATGAATTGAGGGTGGATATGTAAAGCAATCACCTACTGGTGGAGGCTTACAATTTTGAGGGACATTTATGTTGGCTAGGGTGTGGATGTGCTTTGTTGTGGCAATAATCAAATCCACCCATCGCGTCAGTGTCAGTGTATTCACAATGCTTTCAATTGTAACATCGCATTAACGTTTACATCGTAAAGTTGCGTTGTTGTGGCTTACGATGATATGCCTTACGATGTAAACGTCTAAGCGTTGTTGAGCCTTACGATGTAAAGGTTTGTGCGATGTTGAACCTGCGTTGTAATGTCACCGCGAAGTTATCTCTTCGTTGCGATGGGTGTTTGCCCCCACCACACCCTGCCCCAGGTTCCCCCACCCACAGATATACCATCCCCAAGAGGATCAGGCCTTCTCCCCCTGCCACTTGCTCTCCCAGCACCACACCCCCCGCTGCGCTCGTCTGTGCCACTGATGTGGTGAGGGTGTCCTCCCCCTCTGTCCAACCCACCTTGCCTGTTCCCCATTCTCCTCCCCTGGAGGTAGGCACTGCAGTGGAGTCCACTACCGCCCTGTCTTACTTGGGCACTGCAGTGGCGGACCTGTCCACTCCATCTGCAGGGTCCACTGCAGTTGTGCCGGCACCCACGACATCTGAGTCATGCCCCCAGTTGTGCCGGCACACACCATGTCAGACACCTCCACTGCAGTTGTCAGTGGCTCGCCAGCACCCACCACCCCTTCCCTGACTCCCCTGGTGAGCCCTGATCCTGTCCCTGCGGTGCCTGGCCTGCCCCCGGTTGCCCCTCCTAGTGGATTGTCCCTGGTTTTGTGCAGGCATGCATAGGGTGACATCTGCCAGTGTCACCCTGTTTGAACTTTGACAATCGACTGGCCATTGGCCTTTGCTCTATTTTTTCTGGACGTCGTTTTCAATCAACACATATGCTGAATAAAGCAACTTTCTTTTCTCTAGTGCTCATGCTTCAGATGTACATGTTGTTGGTGCTGCTAACCATGCCCTTGCTGCAGTGATGGTGATATCTGGTCTCATGATTATGAAGTGTTACTGTGCAGGAACCCATGTGGTCCAGGGGGAATGTGTCCTATCATGTGGTGTATCCATATCATCAATAGCAGCATCTGAGGGTGTCATGTGTTCAGTATTTGGCAATGGGTTTCCTACTTACATTAGCAATTTCATATCTGTGGCTTCCACCCCTGCACATCTGTTGTGCCTGCCATCGTTGCATTTGTCTACTTCCCTGACCGTGTTGCCATCTCCAGTGGACATGCAGGTTTGGGCATCAATGGGGAAGGACTCATCCGTGTAGTCAGTGCAACATTGCTATACAAGTGTGTTGGATCTGTGCTGATGATTCCGTTGGCACATCCATGACCAGGCTGATGTGATGGGAGCCCTCATTTGGTGCTAATTGTTGATTGTGTGACCAAGTGCTCAGCTGACATGATGGGGCCCTACTGAGGCAACATATGGCACAGCTTTCCTCACACAGGAGTGGAGTCCCCTCATGGCAGTGTGTACACGTGTGACATTGCCTGCGCCCAAGGTGTGTGTTGTATGTGCATGTCTGTGTGTTCACTTCCATTTATCTGCGCATGCTGTGATCCCTAGTGTTGTACCTGTTTGTGATGCTTGCTGACTTGAGCTATGTTCCCCCAAAGTCTTCTCCCTGTGTTCTCTGTGATGTGGGTGCATGGCACATTACTAGTCATCAGGGTGTCACCCATAGGTGTGTTTGCTGTCAGGGCTGAGTTTGTGTGCAGACGCAGATGGGTCACAGTCAGGTTTCCCCTTGGCACTTGTTGTTTGCCCCTGTCATGTGATTTTCAGTTCGTGTTGTCTTTCAGTGATTGTGACACGTTGTGTGTGTGACTGCTGGCACTCCTCAGGGTCCGGGCTGCAATGTTGGTTGTTGTCTATGTGTGTTCTTTGTGGGTGACCTTGGCTTCTTCATTGGTGTGTGACTGTGGCTGGGATCCCATTGGTTGGTGTGGTATCGCCGTCATGTCCATGTACAGCGTAGTGTGCAGTGTGTCAGACATTCAGGAGTCTTGTTGAGTGGCCATGTGTGATGTGTTTCTGCACCTTGGTTCCCACCCACCACCCTGGAATAGTCATGGGTGCATGTGCAATGTCACCAGTGCATGTGTACTTCACTGCTGCACATTGTTAGAGGTCGAGGGGTGTGGTCTTGAGTGTGTGCAGATGGGAGTTGTTGCCCAGCTAGTCCCCTGCCTCCATGTTGGCCTTGGCTTACTGGCCATGCTGATTGATTTGTGCTTGTGTAGGTGTGATGGTAGTTTGTTGCTCAGGACACCTGACTGTGGTTCACAGTGTGAACGACATTTAGCTTTGTCATCACAGTGGGATTTTTATTCAGCCCAGGGTCACCACATTGTGGGGGCCCTGGGGGTGGTGCGTCTGTGTCTTGCTGTGTCAGTTGTTGTTCCTACGTGCCTGTGTGACATGTGTGTTTTGTGCTCCCTCTCATCTGACAATGCCTGCTTGCCCACATAGGGGATTTGGATCCATGAGTTACCTTAGTGTGGCAGTGTATGCACATCTGTATGATTGGTATTCAGCTCTCCTCATGTGTTGTGTGGTTGCCTGGGGACACTGGCACCCCCACCCCTCACCTGCTGTGTATGATGACAGTGTTGGTCTGCCTGTTTGTGTTTGTGCATCTGCACCACTGCATTGGCATATCTTGGGTGTGCCATTGGCTGTATGTTGTTTGGTGTGTTTCCCCTGCTGTCCCTGGGACTCCTAGGTCATCGGTCAGCACAGTGATCATGGTTTGTGTGTCCCATTGCTGCCATGGTATGGTATCTGTTCACCTCACATCTGCTGTCTCCACAGGATATCTGCATTTGTGTGCCCATTGGTGCAAATATGTGGTTCTGCATTCTGATGGTCACTTCTGTCATTGTGTCATTAATGACTGTTGACGGTCTCAGCACACATGGGTGTTGTTTGTCTGCACATGGCCAAAGGAATGTTTCATTTGCACTGCAGTATTTGGCTCCCCCAATTTATGTTGCAATGGGACACATACACTACTTTGCCACAGATGAGTTTTTGGTTCTGTGACCAGGAATGATCCATGCAGTTTGGCAGTTGCAGCTCTTTCTTTGTCAACAATTACCTTTTGGTCACTGTGATGATGAGGGTGTAGACCCCATTGCCACAATGGTCAAAATGTGCTTCGGCTATGGACCCCACACTTGCCTTTTGGTCACTGTGATGATGGGGGTTTAGACCCCATTGCCACAATGGTCAAAATGTGCTTCAGCTATGGACCCCACACTTGCCTTTTGGTCACTGTGATGATGGGGGTTTAGACCCCATTGCCACAATGGTCAGAATGTGCTTCGGCTATGGACCCCACACTTGCCTTTTGGTCACTGTGATGATGGGGGTTTAGACCCCATTGCCACAATGGTCATAATGTGCTTCAGCTATGGACCCCACACTTGCCTTTTGGTCACTGTGATGATGGGGGTTTAGACCCCATTGCCACAATGGTCAGAATGTGCTTCGGCTATGGACCCCACACTTGCCTTTTGGTCACTGTGATGATGGGGGTTTAGACCCCATTGCCACAATGGTCAAAATGTGCTGCAGCTATGGACCCCACACTTGCCTTTTGGTCACTGTGATGATGGGGGTTTAGACCCCATTGCCACAATGGTCAGAATGTGCTTCGGCTATGGACCCCACACTTGCCTTTTGGTCACTGTGATGATGGGGGTTTAGACCCCATTGCCACAATGGTCATAATGTGCTTCAGCTATGGACCCCACACTTGCCTTTTGGTCACTGTGATGATGGGGGTTTAGACCCCATTGCCACAATGGTCAGAATGTGCTTCGGCTATGGACCCCACACTTGCCTTTTGGTCACTGTGATGATGGGGGTTTAGACCCCATTGCCACAATGGTCAAAATGTGCTGCAGCTATGGACCCCACACTTGCCTTTTGGTCACTGTGATGATGGGGTTTAGACCCCATTGCCACAATGGTCAGAATGTGCTTCGGCTATGGACCCCACACTTGCCTTTTGGTCACTGTGATGATGGGGGTTTAGACCCCATTGCCACAATGGTCAGAATGTGCTTCGGCTATGGACCCCACACTTGCCTTTTGGTCACTGTGATGATGGGGGTTTAGACCCCATTGCCACAATGGTCAAAATGTGCTTCAGCTATGGACCCCACACTTGCCTTTTGGTCACTGTGATGATGGGGGTTTAGACCCCATTGCCACAATGGTCAGAATGTGCTTCGGCTATGGACCCCACACTTGCCTTTTGGTCACTGTGATGATGGGGGTTTAGGCCCCATTGCCACAATGGTCATGGGCTGCTTGCATTGTGGGTGCCACACACATATATGTGTGGCACATGTGCTAGGGGGTCACATTGTATGTTCAAAGTCATGTTCGGTGTTGTAGGCATTTGACACAGCCTACACACGCTTGTCATGGTGGTGGGGGGATGTCTTTATCTTGCATTCCCTAGGTTGTGGTGTGCTTGTTGTGTCATGCATTGTCCATCTTATGAGTGGGGGGTGGTAGTAGTGGTAGGCATCCAGCCCCCTGGCTAAGGGTGGTAGTAGTGGTAGGCATCCAGCCCCCTGGGTGAGGGTGGTAGTAGTGGTAGGCATCCAGCCCCCCTGGGTGTGGGTGGTAGTAGTGGTAGGCATCCTGCCCCCCTGGCTAAGGGTGGTAGTAGTGGTAGGCATCCAGCCCCCCTGGCTAAGGGTGGTAGTAGTGGTAGGCATCCAGCCCCCCTGGGTGAGGGTGGTAGTAGTGGTAGGCATCCAGCCCCCGGGCTAAGGGGTGGTGGTAGGCATCCAGCCCCCCTGGGTGTGGGTGGTAGTAGTGGTAGGCATCCAGCCCCCCTGGCTAAGGGTGGTAGTAGTGGTAGGCATCCAGCCCCCCTGGGTGAGGGTGGTAGTAGTGGTAGGCATCCAGCCCCCCTGGGTGTGGGTGGTAGTAGTGGTAGGCATCCAGCCCCCCTGGCTAAGGGTGGTAGTAGTGGTAGGCATCCAGCCCCCTGGGTGAGGGTGGTAGTAGTGGTAGGCATCCAGCCCCCGGGCTAAGGGTGGTGAGTGAGGCATCCAGCCCCCTGGGTGAGGGTGGTAGTAGTGGTAGGCATCCAGCCCCCCTGGGTGAGGGTGGTAGTAGTGGTAGGCATCCAGCCCCCCTGGGTGAGGGTGGTAGTAGTGGTAGGCATCCAGCCCCCTGGGTGTGGGTGGTAGTAGTGGTAGGCATCCAGCCCCCCTGGCTAAGGGTGGTAGTAGTGGTAGGCATCCAGCCCCCCTGGGTGAGGGTGGTAGTAGTGGTAGGCATCCAGCCCCCCTGGGTGTGGGTGGTAGTAGTGGTAGGCATCCTGCCCCCCTGGCTAAGGGTGGTAGTAGTGGTAGGCATCCAGCCCCCCTGGCTAAGGGTGGTAGTAGTGGTAGGCATCCAGCCCCCCTGGGTGAGGGTGGTAGTAGTGGTAGGCATCCAGCCCCCCGGGCTAAGGGTGGTGGTAGGCATCCAGCCCCCCTGGGTGTGGGTGGTAGTAGTGGTAGGCATCCAGCCCCCCTGGGTGAGGGTGGTAGTAGTGGTAGGCATCCAGCCCCCCTGGGTGTGGGTGGTAGTAGTGGTAGGCATCCAGCCCCCCTGGCTAAGGGTGGTAGTAGTGGTAGGCATCCAGCCCCCCTGGGTGAGGGTGGTAGTAGTGGTAGGCATCCAGCCCCCCTGGGTGTGGGTGGTAGTAGTGGTAGGCATCCTGCCCCCCTGGCTAAGGGTGGTAGTAGTGGTAGGCATCCAGCCCCCCTGGCTAAGGGTGGTAGTAGTGGTAGGCATCCAGCCCCCTGGGTGAGGGTGGTAGTAGTGGTAGGCATCCAGCCCCCCGGGCTAAGGGTGGTGGTAGGCATCCAGCCCCCTGGGTGTGGGTGGTAGTAGTGGTAGGCATCCAGCCCCCCTGGCTAAGGGTGGTAGTAGTGGTAGGCATCCAGCCCCCTGGGTGAGGGTGGTAGTAGTGGTAGGCATCCAGCCCCCTGGGTGTGGGTGGTAGTAGTGGTAGGCATCCAGCCCCCCTGGCTAAGGGTGGTAGTAGTGGTAGGCATCCAGCCCCCCTGGGTGAGGGTGGTAGTAGTGGTAGGCATCCAGCCCCCCGGGCTAAGGGTGGTGGTAGGCATCCAGCCCCCCTGGGTGAGGGTGGTAGTAGTGGTAGGCATCCAGCCCCCGGGCTAAGGGTGGTGGTAGGCATCCAGCCCCCTGGGTGAGGGTGGTAGTAGTGGTAGGCATCCAGCCCCCTGGGTGAGGGTGGTAGTAGTGGTAGGCATCCAGCCCCCTGGGTGAGGGTGGTAGTAGTGGTAGGCATCCAGCCCCCCTGGGTGTGGGTGGTAGTAGTGGTAGGCATCCAGCCCCCTGGGTGTGGGTGGTAGTAGTGGTAGGCATCCAGCCCCCCTGGGTGTGGGTGGTAGTAGTGGTAGGCATCCAGCCCCCCTGGCTAAGGGTGGTAGTAGTGGTAGGCATCCAGCCCCCTGGGTGAGGGTGGTAGTAGTGGTAGGCATCCAGCCCCCCTGGGTGTGGGTGGTAGTAGTGGTAGGCATCCAGCCCCCCTGGGTGTGGGTGGTAGTAGTGGTAGGCATCCAGCCCCCCTGGGTGAGGGTGGTAGTAGTGGTAGGCATCCAGCCCCCGGGCTAAGGGTGGTGGTAGGCATCCAGCCCCCCTGGGTGAGGGTGGTAGTAGTGGTAGGCATCCAGCCCCCCTGGGTGAGGGTGGTAGTAGTGGTAGGCATCCAGCCCCCCTGGGTGAGGGTGGTAGTGGTGGTAGGCATCCAGCCCCCCTGGGTGAGGGTGGTAGTAGTGGTAGGCATCCAGCCCCCCTGGGTGAGGGTGGTAGTAGTGGTAGGCATCCAGCCCCCCTGGCTAAGGGTGGTAGTAGTGGTAGGCATCCTGCCCCCCTGGGTAGGGGTGGTGGTGCGCATTCAGGCCCCTGTGTGCATATGTGGCATTGGTGATGGGCATCCCGCCCCTATGGTGCTGCTGTTGCTGGTGTAAGTATATTCAGCATCCCCGTGTATGTGTGTGATGTGTCGTGTACTGTTGTATGTGTTTTGTGGTTGGTGTCTGGCTTACCTTCTGCGCCGTACGCGTCCGTGCCTGTTCCGGTAGTAGATGTAGAATATTGGTATGATCGGGACGAAGGGATTCATGGTTGGTTCGTGTCGTTCGTCCTTCTCGTTGCTTCGCGTCGTCCTCGTCGCTTCGCCTCGTCCTCGTCGCTTCGCGTCGTCCTCGTCGGTGCCGTGTTCGTCTCGTAGCCGTGGATCGTGTTGTGGCGCGAATCGGAGCTTATGTGCGCCTCTCCCGGATGCTTTAACGTGCCGTGCGTAGCGACGGGTTTGGCGCGTACGGGAAGCGCATCGTACTTGTCCGGCCGGACGGGGCTGCATTTTTCCTTCCGTGCGACTCGATTCGGCGTTTCCGGATTCGCCTCGGTCGGAGAACAGGACCTGGTTTGGGTGAGTACGGCTCGGCCGGATTTTTTGCTGTTGTGCGCATCGTACTTGCTTGTTCGGTGTGCTGTACGGATCGGTCGGAAAACAGGCTTTCGCATGGCTTTTTTCCCGACCGAATGGTATTGGGTGCGCCTCCGACCGAGATCGGAATCGGCCCCTAAATAGCTTGATATTGATAGCACAAATACAAGCTATAGCCTCATATTTGGATTGTACGTGTGCACCATTAATCAATGAACTGGCCACAATACCGGATGTGATGAGGACTTGAGGACCTAAAATTGAATCTACAAAGCGTAAGGTCTAATAAACAACTGGCAAAGGGAAATATAGGGGGTACTGAACCAATCCAAGATATAAAATCACAAACTGATATGGATCAATCAAACCCATTATCCTTACAGTGTGGAATGTCGATCATACAAAAGGAAATATGAATTGACCTGCAGCAAGTAAAAGACATTTCAAATACTAATCAAAAATGTATTACTCCATCAATAGAAGAAAAAACAGTAGACCAAGGAGTAAAGCAAACAACCTCTCCGTCCTTCCTTATGACAAAGAAACAGAGGAAAAAACTACAAAAAGCAAGAAATAGGACCAAAAGTATAATTAATACACAAAACCAAACGATAGGACTAAAGGAGAATAGTGTAGACAGTCTTAAACAAGATAATAAGATGTTTGGGAAACAGGATCTGGAATTTTCTGGTAAACAGAACAGTAAAACTACAGAAAAAAACAAAAAATATTAACCCTCTATTTTATAAAGACCAGAGAGAAAAAATTCTTAAAGAGCAATGCAAAGTAAATAGTGTGCTATGTGAACAACAAAAATATCTACCCCCGGAAAAGGAAAGAAGTGGAACACAATCCTATGAAACAGACATTGAAGGGATAAATATGAAAGAAACAAAGAGAGAAATTCTGTTGCATGAAGTCTATAAACCAATACAGGAGATGACTGTTCCTAAGGCCAATGTATCATTGAAAAAAACAGACAACCAAAAAAGATCGTATGATCTGGAACAAATTGATGAAAGAGATGGAAACTCTACACTTGCAATACAAAGAACAATCAAGGTCCAACAAAGTCCAAAGCAGCTTCATAACAGATTGAAAAAGAATGCACAACAGGCTCCAAAGGGCCTGATGGAGAACACAAACGTACAAATAAGTTCATCAAAGAAAGAACATATAAGCATTGAAGTCAACAGAAACAAGATAACAACAAAGGAGGGTAACACCCAACTTATTTTTAAACCAGAATTCCAGTCCAGGGGTAGACAAGATACTTTAAATCGAGGAAATATCTTACGACTCTTTAAAGCAATTCCCTCTTTAGAAAGAATCACAAGTGAAAATATAGAAGCCATTAAATTTCTCCCAAATAAAGAAGATAACCATGAATTGACATTAATAACTCTGAATTCCGCATATTTATTAGAATTAATCAACAAAAACGAAACATTTTTAAAATGGAGAATAAAAATTAGCAGGCCACCCCAATCAGTATACCCAAGTCCATTCACACTACATAAGAGAGCAGAATATCAACAAAATATAAAGCTTCAGGTATTCTCAATTTTGAAGAACCCCACAGGAAAAATGGATAACCGATCAACAACAACAAATCAAATTGAAGAAGAAACGACAATAAAATTGAATGAAGGATGGATTACAGCAGCCCTTCATGGGTTAACTCAACCTTGACAGAAAACCTTAAAGAGATACAAGGAAGAAATACATAATCGCAGAGAAACTATAAGATTATGCTCTTGGAATATAAATGGGGTACCTTCTAAAATACAAAAGGAATACCTAGCTTTGATGCCTAACAACTTCCAGATTATACTTCTCCAAGAAGCCTGGGCGACCAAATCAGTAATGCTGGAAGGTTTTAAAGGGTATTTTGAGCCGGCAATTAAACATAGCAAATATGGGCGCCCTATTGGGGGCCTAGCAACATTCATAGCCATAGATTTTAACCTGGAGCACAAACAAGTAGTCTTAAACGACAATAACATTTTAATTGTTAAGTTACAGTACATGGAAAAGATCAGAGTAAAAACATTATTACTTGTAAATGTATATATCCATCCGAATTTAAGATCAAGGAAGATTATGGCTACCAATCTCACTAACTTTGCATTAAAGCAAATGATTGAGGACCCATATACTGAATATATTATCTCAGGGGATTTTAATCTAAATGTGCTATTGTCCTATCCAAGAGATAACTCAAATGAACAACAGAATCTTCTATGGGCAATACCTCAACAATCATCACCTACGGTAAGAAGTACTCAAGGAGGCAAAGTTGGAATATATTTTTTAAAGGATATAGAATCACTGGGATTGAGAATTTTAAATGGGAGATTTCCACAAGATACACACCCAGCATGGACATATCTATCACACGGCAACAAATGAAGAATTGATCACACAATAGCATCTTTTAATTTATTCAACAGGATATCACTCTATCAAATTGACAAAACAAATGGTAGTGCCCATAGCCAGCAAATATTGGTCATGAAGCTGCAATGTACACACCATAAAAAACTTTCAACAGTACCCAGAATAACGGAAACAGTTAATTATAGGAGACTGTACAGGAAAGAAGATTCCAAAGTATCTACCAACTCACTTGCTCTAAAATTGGTTAAGGAAAACTTTGAAGAGGAATCTCTGACTGCAATTGAAAGTTGAAAGTATTTTATAAAAAAATTAGTCGCACATATGCCTCAAAACCTTACCATAAACAACAACTAAGGAATCAAGATGAAGCGAGAAACAAAATCAAGTTATCATACGCAACTTGTATCCTAAAAAGAACTCGCAAAAGGCTACAGAGACACTTAAAAAAGCATCCGGGGGGGGCGTGGCCGGGCAAGATGGCCGAGCGGACGTGAACCGTCTCGGCTCCCGATCCACGCTGGCGACTTGAGTACCTAGCTACTTGCCGATCTCGCCAAAATCGCTCTTGACACTCACCACCGACTCAAGACCTGCTGGCTGAGGCGCGGGGGCTCTGCGGCACCAAATCCATGCTGCTGTGAGCCGGTTTGGAGCCCGCCGATGCTGACCACGAAACTCCGCAAAATGGCGGCCGCCTGAGGCAAACAGCAGCGGCGACCCACCGCGGGCTCTCCCCCGCAGGAAGAACATTACACTTTCCCGACCCGACCGCGGCCCTGCAGGCAATCCGCAGCCCACTGCTAACGATGCGGTAAGCCGCTGCAAGGGACGCATAGCGCTGAGGATGCGAGGTGAGCACCGCGACCGGCGCGGGGGGACACACGCGGGGAGAGCTCCAATGTGCCCAGGAGGATAGGGTCAACAGCAGATGGCCAAGGAGGGAACCTAATGCGGCGAGACCCCAGGGGATTTGACCCATAGATCGCTCAGGCGAGAACTTAGTGCTTATTAGCCCCGCGTCTTATCCTGCCTGACCTTAAGATGGCGGCTTGCAACTAACCAAGCAGTTGAAAGACGACGGTCGCGAATCACCGATGGCTACCTGGGGCAACTAACACCAGAAATCGCCCTTCCAGCAAAGAGACATGTGTCTGCCTGCACCTTCCTGGGACATGCAAGCCCCTTGATGTGGTCCTGCACTGCCAGCGCTCTTCTCCGCAGGGGTCTCCCATTCTGTGCTTGAAACGCTATGCCGCCAAAGGTGGAATGAAGGAACTGAGAAGCCTCGTCATCACTAGCTTACACTGAAGGTGACCTATACAGTGTGTAAAGAGACCCCTGCCCTCCACAACTGCCGCTACCACTCACCACGCAAAGGGCGACGGGGAGCCCGCACCTATGCCACGAAAGAAGGCGCCACCCAAGGTCACCAATTTCTTCCACCCCTCGGACAAACGACAGTCGCCCGACCAAGGAGAGTCTGCGACCGACATGGCCTTCACCAAAGACGAATTGCTGACTTCCCTGCGCAATTTTAAGGCTGAATTACGCGCCGAGCTGAACCAAGACATGAAAGCTTCCATCGATCAACTCCAGATGGATTTAACCACGCGCATGACCACACTCCAGCAAGATGTCGACTCGGTGGGCACGAGAGTAGTGGACTTGGAATCACAAACCCAAGAACTGGACAAACATGCAACGGAGGCGCACGGAAAGCTTCAAGATCTTCAGCATCAACTCCATCTGGCCCAATTGAAAGCCTAAGACCTAGAAAACAGGGCACGACGCGACAACATATGGATTCGGGACCTAGCAGAAGGAGCGGAAGGGCCGGATCTTGAGGCGTTCCTCGAAGGCCTTTTTGCCGAGATTGTCAGCCCGCGTCAGCTCAAGATTAAATTAGAACGCGCCCACCGATTGGGGGGAACAACCAGTGGAGAACGACGACGGACACGCGATGTATTAGTTCAATTTCACTCCTTCAAGGTCAAAGAGACAGTCTTACAAGAGGCCAGGAAGAAGGGAGACATCTCATTCCAAGGCTACAAATGCACTATCTATCAAGATCTAGCGCCGGCAAAACTGGCACGACAACACCAATTTTGACCTCTAACTACAAAGCTTCGAGAGGACCACGTGCAATACAAATGGACCGATCTGTTTGGCCTAAGCTTTGAACACGACAATAAACCCCGCCATGTCACTGAGCTCAATGAGGGACTCCGTCTGTTGGGCCTTCCCCCGGTTGAGGAGGACCACCCGCAAGGGCCACCGAGGGGAAAGGATGGAGGCACCACAAGGAGATCCCAATGGTCAACGAGCTCGAGGGGGGCTCACAAATGATAGTAGAGATGACAATTACCGATCTAAGTCTGCCCAGACATTAAGGGAACTCATGCCCACATAACAAGGACAGACTGCGGCCCTCCCGATCATTGAGGAATAGAGGTCAGCGTCTTTAATCATTGACGACGAGAACACCCGCACATTCTCCATGGACTATGTGAAGATGGCGAATCTCTTTGAACACTCGAGAGGCGTGGAGGGGGACTTCGGCTCCGACCTCCACCGACGAGCCCAGAAAGGCGACATCGTCTATAGTCAGAGCATACCATCTATCTGACTCCCATTGATGTTGGTATTGTTGGGGTTTTTCTTTTTTGTTTATGTGGGGAGGGGGGATGTGTTTTTGTTCGGGTGGTGGTTGGTGAGGAACGGGCGTTGGATAGCATGTTACACCTACCTGGGGGGCGGTCACGAATGTGGGACGTCACTGAGACTAAGAAGGCATGGCGAAGTTTACACTAGCAACCTGAACCATGGGGATGTTCCGACATGGAACAGGCCTGAGCACGGGGGTAGGAGGGGAGCCACGTAGTCATGGTGATCACAGTAGCCTCCTGGAACGTTAAAGGGTTGAACTCGCCACTTAAGCGTCAAAAGGTATGGAAATATATTACTGATCATCACTTTGACATTGTGGCCCTTCAAGAGACACACCTAAAAAGGGATGAGGAGACGAGGCTGCGACACAAACAATACCCCCTTATCTATAGATCCTCAGCAGGGACAAAACAACGGGGGTGGCCCTACTTTTTCATACAACAACCAAATTCCAACCAGAGGCGGTCCACTCCGACAAGGAAGGTCGACTAATCATGGTAAAGGGCAAACTGAGGGGGAAACTGTGCACCTTTGTAACAGCGTATGCCCCCAACGTGGGCCAACCAGCCTTCCTGACTACCCTCTTGAATCGGATTGGAGAATTTGCAGAAGGCCCGACAATCCTCATGGGTGACTTCAACATCACCTGGCAGGCGGACCTAGACAGTACACATACCCACAGAGCCCTGACGAGCTCCTTCCTCGCAGCAGTAAAACAGACAATGCATGACCTAGGTTTCAGAGATGCTTGGCGCACACTCCACCCCGCGACTAAGGATTACACTTTTTTCTCTCATGTACACCGCACCTACTCCAGGCTAGACTATATTTTTATCAGTCAAAGTTTATTGGGTTCTCTACAGGAGGCGAAAATCATTCCGCTCTCTATCTCAGATCACTGCCCAGTTTGGATCTGCCTTAGCTGGAGTAACGCAGCACCCAAGTCCTCTAAATGGTACTTTCCGGCTTCCCTTACAAGGGATAAGCTGATGCGGGACGCTCTGAGAAGTTCAATCACGGAATTTTTTCCCTCTTCAATAATTGGGATGCGTTCAAAACAGTCATAAGAGGTAAATGCCTAGAGCTTAACGCTACCCTTAATAGACAGAGAACTAAGGAGAGAGTAAGCCTGGAGGCAGAATTAGATTTGGCGGAGAAAGCACACAAGAGTACCCCTAATAGGGAAACACAAAGCAAACTCACCGCCCTGAGAGGGAAACTTAAAGCGATCTATAATAACAAAGCAGAATACACCCTTCTACGGCTCTGTCAAATATCCTACACACAGGGAAATAAAAGAGGCACACACCTGGCGAGGCAACTAAGGGAAAAACGGGAACGGGAGTTCATTGGGAATATACAAGACAACGAGGGCGGGTTGGTGTCTGCAGATGCAGGAAAGGCCGACCTATTTAGAAAGTTCTATGAACCTTTATATAAGGGGGAACAACTGGACTCCACAGCACAACATAACTATCTGCAGGCACTGACTTTCCCAAAGGTCACTCAGAGCCATAATGACTCTCTTACTGCCCCTATAAATTATGACGAGGTGTGTAAAGCAATTAAATCACTCAAGCCTAACAAAGCACCAGGTCCCGATGGCCTCACAGCTCTTTTCTATAAAACCTTCGCAGCCGAGATCATCCCCCACCTTACGCAACTTTTCAATAAAATGGCGGAGGATGTACAGGTAACTCCCTCGATGTCTGAGGCGGTCATCACAGTGATCCCTAAGCCGGGAAAAAAGACCCATTTATGTGCCTCCTACCGCCCTATTGCTCTTCTAAATTTAGACGCAAAGCTATATTCGGCCATACTGGTGGAACGACTAAATGAACTACTGCCAGATCTAATCCACCCGGACCAATCAGGCTTTATAAAGGGCAGGCAAACCCACGACAACATCCGGCGGACGGTTCACCTGATCGAGAAGGCGTCCAAACATAAAATACCGGCGGTGCTCGTGGGGCTGGACGCCGAAAAGGCCTTTGACAGGGTGGACTGGGCGTTCCTTTTTACCACTCTTAAACGTTTTGGCTTTGCAGATAAATTTATCAACATGCTTAGGGCTAACTATGCTGGACCCCGTTCCAGGGTACAGGTTAACGGTACAATGTCTGCTCTCTTCCCCCTTACTAGAGGGACGCGACAAGGATGCCCGCTGTTGCCTCTGCTGTTTGCTCTGAGCATTGAGCCACTAGCAATGTATATACGGGAGAACCCCGAGATAACAGGGCTTCCCTTTGGAGGAGATGATCACAAAATATCGCTTTTTGCGGATGACATTCTTTTATATCTAACTAACCCATCGTCCTCCCTCCCGGCGCTACAATTAGAACTGACCAGATTTGAACAAGTGGCGGGTTATAAAATTAATTTGGACAAATCCTTCATCCTTAACCTTACACTTCCGATATCCGAGGCAGATACACTGAAGAAATGCACCCCCTTCCAATGGGCTAAACGCTCCCTTCAATACCTGGGCGTACAGCTGACCTCAGACGTGGAGGGACTCTATGGGGCGAATTTCCCTCCCCTCCTCGGCCAACTTCAGGGCGACCTCAAGCGATGGAAGCCAATGTTTATTTCATGGCTAGGCCGCATACACGCAATTAAAATGACAGTGCTCCCAAAATTTTTATATCTTTTCCAAGCGCTGCCTATACAACTCGACAGAGACCTCCTTCCTAAACTGAGGTCCCTAATCACTCACTTCGACTGGCAAGGCGGACGAGCGCGCCTGCCGTTTCACGTGCTACGGCGACCAAGAGATGAGGGAGGCGTAGGGTTACCTGACCTTGGCCTCTACTACAAGGCAGCACAACTCAGGATAGTGACGGAATGGTCCAAACGGGCATCGGAAAAACACTGGTTGCACATGGATATGGCTATTGCAGGGAGGTCGATCTGGGATTTATTATGGAAGCCCAAAAAGGATAGACCAGCCAATGCCTATATTAGCACCCCCACACGCACCATTTTGAAGGTTTGGGACTCAATTTCTGGGGGCGCCGAATGGACTACGTTTCCCTCACCACACACGCCGATACACTTCAACCAGGCCTTTCCAACAGCTTTCTGTGAGGGTCCCTTTGATGCGAGGAAGGAGGGGGGGTGTCTCATGCAACAAGACCTCTTTCATAATTATGATATATTAACCTTTGAGACCTGCCGGAGGGAGTTTCACTTAGGTCCAGAGGAACACTATCACTATCTTCAACTCAAACACTGGGCTCTCACACCTCTGATCCGCGACGCTGCCACGCGAGAGAAGACTAAATTTGAAAAATTCGTTCAAACAGCTATCTCTATGAAGGGGGCAATATCTTACCTCTATAAGGCCTTACTTACCTCCACTCATTCACCGAGACCTAGATATATGGCCATGTGGGAAGGAATAACTCAGAGAGACATATCTGATGGGGAATGGGCCGGGATATGGTCAGACACTGCTAAATTTAACCATTCCTTGGAACTACGAGAGGCTCACATGAAAACCATGACAGATTGGTACCTCTACCCAACCAAGCTTAAACGAATCTTCCCGCACACATCTGATATGTGTTGGAGAGGATGTAGTTTCCTCGGCGACTTTCAACACATCTGGTGGGATTGCCCCACGCTTAGACCTTTCTGGGAGGAGATACTAGCCCATATCAAAACCATGTTGGGTTACCCCATACCAACTACTATTGAGGGAGTGCTCCTAGGCATCAGGGACCCATCTCTGGCACACCAAACCAAAGCGGACAAGGCCATTCTATGGTCCTGTCTGGGGGCGTCCAAAATCGCAATCGCGGCGGCTTGGAAGAAGACAGCGGCCCCCACCCTTTCGATGTGGCAAGCTCGGCTCTGGAGGATACTCTGTCTAGAGAGAGTGACGGATATCTTCAGAGACGACTACAAAAATTTTGAATACAAATGGGGACCGCTAGTCTCCTATCTGACTCAGGGGCTGCCTCTGGCAGTGTGCCCATACTCCGTCAGAGATATGCATCTCTTCCAATTCTAGCTCACACACCACCAACCACAAAATACTGCTCTACGCGACATGCCCAGCTGGTTCCCTAGAGAGGATAGACGTTATCCACACTGAAACTTGTACCACCGCTCCAACCTGATTAGCCTACCCGATAAACCGCACACTTGACACCACCACTATTTTATTTTCTTTGTTAAAGGGGGGAGGGAAAGGGTTTTCTTTGTTTAGGGGTATGTTACCCTCCACGTTGGAAGGGTTCAACTTGCTAATGGTCACACGCGGAAAGGTGGACAGAGTGCTTACGCTTACTTTATATGCTACACACTGTGCCTTTACACTATAAGAAACTGTGTCTATACTATTACACCTCAATCAGGGAAAGGTACTGGGTGTCGTGCTATGGGACAAATCCACCTCCTCTAGTCCGTGTAGGATATATTTTGCCACTGAATAAAGCAACTTAGGGGCTGATTAGGATGACGGTCGGAAAACCTCCCCGACCGCCATGGTAGCGGTAAAAGACCGCCCGCATGGACCGCGACATAACCGCCGGTCGAATTACGATGACCCGCGGTCGAAATCCGACCGCGGCGGTCTGATCGCAGGCTTTAACATTGCGGCGGTTGCTGCTGCACGCAGCACCGTCGCGATGTCCAAAGGAGCATGTCCTGCTTCTCCCTGCACTGCGTGGCAGGCACTGCACAGTGCCTGCCACCTGGTACAGGGAAATGTAGGGGGGGACCATGGGTACCCCCCCAATGCACCCACCCCCCCAACACATTGGGGGCCTGCAACGGGCCCCCGGAAGACAATCTCCGCCTGCCTTTCCATGGCGGTTTGACCGCTGAGGAAAGGCTGGCTACCGCCGGCATCATAATCGTGCCGGCGGAGCCTGCTCGGCACCGCCACCATTATCCCGGTCCTGCTCCGTCCGCCAGGCAGGAGTGTGGATGGCAACCGGCGGAAAAGCGGCAGTCGGAATTTCCCACCGCCGTGGTCACCACCGCCATCCTAATCTGACCGGAGGTTTTCTGGCTTGCGATCGCGGGCGGATGTCCACCGCCGGCCCGGCGGGCGCCACCGCCGGCTCGGCGGTGAACATCCGCCCGCCATCCTAATAAGCCCCTAAGTTCTGTTGTAATATTAAAGAATATACTCCGAATGTACACGTTATCCAGTATGACAAAGACCATGTACAGGTTTGCAGATAATACGAGAAGCTTGATGGTTACGAAGACATTGACAGATCTCTTGAAAGACTCTGTAATCAAGAATTAGCTACCTGTAAGCGATATCCGAAGATCTCTGGAAAATGTATTATCCTGCTTGTTTTTTATTACTGTGCAAAAAAAAAAAAAACTCAAATACAAGTTTGAAAAAAAAAAAGCGTCCGGATAATATGGTCATACAACTAAAATTAAAAAGTATTAATCATAACTTACAGATGGTAATTTGGGAAGAAAAAAATCAAGCAAAACAAACAATCTGGGCTAAGGCACTGTATACAAGTAAAAAGAATAACTCGAGAGATTTCTGGAAATTGATAAATGTCCTATCACGATCGACCAAACTAACGGTGTCATCTACATTAAGTGAAGCTGACTGGGTAGGTTTCTTAACAACGCACCTAAATAGTAACCGGGAGATTATACAAAAGGTCATTAGGCCTAACGACATAATGATGGAAATTAACAATTTGGAATATGAAATCCATATAACGGAAAACCAAGTATGTCAATTAATTCAAAAACAAAAGGACGGTGCCCCCGTCCATAACGGGATACCATTTGCTTTATACAAGGAAAATCCAGTTCTTTGGGCAGAATATCTCACGAAAGTATTCAAGAAAGCTGCTGAATCGTCGTCTATACCAGAAACATGGAAGGTTTCGATAATTGCACCTATATACAAAAAAGGAGGTTGGGCTCAGCCTGGCAATTACAGACTAATCACTTTACAAGATACAGATGCCAAACGTTTTGCGGTGGTCCTCCTTTCAAACCTAACTTCATGGGCAAATGAGAACCAAATAATTCCACCTAACCAAACGGGCTTCATATAAGGATTGGGAACTGCGCCGAATATCCTAGCTCTATCAATATTAATAGATAAATATACAGCAAAGAAGAAACCATTATATCTGTGTTTTGTTGACTTTAAATCGGCATTTGATTGTGTGCATAGGCAGCTACTCTGGTCAAAGTTGAAAGGGCAAGGAATACCATCTTCCCTTCTGAAATCGATCCAACTACTCTATTCAGATACCTGGGTTAGAGTCCGATTAGGTGATGGTTCCAGTGTATCAAAAACAATATTTACTTCCATGGGTCTAAAGCAAGGGTGCGTTCTTGCCCCATTGCTTTTCAATATATTTTTATCAGACCTAACGCTAGCCATGGATGAGGTGAATGCCTATCCACCAAAATTAAGTCACACTAAGGTGGGATTACAATGGCTGATAAATAGGATATCAAGTTATTCTCAAGCAAATGGCATGGTTATAAATGATAACAAGACAAAAATAATGGAAGTCAACAAATACCCAGGTACAAGGAATAAGTACAAATGCTACCTCGAGAATTTGCAGCTAGAGCAAGTTAGATCGTATAAATACCTCGGAGTTCTTTTCAATGACAAAGGATCATTCAATCTACACAAGGCTGATATGCAAAGAAAAACTAACACTCTATTGACAGCTTTTAGAACTTTGCATAAGTCCTTAGGGGGACGAGTTACCTCCCATTTCTAAAAGTAATATCGACATAATTATTACCAACACTAACATATGGTAGTGAAGCTCTGTGTGGGAAAGACTCTATAACGATTAACCGCTTTGCTGAATCGGGCCCAGAGGCACTTTGAAATTGGTTTCGGCCTCCCGCTACACAGGAGACCGCTTTGCTGAATCTTGAGGGGCAGGACCACACAACCTAGCTCCGCCCGCGCCCGGAGGCGCTTTGAAATTGGTTGTGGCCTCCCGCTGCACAGGAGACCGCTTTGCTGAATCTTGAGGGGCAGGACCACACGTCTCAGCACCGCCTGCACCCGCAGGCGCTTTGAAATTGGTCATGACCTCCCGCTACATGGGAGACCACTTTGCTGAATCTTGAGGGGCAGGACCACACGCCCCAGCATCGCCCATACCCGGAGGCGCTTTGAAATTGGTCGCGGCCTCCCGCTGCGCGGGACGTGCGCAGGCGCATGCCAGGGCAAGAGCGGCCCATCTGCGCCCGGTAGAGGCTGGGCTGGGCCAGGTCCCTTGGCCCTCATTTGGTCTTCTGGATTCCTGGGCACCCCCGAAAAGTCAAGGCACTGGCCACATCTTCTTTTACAGTTGACTTTTTGATCTGTACACTAATCGGTCCCCTTAGGTCCTCTTGACTGTTTGTTATAACTTACCACAAGCAAGTGAACTGTGTATTTTGACTCTATTTTACCCTTCTGCCTCACCTTGGAGCTCTATTTTGATGGATCTTGTGCACTATCAATTATGGTTAAAAGGAAAACGGCCACCGGGGGTTCAGGGGGAACATCGGGGGAACTACCGAGGGCAGCACAGTAGCGACTATTGATTCCTTCTTAACTAGGGCAGCTAACGTCATTTCAAAGGAGATAGCCCTAAGTGAAAGAAGGCTCTCTCTTGAGACTGGCAAACTTGTCCAGGACTTAACCACAGTGGAAAACTGCTGGATTGTAGGGACTACCTCTAGCCCGGACATTGCTCCACACGTGCCCGTGCTTGTGCCTACATTTTCATCCATGGTGGTTTCCAATGTCGAGCCGGTTATGTCTATGGCAGGAGATGATTAAGCCCTGGACAGCCCCCCCACCAAGAGGAAGAAGACTGGCTGTAAAAGAGCCACTCCGAAGACATCATTGACTAAGCCCATGTTATCAGCCAACCCCAGTACTAGTCTCGAACCACTGCTAGACACCTTTTTTTCCGGGACAGAACAAATGACCAAAGATCTTGTAGCACTTTTACGACAAAAGCTGGAGGGCATAGAGGCGAGGCTTAACACCCTCCTCCCAATGACCCGCTATCCCTCCAACGGGACAGAGAATGAGGGGGAAGGGATGTCTTGTTCTGTTAAGCAAGTTTCTGCGCGGCTGCCTGACACATGGTCATTTCCTGCTGTACCTGATAGACTGAAATATATAACACAGCAGACACAAATTCCTGTTCCATTAGAAGAGGGGGCGTCCCATGGGTCTAGGAATATTTGCGCACTAACTATTCCTACTCCAGCAACACAGGCGGCACAAACACAAGGGTTGCAAACACTCAGGGGGGCCAAACTGACACACTTATCTTGCACCAACCTGCTATGTCAAAAGTTGAAATCCAGAGCATTCTGGACTTGCCTCCAGAATCAGCACCCTTGGCCATTGTCCTAGTGGGGGTTCCCCCATTGTCTAGCAGCTCGAGGGAATCCACTGTGTTACTCATTGGTGTAATAATAATGTGGTTAATGGTCAAAATATATCTCCTGATATCATTATGGCCAGAAGAGTGGGCTGGGTTGGCCACAGGATCAGGAAAGACATGGAGGGGGATTGTGTTATAGTTAATGTTAAGCATCCTGTACAAGCAAAAGCACTTGCTGGCTGCCATCTTAGGCATAGCTCTAAAACATCAATCAGGATTCTCCCCCTTCAGTATTTTTATCCTTTTGACCAGACATCCTTGAATAATCTTTGGCAGCTCCCTCCTAGACCTACTAAACCTGCTCAGGGTCGAACTATAGATCCCGTCTTTCCCCTGGTCAACATATTTGAACCATTGTTAAGTGCACAGGGTCTTGATGAAAACGATTGACTAACATCAGCCCAGGCAAAGCCGCAGGGCTCTAGGCCCATGACCCCGGTTTCTAACATTTCAGTCTTATGTGCCTCACCTCCAAAGCCCGTGCCTGCTTGCTCTCCCAATCCAGTCCAAACATCTGATACCCCTGGCACCCATTGAGTGAAGATACTTTCGTGGAACATAGCAGGTTTAAGGTCAAAAAGAGATGACTCATTATGGCTGAGCTTTCTTTTATCTTCTCATATAATTGTCCTACAGGAAACCTGGGACACCACAAATTGTTTTTTCTTGGATGGTTTTATCTTGTTCTTTAAGTGTGCAATTCCCTCGACAGCGGGAAGAGCAAGGGGGGGGGGTCTTCTTCTATTGGTCCCACTTGAATTAACTTGTAAAAGTAGATTGATAGAATGTCAATCACCACACCTGCTAGCAGTGGAGTTGATATTTAAGAATCATTCCACTTTGTTAGTCATCAATTTCTGTAATTCTTTTACCAGAAGTTTGGAGACAGAGCACCTAGTAGCCCTGGAGGAGTTTCTTGAACATTATGTGAAGGGGAAGCACTCTTATTATGAGATAATAATTCTAGGTGACTTCAACACCTATCTATGTCACCTTAATTGTACTGCTACATTGGACCGTGGGGGGCCATCTTCCTTGGTTACACACTTTGAGCACTCAGGCACTAATATAGAGGCGCTCCTCTCAGCCAACAACCTGAGCAAAATGAGGTGACCATGCCGGTTCCTACTTATACAGGCAGGGGTTGCACTAGTACCATCGATTACATAATGCTATCAGCACCTGTAGCCCAGGCTGTGGAGAAGAAATTGAGCATTTCTTGGAGCAGCCATAGTGATCACAATCCCCTTATGCTTGAGCTGGGCTACCCATCTGCTCTACAAGGGGAAGAGGGTGGGTGTATCCCAAATGAGGATATTGGTATCAAAGATCACGCATGTAGGCTGAAATGGGAGAAGGTGATCCGGTAAGTTTCCTGGAAAACCTGTATGATGCATGCTCCTCAGAGATTTCTGTGTGTATGGACCCTAATGCGCAGGAAAGGGTGGTCCTAGCTGCCTTTGCTAATATAACTAAACAGATGTCCAATAGTCTAACAACAAAGAGCAGGACTAAAGGCCCTAAGGCTAAGAGGTGGTTTGATGTTACCTGCACCACGGCCCATAGGAAGTTACTGTCAGCACTAAAACAAGCTCCGAGGGATGAGGCCATGGTTAGGAGCTGCAGGCAGGCTTACAAGTCTGTAGTCCATCAAAGGAAGAAGAGCATCAGCCTGGGAGGCTCTTGGACAAGGGAGTGTTTTGTCCGGCAGCTCAAAGTTTTGGGCTGTAGTAAATAGTCCATTCTTTTCTGATACAGCCAACCATAGAACTGATTGTACTATATCTGCTGACTGCTGGGTTCAGCATTTTGAAGGCATGTACAGTGGAAACAACTTAGAAGTATCTGAGGCACACAGGGACTCCGGCTTAGCTAGTATCTCATTTCACTTTAGTACAGAGTAGGTTTACAAAGCTATCAGTTCCACCTCTGGCGGAAAAGCTCCTGGTACGGATGGTGTCCCCTCAGACCTGTATAGGGCTGACCCTTTCATCTGGCTGCAAAGACATCCCGAGAGTTGGTTCCAAGATGATGCCCGCCCTCTTGTACGCAGACGACACGGTCCTGTTTGCCACAACCGCCGTGGGTCTCCAAAAACTTTTAAATGGTTTTATAGATTTTATGGACTCACTTGACCTAGCCACCAACTTTTTAAAATCTCATACTATGTCAATAGGCCCGCGAAAGGCTGCCAGGTTTAACTTTTTTTGCAAAGAGGCAGAACTAACAAAAGTGTCAACTTTTCCATACCTAGGGGTGCTGTTCGATAATAGAGGGTCTTGGTCTGCGCAAAGAATGCACACAAAGAACGTTCTGGCCAGGGCAGCCAGGGCAACCCTGGAGTTTGCAAAAAGGCTGGTCTCTAAGCTAATCCCCGCCTTGCTTAAGGTGTACAGAGAAAAGTGCATTTCTATGGCTATGTATGGGTCTGATGTCTGGGGATATAAAGATGTGAGAGACATCCAGGGGGCAGAAAATAAATGTATGCGCAAACTTCTTGCCGCTCCCCCCTCCACCCCGGCATACATACTACATGAGGAATTGGGTGTGAGGTATATCTCATACCTGATTGCTGTTGCCCAGTTGCTGCACTGGTTGAGAATCTGGGCTTGTCCCACCCCCCCTTTAAATCAACTTGTCATCATGGACTGCATCGCACATGAGAGGGCCCCACGTATCCCCTGGCTAAATTATATTAGGGAGCAAATGAAATCGATGGGTTCCCCCGACCTGTATACTAATCCTAGCTCCCTAGGCCCGGCAGCCATTAGAAACTTCAAACATCAGTTTCTGGGCAAAAGGCTGGGGGTTAGGGAAGGTAACAAATTAACCAAGCCCACTGCGAAAAGGTTTGTCCCACTGAGCCTGCACTTTATTTGTCGCATTTTATGCTTACCATAATGCTCAGTGACGACTTTTAAAAAACATGTTTTTTTAACTGTATTTGTGTGTACTGCTGGTTTTTAGCCAATTGAACTGCGTGTTTTGGTTTTTTAACTGCATATTTGCGATTTTTTTTAAATTATTGTATTTTTTATCAAATGTTTGCTTTTATGGCCTTTAGTGGACGAATAAGGTATTTCTCGCTCTCTCTCTCTCTCTCTATTGATAATGCTGTGACAAAAACCTTTAAATCACTTTTTCACAAAATGCATCGCCTCCCCAAATTAGATTAGAATTTGGGCTAATTAATCAGCAAATTGCAAGAAAAGGCTGATTCATAAAATTGTGGAAAAGAATAAAAACGGATAATTTCAATCAAATGTCGAATTGGTTGTGGCAGGAAATACAAACAAATCGGAAATCTCAATTTTGGAAATATTTACAGGCTGCCTTGGATGAATATTCAGCGCATGAGATCTGGGATATGCCTACAACAACAGAATCGTTTAAAAAAACTATTAATAAAATAACAAATCACCTATCGTTGTATAAATACAAAGATACTCTTGCAAAAAGAACACATGCATGGTCATTAATGAAGGGGTATACATTAATGAAGGTTCAGTCATATTTAGAAACCCCTTTGTCCTTGAAGCTAAAACATTTTTTTAAAAGCGTGTTTTGGTCTTTTCCCAGGATCTAGTCATGTAATACCGTGGCTTCGAACAGCAGAACTGATGCCTTGCCGTTTATGTAAAATGGGAGAAGAGAATATTATCCATTTGCTTTGCATAGACCCTAATTTGAAGGAAGAAAGAAAAACTGCACTTAATGAACTGGGCCCCATTAAAACAGAGGAAAAGGGGAGACCTAGTGTGTGCAAATACGGCTGTTTTAAACTTTGCTTCCAAATTAGGCAGGAGACCGATTGCTGCACTTTTAAAGATATACCAGGCCAAGAGTGTCACTAAAGCCGCTTACGGCAGCGAAATATGGGGTTATGTTTCCACGAATGAGTTACAAGTAGTTGACAATTCATTCTTGAAGTGTTTACTAGGTGTGCCTCGAGGAATGTCGAATATGGTGGCTCATGAAGAACTGGGGGTGCACTATCTTTGTGATTTACTGGCCTTACGCCCTTTAACATTTTGGCTAAAGATTTGGCTGAATGAGGGCACAACTTTAAGTCGTTTAATCCTGGAGGAATGTATGTCCTTGATTATGCCCATTTTATCCCCTGGCTCAGATACATCAAAAGTAGTTTTGAAAGTCTGGATAGAGTGGAACTTTTTACAAACCCAGAATCGGTGATTATGAGCGATCTGGGGTGGGTCAGAGAGTCCTTTTGCACCCTAAGGAAAATGGAGAGGGAAGAGCTGGACCTGAGGAAACCCAGTGTCCGTAAATTTTTAATTCTAAAAACAACACAGATGATTGAGCCATATCTTCTGGGAGCCTTTAGCACTTATGAACGTTTTCTATTGACTAGGTTCCGATTGGACTTATTTCACCTCCTTTTGGTCCTACCAAGGGGGAGTAGTAGAGGCCATATTTTAGAATCCTGTGGCTGCGACGGTGAGTCTCCACAGGATATGCTTCATTTTTTAATATTTTGTAATTATTATGTAGCTCCCCGGAAAACTTTTATTATTCCGGTCCTATGGAGGTTAAAATTTAAGCAGGTGCGCCCAGCGTTTATTCATTTACAATTACTGCATATGGATTCTATTTTTTTTGTTCTTAACTTCTTAAAATCTGCAGTGAAGCTCAGAGCTTGCCTTGATTAAATGTTTGTAGATATAAGGGCATATTTTTTATTATTTTAGCCACTCTGGCAATATATATAGTCTAGAGGAGGCTTCCTGAATCATTTCTTCGACTGTCTTTTTATCTTTCATGATTTATAATATATGCATTTTATAACAGATTATATGCATTGTATAAGAATTTCAAGGGTAGTATTGTTTTCAATGTGACGTCTGTATAAATATTTTATCCTTTTTATTATGTACAACATTTTAGAATACTTTTATGGTTTCATTTGTGAAAACCGAATAAAGTTTGTTTGATTTATTGATTGCACTTAAGTGGCATTTTAACATCCGCGGAATACGGACTTGTAGACAAGCACTTATAAGATGTCTACAATCAAATGACATAGTTTTGAATTTGGCTTTTGCAAAGTTTATATTAAAAATAAGAAAGAAATTAGACCCATTAGACTGATCGGAAAAGATAACATAGGTTGTTAATTAATGATTAATCTGTACTACAAAGTTTGCGTTATTAATTGTCGTTATATTTTATAATATGGATGATTTTTGATCAATTTAATGTGTTTTTATACAAAAGTTAGATTTTTATCACTAAATATATTATTATAATATGAATTCTTGTACTTTTATAATATTGTAAGATTTTAAATAATCAAACACTAAAATACGGGGCGTGGCTTGGCCAGCAATCATGGCGGACGCAGAGTAATCGAGCTCCGTGCGCCCGCCACCTAAATCCTTCACTTATCCTACCAGAATTACCCTGCCTACAGGATATCCTTGCCGAATTGGACGGGGAAGGCATCTGGCATCCTGCCGGAGCCCGAAGACGGCGATCCCACCACCCCGACAACGGGCGAGAGCGAAGATCGGCCGGAGAGTGCCGCGGCTGGAACGGGGCGTCTCCCACATTGCTGATCGTTTGGCGAAGTTGCGGCTGTGACCTGAGCCTGGGCTGTCTCCGTCCCCGGTGAGGTAGGAGGGGGTGCTGAAGGCTCGGTGGGGGTGGCTGGCGGTTGCGTGTCCCCGCCCTCGGGCCCCCTTGGGTGATGGTTTGGTGGCCGGTTGGGGCCTGGGCCAAGGAGGGGCTTCATGGATCCGGCCTGGTCCTGCTGTGGCGTGGGGCCTGCTCCGGCCTGGGCACCAATTGGCGCGGGGACCGTCTGCTTCGGGACCTTGGGGGTTGGGGTGGTTGCACTGCGGGCCGCGTCTGCGGGGCCTCGCTGACGCCACTCTGCGGGGTCTCGCCTGGGGGAGGCGGCTCACCGAGGCAAGGCTCCTTGATGACGGCGGGGCTGCATTGGGCCTTGGCGGTGTAAATGAGGGACAAGTGGCCCGCCCATACCATCTCATTGAACGGCCGCCGGACGCGGGTCTCGCAGCGGTGATCCCTTCCCGCAGAGATAATTGGAGTTGAGCGGGGTGGCTGCATGGGGCGGAGCTCCCACACACGCCCGAGGACTGCCGTGGCCCGGGGACCCGGGTTGGGCCCTGGGAGCGACCTACCACATCGGCTGCCATCTTGACTCTACCGGGGACCTCTGGTTGGAGGGTGCTGATATCACCGGCCCCTGTGTTCTCCCAGCCTTGTAGCCTAGGGCCTCTTCGGTGGACGCTCAGGAAGTGGGACGTTCTGTGAGGTGCCACCTAGTCGCCTACAATACACTGCACCTGGCAACATCCACTACGGAGGACGGTGCGGACTGGAGGCATTGACAAATTGGGGGTGCCCTGTGTGTTGGTGGTCCGGCGAGCTAGGTCCCACTAGAGGGGCCTGCTTGGCGGCCTGCAGCTGGTTGCGGAGGCGGCTGGAGTAGCTCCGGTGCGGCTTGTGGCCTAGCTGTGGGCGAATTCCATGAGGGCTGGCCGCGAAGTGCCCCCCCCAGAAAGCCTCCCGAAGGGACAGATAGGAGTCCACGCAGATCCTCACCCGCCGTCCGAATCAGTCATCCATCTAAGGGTGTGGTGGTCGGTCGACTGGCAGTCCACACCATGGGGAAGGACAAGCCTGGCGCCACGGGCCCGAAGCAAATCACGCTGGATCAGTATGCAACGTCCACAGGAGGAGGGCCTTCCTCTGGCCCAATTCCCGACAACGCAGCCTTGCTGGCAGCCATTACTGACGCGAGGGACACGCTGGAGGCCAAGATCAGTGCAGTGGGTACCGAGGTCTCCTTTCTGCGGCAGGATTTACACAAGGCTGTTGACCGAATCACAGAGGCCGAGACAGAAGTGTCATCTGTAGAGGATAACGTACAGACCCTCCAGCGTCAGGTCAATAAATTAACAGTGATTTCACAAGAGCTGGCCGCCCGGGTCGAAGACGCAGAAGGCCGCGCTAGGCGCAACAACCTCCGCTTCGTTGGCTTTCCGGAGGGGTGTGAGGGCAGTTCAATGAATCACTTCCTCACTTCATGGCTCAAGGACTTATTACCGGCAGACAAACTATCGGCATGCTTTGTTGTCGAGAGGGCCCATCGGGCTCTTACAAAGAAGCCGCCCCCGGGCGGGGCTCAGCGGCCGGTTATTGCCAAGTTGTTAAATTATGTGGACAGGGACGCGGTGCTGCAGTACTCCCGTCTAAACAAAGACAAGCTTGTCTTCGACTCCAGGCCAATCATGATATTTTTGGACTTAACCCGCATGGTGCAGCAACAAAGACAGTCCTTTACCGCAGCAAAACGGAGGCTACGCGACCTCAACATCTCCTACATGTTACTTTACCCAGCCAGGCTCCGAGTGATCTATAACTCCAAAACTCTATTCTTTGATATGCCCGAAGCAACCTTTGCCTGGACAGATGAAAGGATGCATTTGAAGCCGCATTCCCCGCCGCCGCTGGAATCTGCCTCCTCAGTGGGCTCACAGCGTAATCGACCGCGCAGGACGAAGTCCAAAAGACGGCATCGCTCCGGCTCAGATCGCCGATCCTCCAGCCCTGTGCAGGCTAACTAACGGACCCTAGGCCTGTGATACTTCTATTGGTACATAATTGACTTTTCAAGGGTCGGACTAATTCCTCTTAATTAGCACGGCAGGGATTGATCCTATATGTGGCGGCTGGCCGCATTGCCACTTGAACCCCAAGGTTCTTGTTGTACGGGATGGGTGGGATCCATTGGAGAGGGGGCCACGGGGCTCAATGTTCGGGTCCGGAGGTCCCCCTCACCGCGACAGATGCTCCTTGTTTTTGGCAGTATCGGGTGGGGGGTGGGGGGCTTTCTGATTTCTATAGTTATGTTTTTTGTTGTTGGTTCACGCAGGCACATGTCCCACTCTTCACCTAGTAGATCCTCTTCATTAGACCCAGGCTAGATCTATGGCCTCTCCAACTATGACTCCCCAAATTGGCGAACTGAAGATAGTGACGTGGAATGTCCAGGGACTCCTTAATAAGGTTAAGAGAGGGGCTATCCTCAGGCAGGCCAAACGATACGGGGCCGACATCCTCCTCTTGCAGGAGACGGATATTCTGGGCAATAAGGCCCCCCGTCTAGCCAGGTTTGGATTTCGACAAGTTTTCCATGCCGGTTTCACCAGGGGCTCCCGCGGGACGGCCATTCTTGTTCACGCCCGAGTCCCCTTCCTCCATACTAAAATTTGGACAGACCCTGGGGGTAGATATATTTTCCTAACGGGGACCCTTCATGGGGAACAAATTACGCTGGGTTGTGTGTATGCCCCTCCGCCCCTCGGAACCACATTCGTTGAAAGTCTGACTCGGTTGTGGGGTGAGATTCCTGAGGGCTTGTCGATATTGGGTGGTGATTGGAATGACACTATGACTTTACTTGACAGGAGACGGGGATCCGGGGTGGCTCCCCCTGTGGGCACCTCTAAACTGTCCTCCCTTGCAGGGGCACTGGGCTGGGCGGACTTATGGAGGGTATATCACCCTTCCGAGATAGGCTACACATGCATATCGGCGATGCACGGTTCCCAGTCCCGATTAGATTATTTGTTTGCACCACAGAGTTATGTTCACAGGTTCCCCCAGGTTTCACATCTTCCTAGGGGATTATCTGATCACTCGCCTGTCACGGTGACACTCCTCCTAAATTTTCGGAAGCCCCCGTTTCGGTGGCGGATGTCCCCACGGCATCTACGAAACCCAGAGTACCAGGAGTGCATTCATACTGCGGTCGAAGAATATTTCTCTTTGAACATGGATTCGACCCCCTCCAGAGTTACCTTGTGGGAGGCCTTGAAACCTACCATTAGAGGGGTAGACATTAGTTATAGGGCCACCGATAAGCGGAAACGTGCCGCTCAAAGGCATGAACAAGAGGCTCAATGCCTCACTCTGGAAACGGAATATGCTTCAATACCTACCCCGGCATTGCGGAGAAACCTGTCCCTAGCACAACAGCAGCTGTATCAACATCTGATTGACGAGGCCAAAGAAATCTGGTTGGCGTCCCAATACCGGATTTACCAGTGGGGGGATAAATCGAGCAAAATGCTACATAGACTATGTCAGGCCAGGCAGGGCCCGGCTGTGGTCCCTGCCATCAAGGGAGTAGACGGAGCTTTGCGCACCGCTCCCGTGGAAGTATTGAAGGAGTTTGTGCGGCATTTCTCCTCGTTGTATGCTCGGAGGGAACAGGTTTCAAAAGATGTCATCGCAGAGTTCCTACGGGACATCCCCCCACAACGGCAATCCGCTCAGACGAAGACCTCTTAGACACCCCCATAACACCGAACGAATTGACAGCTGTAGTCAACGTGCTGCATCCGGGTCGCGCCCCTGGCCCCAATGGGTTCCCCATGGACTTCCTCCATTCCCACATGACCGTGCTGGCCCCACACTAATTGGGTTTGATCCACGAGGCCCTGGAACAGCGACTATTACCTCGGGACTGGCGTCAGGCTGAAATCGTCCTCTTTCTAAAGCCCGGGCGCCCGCCGGAAGATCCATCCTCGTACCGCCCCATCTCCTTAATTAACTTTGAGACCAAACTGCTTGGGAAAGTCCTAGCTGACTGCTTGAGGTTGTGCATTTCGGACCTTGTCCATGTAGACCAATCTGGATTTATGCCGCATCGAGCCACCAGCCATAACTTTCGTCGGGTGCACAATGCTATGTCCTTGGCACCCGAGTTGGGACGATCAGCAGCCCTGCTCTTGGCCGACATTGACAAGGCCTTTGACTCCCTTAGTTGGGAATATCTTTTCCAACTCCTGGAGGCGGTCAATTTTGGCCCACGCTTCCTGGCCTATGTACGCCTCCTGTACACCGACCCTGAGGCCTCTGTGCGAATAGCCGGTCACCGCGCCTCTTTCTTCCCGGTGGGCCGTGGCACACAACAGGGCTGTCCCTTATCTCCCCTCCTCTTTGCCTTGGCGGTTAAGCCCCTGGCGGCATGGATTCGCAGGGATCCGGTACTTAGAGGATTTGATTGGTCG
Source organism: Calotriton arnoldi (assembly GCA_963921515.1). Classification (NCBI taxonomy): domain Eukaryota; kingdom Metazoa; phylum Chordata; class Amphibia; order Caudata; family Salamandridae; genus Calotriton; species Calotriton arnoldi. The sequence continues at coordinate 139,616 of CAWUFW010002794.1, read as the reverse complement.
CACTCTCAGTCGGACCGCATCGCACTATATGCGGACGACGTTCTGTTCTTTATAACTGATCCATGGATCTCGGGGCCCCGTATCCTGCAGATCCTCCGGGTCTTCGGCCAGAATTCTGGGCTCCACACCAATCCGGCCAAGTCGGTGATGTTCCCAGTCTGTGGCCACCAGGGAAGTGGCAGGTGGGCGTCCCAGCTAAAGCATGAGACGGACGGTTTTCAATACTTGGGTGTCTACATGTCCCCTTGTCCGCAAATCTCGTGGATGCGCAACGTGCTCCCACTCTTGGCCAATATCCGTGAGGATATTGCGGTTTGGTCCTCTGTACCTCTTTCGTTATATGGGCGGTCTGCCATCTTTAAGATGGTCTCGCTTCCCAGGGTTCTCTATCGTCTTCAGAACTACCCATATTATATACCGTGGGCGTGGTTCGCACAGATCAATGCCCTACACAATAACTTCCTATGGGGGGGTGCGGTTCGTGTTGCACTTCAGACATGCACGCAGTCCACATACTGTGGGGGTATTGCAGCTGCAGATGTATATTCTTACTACGCGGCGGTGCACCTGTTAATTATTAATGACTGGTGGTACAATTCACCCACGGACCCGGTGTTCGCTTTAGAACATAGGGCCATAGGAAATACTTCCCTCTTGCACCTCCTTTATAGCACGCAGAGTTTGGATTCCTTGCCACCGGCCACTCAGACTATGATCAGGTTGTGGAGGTATGTGGTGCGTCGAATGGGATGGCGCGGACGGCTTACACAGGCAACGCCCCTATGGCACGGAACTTATTTGCGTCAGGTGGTGGTCCTGAGGGGATTCCGCCAATGGGACCTGATAGGTATCTCTACCCTGGGGGACATTATGCGGGGTACCGTTCTTAAATCGTTTCAATACCTCCAAGATGAGTTCCAGTTACATAAAACTCAATTTTATAGGTACCTCCAACTACGGCATGCCCTGTCTCCCTCGCTGCCACACGTTACTGACCTCCCTGAATTTCCTCCATTCGAGGGCCGCCTACTTATGGGGGACCTGGGAGCGCATAAAATTAGACAAATATATCAGACGCTGACAACACACTCACCTACGACTCTGCATAAGACGAGGAGGGCCTGGCAGGATGACATCCCTGACCTTACGGACGATGACTGGGCTGAGGCTATAGCTAGTCCCCGGGGTGCGGCGGTGGCTTCCAGATACCGTCTTATCCAGTTTAAGTATGTACACCGCGTATACTATACCCGGTTGCGCCTCTGGAAGATGGGAGTGGTGGCGTCCCTCCTGTGCCTGCGTTGTGGCAGGGAAGAAGGGACCTTTCTTCATACAGTGTGGAGCTGTGTGGCTCTGCAACCCTTCTGGCGCAGGTTATTGACGTGTCTTAAAGAGGTGCTATCCTGGGACCTGCCGTCTGATCCCCGCTTGGTTCTCCTTCATGGGACAGAGGACATAGGAGGTAACCGGTATAAACAGCATTTACTCTTTCTTGCCCTTACCATCGCCAAACGTGATATCGCTCAAATGTGGAAGGGCACCTCCCCTCCGACAATGGGCAAGTGGCGAAGAGAACTAGATAAGGGCATGGGTGCCAAAATGGCTGTATTTCAGGCGAGGGGCTGCCCTCAAAAACATAGAAGGATCTGGTCCTGATGGGCTGCACATAGGGGTATCGACCTCCCTCCCCTTCCAACACAATCCCCATAGTGGTGACTCAATGGGTTGTTCACGGTTTGTTATCCACACTGCATTACTGTATCTCCATGGGTTTATAAAAGTATTAACATAAGCTTGTCAATGTGGACGGGGTGGGGTAGCCTGCGTACAGTTTTCAATGTGTTTTCTTATATATGCAAATTGTGCACATGGACGGCTCCGCCTATTGTAATCCTTTGCTAATTGGTTTATATATGGAAAGGTGTTGGGCCCTCGCCCATGTGGTACTCTCAAAACTCAATAAAATATGTTTTAAAAAAAAACACTAAAATACTTACTTACTTATTACATATGTACTAATTTTTGTCATCCAAGTACAAATTGTCATATATACAAATCTGGTTAGAATTGTTTTTACACCTATGTAGCCAGTATACAGTATATATCAACATTTCAACTAATTTGTATTTAAATTTTTCAGCATCACAGGACGGCAGCGAAGGAGACAGTGCCACGACTGTTGGGGGAGCAGCTGGCCACAGTGGTTCTCATGCTGGCAGTGAGCAAGATGGAACCTATGGCACAGAGGGTGATGGGAGTGCTATGGAGGAGCTGACAGATATGACCGCTATGACATCTTCATCCGAGTCCAGCTCCAGTGAGCTCTCCCAGGTGGTGGAGGATCCCCCTGGACTTGTGTCCACTCCATTGCAGTCCACCCCCCCTGACATCTCCACCCTCACTGCTGCTCCCCAGCCACCTGTCCGTGGCCGCTCCCCTAAAATGGAAGGAGTCTACTTTGCGCCAGGCACCTCACCCCCCTGCCTCTGTCTCCCCTGCTGCCCTGAGTGTGGAGGCAATTGGCCTCCAGAGGCAGACCTCTGTGGGTCAGACAGCAGTGCTGAATGTTCTCCAGGTGCATACCAATCAGTTGACACAGATGGTATCTTTACTGGAGGGTAGTCACTCTGACATGTCTGCCCTACAGAGATCCATTCAGGCTCTACCCTCCACACTCACGGCAGCCTTAACCCAATTTTAACTTTCCACCCACCCTCCTGCCTCTTCCCCGTCCACAGTCCCTATTCCCATACCTGTCCAAAGCACACACAAACGTGACCAAGCATCCACCTCAACATCCACACGCAGCACACCAACACACAGATATAAGGCCAAAGACAAACACACATGCACTCAGCAGACACAAGACACCCTCCCTTGCATATCCACTGACATGCAGGCAGACACAAAATGCACTCTACCACATAGCTCACATACAGACTGTGGAAAGGTAGGATCCTTCTGCATGGTTACCCCCACTTTTTGGCTGGTGCTAAGCTGTTTTTGACTAGTCTGACTGGGATCCTGCTAATCAGGACTCCAGTCTCTCTGCTTTCTTCCCTAAATTGTTGTGGCCAGTACTTAGGTTCATCCCAGATTGGATACTGGGGTACCCTTATCAGTCCTCCCTAGTATATGGTACTGAGGTACCCAGGGCATAGGCACCCCAGAGGTCCCGCATGGGCTGAAGCATGTATTATGCCACCCATGGGAGACCATCCAAAATGCAACTACAGGCCTGCCATTGCAGCCTGTGTAAATTGGTGCTAGCCAATGTAAATAACAAGGACCCCCTGCAGAAACACTTAGAATTCCTAGGGCAGGGCAATTATACAATGAAGAAAAAATCCCTAGGCAATAAAGGTCTATGGAATCAACAAACCATATTAACTAATGTCATAAGACAATGAACTCAGTGTAAACAGAGATACTTTTAAAACTTCATTTCTTTAATTCAGATTTAGTAAAAATGTGTCAAAACATGATTCATAAAGGGATGTAAATAAGGACATATTCTCATCAACATATATACAAATAACAAAATGACAAAAATCAACATGACATAAATTCACTAAATACATAAGTACAAACACAACAACAGTACTTGTGTAAATGAAACAGATCACAAAAATAGATGACACAATAATACATAAAAAGTGGCTGTGCGATGGGTCTTCTACGCGCGTTTCGGCGCACAATGCGCCTTCATCAGGAAAGCCACAACATTTCTTCTCATGGTTCGTAAATCGAATCTATATATGGGACCACAGGCAAAATGGGACGCTTTATCCAGGATAAATGCGTGCCACAGTCCTCTGACCAAGATACGGATATGTATACTTGAAAGGATTTTGTTCCCTCTTTAATGGTACTGGATTTTGTTCCCTCTTTAATGGTACTTGATTACCAGATTGAGTCCAGTCTAACAAAGATGGTCCATATAGTTCTGAGATCAATAACTCGGTAGTTTGGAACAAATGGGACCAATTTGGCCGACAGATACGTGCGGGCCGTTCCAGTTTGCAGCTTGAGCTTGATAGGCATAGCCATATTGACTGAAGACGTCCTCGCGGTGAATGACCCGCACTGCTAGACGACTGTTTGGATATCAATCTTAACTATCGAATTATTGATCTCAGAACTATATGGACCATCTTTGTTAGACTGGACTCAATCTGGTAATCAAGTACCATTAAAGAGGGAACAAAATCCAGTACCATTAAAGAGGGAACAAAATCCTTTCAAGTATACATATCCGTATCTTGGACAGAGGACTGTGGCACACATTTATCCTGGCTAAAGCGTCCCATTTTGCCTGTGGTCACATATATAGATTCGATTTACGAACCATGAGAAGAAATGTTGTGGCCTTCCTGATGAAGGGGAAGTGTGCGCCGAAACGTGCGTAGAAGACCCATCGCACAGCCACTTTTTATGTATTATTGTGTCATCTATTTTTGTGATCTGTTTCATTTACACAAGTACTGTTGTTGTGTTTGTACTTATGTATTTAGTGAATTTATGTCATGTTGATTTTTTGTCATTTTGTTATTTGTATATATGTTGATGAGAATATGTCCTTATTTACATCCCTTTATGAATCATGTTTTGACACATTTTTACTAAATCTGAATTAAAGAAATGAAGTTTTAAAAGTATCTCTGTTCACACTGAGTTCATTGTCTTATGACATTAGTTAATATGGTTTGTTGATTCCATAGACCTTTATTGCCTAGGGATTTTTTCTTCATTGTAAATTGGTGCTAGCACCACTAACTAAAGATATAGGTTTTCTATATCTAGGTTCACTGCACTTAAAACCCATAAGTCACCCCTATAGCAGGCCTTTGCAATCCTGAAGGCAGGGTGCTTGGTTTTAAGTGTGAGGGTGTCCCTGCATGAGCAGGATACCCCTACAGCCTACGGAGTCCAGTGAAGCAGCCAAATACCATATAGAGGGTCACCACGTAATTACGCGTTGACCATCTCGATGACCAGCTGCAACGAATCCTATCATGTTTGGTATCAAACATGTTGGAATCATACCCTCACACCATAAACAGTGTGGGAGGTATGATCCCAAGCACTGGAAGAGCCCTCCGTTAGGCTCTTAGTGTTCCCAGTGCCAGTCTTCCAGACCCGGACAGCACAACATGGCTGCTGCTGACCAGAGACACGATTCTGCCCTCCTGCTGCTGAGCCAAGCTCGAGCAGGGGAAGGCAGAACATTAGGTATCCTGTCACAGGGAGGTGTGACCACCTCCCATAGAGGATTTAGTGTATTGGGGCCGGGTGGGAGCGCTTGCCAGTGCCACTCTGTCTGCATTAGGGGCACATTTGGTGTGCATAGTCCAGGTCAAACCAGCCGCTCTGGCGCGAAGCTGGACAAAGGACATGGGAGTAACCTCCCCCCTGTCCAAACCCTCCACTGGGAGGGTCCCCTGAATCCTCCCAACCCTTTCCTTAGGGTACTTAAGGGCTTACCTGGTTGTAGGTCCCTAGATTTGTCATGGGACACAATTCAATTCAGACACCACTTCAACTTCTACCATCTGGGTACTCTGGACTTCGCTGGACTTCGTTTGGGCTCGATTTCATCTCCCTTCCAGTCTGCTGCATCGTCTGTGCTTGTGCACCATACAGGAACCTTCCAAGGCCTGTGGGCATCAAAGAGACCTGAAGGAATCTCCCTTGAAGTGAAGGAGTCACTTCCCTGCATTCGCAGGCACCGCAACTAAGCTGACCGGTCTGCTGATCCTGAGCTCCTATGGATTCCGAAAGGTTCTGCAACACAGGTGGTGGTTCTCCACAGCTCGAGGCCTGCCCTGCCCTTTCAGCAAGTTTGAGGCCAGTATCCCTCGTCGGAGCTGCAGGAACCGAACCACTGTGCACCGCATCGACTTGCAGTTGCAAAGGCCTGTTGGCTTCCTTCCACCAAGATCTTCGGGCTCCAAGTAGCCCCAACCTCAAGCATTGCCAGTGACCAAAGTCTTTGTCCACATCGCATCGTTTGCACTGTGGCCTGCATCTTTTGGTGAGCTGCTCGTGGTCCTTTTGCTACTCCAGTGCCTCCGGCCTGTGGGTCCTGTTGAGGGTCACCTTTGTTTCTTTTGGGCTCCCCTGATTGCTCGGGCCTGTCCTGACTCCCCTGCTTGTGGTGAGTCCCCTGGACCTTGCTGGTCCCGACGTTGCACCTTCTTTGACTTCTACATTGTTTGCAGTTGCCAAGGCTTGTTGGTGCTCCCGCTGGACACCGACCCATCAACTCTCGACATCCGACGTGGGACAACTCGTGCACAGCTCCTGGTCTTCTTCAGCATTGCCTGGTCCTCACAGCTGCAGAGTCAAGGTCACCGTCAACTCTCTTGCAACTCCCGACATCGGTGGGCATTCGTCTTCCAGATCTCCTGGTCACTCCGGAGTGACATAGACTCCGGGCCCTACTGCTTGCAGGTACTTCTCATCCTGAATCCAACTTCGGATTCCACCGGACACTTTCTCCTTCTCCAGCAGCTGCACTTTCCTGAAGTCCTCCATTGGGTTCGACGGCAGTTTCCGACACTACTTCACACCTATGCACCCGGCTTCCCTGGTGTAGGTAACTTGGTTACTAGGGTATCCACGGGTGGGGTGGCTCTCCAACCTTCTGTCTTCCACAGGGTTTCTTCAGGGTCCACTGGGAAGGGTCCTTAATCTTTAAAATTCCAACATCGACTTACATGTTGATTTGTACGGAGAACGCGGCAGTGTTCCCACACTGCACACGCTCTCCCTGGGGCTCCTAGTCACTCACCATGGGTGGTTCCTTCGGTCCCCAGCACTTCTACGTCATTTGGGCATCGTCATGACACAAGTCGTGGTTCTTATACCACTTTCTTAGTATATGGTTTGGTCCCCCCTGGGGTCCACTGTGTATTCTGTGCTATTTACTTGATTTCTATGCAAAGTATTGTGTGCATTGTGTATATCTCCAGGTAGGAGATATTTGTATGTATTAGTGAGTATTATATAATAAATACATATTTTTATAAATACCTTGTGTGGTTCTTTTTCACTTAATCTATACATATAAGATTGCATTCTGGTAAAACAAGCTGCTTTACACTCCTTCTGGACTAAGCCTGCAGGCTGCGCTCCACAGCTACTACTTAGAGGGCTTTCTAAGGTTATCTAAGACCTCCTAAATCACCATAAGCGTTGTCTGGACTGGTGCAGGGTGTCCACTTACATAAATGTATATCATATACCAGGCCAGCCTCTCACACAGACGAACAGGCAGACACCACAGCATCACACACAGCCACTACAGACACAACACCAGCAGATACAGACATACCTCATACTTCACAACCCTCTTCCTCCACAACCCCTACCCTTACCTCTCCTTATACCCAGTCTGCCCAAAAACTCCACCTTATTGCCCTTGAAATCTTCCCTACCCAAACTGACTGACCCCCTTCCAATACTAAACAGAAGACCCTGCCACCCCTGCCATATCCTTCCACATCAACCCCCCAAAAAACAACCCAGCCCCCTACTAAGACCCAACCTACACCCCAAGGAATCCGAAAAAGAAAAGCTCCCCATCCTGCCAACGCCCTACACCCCTCCTAAACTCAAAAGATCATCTTCCCCATCCTACCCCAGTACTTCCATGGGGAAACAAAGTAATGCAAAAAACTTCCCCCCTCGCCCCATTCCCTTCACCAGCCTTCATGGTTATACGAACCCCAAAATGTTGAAACCCAGGCCCCCCCCACAACTGAATCCTGCCCTCCCACTGCATTATATCTGAAGGTGAGTTTGGATGGGCAACAGTTTGCTGGCCCACAACATGGACTTTTGGACTGACCATTGGCCTTTGTTTTATACATATATCCTATGAAGACTGAACAAAGCACTTACTTTTTTGGTTATTCCAGTGTCCAACCATTGATCCAACTGTCATTCCTGGGTAATTTCTGATGTGTGAGTTCAGTTCAGTTTGTATGACAATGATAGCATATGGTTCAGAGAGTAGGTAAGTCTCTTGGGATCTTGTGTGGAATTATGTACCTACCGTGGCTGGGTGTCAATGTCCGCATGATGTATCTTTCGGGGTGTGGGGTAAATGGCCAAACCTTGCATTGGATATTTTTGCAGCTTTCTCTGTCTAGTGTGCTAGTGTGTCAGCGGACAGAACTCAATGAGATGCATGCTGCATATGTATATGATGGGTACGAAGTGAATATTCTTGTCAACACACAGGCGTTTTGGCCTTTTTATACATGATAGGTACTTTAGACACACATGTACACAAAAAGCAATGTGTCAATTGCAAATGTGTCTTACTAGATATGGGTCTATTGTTGTTTCTTCTGTGGATCTTGTTATAAACTTCCAATGACACATTTGCCACATGTGGATGCCACTTTGTGCCAATACCCATTAGTGCCAGTTGAGACTCTCACTGTCCTGTTCACATGGAGACTGTGAGTAAGCTACAAATCATACTGTGTCCTGGCCCTGTTGGCTTCCAGGACTCCCCTTAATTTTGAGAACCATTTTATGCAAGGTGTCTATGCACTGTGGCCTCCTGATGTTGTGAAACATGGATGGTGGTAATGCCATTCACTTTACTTGCCTATTTCATCTGGGTGATGTGTGTGGGTCCATGACAGTGCTTAGTAAGTTAAACTGTGTCTGTCTACTTTGAAATTCCCTACAGATGTACTTGTTAGTTGCATGACGACCTAGCTTATGGTACAGGAATGGGTGTCACAGGAGTTGATAGCTAGTACAAATATGGTGCGATTGTCTTGATTTACACTTCATTGCACACAAATGTAAATCATCTTCTGAGATCAACTCACAGTTAGAGTATGTCAGTCTGTGCATTGACATTACCAGTTAACGTCAGTAAATAAACTTTATTTGGTCTACAGACCATAAAAGTGCAAATGCATGTATACAGTCCACTAAAATTTTTAAATACGTTAAAAACCATCACAAGACATAAAAACACAGCAGTTCATCAATAAAAGCATAAACCTTTGTTTCTGTCCTAAAATTGTACAATAATTGTTATAAAAACTGCCAACTAATCAATTCAGAGTACCTAATACAAGGGTGCAGTGAACTGTTTAAAGCTGTGTTACTAGAAGTAAAAACAAGTAGACCAATTTGATTGTGCTGCCGTTAACATAAAAAAATATCAAATCAAAATGTCAACAATTCACTCAGTGGCAGGGTCTCATCATAGGCAGGTTCAATTCCCTCACCAGCATATTCTGGGCATATTGGGATCAGGTCAAAAATGGGCTCTGGGCCTTCCTTCTAATTCCCACATGTGACCCAGGAACTTCGCGATTGTGCCCACAAATAAGGGTCTGGCGTCTGTTTTTAGTATGCGCAAGGCAGCATCAGAGTCGCAAGTTCCAAGTTGCTTACAAATGGGGATTAACCATTTGGCCCTAGGTTTTGTATATGCAGGGCAGGCAAAGAAGACAGTCATTGCAGAACAGCAAGGGCAGCCTTTTACCTTGGCAACGTTAAATAGCCACAAGTTTGTGAATTAATTTACGGGTAAACAGCCATGCCTAAATTGTATATATAGTTTTCCATCGGCCGGCACCTTCACAATATCATTTTAATTTTCCAGGGAAAAGCTAAATTTAAAATCCATAAATTCCTCCAATAGTCTGCCCCCCTTTTTATCCCTAAATTCATTCTGCTCTATCCAGTCCCAATACAGCACTTTAATTTGTTTCTTGGTGAAGGGTAGTGGACAATTAACGCTGTGCCTCATTAACCCAATACTAGTGGTGAGGTTTCTAACGTGTTTAATCCATCCTATTTTGCTCGATGTATCCAAAGAGCAAACCTCATCAAAGGCGACTGCATACGAGGACAATTCTGGGGTAGAAACAAGCCTCTGCCAGAATAGAAGCGGGCGAAGCTTTACAAGGTCCTTGACTGGATTAATACCCATATCAAGTTTTAGGGGGCAAAGTGGTGTGCTCGGTGGAAGGGACACTAGATTCCTAAGAAACTTATTCTCAATCACTGTGAGGCCATTCAAATTTTCAAAGCCCCAGAGCTCTGCCCCATAGAGGGCACTACTTACACCCTTTCTTTTGTATAGCTCCACAGCTAGGGCAACTGGTTTTGTGTAAGAGCGATAATGTTCCTTCCTTACAGCCCCGGTTACCTGAGAGAATTTAAGGTAGGCGTTGTTGAGGTGTTGTTTCCAGGCCATACCTTTGGACAGTTTAATGCTCAAATACTCAAAACAACTCACTCTCTCTAAAGGGATGTTATTTGAGGTTAGGCGCCCTCTGAACGATCTGTGGGGGTTCAGCAGCATCACTTTAGTCTTTGAGGTGTTTATTTCAAGGCCCCTCTCGTCACAAAAGGTCTTGAATCGATTTAATAAACTTTGCAGCCCCATGGGTGTTTTAGAGATGAGAAGGGTTTCATCTGCAAAAAGAAGAGTTGCGATTTTCTGATTCCCCTAAAAAGGAGCATCCTCTGGAGTTGCTGATAAAAATTCAACCACTTGGTTGATATATAGCGAGAACAATGTTGGTGCCAGGACACAGCCCTGGTGAACCCCACGCATGAGGATCGGTGACTTGGCCCTGGCCGCCCCATCTCACCCTGGCGTAGTTCTCTGCATGGAGCTTTATAAGTAGCGTCAGAATTTCCAAGGGCATACCCATCTCCTTAAGCACCTGCCAGAGCTTGTTCCTGGGCACGAAGTCAAACGCCGACTTCAGAGCTATGAAAGCTACGCAAAGACTCCCTTTGCCCTGTAATGCCACCTTCCAATAAAGAAGGAGAAAGCGGAAAACCTGATCAATTGTTTCCGTTTTCTGGCGAAACCCTGCTTGAAGTGGGGACAGAATATGGTTCTCAGCCATCCAGTCTTGGATCTTCACTAAAAGGGAACGGCAGAATACTTTTTGGACACAATCGATCAAGCTAATAGGCCGGTAATTTGGTCGGATTGCCCCTGTCGCCCTTTTTGTAAATAGGGATCACTTCAGCTCCCTTCTATGATTCAGGAATGTGGGCCCCCCTGGCAATATCGTTGGAAAGTGCCATTATATAAGAGGCCCAGTTGTCCTTGTGAGAGCGGAAGAGATCTTCCGGGATCCCATCCGGTCCAGATGCTTTAGCTGGTATAATCGCCTCTATGGAGGCCATAATTTCCTCTTGGAGAAGGAGAGCCTCGATGTAAAATGGGGTAGATCAAAAGGAGATAACCCTAAATCGTGGCTAATGATGTTCATGTACAAAGCACTAAAGTGCTCATGTCATGCATTGGCCGCGATGTTATTGGCTAGGGGAGGTGAATTCTCAAGGTTGCCCTTTCCCACTAGAGCCCAAAATGTCCTAGTGTCTGATTGGGAACAAGCCTCTCCAAGTTCTTCCCACCTGTTCTTGTCCCAAGCTTCTTAGATCACGTATCAGGGGCATATTTCTAAGTCTGATAGCTGTAGCCAATTGTCTCCTTAGGGTCCTACATTCCTGTGTGAACCATGGATTCGCCTTGTTTACTTCTCTCTGTTTTAGGCTACGAGGATGAAAATGAACAATAAAGTTTTGAGGCAATTGGTCAAAAAACTTAGCGTGCAAGCCACTAATATCCACCAATGAACTCGGCTCATCTGGTGGAGATTAAATCACCTCCAGATGTGCCCCAAGGTCCCTTCTGGGCTCATCCTTCAGTATCATTGGCCATTTAAGGCGACGTTTGTCGTTCGAAGGTGCCACTTCCTTAGTGGTCAATTTATTTGTGACTTTACTACCATTTTCGCCCCAGGGATATTCTAGCATCAAACTTAACAGGTTGTGGTCACTTTTGCAGTTGTTGACTATGGCCATATCAATTAAAATTGGCCACCGTTTGAGATCCGCAAAAATATAATCTATGCGACTGGCACCAGTTGGGCCAATGAAGGCCATCCCCCCTCCTCTAACAGAGGGTGTTTTTCCATTCGTGGCCCGCAACCTATATTCTAGGGCCAGTGCATTCATTTGTAGAGCTGCATAAGACCATTTCTTTATTGGTGGAAGGTCAAGAGGTGGAACTGACCACAATTTATCCTCCTCATTAACTTCTTGAATATCCTCCCTATCAAGGGGCTCGAAAGTAACATTAATGTCACCACCTATGATTTGGGGATATGCGACTCGCCTCACATTCAGAAGCTCGTCTAGGGTTTGTAGGGTGGGAGATTTGCCCCCTCTGGTGCCTCTCGCATAAATGTTGTAAATGTCTATGCTCTTGCCCATACTACCCCTTTAGCCTGACCGCAAGAATGTCTGGGCTGTCAGTAGGGAGCTCTTTAGTGTCACAAATTAATGCAATGCTAACCAAAGTTAACAATCCTCCTGAAGGGCAGCCTTGTTTGGATGCTTCTGCCTGTTTATAAAAGGTCACAAAACCTGGCACAAATATAGGTGTTAAGCTCCAGGTTTCCTGCAAAATGCAGATATCATGCAAATTTATAAACTTAAGCCAATGAGGTAGACATAGCTTGCTCCTTATTCCGGCCACATTCCATGAGGTTATTCTAAGCTGACGCAAACCTATGTGCTGTATTTGATCTAAATTAACAAATGTGCCATGGTTCTCAGCTTCCTGAGCCATAATGTAGTTGCAAATGACTTTATTCACAACCTGGTTGGCATCTCCCTCATCTAGAGGCCTCTGTGTGATGGGGCTGATGGATCACGAGCCAATCGTTAACTTTGTTACTGATGATACCCCCACTGGAAATGAACAAGCTGCATTAGGGTCAGAATCAGGAGTACTAACTGTGATATATACAATTGAGAGTCCTAATTGCAGTCAGTCATTTTGGGCAAGATGGAGTAGCCCTTGTCGACTTCAGGTTGGACGTGTGCTGTGCCACATTGCTAGGCATGTGCAGCTTAAATTGAATATTCGAAGTGGGTGGAGGGCAAATCCTGGCTTCCAAGACAATTAAATTGTGCACTAAACTTTCGTTAGCTAATGTGAGTTCTATTTCATCAACTGCGCTATTAATCAGGACACATCATCTTGCTCTCAGAATATCGTCCCTTATTACAGACCTGCACCCCCTTACATGCCTAATCCAATGAATGGATTTATTCTTAATAGACTCTTCATTCTCATATTTCGCAATTTTGTCTCCTTTGGGTACATTTGTCATGTAGATTACGTGATGATAACGATTTGGAAGGTTTGGAGGAGGTCTTAACTGGTTAAATGCCTCACTACCTCCTTCTCTGGGGGGGGGAGTGTTCGTTGCGAAGGTGCCCTCATGCAAGGTGTATATCCCTTCTTAGGCCCCCTGAGTGCGGAGGTAGCGGGCAGGGCATTACATGTAAGATGTGGAGGTTGTTTCAAATCGGCAACTACCCTCAATAGTTCAGCAGCGGGCAGTGTCGCAGGGCCACTCGAACCTTCTATTTTATTAAGCAACTTATGAATAAGATCAGTCAAAGTACCTATTTTTTCTTCAAAACAGTAATTTCCCTGTGGAGATCTATTTTAGATAACAATGATTCAGAAATCTTTGTCCCTCCACCCCTAGCCCAGGAAATGTCATCTGCCCTACCACCCTCTATGTCCTCCCTGACCTCTTGTACTCCTGTGATGGTAGTAAGGTCCAGTAATTCCAATGGGTCCGAAAGAGGTGAAAATCTATTACTACATGGAAAGTCTGCCATGATGGCAGATGAAGTGTTAGTGGCACTGGGCAAATTAGTGGATAACACATGGATGACTTCCGGTAATGGCTTCGTGCTGGCTGCCTTTTTAAACATGCTCGGGATGCATCCCGTTTTTGAATTGGAGGGGTTAGCATGTATGCGTGGTACAATGGATTTTGGAGTGCTAGCACCAGCCATTGGATCGAGAAGCTCCTCACACTCAACCAGTAAATTGTCAATGCGGTCCAGCACGCCGCTCCCTGCCGCGGGACTCGAGTCCCGAGCTCTCTTTTTCAATTTTTTCCTCTGGACGCCCCCCCAGCCCTCCCTCGGTTACTTTCCTTTTCCCCATGCTTCCCCAAAACAGGGTGGGGGGGAGGGAACCAGCAACCGGAGCAAAGTGTACGAGCCCCGTTTAAAATTAGAATAACTCTAAAATGGTGCACAGTACCTTGTAGGAGTAAAAGATCAACAGTCCTCTGGAACGAAGTTTCGGGAGGGGGTGGCCCAGCCTCTTCCGGGCTATGACGGGTGCGGACAGGGCCTGCCCTTGGCTCGGGCTTCGCCCGGGCACAGCCCATGTGCGTCCCACGCTGCGGGGGGAGAGGCAGCGCTATAAGCCCGATGGCCACGCCTCCCCCTCATGGTCAGCGTCTATGCACAAAGAAACTCTGGGACAGGGAGTCCCACCAGGGTCTAGCAGGTATGCAGTGTGGCCCCAACAGCGGCAAGCGTCCTGCGATGTGGGGGAGAGGCAGCGCTATAAGCGCGATGGCCACGCCTCACTGTCAGCGCCTGTGCACGAAGGAACCTTGGGACAGGGAGTCCCACCAGGGTCTAGCAGGTATGTAGCGTGGCCCCCAACAGAAGCAAGCGTCCCGCGCTGCGGAGGGGAGGCAGCGCTATAAGCGCGATGGCCACGCCTCCCCCTCACCGTCAGCGCCTGTGCGTGAAAAAACCGTGGGACAGGGAATCCCACCAGGGTCTAGCAGGTATGCAGCGTGGCCCCAGCAGCGGCAAGCATCCCCATCAGTTAACTGGACATAGGGCACATCATGCTGATGTGATGTGGAATGATATTCTGTCTTGGTGCACACATGGCCCCACAATAGATCTTCCACCCAGGGATGAGATTCAATCAATCAATCAATCAATCACAGAATTTGTAGAGCGCACTACTTACCCGCGAGGGTCTCAAGGCGCTGGGGAGAAAAAAAGGGGGGGGGGTGCTGCTACTGGTCGACCAGCCAGGTCTTGAGTAGCCTCCTGAAGGTCAGCAGGTCTTGGGTCTGTCGTAGGCTTAGTGGAAGGGTGTTCCAGGTCTTGGCGGCGAGGTGTGAGAAGGATCTGCCGCCGGTGGTTGTTCTTCGAATGCGAGGGACGGTGGCGAGGGAGAGGTGGGCGGAGCGGAGCTGGCGGTTGGGGACGTAGAAGAAGAGTCGTCTGTTGAGGTAGGCTGGGCCAGTCTTGTGGAGTGCCTTGTGTGCGTGGATGAGGAGTTTGAAGGAGATTCTCCTGTCGACGGGGAGCCAGTGCAGGTTCCTCAGGTGGGGGGTGATGTGGCTGTGGCGTGGTACGTCGAGGATCAGGCGTGCGGAGGCGTTTTGTATGCGTTGCAGTCGCTTGATGAGCTTGGCCGGGGCTCCCGCGTAGAGGCGTTCCCATAGTCGAGTCTGCTACTGACGAGGGCCTGGGTGACTGTTCTTCTTGTATCTGTCGGGATCCACCTGTAGATCTTGCGAAGCATGCAGAGGGTGTTGAAGCAGGAGGAGGAGACTGCGTTGACTTGCTTGGCCATGGAGAGCGTTGAGCCGAGGATGACTCACAGGTTGCGTGCGTGGTCGGTGGGTGTCGGGGCTGCTCCCAGCGTCATTGGCCACCAGGAGTCGTCCCAGGCTGAGGGGTTGGAGCTGAGGATGAGGACCTCTGTCTTGTCCGTGTTCAGCTTTAGTCGGCTGATCTTCATCCAATCGGCGACGGCCTTCATTCCTTCATGGAGATTGGATTTGGCGGTGAGGGGTCCTTGGTGAGGGAGAGGATCAGTTGAGTGTCGTCGGCGTAGGAGATAATGTTGAGGTCGTGCTGTCTGGCGATGCGTGCGAGCGGGGCCATGTAGATGTTGAACAGTGTTGGTCTGAGGGAAGATCCCTGGGAGTACGCCGCAGATGATCTCGGAGGCTTCGGATCGGAAAGGTGGGAGGCGGACTCTCTGTGTTCTGCCGTCGAGGAAGGAGGTGGTCCATTCCAGGGCCTTGTCTCGGATCCCTGCGTCGTGGAGGCGTGCGCGTAGAGTGCGGTGGCAGACAGTGTCAAAGGCGGCGGAGAGGTCCAGCAGGATGAGGGCTGCGGTCTCACCGTTGTCCAGCAGGGTCCTGATGTCGTCGGTGGCGGCGATGAGGGCAGTCTCAGTGCTGTAGTTGCTGCGGAACCCTGATTGGGATGGGTCCAGGATGCTGTTTTCTTCGAGGTATCGGGTTAGCTGTTTGTTGACGATCTTCTCGATGACCTTGGCTGGGAACGGAAGCAGGGAGATGGGCCGGAAGTTCTTGAGGTCTCTCGGGTCCGCCTTGGGTTTTTGAGTTGGGCGTTGATCTCTGCGTGTTTCCAGCTCTCTGGGAAGGTTGCGGTCTCGAAGGAGAGATTGATAACGTTGCACAGGTGGGGTGCGATGGAGCTGCTGGCTTTGTTGAAGATGTGGTGCGGGAAAGGGTCTGACGGGGAGCCGGAGTGTATTGTGCTCATGGTCTTGATGGTGTCATCGATGTTCACGCTGGCCCAGGCTGGCAAGGGGTCATGGTCGATGGTGTGCGGCGGGTCTGGTGTATCTATCTTAGTAGGGGCTGTCTGGGTGTTGAAGCTGTCGTGGATGTCGGCGATCTTGCGGTGGAAGAAGGTGGCGAGGGAATCGCACAGGGCTTGCGACGGCGGGATGTCGTTGGTGTTGGAGCTGGGGTTGGAGAGTTCCTTCACGATGTTGAAGAGCTCCTTGCTGTTGTGTGCGTTGTTGTCGAGGCGGTCTTTGAAGGAGATTCTCTTGGCGGACCTGATGAGGTGGTGGTGGTTACGGATGGCGTCTTTGTGGGCTGCGTGGCTGTCCGATGTCTTATTACTGTGCCATTTCTTCTCTAGTTTCCGGCAGGTACGCTTGGAAGCTAGGAGTTCCGGGGTGAACCAGCTGGCTCTTTTGGTGGTGTCGCTGTAGGTGAGTTTTTTCAGTGGGGCGAGGGTGTTGGCACAGTCGTCTATCCATCGTCTGAGGTTGCAGGCAGCGTCGGCGGTGTTGGATGGGTCGGAGGGAGGGCTGAGAGCGAGGTTTGCCCGTAGTTGGTCTTCGGTGACTTTGCTCCAGCAGCGGCGTGGGATCTGTTGGGTGCGGTGGTGTGTGGTGGGTTTCTGGAAGGTGAAGTGGATGCAGCGGTGGTCGGTCCAGAGGAGTTCCGTGGTGTGGCTGAAGGAGACGTGGGAGCTTGAGGAGAAGACGGGGTCGAGCGTGTGGCCGGCGGAATGAGTCGGTGTTGTGACGAGCTGTCTCAGTCCGGGGTTGGCGAGGTTGTCGATCAGGGTGGTGGAGTTGCTGTCGTTGTTGTTCTCCAGGTGAAAGTTCAGGTCTCCGAGGAGGATGTAGTCGGTAGAGGTCAGGGCGTGCGTGCTGATGAAGTCGGCGATGGAGTCGCTGAACTGGGGTCGGGCCCAGGGGGTCTGTAGACAAGGGTGCCTCTAAGGGTGGTGTTGGGGTCCGTGTGGATCTGGAAGTGCATGTGTTCGGCGGTGCAAAGAAGGTCGTCGGTGCTGGTCGAGACCCTGATGGAGTTCTTGTGGATGATGGCGATTCCTCCTCCTACTCCGTTGACGCGGTCTCTGCGGGTGATCTTATAGCCGTCTGGGATGGCTATGGCGATGTCGGGTGCGGAGGAGTCGTTCATCCAGGTCTCTGTCAGGAAGGCGACGTCTGGTGATGATGTGTCGAGCAGGTCCCAGAGCTCGACGGCGTGTTTGCGTGCGGAGCGGGTGTTCAGTAGGATGCATCGGAGGTGGTTGAGGTCCTTCTTGGCGGGCGCTTCGGTGGCTCTGAGGCTGGTGTAGCTGCAGTTCCGGCAGGTGAAGGGACCATGAGTGCGTTTCGGGGCGGCCTTGAAGCAGTTGTGTTTCCGTCCGGGGTTGAGAGCGTGGAGTGTGGTGGGCCCCCCTCCCGTGGCCAATTTCGACCCGGGGACCCCATCCCCCGGGTCATTGCCACCTTTTTTTTTTTTTTTTTTTCATGGAGGGGGGCTGCGTGGCCCCCTTCCCGGGCCACTACTTGCCCCGGGGACCCCATCCCCCGGGGCTGGCCCTCTCCGTTGGGGACTGTGGGGGGGGTCCCCAATCCCCCCACGGTCCCGCCGGCTCCCGCGTCCCTGGGAGCCGGCATTGCTTTCCACATGGGGAGCTGCTAAGATGCAGCTCCCGTGTGAAAAGCAATCATCTTTGGTTTTGGAAGAGAGAGCAGGTTTCCTGCTCTCCTTCCAAAACCAAAGCAGTTTGCTATGGCAGGACGGGAGCCGCGAGGCTCCGTCCTGCCATAGCAAACTACAGTGTCCCGGGGTAGGCACCCGGGACACTGCAGGAGCCGACCCTGGGGGTGGCGGTCCCCAGGGCCATCACAGGCTCCAGGAGGGGGGCCACGCGGCCCCCTCCCTTAGTTGCACAGCCCCGGGAGGTGGTGGTCCCGGGCGTGTGGGGACTGGAGCCCCCACACAGGTCATAAAAATTTTAAAAGAAGCCCCGGGGGTGGCGGTCCCCGGGGCTGCGGGAGGGCTGAGAGCCCTCCCGCACCATTTCTTATTTAAAGCCCCGGGGGTGGTGGTCCTCGGGGCTTGGGGGCTTAGAGGCCCCCATAAAAGCTAAACCCACCTCCCCATGCCCCCGGGACTTGGGCCACCCGGGGGCAAATTAGCTGTGCGGTCTCCCGCGCTTCGATTTTTTTTTTATCGGCGAGATCCGCGCACCCTAAGCGCATCCCGCCGATTTTTTTAAAAAAATGCTTTTTTCTGCCCAGCGGGTCCTTGTGGGACCCCTGAGCAGACCTAGGGGTCAGGGTGTTTCTACCCTGCCCCCTTTGTGCGTTTTGCGCACTTGTTTCTGTGCCTCGGTTCTACCGAGGGACAAAATGGCTGCCAACACTTCCTGATTTGGAGTGTTGACAGCCACTTGACAGCCAATTAGCATGCAGCTCGTGATCGGGACGGTGCGCGCAGGGTGCGCTCAGGGTACGCGGACCCTACTCGGCCATAGATATATATGTGACTTTACTTGTGATTTTCTCAGAAACTACTGAACGGATTTACACCATTTAAGCAAAAGGCACGACACTGAACCAAGGGCTACCTCTTTGCCAAATTTGGTGTAATTCTGTTCAGCAGTTCGGGCTGTAGCTGCGACTAAAGGTTCCTATGGAAAAATGAATGGGGAAAACGCGTTTTGGGACCCCCCTTTTTTCTCGGCCCCCGCTTGACGTATCACCCCGAGACTTTCAGGATAGGAGCGGACCGGAGCACCCCAACAAGTTGGAAGCTTTCGCGAAGATTCGTCATCCGGCGCCAACGTTATTTCAAATAGAATGTTGCGGATTTCCTATGGAAAATAGGTCCTAACTATAACTATCTACTGGCGACCGCCAGTAGATAATATATAGCAACAAAAAAACATTTACAACTCTGCCCATTCCTCCAGTCTCTGACTCACCCTAAACCTCTTTCAAACCATCCTGAACCTCTACTCTCTGACTCATCCCAAACCTCTCACACTACCATTGACTTCAAGATAGCCCTTTCAAAACTCTTTCCCTCTTTATCCCTCTTTTATCCCTTTCATCCAAATAACAGGAGCAAATGTCCATCTCTCTCCATAACAATTCATATTTTCCCTCTACTACTTCACCAAAAACAAACCTATCCCTTCAAAACTGTGCACTTAAGGCATGAAATCTCAATGAGCAATTACTTAACACAATTGCCGCCACTAATGCACAAGAAGACAAAAGACAACACACTAATCTACTAACTAAAACAATCTCTACCCTTGGGTTCAGGAGTAGTGTGCTTCTCATAGAAAAGCATTACAACTCCTCATCAGAGGTAGTAAGCGCTATAGAAATACAATTACAATTACAATTCTTACAATTTTTAAGTCCCTTTCTGATGAACAATGGTTTTAAGAGTGTTTTCCTTTACCCCAAAAACGCAGGACAGAGACAAAATATGTTCTAATTTGGCTTTTTATAGCCACAAAATATAAATTTGTGCTCTGTAATCATGCAAGTGTTTTTACAGATAACACTAAACTCTAATAATATAATAAAAAGATATCAGTGTCTAAAGAAATTACATAGAATGATTTTGGCAGAGACATATTCAAAAATTCTTGTTTTCTAGCTACTTGAAAAGAATACACAACAGACATACATGTCTCTTTCTTTCAAGGGATTTTTTCAGGCAGTGGCCAATGTAGTTAGGTAAATTAACTATTCTAATGTACAAACAGAAAGATAGAGGAAGATTTGCCCAAAATAATGGACTTGTTATGCTGCCACTGAAAGCAATCATTAGAAATCTGATTTAGAAAGAATAAATGTGTGCGGTTTGTTCAGTTTTACCCACCTCCTTGAGTCATCAAATTACAATTAACCAGTTTAGTGCCTCATAAGTAATTGTGTTTTTGGGTAGCTTCTTTGTATGCACTTTAACTATTTGATCTGTGTGTATTTTCATGAGTGTGGGTCAGGATTTAAGTCCAGAGTTGTATGATCTATCTTGGAGCAGAAAAGCATCAGTGTGGAGGGTCAGGACTGATGTGTTTTGGGGAGCTTTGTAAACTGTCCTTTGTAGAAAAGAGGCGACAATGAAGATATTAGTTCTCTGCGTACTGTCTCAAAACTTAAAAAACAATGTTTAAAGAAAATAACAGTTGTCAATTCTTAATTCTAAAAATAAATACTTTGAAAAAGGAACACTTACCAAAGTGTTAGTTCCAAAATAAATATAACAGTAAGGCTAGCGTGAAAGTGGTTTGGTGTCAGGGATAGAAGGTAGGGGTGGGTGATTCCAGAGGTAACACTTAGCAAGGTGACAGTGCAAGGTAAGTACAAGGCACTCAGAGTATAGGTATGGTCACCAAACTACAGAGGACAGAAGACAGACAAGAACAAGGTTTGATCAATGTAAGGGATATACTCGTATCTGACAAGAGGCATCTTAATAGCTTAGAGAACACCCTTTTGACTGACACCAGCAGATTGCTCCTACCAACAGTCCTACAGCGAAGTTATAGTTGGGCCTGCTGGTATAGAGACTGTTGTACTCAGTGCAAGGTGGCCCGAAACTAACAACACTGAGGGCCTTATTCACAAAGGTAAACTTAAACGTATTCACAAAATTGCAATTTAATGGTAAGTTTACGACTGTAAAGACTCCTATCTTTTTACATGCTTAGTTCTCTGCAGTCGTAAACGTACTATTAAATTGCAGTTTAGTGACTACCGAAAAAGGGTAAACTTACAAAAACGTGTACGTTTACCTTTGTGCATCAGGCCCTGTGACAGGTAAGACTCCAAAGGACCTGGAAGGAACAACAGAAGTCTTCCACCTTACCTGATCGGAATGGAGACCAAGCCAGAGGTCACACTGTAAATGTATGTGGGCTGCAAAAGACAGTGGACCAAATTTGGAATGGAACAGAAAACCGGAGAGGAAAGAATAACCAGAATACGAGACAGACAAGACAGTAAGGAGAGAAACAAGACAAGGAATTATGAATACTGCTTCAGAAATCAAGGACCGGAATTCAGGGATCCTGCGCGGGTTGTACCAAACAGGCACTGGAACAAGTAATGCCCTGTTGGTACAAAGACAATGAAACTTGAGTATGTACCCAAAAGGCACTGAAACAAGTAATGGCCTGCTAGTACATAGGAACTGGAAATAGGATTCAGAACAAGGAATTCAAGAATATACCAAACAGGCACTGGAACAATTAATGCGCTGCTGATATGTGGAAACTGGAACTAGGATTCAGCAAAATAAATTCCGGAATATACGAAACAGGCTCTGCAACAAGTAATGCCCTGCTGGTACATGGAATAAGTACAGGAATTCTGAGCAAGGTCAGAACAGTAAATCAGAACAAGCGAACAGCTTTGCTTCCAACTCAGCAAATACGTCATCAGAAGCCCAACAGAAAAACCACAGAAATTAAAATATCAGGCTAAAAAGAAGAGGCAAAAAGAAAGGTGAGACTGTGAAGCAAGCAAAACACATACAGCAGGATGCTGCACAAGACAGCCACAGGAAAGCAGAGCACTGCAAAAGCAGAAGCAGGAAATCAGAACTCCTCTCAGGATCTTTATATGGGGCCATAACCTTTCCAGTCGACTAAATAAAAATAACCTTCCCTTCATTCTTTTATAATCTACAATGATTTGGACTTCTTCTCATGGTCATTGATAATTAATGGGGGGAGGAAATATGAGTCTAGTTTCAAGTGTTATGGGTTTAGTCAATGAGATGTGAAACACTGGGTGGATTTTCCTAATTTTTCAAAAATTATTTTTATCTGGTTACAAACATTGCAGAATTAAACAGGATACAGCAGCCATAATGTAAGGTAATGACTATATTACAAGATCAGTTATACATCAAGATGGAGCACTGTTGTCCATATTCTGCTGTTAATGAGAAAAGGGGGCAAATATTGTTGCAAACCTAGGGAAAGGCGCCTGGGAACCAACTGACTATGGACAAATACAAGTACCTCCTACTTCTGTGGAAGTGACGAAATGCTAACTAAATGGAGTAAATGAATATTAATGAGATTTGCAAAAAAGGGATTACTTAACTCATCTGGAATTGTATGATTTACTGATCACCCCACAACAGCCCACCATGAGAGATCAATGAAAACCCCATAAACTGATGGAATTGGTACGTTAAGGGGGTGTAATCCTGGAACATTTGGAGTATAATTGCCCCATCAAGGAGGAGACAGGGGTGGCTCTCATTTTTCATCTTCTTGCCTGGCATGCTGTCAGTCTGACTCTCGATTTCTTTATTTCTTTTCTTCTGACCATTTCCACTTACTCTTGATGGGAGACTGATGTACTGAACTTTATTTCAAACTGCGATCTCTAATCTTGTGCTTTGCCAGCTGGCAAAGGTGTGCGAGAATCAACCTTTCGGCTGTGGGGTTATCTGACTCCTGCTGTGGCATGCAGTGCTGCAGCTTGAACTCGGACTGAGTTATCTGAAGACAGACCTGAAGCGAACTGCCTTGCTTGGTTTGTATGATTAATAAACTGAATCTTTATCTTTCCCATCTTCTCTGTAGGCTGAATCGTTGTTGTTCAAATTGATCAATGCTAAACTGTGATGATTACTTGCATTAACAAACATATCATTAAATCCAACCTAAAATGTGTTTCTGAATCTGTCTATGCAATCTGAGGCAACAGATAAATGTTTTCCCTGAATTATCTTTATCGATTCTGTCTCTTTCTTTTAGTCATATTTGTTATCCCAAGGAATCTATATGAGTGGCTAAAGAAAGTTTTGTTTATGGAATTGTGAAGGTTATGGTTAGGATAGCAATTATCCATTCCAGGCTTCATAGGATTCATAGGATAATTGCCTGCATCGTTCGAGTATTCTAGTCCCTATCAGCTCAGCAAAAAGATCCATCGGAGGACCTAAGTTATATGGTAATGGTGGGTAAGAAATGAAATTAGATGAGCCCAATGATAATAGGTTATGATATGTGGTAAGGAAAAAATTTAGTAAGCTTTCCGCTGCAACAGATTTCTGGTAGCGAGTCGGATGGTTTAGTATTGACTGGTTAAAATTAGGATATGAGGAGATGCTGTCATATGGATTCCTTTGTAGTCTAAAAGGTTTAGTGAGCTTCTTTTGATGATAAAAAGGTGACGAGACTGGTGTGGAATTGTGATCACAGAAGTGTTATGTCTTATTGTGAAATTCGTATGTTTGTCTTGTATTGAAGTTGAAAACGGGTCCGTTGAGGCCTAAGATCGCGGGATACGCACCTACAGGTGAGTCTTAGTGTGGCATACACTAAGTAAGTTTGTGTGCTGTTTCGAAGGTGCTATGTGTGAGACGTCGTCGCCACTGCCACCAGTGAAGGGAACTTTTTGTAAGTGTATTGAGTTAAAATCTTATTGGGGTTTCTTCTAGAGTGCACCAGGAGGAATTCTAAGGATTTTTACTCACAGGCTGAAATCATGCTGGTCGAGATTTTACTGGGAGTGATTGGAAATCTTCGGTTGTATGAGAATCTATAATTCTTTTTAGTGGAGCAGACAAGAGTTGTTTTATGTTTAATGTTGTTCTGTGTGAAATCATTTGGAGAAGACGATACTTGTAAAGGGAGGGTCAGTCGCGGTGAGGAGTAGACTGACGTCATAAAAGTGGAGCGCTGAGATAGGGCGGTTGGTGTGGAGCCGTGCTGGGATTGGTTGGTGGAATTGAGCTGTGATTGGAAGTTGAGACGATAATACGGAAGTAAAATAGCTGGAAATAATAATTGATTTGAATTGAAAGAAAGAAAATCATGAAATTCTTTCGGCGATTAAGGAGCTCTAATACGTAAAGATGAGCCCATTCCTACTAGGGAGGGAGTTCCTGTAGCTCCGGAAGGTACACCAGCTTTACATATGTCCTTGGAGACCGGATATAATACTTGTACCTGGTGGGAGAATTGTGTAAAATATACCGAGAAAGATGGTCCCTTAGCTTTTCTACAGTATGGAACTTTTAATGTATGGATTTTAGAAAATCTGAGAAGACAGATGAATGAAATGAAACCGACACCTAGACTAATGCAATATGAGGCTCTCGAAGAATGGTAACATGAAGCCCATCGGAGAGAAAAGCAGAAATATCAGGTCAGATATAAGAATACTTTACATCGATACACAGAAGCGAAATGGGATTCACAGAAAAAGATGTGGAGAAAAGATGTTGCAATGGGTGCGTGAATGTATCCTGTAATGGTAGCTGAGAACAAAGAAGGAGAAAAATGTGAAGAGAAAAAAAACATGGAAGAATCACAAGCTCAGGTTCTTGCATTAACAGAGTAGAGCCTGGAAGAGATAGATGATTAATTATTGAATGAATTGTTGATGAATAGACCTCCACCTTATAACGAAGAGCAGACAAATTCAGGAACCAACCCGTTTGTTGGAATGACACCAGAGGCACTTCCTGTGCCTTTAGATTTGGCTCATAGAAATGTCTTTTTGTCTGGAGGACAGACCCCTGGCGAAGTAGAACCTAATAATCCTGTAATGATTTCTGGTCCAGATGCATTATCCGTTCCAGTTACGATAGGTCCAATTGTTCCATTATATCAGTCAGGTCATGGAATATCACAAGTACATGCAATGACGATACCTAATGGGTTCTCGAAAATGAATCAGATTCCCCAAGAAATAGAGAGTTAGTGAATCAGAATGTGCCATCTGCAAGAGAAAATGCTTCAATACGAGGGAGTAATGTAAGAACAAGTGAGAAGACAATAACCACAATGGAAGGGTGAACAGACTCCTTGATTAATATTACTGAAGGAATATCTGAAACGCCAAATAGAGGTCCACTGGTTGTAACAGGAAAGGTTTTACAAATGGGAACTCACGAATTTGACACACCTGTGACACCACGGTTAGGGGAAATTAACGGAGAGTCTGAGAGAGGAGAGACAAGTACATCCATAGGGCCAACAAATGAGGAATTTGATGACTGGATCAGGGATATAGTTCCAACAGCTAGTACAAAACATATTGCTGGAAGAGATGGTAAATTAGTGGAAAATAGCACAAATAGTAATGTAGACCTAAGCAGATTAAAGGTAGAAATAGAAGAAATGATATTGGGAACCATTAGTCCAGAAAGATTGGTGAAATACAGTGATGAAGAATTATTGTTCATGTGCAAGGATATAACTCGAAAAGCTAGGAGTATTCATGAAAGGTTTGCTGAGGTGGCTCAAAAGTATGGAGTGGATGTCCAGAAATCAAAAGCATTACAGAAAACATATCGGTTGGATTTTTAGTGATAAAGATTTAGAGAGTCTAAACCCGTCAGGGTAAAGATTACAGAATAAAGAGTTACTAACTACCTTGAAGAGGTGGGGAGATGTAAAGAGATGGGGAGACAGATGGGCTAAAAAGAAAGAAGACATGGTAGTGACTCTGCCATTATACCCGATGCTTAAGAGAGAACTGGGAGAAGCAGAGATAAAGGCGTATCCCATGAGAGAAGTACCAGGAGGAGGGTATGTCCATGTCCCTTGGAATAGATCTGACATATCTTTCAGAAATGATTTCCCAAAAATGAGAGACAAACCAGTTGAGTGGTATAAGCAGGTAGAGAGATTTGTAAAGGTTTCGAAAGTTTTGTTAAAGGATTTAGAGACCTTATTTGACATCATAGTTCCAACTGTTTTATGGACTAAGTGTAAGATTGCAGTTGATTGGCCAGAAACCGGGCCTGTGCATCCTAAAACTGGTGCGCTGTCAGCAGAAGTGATGAGGAAATATAATGAGGTTATCACCTGTCTGAAATGGAAGATTTTGCTGCAAGAAACAGATTGGGTAAAAATAGACAGAGCTACTCAGGAATTGAAGGTGACAGTGCATGCGTACTACAAAAGGCTTTTACAGGCATTTAAGCAATACAGTGGATTTGAGAACGTAACAGAGAAGGATATGGGACATTTTGTGTATCGATTCGTATGGTTTGAGGCCTGAGATAAGTGCCATGATACAGCAGCATTTGATCTGCTGGCAGAGTAAACCCATTGATGGAATTCTTCGGTACGAGAAAAATTGTGGAGATGGCATAGATTCACATCATAAGAAGTTGAAAGAGATATTGATGTTGGCTCAGATGAGAGCGGCAAAGGAGGGATATGTGGGTTTTGATACGGATTTTCCAGAAATGGCGCAGGGAAATGGTCGGACAACTACTGGAATGCGAGGTGTAGCCGAAATTCAGCCGCAGACTTTTGTGACTCAAGGAAGAGGAAGGGGAACCCAAATAGAAATGTTGGAAAAGACTAATCCATGTCACATTTTCCGCAAGTACGGGCATTGGAAGCGCAAGTGTAAGTTCAATGCAGTTAATCAGATGAATGGGTAGACTGTATCAGAGGGAGTGATGCAGCCACAAATGAATAATAAAATGCAGAATCAGTCAGGGCCGAGTCAGAGAAATTAAAATCAGAATATGCCCCAAGCTCCTATGCCTCAGTTGAATGGACAGGTGCAGAGATACAATGCAAACATGGGTTTTTATACCAATGGTCAAGTAAATCGGAATGAGCAAGTGGCATCACAGTACCCGGTGCAGATCGATGACAGTGATTCAGAGATGTCCCAATGACGGTGCCTGAGAGGGGAGGAGGAATGCGTGCTTGGTGCATCCTTAGAGGTAGATCAGACTGGTCCCTATGTGGATGGCAAGATAAATGGAACACCTATTTCATTCCTTGTAGATACTGGTGCTACCCGTTCTACTGTGAGAACTGTGGAAATTCCCAACCTACCCCTCTCGGGAGAAAGAATCCAAGTTGTAGGAGTGTCTAATCAATTGATATCGACCCCAGTGACAGAACCTGTACAGGTACAAATTGGGTCTTTTGAAAATTTACATAAATTTGTGGTGTGTGATTCCAGTCCAGGAAATCTGTTAGGGCGAGACCTATTGTGCAATTTGAATTGTTCCATTTATTGTACGCCTAAGGGAAAAGAATTCCATACAAATGATGAAGATGTGGTATTTAGGATGGCCAAACAGAAAATGGGAGTAGAGGGATTATATCCTCTACTTACTGAAAATAATTTGCCACTTAAGTTACGAGATGCAGTCTTACCGGGGGTTTGGGATTTTACATGAAAAAGATATTGGTCTGATGAAAGGAGCAGCTCCGATCCAAATCACATTGAAATCAAGAGCAGAATTTCCCAGAACTATATCTTATAATTTGAGCCCAGAAACTATTGCAGGCATAACACCTTTGATTGAGGCTCTGATTGAACAAGGAATTTTGAGAGAGATTTTAGGAAATCCATGTAACTCACCTATCATGGGTATTTGAAAACCAAATGGCAAATACAGAATCATGCAGGATTTGCGAAAAATCAACCAGATTGTGAAACCATGTTGTCCGGTTGTGCCAAATCCAGCTGTGATTCTATATCAGATTTCCTTGCGAGGCTGAATGGTTTTCAGTGATTGATTTGTGCCAAGCCTTCTTCTCTATCCCTTTGCATCTAGATAGCCAATATTATTTGCTTTCCGGTTCGGAAACCGTGTCTTGGCATGGTGCCGAGTTCCACAAGGGTATACAGAGAGTCCTTCGATTTTCAACCAGACACTGAAAAGAAATCTGGAATCATTGGAGATGCCAAATCACTCTGTGTTGGTGCAATACATAGATGATTTATTGGTCGCATCCGGTACCACAGAGGCTTGTGTTCATGACACTATTGCTTTATAGAATCATTTGGCAATAAGTGGACATAAGGTGTCACCAGTAAAGATCCAATTTTGCAAAAGAGAGGTTCTTTATTTGGGACACCGCATTGAAAAAGGAATCAGAAAAGTGTCACAAGATTGGATTACTGCTATCTTGCAAAGGAATCCACTGAGTACACAAAAAGAGGTTTGCATGTTTCTGGGAATGGTTGGTTATTGCAGCCAGCGGATACCAAACTTTTCCCTGATAGCCAAGCCACTTCAAAGACGTACACACAAAGATGTGTCTGATCCAGTCCCGTGGGACGAGGAATGCATGCGCTCTTTTAATGAACTGCGGGATAGTTTGTGTCAAGCTCCAGCATGGAAATGCCCGACTTCAACAAGAGTTTTACCATGTTTTGCAGTGAACGTGAAAGTTGTGCGCTATCAGTTCAAACCCAAATGCATGGAACTGCACGCAGACCTGTTGCATACTTTTCAGCTACATTAGATCCTGTAGCAGTTGCATTGCCTGGATGTTTGAAAGCTGTTGCTGCAACTTGTGTGAGCTTGGAACAGTGTGAAAACATTGTGATGGAACGTCCTTTAAAAGTGCATGTGCCACATGTGAGAAGTTGGCCTGGCATATGCTGTCCACTAATTATAGTGGGCACCTTGCACCAGTCCAAACAACCCCTTATTGGAGATAGGTTAAAGACAACCTTATTGAAAGCTATCCTAGTGGTAGCTATGGAGAGCAGCCTTCATGCTAAGTCTTGAAGGAATGTAAAGCAGCTTGTTTTACCAGTCTATAATCTCTTGAGTGATCAAATGAAAGAGCACCACACCAGGTATATATTCAAAATATATGTATTTATTGCTAAACACACCCCTCTAGTCTCTTTATGAGGCTAGAGTTCGAAATACACAAGTTATAAGTTATTTAAACACAGTAATAGCACAAATACACGTTTGGGCCCTAGGGGCGTACCAAACCATATACCAATAAAGTGGTATAAGAACCACGACTGAGCTAGACACTAGGCCTAGAGCCTCTAGAAGTGCTTGGACCACAAGGAACCACCCAAGGTAGTGACACAGGGGACCCACGGGGGACGCGTGCAGTGTAAATACACAACCGCGAGACGCCGTTAACTTCTATGGAGAAAGTCGCGATCAGGAAATTAAAGAAAAGGGACACTTAAAGGAGGACTTGGAGCAAACCCTTTGAGAACTAGGTCGTTCTAGAGTCTCTACCCACGGGATCACCGGAGGACTCTTGTTACCTCACCCAGGAAGCCGGGTGCATAGGTGCCTTTCGGGGTCGGGTTTCGTCGTCGATTTGAATGGCGATCTGCTGCAAAGTGCTGCTGGCGACCAAGTGGAAAGTGTCCGGGTGGATCCAAGAGTGGATCGGAGATCTGAAGAACCTGAAAGCAGAGGGGACAGAGTCTGGGTCACTAGCCAGTGACCAGGAAGGCGATGAGCAGATGCCCACCGATGTCGAGTGCTTCAGGTAGGTTGATGGTCATCTTGACTCTTCAGCCACGAGGTCCAGGAGGCGTTGTCGGCAACCAGGAGCAGGATTCGGGCTGGTACACAATGTCTGTCGAGTGCTGAGGTGTTGGCGACCAGATTGGACCCAACAAGCCTTGGCAACGGCAAGTCTTGATGTAGATGAAGAATGACAATGATGCAGAGCAGCAAGGTCTGAGGAACTCACACAGCAAGGGTAAGTGAGGGCAAGCCTGGAGCAATCAGGGAGCCCAAGAAGAAAAGGATTGGCCTTCGTGAAGGGCTACTAGCCAACGGGCTAGCGACCGCAAAGGAGCCTCAAGACGTTGCACGTGGAGCTGGCTCACAGGACACTCGTGAAGTGGAGGCCAGTGATCTTCGGTGCAGTTGGTGCTGGAGGCTAGGGCTACTCGGAGCCCAAAGCACGACTTCGTGGGAGACCCATAAGAGGATGCACTAGCAAATGCGTGCGGTGTCCAGGGGTCACGGTTCCACGTTACCCACGACAGCTATGGGCCTCAGCTTTGCTGGGGACTCAGGGCAGCCTCGGGAAGTCTGGAAATCCACCTCTGGTGATGCAAAGACTTCGGCGTCCGGCGGGAGCTTAGGCGATGCAGACCGGACAATTGCTTCTTTGGTGCCTGCCAAGCAGGGAGTCACTCCTTGACCCCAAGGGAGATTCTTCTGTCCTCTAGTCTTGAGTAGAGCGTCGAAGGTCCAGGATTCAGTGTCAGAGTTTCGTCCAGGGATAATCTAAAGTCCTAAGGACTGGGTTCCTATACTTATACTAAGTTTAGGGGTTGGACTACTCTGTGGCCCCACCTATGGGTGGGTCAGGGCAGAGGGTGGCTACACCCCTTTCCCTTTGTCCAGTTCGCGCCAAAGCAGGGGCTGCAAGCCCCTGATCCAGTTTGAACTGGGGTATGCACAGGGACACCAAGTGTGCCCCCAGTGCAGGACTTCAAAGCACCCGAAAGTGCTCCCGCCCAGCCCCAATACACACTATCCTGTCTGAGGAGGTGGTCACACCTCCCTGGGACAGGAAACCTATTGTCCAGGCCTCCCCTGCCGGAGTTTCGTCCATCAGCAGGAGGCCAGACTTGTGTCTGTGGCAGCAGCATCCATTTTGTGATGCCAGGGCTTTAGAAAGAAGTTACCGGCCAAGCCAGGGTTAACATGTCTCTCCCTCTAGAAGGGTGGAATGCTACCCCCGCCGCCAGAATTGGCGGGGGGGGGGGTAGTATTCCAAGATGTTTGACACCAAACACGACATGTTTCGGTGCAGCCATTCCAAAGTTAGCATTTAAGCGAGGTTATAATGCGCTTAAGAGTATATGGTCAGGCTGCACTACAAACAGCATCAGAGATCAGAGAAGGGTCTCCGAACGCTGCAGAGGGGCCCTGCTCATGCAGGGGCACCCTCTCACATAGGAACCACGCACTCTGCCTTCAGGGATTGATAAGGCCTGCCATAGGAGTGACTTATAGGTTTATATGTGTGTATGTATTTAGTGATATAGGTAACCTATATCACAGTAAGGAGTGCATGCACCACCTTACCCAGGCTGCAGTAGCAGACCTGTGGTGTCAGTTTGGATGGCCTTCCAGGGGTGGCATAATACATGCTGCAGCCCCTGGTAGGCCTCTGAGGTACCTATGCCCTTGGTACATAGTATACCATATACTAGGGACTTATAAGGGCACTCAGATTCCAATCAGAGATGTGCCTAAGGCACATGGAAACCTTTTACAGAGAAAGCAGATAGACTGGGGCCCTGAATAGCAGGATCCCAGTCCAACTAAGTCATAAACCAGCAAAACACCATAAAAAAGTGGGGGCAACCATATAGTCAGATTCCACCTTCCTACATAACCCCCTCAAACGAAAGGAGATAAGGCTAACCTTGGCCAGTTGAGCCTTCATTGACTAAGTGGCCATATAAGGAAGCACCTGCACTAGCATGGTTGCCCCCTGTCTTATGGTCCACTAAGCAATCCCTCACCCTAAGGGTATGAGAGGGTCTCCACCATGGGGAATCACTACCTGTGGTGTGCTTAGGTAAAGTACAAGGCTGGTGAGGTGTCTGAGTAGGGAAGTGAGGCCCTAGGAATGTTGGTCTCAGCTTCCTCAGATCACTGGTCACCATGTATGCCTGTCTTTCCATGACTGAGTTGCACTTTGCTCTAAGGGTCAACCTTTGGCTGCCTACAGCTGGGGGTTGGGTCCCTTTGGATGGACTACTGGAGGGACATGGCAGGTTTGGAACCTTCTGGTCCCAGGTTTGCCCTTGCCTACCAGAGTCCTTCTGGGGAGGTCCCTACATAAAGGTATGGGGGATCCCTCAGTGTGTAGAGGAATTTTCACCTGGCTAGGGCTACTAGACTGGGTGCCCCTAATCTGCTGATGGGGGGTTCCTCTGGACAGGGGGCCCTGGGGGTCCACTGACCTCCCTGACCTCTGCAGCCCTGGGCTGGCTGAGGCAGGGTAGAGAGGGGCAGGTTACCTGCTCCAGACTGGGTACCACCTTGGAAGGGTCCTCTGCCATCAGGGGTGTGGCCAGGCCAGGCCTGACTACCTCTGGGGCAGTTCCTTCACTAGGGGTAGGGTCAGTTCCCTGAGGAGGCTGACCCTTACCTACTGTCTGGAGGGAAGAAGACTTTTCTTCAACCCTTGTGCTCTCTTTTGGGGGAGAGTGGGCCATTCTTCCAGGCTCCATCTCTCCAAAATCTTGGGCTGGGGCTGTGGCCATCACAGCCCCACTAACCTTTACAGGGACGCCCAGCATCCTGAGATGGGTTTGGTGTCCAACTTCAGCCCAGGCTGAAATTTCCAGATCATTGCCCGTCAGGCAATCTACAGGTAGGGTTGGGGACACTGCCACTCTTTTGGGCCTGTGACCCCCTCCCAGCTGAGATTGACTATGGCCATGGGGTGATCTGTTCTGACACCATCAATGTTGGTCACCTGGTATTTAAACTCAGGTAAAAGCTGGTGAGGGGGACTAGTTTCCCTGCCACCATGGTGACACTAGCCCCTGTGTCCCTAAATGCCACAGCTTTCTGACCATTAATTATTGGCTCCAATCTGTACCTGCCCAATGCTGTGGGACCCATGGTAAAGGTGGCAAATCCTATACCACCATCAGAGTCAGAGGAGTCTGTTGAGGGTCCCTGTCTAAACTAGGGCCCACCTCTGTTCCTCTTGCAAAAGCACCTAACTTTTGGGTGCACTACTCCCAACTGGAGGATTACTACTGCTAGTACCAGGAGGGGTGGTAGTAGTTGTGGGAGGAACATTTTCTTTATTGCCAATCCTGGGGCAACTGGGATCAGTCTTCCAGTGCCCAGGCTTTTTACAGACATGGCAATATGGTTTCTTTTCAGGAGAAGAAGGAGTTTGGGACCCACCCCCAGAAGAGGAATTTTGGGGCCCTGTAGGGGACTTATCCTTAGATTTATCCCCACCTTTCTCTTGGGACTTAGTAGAATCTTTCTTCTGGTCACCACCCTGATTTTTAGTTTTTACTCTGGTTCTGACCCATTTGTCTGCTTTCTTTCCCAATTCTTGGGGAGAGGTCAGATCAGAGTCCACCAGATACTGGTGCAAAAGCTGGTTTTGACAATTATTAAGAATCTGCTCCCTCATAATCAAATTGTACAATCCTAAAAAGTCCTGCACTTTGTTGCCATGTATCCAACCTTCCAGAGCCTTAGTAGCACAATCTACAAAATCAACCCAGTCTTGAGTCTGAGCTTTTGGGTGTCTCTGAACTTCAACCTATACTGTTCAGTGGTTAGGCCAAACCCATCTATCAGAGCACTCTTCAAGACTGTGTAATTGTCAGCATCCTCTTCTCTTACAGTGAGGAGCTTGTCTCTACCTTTGTCTGCAAAGGAGAGCCACAAGATTGCTGCCCACTGCTTCTGGGGGACCCTCTGAACTTTACAGGCCCTCTCCAGTGCAGTTATCCATTTGTGGATGTCATCCCCACTCTGGTAGGGAGGGACAATCTTGTTTAGGTTTCTATGGTCATACGACCTTTCCCTATCTTTAGGGATATTGCTGCCACCATGGGACTCTAGTCCCAACTTTTTTCTCTCTCTGTAGAGATCTAGGGACTCCCTGTCTATAGCCAGTTGCTGTTTTCTGAGTTCAAGCTGAGCTTCCTCATATTGAATCAGACTCTTTCTCCTCTCATGAGAGGATTCCCTCCTATGAGAGGAGACAGAGGTCCCTATTGAGGTGCCAGGGTGGTTAGACTCCTGAGAAGGAGATCTGGACCTTCTGGGCACACTCACAATCCTTCCTGGGGGGACAAAGTGGAGGTCATTCTGAGCCTCCTCCTCATCCACAGGAGGAATTGGGTTATCCAGGTCAGGGTCATTGTCACCCTCCTGGTCAGTTCCAGAGGGGGCTGGGGGTGTTGCTACCCCTGGCCCCATCCTCATCTTCTGCCCCACCCTCTGCTCCTACCCCTTCAGTCCCTAAGGGCCTGCTGAGATCATAAGCCTCCAACATCTCTCTAAGATGTTGGGTGGTGGGACTTTGGCCTGTCTTCAGTTTCCTCAAGTTACATAATGCTCTCAATTCCAAGAATGGGAGGGTATCATACTTGGAGGAAGAAGCCCAGGGGCTTCTGGCAAGGACTCACTGGGTCCTGGCTTTGAAGACATCACTAGTGAGGTGTGGTGTATGCACTACCTACTCTAGTGTGGCCTACTAAACTCTCTCGAGTTGTAGAAAGGGTGTGCTATCCCTTAACACACAACTCTAAGTTCAGTAGAACTTACTGTATTCTAAGCTTAAATTATATGTACCTTAGGTACCTTTAGTGGTTTTCAGTTGATCAATTCAATTGAGATTATCTGGTAAAACAATAGCAAGCTGGAATCCCACACGCTGCACACCAATGTGAGAAGTTGGCCTGGCATATGCTGTCCACTAATTATAGTGGGCACCTTGCACCAGTCCAAACAACCGCTTATTGGAGATAGGTTAAAGACAACCTTATTGAAAGCTATCCTAGTGGTAGCTATGGAGAGCAGCCTTCAGGCTAAGTCTTGAAGGAATGTAAAGCAGCTTGTTTTACCAGTCTATAATCTCTTGAGTGATCAAATGAAAGAGCACCACACCAGGTATATATTCAAAATATATGTATTTATTGCTAAACACACCCCTCTAGTCTCTTTATGAGGCTAGAGTTCGAAATACACAAGTTATAAGTTATTTAAACACAGTAATAGCACAAATACACGTTTGGGCCCTAGGGGCTTACCAAACCATATACCAATAAAGTGGTATAAGAACCACGACTGAGCTAGACACTAGGCCTAGAGCCTCTAGAAGTGCTTGGACCACAAGGAACCACCCAAGGTAGTGACACAGGGGACCCACGGGGGACGCGTGCAGTGTAAATACACAACCGCGAGACGCCGTTAACTTCTATGGAGAAAGTCGCGATCAGGAAATTAAAGAAAAGGGACACTTAAAGGAGGACTTGGAGCAAACCCTTTGAGAACTAGGTCGTTCTAGAGTCTCTACCCACGGGAGCACCGGAGGACTCTTGTTACCTCACCCAGGAAGCCGGGTGCATAGGTGCCTTTCGGGGTCGGGTTTCGTCGTCGAGTTGAATGGCGATCTGCTGCAAAGTGCTGCTGGCGACCAAGTGGAAAGTGTCCGGGTGGATCCAAGAGTGGATCGGAGATCTGAAGAACCTGAAAGCAGAGGGGACAGAGTCTGGGTCACTAGCCAGTGACCAGGAAGGCGATGAGCAGATGCCCACCGATGTCGAGTGCTTCAGGTAGGTTGACGGTCGTCTTGACTCTTCAGCCACGAGGTCCAGGAGGCGTTGTCGGTGACCAGGAGCAGGATTCGGGCTGGTACACGATGTTTGTCGAGTGCTGAGGTGTCGGCGACCGGATTGGACCCAACAAGCCTTGGCAACGGCAAGTCTCGATGTAGATGAAGAATGACGATGATGCAGACGAGCAAGGTCTGAGGAACTCACCCAGCAAGGGTAAGTGAGGGCAAGCCTGGAGCAACCAGGGAGCCCAAGAAGAAAAGGATTGGCCTTCGTGAAGGGCTACTAGCCAACGGGCTAGCGACCGCAAAGGAGCCTCGAGTCGTTGCATGTGGAGCTGGCTCACAGGACACTCGTGGAGTGGAGGCCAGTGATCTTCGGTGCAGTTGGTGCTGGAGGCTAGGGCTACTCGGAGCCCAAAGCACGACTTCGTGGGAGACCCAGACGAGGATGCACTAGCAAATGTGTGCGATGTCCAGGGGTCACGGTTCCACGTTACCCACGACAGCTACGGGCCTCAGCTTTGCTGGGGACTCAGGGCAGCCTCGGGGAAGTCTGGAAATCCACCTCTGGTGATGCAAAGACTTCGGCGTCCGGCGGGAGCTTAGGCGATGCAGACCGGACAATTGCTTCTTTGGTGCCTGCCAAGCAGGGGAGTCACTCCTTGACCCCAAGGGAGATTCTTCTGTCCTCTAGTCTTGAGTAGAGCATCGAAGGTCCAGGATTCAGTGTCAGAGTTTCGTCCAGGGATAATCTAAAGTCCTAAGGACTGGGTTCCTATACTTATACTAAGTTTAGGGGTTGGACTACTCTGTGGCCCCACCTATGGGTGGGTCAGGGCAGAGGGGTGGCTACACCCCTTTCCCTTTGTCCAGTTCGCGCCAAAGCAGGGGCTGCAAGCCCTGATCCGGTTTGAACTGGGGTATGCACTAGGGACACCAAGTGTGCCCCCAGTGCAGGACTTCAAAGCACCCGAAAGTGCTCCCGCCCAGCCCCAATACACACTATCCTGTCTGGGGAGGTGGTCACACCTCCCTGGGACAGGAAACCTATTGTCCAGGCCTCCCCTGCCGGAGTTTCGTCCAGCAGCAGGAGGCCAGACTTGTGTCTGTGGCAGCAGCATCCATTTTGTGATGCCAGGGCTTTAGAAAGAAGTTACCGGCCAAGCCAGGGTTAACATGTCTCGCCCTCTAGAAGGGTGGAATGCTACCCCCGCCGCCAGAATTGGCGGGGGTAGTATTCCAAGATGTTTGACACCAAACACGACATGTTTCGGTGCAGCCATTCCAAAGTTAGCATTTAACGCGAGGTTATAATGCGCTTAAGAGTATATGGTCAGGCTGCACTACAAACAGCATCAGAGAAGGGTCTCCGAACGCTGCAGAGGGGCCCTGCTCATGCAGGGGCACCCTCTCACATAGGAACCATGCACTCTGCCTTCAGGATTGATAAGGCCTGCCATAGGAGTGACTTATAGGTTTATATGTGTGTATGTATTTAGTGATATAGGTAACCTATATCACAGTAAAGGTGCATGCACCACCTTACCCAGGCTGCAGTAGCAGACCTGTGGTGTCAGTTTGGATGGCCTTCCAGGGGTGGCATAATACATGCTGCAGCCCCTGGTAGGCCTCTGAGGTACCTATGCCCTTGGTACATAGTATACCATATACTAGGGACTTATAAGGGCACTCCAGATTCCAATCAGAGATGTGCCTAAGGCACATGGAAACCTTTTTACAGAGAAAGCAGATAGACTGGGGCCCTGAATAGCAGGATCCCAGTCCAACTAAGTCATAAACCAGCAAAACACCATAAAAAAAGTGGGGGCAACCATATAGTCAGATTCCACCTTCCTACACCACACTCAGTTGAGATTTTGCTTACGCGTACTAGGACGCAACTTCTCACAAGTAGTTGATGGACTAAGTATGAGCAAGTGATTCTGGGAGCAGAAAATGTGACAGTGACGAGATGCATGAGTTTAAATCCAGCTACCTTGATGCCCCTGCCTGGACATGAAGTTGTGATTGAAGCGGGTTATGACTGTTTGGATGTGACTGAATTATGTACAAATCTGCGTCCTGACATTCAAGATGTCCCATTGCCTGAATCAGATCATGTGTTGTTTGTGGATGGATCCTGCCTGAGAGACTCTGGAGGTTCCCTGCGAGTTGCATATGCCATTTGTACTGTGGTGGGTGTAGTCGATGCATCATGGTTGAAAGGAGTGTTTTCAGCATAAGTGGCCGAATTGATTGCACTTACCAGGGCTTGCAGCATTACTGAACAATTGAGAGTCACCATATTCACGGACAGCCAATATGGATTCGGAATTGTCCATGATTTT
The DNA here is from genome assembly GCA_963921515.1 of Calotriton arnoldi. Lineage (NCBI taxonomy): Eukaryota > Metazoa > Chordata > Amphibia > Caudata > Salamandridae > Calotriton > Calotriton arnoldi. Next base: position 101,763 of record CAWUFW010002794.1, on the reverse strand, counting down.
GGGCAGTTGTGGTCTCAGCGTGGGTACATGACGTCTTCAGGTTCACCCATACGAAACGGAGAGAGCGTGAAAAACCTATTGATGGCACTACAACTGCCGGCGCAAATTGCGGTGGTGAAGTGTTCCGCCCACCAGCAAGGCAAAGATTATGTAACAGTCGGAAACCGTTATGCGGATGAGACAACGCGCTATTGTGCTCTAAATTTTTACGCTTTCAATGAAGAGCCGTTGCAGGAGCAGTCTGATGCCATAGAATCGCAAATAATGTTTTCAGTTGTAAAAATATGGGAAGAAATTAAAGAATTACAGGATGCAGTGCCACAAATTGAAAGAGAAGGGTGGATTAATGCAGGGTGCAACCGTCGCCAAGAGGATGAGGTGTGGGTGTACACTGATGGGAGACCAGTTTTACCAGACAGTTTATTATCACCTATGGCAAGAAATTGTCATGGTCCCGCGCATGTGGGAAGAGATGCCATGCTGTGTCTCTTTCGGCAGTTGTGGTATAACCCCCCGATGCAGAGCCATTGCAGTAAATCTGTGCCAAAGATGTGTGGTATGCCAACAACAAAATGCAGGAAGAAAAACACTGGTCAGTTCAAGTCATATAAGGAAATCAGGGAGTCCTTTCACTAGAATGCAGGTTGACTTTGTGGAGATGCCCCCTTGCAATGGATTAAAATATGTACTGGTGATTGTGTGTAAGTTTTCTCGTTGGGTGGAAGCCTATCCTATGAGATGCAATGACAGTCTAACAGTGGCTAAACTGCTTCTTAGAGAGCTCATTCTGAGGTTTGGATTTCCGACCTCTTTGGGATCAGATAGAGGGTCACACTTTAACAATGAAGTGGTGCGAATGCTTTGTGATGCACTGCAGATTGAACAGAAATTGCATGGTGCTTATCGACCTGAAGTGTCCGGAGATGTTGAGCAGGTGAGCGGAACCTTAAAGTCCAGATTGGCAAAGGTGTATGCGTCTACCTCTTTGAAATGGCCTGATACTTTACCCTTGGTGTTGATGAGTTTGAGAAGCATCCCAGACAGAAGAACTGGACTATCCCCACATGAGATAATAATGGAGAGGGCTATAAGATAGAGGCAGTCCCAGCAAACCCGTTGTGAATATAACTGATGACTTGGTACTCAATTACTGTGAAGGATTGGCTGATGTGGTGCATTCTGTGTCTCACCAGGTTGGAGAAGCTGCAACTTCAGCACAACAGGAACAGTGTCATGATCTGTGCCCCGGAGACTGGGTACTAGTGAAGAAACATGAGCGAAAATCCTGTTTGGAACCTTGTTGGTGTGAGCCTTACCACGTAATACTTGTAACCACAACTGCTGTTAAATGTGGTGGTCTACATAGTTGGGTACATGCTGCCCACACTCGTCGAGTCCCATGTCCCCTTGAAAATGCAGGATCTGTAGTGGACGAACCAGTGGTAACAGAGAGACGTCCCATTCAGGTCGATCACAGAGTAGAGGGGGCGCCAGCTACTGGGTCTCGAAACACTGGTTCAGAAGAGAGTCAAGGAGAGTTGGTCCAAATTGGCAATGAGGGTCAAATTGAGGGGGATCTAACTAAGCAAAGTATTGACTCAGATAACGTGAACAGTGTAAAAGAAAAATGAGTGCGATGAGGAGACCGTTGGCCCAGAAAATCTGAAAGATTGAGACACATTCTAACTGCAGGTAGAATACCTCCAACTGTTATTGAAATTTCGCGCCAATTTGAGCAAAGTTATACAGATGAAAAATCTGCAGTATGCAGAACAAAAAGAGCAAGGGTACCAAGCCAGAGATATGCAGCTCCAGAGTGGACATATTTAGCAGCTGTAAACGACTGTGAAAAAGAGTATTACGCCTTTTGCCTTAAAGACCGCAACTCACAAAAACCACCTTGAGAGAACTGATGTGAAGAAGACAAAAGAAATAAAAGTCAAGAAATCACTTATGGGACGAAAGTTTAGAAGCACCAATAAGGACATTTCTGCAAAGCTTACAATACAAAGCATTATATATATTAAAAAGAAAATGAACACCCTCAGACTAGAGACAGGAAATCCAAATCAGCTTTCGTTAAGACGTAAATGTGTATGTGCTTGCTTTTTGGCTGTATTTGTTATAATACTTGTGTTGTTTTTGGTAATACTAAACTTACCTCATCATGTCTATGTGAAACCTAACCTTCCTGTAATTACAAGTACTGAAACGATAAAGGAAAAAGAGAATGTAGTTGTGACTAATAAACTAACTGATGCCATTATGAATCATGACCAGTCTATTAATGATTTCATTAAATGTGTTTACTAAATTACTTTATGATTATGTAGATACTATGGATGGGAGAGATTGTTATGTGTGCATGCAATTACCTTCTGCGGTGTCTGAGGGGGCAACTTACCATCACTTACCGTTAACCTATGGTATTTCCTGTAGTGTATTAACAAGTTTATTTTTATTGCAAAGGGCAATTTCAAAATTATTGTTCAAATTATGATTTGATCTTTTCAGAAATTCCGGTTAAGAAAAACTTAAATGTAGTACAATATGCACAAAATGCTGAGGCAATGGGAGAATTCTTTCAACCTACATTAATCATAGATACAGTGTATGCACATCAACATAATTTGACTTGTGTTTTGCATAGTGTAGAAAAGGATTTTATAAATTATGTAGAAGATCGACGTGGGGAAATAAAAAGGAAATCTGAATCACAAATAAGGATACCACCATGGGCACACAGGGAAGGTGAATTGAAAAAGAGAGAGGCACATGCTGCTACGGCTTTGGATTGGCAACACAAAGGGAAGCTATACATATTGAGATGAAAAACTGATCATAACAATAAATTTGTTGGTTCCAGTGAATGTGATCATACCTTCCTACTTGTATGAAGGTGGGGAAAACATTTAGCAGGAGCAGATCTTGTATTCCCAGGAGTATATTATGTTTGTGGAAGAAATGCTTATTACAGGTTACCGAAGCAATGATATGGATGTTGTTACATGGGTATAGTTTTTCCAAAAATGTATCATATGAATCAAAACAGTGGAACCAATGAGAAAAAACACTCTTGCTTTAGAAGGGGAATCAGTGCTGCTGAATTTATAAGGGATATTTTTTGGGCTATAATACCCTCAGTGGGGGTAATCCTAAATTCATACAAAATTCGGAAGCTTTGAAATGTAGTTGAACGGCTATCAACTAATACTGCTGTAGGATTTCTTGTTATAGACACAGAAATAGTTGCTATCGGATCTATGGTTTTGCAAAACAGACTTGCTTTAGACGTACTTCTGGCAAAAGAAGGCAGAGTCTGTCACATGTTAAAGGTTCAACAATGTTGTACTTATATTCCTTACAAAAGTAAGGATTTGCGGGGATATATTAGCGACAATACAGACTTAGGTAAAGAACTAACAGAACTAAACGCTGATGGTGCTTGGGAAACCATTAGAAAGGGATTCACATCTATGGGAAGTTGGTTTGCAGCACTGGAAGGAAGTTTAATGGGGAAAATATTGACACCCTTACTAACGGTTGCTATTGGCTTGCTAATAGTAGTGATATTTCGTTATTGCAAACGTAGGGGGATTGAAGAAGAAACAAGACGAAAGAAAAGGAATAGAGCAGAAATTGAATTAGAAGATAGACAATGTGGCTACTATGATGACATGAAAAATTTGAAACAGGCTACATTGAAACAAGTGAAGACATCTAATGTGATATCAGAATTACATCAGATGATGATAAGATAAGATTATGTGATGGCTTGATTCGCCATCAAAGGGGGAATTGATAGAGCGTGGATGTTATCTGGCATCTATCTTTACCAATTTCTACCTGGAAAAATCATTTACAACACTTTTTACTGGATGAGACATGATAACCTACTTGTCGAGAACATGAGTTCACATGCTGCATCGTAAAAGCATGCAGAGTTTCAGACAAATGCTGAAAGGAAAATGTAAACAAAATGAGAAAAACGAGAATTTCATGATGATGCATTTGTGTGATAAAAGATAATATTAAAATTAATGTAGAGAGTTTTTTGTGAATAACAATAATCAAATATGCATTAAAATAAACACATATCTGCATAGTTGTACTAGAGAAATGCAGAAAATGTTCTCTGCTAAGAAAAGCTGACAGAATGATTATGGGCCTCTGAAAGCATATGAAAAATAATGCATGCTCTGAAAAGTGTCACGTTGAAAAATTATGCTTGCATGATAATGTGTCAAATAATGACTAGGCAGAAACATTTTAGTACTGCTTAATACTGACATGTAATTCGTGAAATAATCAAAACTGAATTAATGAAGACGATTAAATGAAATTGCAAATGTATGATTTTTAATGAACATTAACGCAATAGTGATTCAGCTATTTTCTATGTAGGCCTCCGAATTTTTCTTTTCCTTACGCTAATGTAAAATCATGTGAGGCAGTCACCTAAGCCCTTTGAGAACTTTCTGCAAAGTTTCACTTCTGTTCTGATTAACAATGAATTCACTTCTCACTAGAAGCATATTCGATAGAACTGTAGCAATTATTGTTGCAAACCCAGGGAAAGGCGCCTGGGAACGAACTGATTATGGACACATACAAGTACCTCCTACTTCTGTGGAAGTGACAAAATGCTAACTAAATGGAGTAAATGAATATTAATGAGATTTGCAAACAAGGGATTACTTAACTCATCCGTAATTGTATGATTTACTGATCACCCCACAACAACCCACTGTGAGTGACCAATGAAAACCCCATGAACTGATGGGATTGATACGTTAAGGGGGTGTAATCCCGGAACATTTGGAGTATAATTGCCCCATCAAGGAGGAGCCGGGGGCTGGCTGTCATTTTTCATCTTCTTGCCTGGCAAGCTGTCAGTCTGACTCTCAATTTCTTAATATCATTTCCTATGACCGTTTCCATTTACTCTTGATGCGAGGCTTTGATGTACTGAGCTTTATTTCAAACTGGGATCTCTAATCATGTGCTTGGCCGGCTAGCAAAGGTGTGCGGGAAATAACCTTTCGGTTGAGGGGTTATCTGACTCCTGCTGTGACATGCGGTGCTGCAGCTTGAACTTGGACTGAGTTATCTGAGGACAGACCTGACGCGAACTGCTTTGTTTGTATGATTAATAAACTGAATCTGTATCTTAACCATGTTCTCTGTAGGCTGTATCGTTGTTGTTGAAACTGATCTATGCTTAACTGTGATGATTACTTGCATTAACAAACATATCATTAAATCCAACCTATAATGTGTTTCTGAATCTGCAATCTGAGGCAATAGATAAAAGTTTTCCCTGAATTATCTTTATCGCTTCTGTCTCATTCTTTTAGTCATATTTGTTATCCCAAGGAATCTATTTGAGTGGCTAAAGAAAGTTTTGATTATGGAATTGTGAAGGTTATGGTTAGTATAGCAATTCTCTATTCCAGGTCCTCATAGGATAATTGCCTGCATCTTCCGAGTATTCTAGTCCCTATCAGCTCAGCATAAAGATCCATTGGAGGACCTACGTTATGTGGTAATGGTGGGTAAGAAATGAAAGATATTAAAATTAGGTGAAATAGAAAATGAGCCCAATGAGAATAGGTTATATGTGGTCAGGAAAAAATGTAGTAAGCTTTCCGCTGCAACAGAAGTGGTCCCTCAGCAGTAACATTATGTAGCATTTGAAATCAGGGTGCAATGACATATAAGCCAATGGGATGCAGTAGTAGACAGAAATCACTAGCCATTTTTCAGGAGTTAGCAAAGTAGGAGTTATCCGGAGTCTCCGGATGCCAAGTGTGTAGCCTCTGCAATATTTTGCTCTTCTTCTACTGTGTCCCCCCGGGCAGAAAGATACAATTTAAGGGGCGTCCAAATATCCCTATGATGGAAGTGCACTGGCATTAGTTCCCAAAAGGCATTAAGTTGCTCTTGACAATAAGCTGTGTTTTGAGCGAGTTAGCCGCAAGATAAAATAGTATCACTCATTAGTAATAGAGAAAGAACAGTAATGTAATTTGTGCAGTAGCTTAGTATCTATCTTTAAGTCCCACAAACATTTACGAAACACTTACTGGATGATATCATCAGTGGTGTCACTGACCATGTCATGAGTGATGTAATATGTGAGGTCATAAGCATTGCATTGCATGGGCGTAAGTTATAGTTAGCTCAGGTAACTATAACTGCTGAATTTCAATAGTTTTGTATGTGTAAAATCTGAGCCGAACTCTAACGTCCCTGTATTCTTTGGCTTTTTCAGTAAATTTTTTTTATTTTTTTTATTTGATTTCCTAACTATAAACTCCTTGTAACCTTTGGTTTTTTAGGTGAATTTCTATGTTTTTTAATGTTATGTTCTAACTATAACATCCCTATAACTTTTGGTTTTTTACTGAAATTCTATGTATTTTTAATGTTATTTTGTAACTATAAAGTCCCTGTAACCTTTGTTTTTTTAATGACTTTTTAAGTTCTTTTTAATTTTAATTTCTAACTGTAACCTGTAACCTTTGAGAGTGGGTGTGTGAGTGGCTGCATAGATTGGTGAGTGGGTGTGTGAGTGATTCTATGGGTCTGTGAGTGGGTGTGTAAATGGCTTTGTATGTATGTGAGTGGGTGTGTGAGTGGCTGTATGCACGAGTGAGTGAGTGTGTGAGTGGGTGTGTGAGAGGTTGTGTGGGTGTGTGAGAGGTTGTGTGGGTGTGTGAGTGGTTCTGTAGATGATTTCATTTGAGATGTCATCAGTGATACCATCATTACTGTCAGTCATCAGTGATATCACTGACCATGTCATGAGTGATGTAATATGTGAGGTCATAAGCAGTGCACTGCAGGGGCGTAAGTTATAGTTAGCTCAGGTAATTATGCCTGCTGAATTTCAATGGTTTTGTGCGTGTAAAATCTGAGCCTAACTATAACATCTTTGCAACCTTTGGTTTTTTCAGTTAATTTTTAATTTTTTTAAATTCTATTTGCTAACTATAACGTCCCTGTAACCCTTGGTTTTTTCAATGAATTTCTAAGGTTTTTAAATGCTAATTACAAACAATAACGTCCCTGTAACCTTTGTTTTTTTCATTGAATTTCTACATTTTTTTAAGTAGTAGTCACGTTTGCAGAGAGGTGGAGAAAGGGGGCTCTCAGGAATCCCGTTGTGTAGGACTCACAGGAGGTATCTGGAAGGCTTCTTGGCCCCCCAGGTCCCTCAGGAGTAAAGTGGACTTCATCTCCCAACTAGTAGTGCACCACGAGCCGCATTTGCAGAGTGGTGGAGAAAGGGGGCGGGCCGCTGAAGACCTCTTAGCAATCCCGCTACGTGGGGCTTACTGGAGATAACAGATGGGGTAGTTGGCCCCCAAGGACATCCTTGTGGGCCAACTACCCCTGCTGTTTCCTTCAGTAAGTTCCACACTATGAGATTGGTCTCCATGGCTCCGCCCCATTTCTCTACCACTCTGCAAACATGCCTTCTGGTGCACTACTAGTTGGGGGATAAAGTCCCCTTGGCTCTTGAGGGTCCTTGGGGGCCAACTAGCCTTCCTGTTACCTCCAGTAAGACACACACAGCTGGATTGCTGAGAGGTCGTCAGAGGCTACGCCCTCCTTCTCCACCACTCTGCAAACGTGACTCTCACACACCCTACCAAATTGGGATTCTTTACAGGAAAAATCGAAGGGGTTAAAAAATAGTGACCATTTAGAAGTGGCATAACAAAAATAAAAGATGAAAGGAAGTTTGTGATTTGCTAAGTACAAGACTATGAGTGAGAGCACAGTGGGAAGGGTAGACATTATTAGTCCTTTTGTACTGAGAGTGGAGCAGGTTTGCCATATTTCTGAGTTGAGATTTGCAGTGGAAAACAGATGTTAACATATATTAAAATAAAAGTTGGATAACAGCAAAGCGATTTTACAGGTATGTTAATTAAGATGTACTATAAAAAAGTATATTAAAAAAAAAACTATGAGTGTATATACGCTGAAAGAAAATGTGTAGCTTCTAGACACTACAGTAAAAGGCAAAATAAAAGGGAGGTTAGATGAGAACATAAACTAAAAATATAGTGAACAGAAAAGGAGGAAGAGGAATTGCTATACTGAAAATGTACTTATTTTATGAAGCCAATATGAATGAATGTGTTTGAAATTAGATGTGGGTGGTTGCTTTTATCGTATATAATTTATTTTTATGTAATTTGCACCCACTCACACAGTCAGGCAGGCACTTACATACCCAGTTACACTCCCACAAAAGCTATTTTGTACCCACCACTCATATAGCCAGACAGTGACTGTCACACACCCATGAAATCTTTCACACACCCATTTACTCACCTACACATCCATTTAAATAGTCATTCACACACCCATACAGGCACTGTCACACCCACTCACACCTATACACCCATTCATGTACCCAGCACTCAGTCAGTTACACAAACACTTACACACCCATACACCCAGTTATACACCCAGTCACCCACCAATACAGCCACTCACTTACCTATCTACAAAACCATACAGCAACTCCCACACCTAGTCAGACAGCAACAAAGGCACGTACCCATCCACTCACATGGATTATGTGATTCATCTCAGTATGTTGATGGTGCAATACATGAGTCAAGCAAACAAAAACATCAGACAAGCCAAGAGCTGATGAAGTCATGGCATGACCAGAAATCAACGCTGACTAGGTACCAGGAAGGTCAGAATACTCCACTGCCATGGCCTCCAACTTTTGGCACTGCTGTGGGTGGCTGTTTCCTGCCGGGATGGTGGTTGCGGACCAGCTCCAGCAACAGGAATAGCTAATCAAGAAAGGAAAATCAAAAACACAAATTGTGATGCTCAGCACAAACACTTGTTTATAATCTCTATAGTGGCATAGTAACAGAACACTGCTAGTCCCCTAGGGCCATTGGAATTTAATTTGGATGTGATGATGAGTCACACCCTGGGCCAGGTTCCCCCATGCATCACATTATGCAATAGCACTGGCTGCAAGGAATCAATTAAGCCAGAACACCAACATAATCAAAAAGTGATTTTAGTTTAAAGGATTTCATGGTGAAACCGAACAGACAGTTTATGTGTGTTAATAAATGAATAATCTGCCATTAATGAGTAAGGCAAAGATATATGCTGCACAATTAACACTTGACTATGCAACATTCCTGGAACCATGCTGGTGGGTTTGCTTACTCTGCAGAATGTTTTGGGGGTAGCTGTAGCATGTTATGTGATTAACTTATAATAATTCCAAAGGACCTGCTCTTCTCTGTCTCCTCAATTCTACCCTGAGTCCAAATATAGGGGCTGATAGAGTCTGGCACATGGCTGTCACACACGTGGCGGATAACGGATATCCCATTCGTCGTATTATGATAGACAGTGCATAGAATATAAATGATGCACTGTATTACAGCGAACAGGATATATTTTGTCACATTTGTCATAGAGTATCCTATCTGCCAAACTCTAAATCAGGCCCTTAGTCCCACATTAAACCCTGTACTCCACCACAAATAATTTTCAACAAATCCCTTGGCAGTGGGGAAAGTCAGTATACAGGAAGGTAATTTATAGGAATTGGGCTGGATAGAGGTTTAGCTATGGAATGGTTGGGTGTCACTGATCATGTACTACGCTTTTGCTTAGTCACATTGGTTGACAGAAGGAAAACATTGGAACTATAAATCTGCAAAGGAAGCCATGAAAGAAAAAATTGGAACTGTAAATCGGTAAGCCATGAAATATAAGTCACTTGGGTAGAAAAATGTGGTACATGCCGAGCTAGAATTTACATTTTTGGTTAGGATGGGACAGAAAGAAAGAATAATGGAGTGAAGTACTAGTAGGTGACTGAGTGGGCATTGGGAAAAACACCTTGTCTTTGATTTGTGCATTGCAGACTTCACCGTGCAGCAGCAGATGCACATTTTACCGCCAAATTAAACAGCGCTGCAGTTTTAGGTGCTAAAATGCTGTGGGCAGCGAATGGAGGTGATCGCCAAGATATCTGCCTCACTTAACACATACAGGTTTGTCAATAAGAAAGCAAGGTGACCTACCACTTGTCCGTGCCACGACTGGGATTTCTCTCCTCCCTAGACCGGCGGTGCCTCCTCTATCCCTGGCTAGCTGGCGCTTGTTGTGGCAGCACCGGTGGTCCGTGCACCTAGAGAAAAACATAGTGCACCCTATTTCAATAGCAGATTAGCCACCTAAGTATTTATTTTGCACAAGGTACAATCGCAATACCTCACTACAGTTAGTTTAGCTATCTATCAGTATCTTCTTCTATCGAAAGTATCACTTTGGGAGGTTTGTTACTTTGTTTGTTGGTTGACAACATTTAAAAAACCAGGTAATCATTGAGTCAACCAAAAACTTTTTTCTCCTAACGGAAGGATAAGGGAAGGGCATAAAGAAAGAATAAGGGGTGGAAGCGAATGCAAGGGACATATGGTACTGGTTGTGGTATCTCATTCCTGCCATGCTACATAATCATGGAAACTGCTAATATAATACAACATTGGGGGTCAATGACCATGACCACTCCATCTCTGTCCCTGTTCTTTTTGAATGTTTGATCAAGAAAGTCTTCTCAACAACATATTTGATGAATATAATACTTGGGCCTGGCTGCAATGCTCTTTACATTGCCAAAAATCTGTTCTTCTCTTAGTACTACACAACAATATGACATGTAAAAGAGGGGTGAGGGAAAGCATACAAAAAAATGGAGCAGAAGAAAGCTGTGGAAGCCGAAAATATAGATAACACAGGGAAATACAGGGATAACAAACATTAGGGTGGGAGTTGGGGAAAAAAGTGAATAGTAAGTATACGCAAGACCATAAATTTACTAGTGGGAATAGAAAGTAAGAAATAATAAACATGGCTTACTAGGGCCAGCTGAACGATCTACTGCAGCACTGGTGGTGGTCGTCCCACCCTTCACAGCACTGGTGGTGGTGGCAGGCCCAGGTGCCCTCTTGCCCTTGGGTGCTTATGAAAGAAAGAGGATAACACAAATGATTGGTGGTACTCTTTAAAAAAAACATTTTGACAGGCACAACATTGTACTTTTTAAATCAGATAGCCTATTCTTAGTTTCCTAATCCTAACATAAAATTACATTTTGAACTACTCATGCATTCCAATGAATGATCTTTGCTTCTGCTCCTCCTTTTGATGGGTCAAGTTGGTCTCCCTTTGCGTACTGCCCATCAGGGAGATTGGGACTATGAGCTACATAAATCCACAGAGAACGCTAACACCCCTGATATACTAATATTGTAAGAGTGAGTATTGTGAGCTAACATGCCTTAAATCAGCCCAAGCGAGCACCTGGCTAGCTCACATTGGAACAGAATCTTGGCAGTATCATTCACTTGACATCCACTTCAATCCTGCTTTCCACTTCCTACACACCCTCCCTGTCAGGCTGGCACCACTACTCTATCAAGGGTTTGTGTTGCCCTTGCCTCTAAGGATTGTTTTTCTGCAGGTAGGTGTCCCTTCCTTAACAAAAATCCAGGGTGCCGTGCAGTGCAACGTAGAGCGAGAAAGCAAAACAAACACAAATGATGGACGGATTGCGGAACAAATCAAACATTCACCCCCAGTCAGAGATCTGGGTTAAATCCATCGTTCTTTGGCTCACCGTGCCACCCCAGTTTAGACCCAGCCTTATGCAAATCAGTCTTGACCCTGCTCCTCATGGGACCAGTCCAGCCCGAACTGCCAAGCCAGGTCCTCCCTGGACCAGAAACAAGCATCCTGGGACTGGTTTCAGGGTATCACCCCTCATCAGCCAGGCTAGCTCTCGATCTCTATCTATCTATCTGTAGAAGCACACATGTAAACTAATTTATATTTTATAATAAATGAACACACAGATGTTATATATAAATATATTCTATTAATATATACTTACTCACTCACATTGTGAAATTGCACACTTATTATTAACCGGAGTAAAATATATTTATTTTTATAAATAGAAAACATAATATACTATGTATATATCTATATCTATATATATATATATATATATATATATATATGTATATATGTAGATATATATGTGTGTGTGTGTATATGTATATATTTATCGTGTAAAATTAACACATCTGTTATGCTACTTGAAAAAAAATAATATTCAAATTTTTAGAAAACAAAAATATTACTCACCGAGCCCCGCAACCTCGATGCCTAGCAGGTTGAGTAGGTCCTGTTCCTGTCTAGGATGTCGGCCCAGTGGTGCGTCAGCTGCTGAGTGTGCTGGATGCCTGTGCTGCCGTGAACACACCGCTACACTCCCCAGAGGTCCCGATGCTCCAGCAAGGCATAACCCTTACCGGGTCTGCCACCTACTGCCAGCATACGGGGGAGGTGGCGCTGCACCCAGAAAATGAGTGCACCCACCTCTGCCTTGCTGAAGATGGGGCAGGGCTGCAGCCCTGTGTCACCCACAGGGGGTGCGGGCGGCGCTGCCTGCTTCTGCTGCAGCTTCTTCCATTGGGACTTGGGATGGAGTTAGACTGAGAACGGAAAGGCTGAAACAGGAGGAAAGACAGAGAGGATAGGCCAGGAAAGGGAAAAAAAGTACAAAAAATCACAAAAAACACACACAAAAACATAAATGCACACAGGAAAAGTCAGACAGTAATAAGGAAAGGGTGGGATTGGGAAATGGTTGACCAGATGGGGTGGATTGGGTTGGATTGGAGTGGGATGGAATTTACAGCAGAGAGAAGGCAAGCAGGAGCATACAAAACAACGTAGCAGCACGCGTGCACAATGCATGGTGCCGTTCGCAGGGACTTTTCAGCTCTGAATGCGCTATCTGTGCTAAATCGCAGCGCAAACAGTGTGATGTGCATTTTCCACCGGTCTGCGGAACTCAGCGGAATCTCAAAGAAATTTTTGAAACTCCGCGGAATTCAACGGAGTGAAATTCTGCGAGTTCTGCCCACCTCCACTTTTCAGCACTTAAAGAATTCTATTCTTTTGGAACTGGAAGAGTCGTGTGTGGCCTTCCTGGTTGATACTGCCATCTTTAGGAATTTGTAGATAGTTCACCTGAGGCACCTAGTACAAGTGCTGGTCAGGATACAGGGACCAAAACTAACCATCGAGGTAATCAAGTGTCAGGTGCAATGCTCAACTTGAGCCGGTGGTTGCAGTTGGGGCCAACAGCACTCACTTTTAAGGATCGGCTCTTATATTTCTCAGCAGACTTTATTCCAGAGCAAGAGTGAGAAAAACACAAAAGAGGAAAAGAAGGAGAAAGATAAAGATGGGAAAATAGTGACAAATGAAGAAAACAGTGATGAAAAGATAGCTGAAAAGGTGAGACATAGAGCTAGGGAGTGCCTGGTGGTGGATGAAAGAAGTGTGAAGTGAAATCAAAACTACAGAGCCTTGGTATTCGGTTCCATGACAATCGATAGTGCCGGCTGCAGGCTCCTGAGCACACTTTGGGCCTGCCACTTATTCTTCTACAGATTAAGCAGTGACCAGGTTGGGGAGTCCACCTTAATCTACCTTGGGGATCGGACGTGCGACAGGAATAACTATCTGTTGAATGCTATGGTCCAGTCTGTGTTCGAGTGGGAAGTTCACACCACTCTGACACATGTGTGAGCCTGTGAAAGGACTCATCCGGCATTATAGGAACTTTATGACCCGGATCTAATTTAGTTGACCACTAGCTTAGCATAAGACAAGAGAGAGGGCGGTTACAGCTTCCCCAGACTGTGGAAATGTATCACCTACATCATGTATTTGGAGGGTGGAAACCCAAACACTGATGTGTAGAAGGATGGAGATAGTGCTCCCCTTAGAAATTCACCAAGACCTTGTTAGCAAAGGGCTGCTGATTAGCGCTTCCTAAGCACTGCCATTTGGTAGAGGGTAGGGTTGAGTGGGAGGAACGGTTGTTTCTGCTGTTCAATGTGAGTAGCTAAGCAGGGTCTGTCATTTTATCTGTTCCCAATTGCTGCTTCAGGAAGGCTGATGACCGCCAAGCGCAGAACTCTCACACTTCTTTGTTCCGTTGTTTTGTATACTTGAGCTTGGAGCCAGCATAATTGCCACCTGATGTGACAGCAATCATTGTGCACAAAGATGTTACTGAGGAACATCCAGAAAATGTAATTTGAAAGAGCACCATCCCAAACTAGTTCTGAAACAGGCAGTGGATACTCCTACCCTGTCTGGAATATGTGTATAAAGGTTGGAACCAAACCACATCACTTGGTTCCAGTTTCATGTTCTTCATGACCAAAGAAGAGAGTACTCCACAAACTACTCAAAGGACTGCTATGCGATCAGAGCTTGTGTCTGCATAACAGCCATTCTCCCAGAGGTGAGGTGACATCCCCTGAAGTCTGCACTTGCACTTTCTGCTGGGATAGCTGATGGTTGGCTTAGCTCTTAGAAGCATGCTTAAGTGCTGAAAGAGGGAAGGAGTGTACCCGGTCCTGAAGGAGGAGAGACTGTCCATGAGAGGTATAGTGTACTCTAGCCATGGGGAATAACAGAGAAAGTGAGTAACTATAAAAGAACGAAGCCAGGACCGTCTTGTGTCTGGAGGGGTTCCTCAATCTCCTTGAGCGGTTCTTGCTGTCAACCACATCAAGATTTTTACAAGTACAAAGCATAATGGGCCTGATTCACAAAGATAAATGTAGACTCTTGTGTAAGTTTACTATGTTTTTGCTATTCACAAACTCTGAGTTAATAGTAAGTTTAAGAGACTTTGCAGTCAGGGTGAAGAACTCCGCACAGAAATAAATAAGTCCATCCGAGGTCTGCAGAATCATTATAAGACTTTTACTAGGTATTCCTAAAGTGGTGAAAGTAAACTAGACTGTTAGGCGCATCTACATCTTGGCAGTATTTTAAGTGAACTCCATCTGTGCCTAATCAGTGCCTTTTACCCAATTATATGCCAGATGCTGGGGAGCTCCATTAGCGGAGGAGGGTACCAAAGAGTATAGCGCCTCAAGGAAGAGCACAAATAGGATTACGTATCTTTGCTGGTTAGCTGTTGAGTTCTGAGCTCTTTCCCACCACACTGTTCTCCCATGCTGCCCTGACAGTCAAGTGTGGAAAGGATGTACTTGGCCCACTTTGCAGAGCTATAGTAGAAATGACCCTAGGACGCCAATGGCAAACAACCTCAACCAAAAGTTTGGGGCCCAGTAGTCCTCGTCTGCCCTGTGGCCATCTAAATGTGGTCTGATAAGCCATTTATGTATGCAGCATCCAAACCCTGCAGCCTACTCGAGTGATGCTGATACCATACCAGACAGTCACAATGCTCTACCTGATTAGGTGTCCTTCAAGTTGACTTCCAACACCAGGATGCACTTTTTGGGGAGATGTGACAACCTACACCCCTAGACGACGGCACACCCCTGAGCTGCGCATCTGTGCATTTCTTTTTCAGATCCACACATCTTTAATGTAATCCACTCCTTCTGTTACTCCATAACTGTAAGAAAGTGGGTTATCAGTTAGAATGGTGAAACCCAATTCAAGTAATTATCACTATCATTGTCAGCTTGAACCACAAAAGTCACTTAATAGCCCTGAGCTCAATTCTCTGGTAGTTATGGACAGGGCAGACAATCCTAACTTTAGAAGCAATGTGTAAAGTATTTATGTAGTATTTAAAGAGTAATTAAGTCAAAACACAAGACAGGAAAAAACCCAAACCAGTTTTGAAAAATAAATAAAATGACACCAAAACGAAAAGAATCCAATAAAGGTACCTGGAGATAAGAATTTTTAAAGTTTGAAATAAAAAATAGCACCAAAAAGCGTAAGAGACAAGCAAAGTTATCTGGTTGCGCTTGACTGGCAATAAAGTGAAAGTTAAAGGTCGACCGCAATAGAGCACGGGTCGGATACAAGGACTAGGTCAGCCCCAGCAAGAAGTTACCTTTGGACTTTGAAAATTTTAGAGAAGCAGAAAGTTTTGAGTGGAGCCATGCAACAGGCTGTAGCCAGCGAGAAATTTGTCGATGATGGGAAGCTGCAAGATGAGGTCTTGGTGAAGCCATTGATGAAAGCAGGAAAAACTCAGAGCAGGAAAAGTGCAGGTTTCGCTCCCAAACGGTCATCAGTGTCAGTCGGATGTAGGCAGCAACTCGGTCAGACTTATAAACTTTTCTGGAAGTCGGATTTCCTCAGCGGGGCAAGGCTGCTGACTGTAGCCAAAGATGGTTCGACGTCGTCGGATGCTGGTCAACGGCAGATACACTGAAGTGAATTTGCTGCTGTGGAGAAGAACATAGTGTTAGCTGCGGCAAACTCAATCTTAGCAGCGATGAACCGACAGCAGATCTTCTTGCCATGTTGGTCCGGTCCCATGCCAGTTCTCAAAGCCAAAATATGTCAAAAAGTTTCAGCTTTTAGGTTTAGGCAGGAAGGAGTATACTCTGTCTGACACCAGCCAAGGGTGGGGACCTTGGAGGCAGCACTTGGGGGCCAGGTTTCACTTCAGCACAGGCTGGTCCAGTTGAATCTTGTCAGCAGGAAAAGCAGGAAAAAAGGTCTCTTGAAGCTTGTTGTGTCCCTGTTGCTCAAACAGAAGGTCAACCTCATGACCCTCGGAGTCACTTCTGGGGTCCTGGGTACAAGAAAAGCAGGTCCCGTTTTCTCAGGTCTTCAGACAATAGGGCAGTCCTCTTCTGAATCTTGCTCATGTCCAGGGGTGTTCTGAGGAAGGTAGTAGGGATCCCACAATTAGCACTTTCTGTGTGTTTTACTGTAAACTATCTCACAGTGCCCCTCTTTCCCTAAATCCAACATGATCGTATCTTTCTTACAATGGTCAGAGCAGCCTGTGCCCACCAAAAGGGGTGGCTATGAAAAATGGCCAACCTCCCCTCGCAGCAATTCACATTTCATTACACGGGAGCCATCAGCTGCCAGATGACCGTTGGAATACTTACAGAAATGCCTTAGGGGCTTTAGGCGGGGAAAAGGCAACTTTTCAAAAATAACTTATCTTTAATAGTTAGAGAAATTTTGACTTACCATTAAATTGGATTTTGTTTAACTGTTGAACAGAATTCTTGAAATATTGTTCTCTAATGAAACTGAAAGTAGCATTATAAGGTATAATAATGTAATCCAGTGTTTCATTATGGAAGCAGCTAGCCTTGCCGCAGTGAAAATAGCTTTTAGGCTTTTTCACTGTAACTAAATTAAACTTTTACATGTCCTACTTTTAAATACCATGCACCCTGCCTTTATGGACACCTAGGTCTACTTTAGTGGTGATGTATTCATATTTTAAAGGACGGTTTAGAACTGTTGAAAGGATTTATTTTGACAGGCCAAATTTGGCAGTTTTAAAACTGCTCTTCCAGGCTACAGTGGTAGGCCTGGGGTTGAGTTTGCTATGTCACTGCAGTTGGTAGCACAATGGGTGCTGCAGCCCCCTGGTGACATTAAGCTTACAGGCCCTAGGTATCCTTTGTGCCTTATACTAGGGACTTATACTTAGGTTAAATGTGCCAATCAGCTGTATGCACATTTTATCCCGTTTAAAGGGAAACAGAAGCACTTTACCCCTGGTTAGCAGGGGTAAAGTGCAGATTTCCATGGACAACAAAAACAGTCCAGGCAAAAATCTAGGAGAACACCATTGAAAGGATGGTCATTTCCAACAGTAACTAAGTAAGCATTCCACAGAAAAGGCACACCTGTGTACGCAGAAACACGTTCAACATTTTCACTCCCCATCTCTTAAACATCATGATTCACAATTTATTTTTAAGTTCTGAAATTGAAAACAAAAATGACTGAAAGCATAGATATTTTGTTACATCTTTTTCTTACTGTGGCACAATCTAAATCTGCTCTTATGAATTATTTATTTTTCTGGTAACTTCTTCTCCTGGATATTAATTTTCACTTATTTGGAAAAGTAAGGCCATTTAGCCCAGGACTTCAGTGATATAGTCAGGAATATGTTGTCCACTCTAGTCCAGTTCCTTCTCATAGCAATGTAGGGCAGAAACGTCAAGGAGAGCAGGCTGGCTTAAGCCCAAACCTAACAAAAGCAAGCCAAGCTTAGGGTAAGCAGCAAGAGGAGGCCTTTTAGCCGCCCAAGTCAAGCTGCAGACCATAGTTGGAAGAAGAGGAATCATGGAGATCAGGCTAGGTGGAAGCTACAAAATAGTACAAAATGCTGCAGAATACTTAGCAGTGTGTAATGACATAAGGCACCCAAAACTCCAGGAAAGGAAAAAAGGAAAATGTATAACTACCTAGACCATAAACGTCTTATAGAGTATGTTGATCTATACATAAAGTACTCAAAAAAGTGATGGATGGAATGCTTGAATTAATCTCAGCTACTGGTAATTACTCTGGGTTGCATTCCAATCCATCGTTATTTGTGCACATCATATCACCTCAGTTTGGACACAGCTATATGCAAATCAGTTTTGATCCTGCTCTAATTGGAACAGTCCAGTCCGAACTACCAAGCCACGTCCTCCCTGGACAGGGACACATGCAACTCACGAACGGTTTTCAAGCATTCCAGCCATCACTTTTTTGTATACTTTAGTGTTGATCTATACAGCACTGAATCAGTTAGGCATCATTCTTTCTCCCTTTAAATGCAAAATATAAAAATTATATCACAAATTTAAAAAATATGAAGATCATGTGCCTGGATTAGTGTGCTGAAGGACATTTCAATTTGTTTTGTGTAATTTTCCATTACTTAGCTTCAAATTTTGAGCTACCTTTCCTAATTATGTGGTTTTTATGTAATTGTAAATATCTGTGTATGCTGTAGGTTTAATCTAACTTTTTTGCAGTTGATATGTAGACTGATTATATTATATAATTTGTCAGTATAGTTTGAAAGGATGCACCACTGAAGGAGGAAATTCTTAGACAACTGTATAGCTTTCATCTGTATTGCATGATGGTGACAGGAATTGTTTCTAATGTGTACTGTTGGTGTAGGGTGATGTGTAAATGGAGCTTGAGATGGGAAACAGCCATTACAATGTGGTTATAACCACGTGTGACTGTTACCACAAAGCCATTACCATGCACATGCATTTACCACGCATGGCTTTAGCACGCATAGTTGTACTATGAGTATGCATTTACCACACATGCCTTTAGAACGAATTTTGTTGTAAAGCCATGAACGATAAAGGTATATGCGTAATAATGGCCTTGTGGCTTAACTGTTTTAAATTTGTTTTTAGGGATTAGTGTTTGAGTTTAGGGGTTAGGGGTTAGGGGTTAGTGTTGTGGGGGTGTGGCCAAGCCTGCAATAAAGACATACATGCACAGCTGTCAACACTGAGAGGTAGACACTACTAGAATGGTGGCAGAAGCACACTGAGAACTGCTGGGCATGTTAATGCGCGGGTAAGTAGTATGGTCAGCGTTGCAGCAATTGAAGAAGTGAGGTCACAGGACTAGCAGATCCTTCATCTTGGGTATCCACATCTGTAGCAGCCGTATGAAGACGGCAGAGGAGGCACTGGTCACCGGAGGAGGGAGTGGGAGCAGGTCAGAAGGAAGAAAATATGTGGTAATGGGCCACCGAAGGCAGGTGGCAACAGCCGAAAGACAGAGTTCGTCTCCTGTGCGTGGGGAGTCTGACGCCACTATGTTGTCAGCACAGGGCCGGCCGCGCACACTAAAAGAACAAGAGGGTAGGCGGAGCCTCTTTACAGGCCCGCATACAGACAGCAAGTCCGCACACAGTTATGCTGGAATATAAAAAAAGGCAGGGGGATACAAGGCACGTCTGGGCATACCCTGCCAACTTAGGGCTAACAATGCAAAACCCAGATCTAACAGTGACTGGGGGTGAGTGTCTGAAAAGTTTCAGTGCTCCGTCCATCAACTTATTGTGTTTCCTTTATATTGTCATCTTCTGGAATTCACAACACTGAAAATTATAGGGGGGAAGGAGGACTTTAATGTCCTTCTTGATCCCACATTGGATAAATCCACTAGAAGAAAAACAGTTAATTCCCCAAAAAAGCAAGCACAAGCAAGTTAGGCTCATGATTAAGGACTTGGGTGTATGTGATGTGTGGAGACAAAGGATTGGTAGTGCGAGAGAATTTACCTTTCATAATAAGAAATATGCCCACTTTTCTAGGATTGACTTTTTTCTGGTAGATGTTAGAATCATCAGCAATGTGAAAAGATGATTCATTTACCAGAGCCTTTGCCAGATCACACAGCTGTTAGGCTAGATTTGTCCCTGAGTGAGGGATTAGGCTCTCCAAGATGGACCTCAGAGAGGAAGTTACTGCTTGATCAGATGGTGGTAGATCAATTGAGAGCAGATACAGAAAGGTACTTTGAGACAATACAGCATAAGCTCACCCCCAACATGGTTTGGGATTCTTGCAAGAAATGTATCAGAGGGAGGATCATAAGTGTAACAGCATGCAAGAACAAAGAGGCCAGGAGTAAACTTTGATATCTTGAAGGGAGAATTATTAGACTCCAGTTGGCAGTAAGGGAGTCTCAAGGAGAGGCACAGGAATTGGATACCAGAAACAGCAGGCTTCGAGAAGCTATTTAAGGCCTAGCAGAATATATGGAGGATATCTGGTGCAAGTGATGGGAAGTCAGCAAACTAGCTCACTTTGAGTGTGGGGAAGGGTGTGGAAAGCTCTTGGCCAAGAAAACCACGGTGTATAATGTAAAGAACCCGATAAAGGGAATACAGGATAAGAGAACGGAGAAATGGTGCAACAATGAGGGAGACATAGAACATGCTGAAAACTGCCCTAACCCAAGAGATAAGTCAGGAGGAGGCGAAGGCTGATTTGAGGAAAATAAGCAAGGGAAGGCACCAGGCCCGATGGTCTCCCAATAAGTTGTATATTGCTATGGAGGGCAAGATAATCCTGTTTTCCGTTAGATTAGTGGAAGATATCTTCTCTTGAAGTAGCACTCCCCTGCAGTCAAGGGGCGAGGCCATAATAAGTGTGATCCTAAAACCAAATAAGTACCCAAAACTTTGTGTAGGAAAGTAGGATCTGCTTCTTATGGTTACCCCCACTTTTTGCTTATGTTGCACTGTTTTCTGACTAGTCTGACTGGGATCCTGCTAATCAGGACCCCAGTCTATATAATTTCTCCCTAAATTGGCTATGTCGTGTACTAGGTACACTCCAGATTGGATACTGAGGTAACCTTATCAGTCCCTAGTATATGGTGCACATGTACCCAGGGCATAGGTACCCCAGAGGCCTCCCATGGACTGAAGCATGTATTATGCCACCCATGAGAGGCCATGCAAAATGGAACTCCAGGTCTGCTACTGCAACCTGTGTAAGATGGTGCTTGCACCACTTACTTTAGATATAGGTTCACTATATCTATATGTCACTACACTTAAAACTTATAAGTCACCCCTATAGCAGGCCTTAACAATCCTGAAGGCAGGGTGCTGGGTTTTACGTGAGAGGGTGCCCATGCATGAGCAGGGCCCCTCTGCAGCCTTCGGAGACCATTCTCTCGGGTTGTCTGTGACTCAGCCAGATATATAGGTAGAGGTGCATTATAACCTAGCGGTAAATGCTATCTCGAAAACGGCTGAAACAAAACATGTCGTGTTTGGTATCAAACACCTTGGAATCATACCTCCACAACCGGTAACTGGTGTGGGAGGTATGATTCCACCCTTCTGAAGCGAGCTTCGTAGGGTTACCGGTCTACCCGGTGCCAGCCTTCTCGACCCGGACAGCACAAAATGGATGCTGCCGACCAGAGACACATTTCTGCCCTCCTGCTGCTGAGCCAAGCTCGAGCAGGGGAAGGTAGCACAATAGGCATCCTGTCACAGGGTGGTGTGACCACCTCCCAGACAGGATTTAGTGTATTGGGGCTGGGTGGAGGCACTTCCAAGTGCCTGAAAGTCTGCACCAGATTCACACTTGGTTTCCCTGTGCATAGTCCAGTTCAAACCAGTTCTGGGAGCCGTTGGCTCCTGCTCTGGCGTGAAACTGGACAAAGGACAGGGGAGTATCCTCCCCATTGTCCAGACCCTCCTCTGGGTGGGTCCTCTGAATCTGTCCGACCCTCTCCCGTGAGTACAATAGGGCTTACCTGGCTGTAGCTCTTTAGATTTTGCTCTGGACAAGATTCTACCAAGAAGAAACCACTTACTTCGACTGTCTGGACACTCTGGACTTCGCTGGACCTCGACTGGGCCGACTTCGTCTCCCTCTCCGTCCAAAGCCTCGTCTGTGCCCTTGCTCCATACAGGCTGCGTGCAGGACCTGTGGTGCACTAAGGACAAGCGAAGGATCTCCCTTGGGGTGAAGGAGTCACTTCCCTGCAACTGCAGGCACCGTAACCGCAACTGGCCGGCTTGCTGCTCCTGAGGACTCTGAAGACTCCAGCAACACAGCAAGTGGGTTCCAATGTTCCTTGAGGCTGAGCTGCCCTCTCACCGAGTTTAAGGCCAGTATTCCTTGTGGGGACTGCATAACCCGAACCCCTGTGCACCGCGTCCATTTGCAAGTGCATATGCTTGTTGGCGTTCCCCAACTTCGTGCACTGGGCTAGTGATAGCCCCCACCTCTGCACACATTTCCACCAAAGGACTTTGGCCTCCTCACACTCTGTGCCCTGCAAGCTGCTGTTCTTTCGATACTGCCTGAGGTCCCCTCGCGACTCCTGTGGCTCTGGCCTGTGGGTCCCTGTGAGGGTCAACTTTGCTTTTCTTGGGCTTCCCTGGTTGCTCCAGGCTTGCCCTGACATCCCCTACAATTGGTGAGTCCCTCGGTCCTTGCTGGGCTGAACTCTGACCTTACTCGACCTTCTTTGTGGGTTGCTGCTGCTAAGGCTTGTTGGTGCTCCAGCCGGACACCGACCCCTCAGCACTCGACATCCTTCGTGGGACAGCTCGTACCCGGCTCCTGGTTGTTGTCGACACCTCCTGGTCCTCGTGGCTGAAGAGTCAAGGTCTCCATCTTCTCACCTGAAGCACCCGACATCGGTGGGCATTCATCTACCGAGCCCCTGGCCACTCCCAGTGACCCAGACTCTGTCCCCTCTGCTTTCAGGTTCCTTCCATCAAGAATCGATCCTTGGGTTCCACCGGACACTTTTCTTCTTCCCTGCAGTGACTGTTGTTTGAAGACTCCCATTGAGATCGACGGCGGTTTCCGACGCCACTTCAGGCCTATGCACCCGGCTTCCCTGGGATAGGTAACTCTGGTACTTTGGTATCCACGGGTGGGGTGGCCCTCCAACCTCCTAACTTCCACGGGGTTTCTTCCTAGTCCTTTGGGAAGGGTCCTTAAACCTTAAAACTGCAACCGCGACTCTCCCATTGAATTGTACGGCGCACGCGGTCATGTAGTCAAACTGCACCCGTCCTCCGTGGGGTCCCTACGTACTCACCTGGGGTGGTTCCTTGGGGTCCCAGCGATTCTACTCCTTCTAGACTTTGTCTTGACTCAAGTCGTGATTCTTATACCACTATTTTAGTATATGGTTTGGTCCCCCTCTGGGCCCACTGTGTATTATTGCTACTTACTGTCGTTTCTGTGCTAAAGTATTGTGTGCTTTGTGCTGTATCCTCGCGTAGAGGATACTAGAGAGTGTTATACTACTAAATACATATTTTTATAACTACTGTGTGGTTCTCCTTTCATTTAATTAATACTAAAGGTGATATTCTGGTAAAACAAGCTGCTTTACATTCCTTCAAGATTAAGCCTGGAGGCTGCTCTCCACAGCTACCACTAGGATAGCTTTCTAAAGGTTATCTTTGACCTCATACATCATAAGGGTAGTTTGGACTAGTGAAAGGTGCCCACTTTAATTAGTGGACAGCATATACCAGGCCAACTTCTCACACTTTGTGAATCCTACAGACCAACCTCTTTGCTGAATTGTAGTGAAGCAAAAATTTTGGATACGGTGATTGGAGGTTTAGTTTACGAGGACCAAAAGGCCTTCATCAGTGGGCGGCAACTTCATGGTTGGTGGGAGCAGTGTATACAATAACAGTATGGAAACTGCCTTTAGCTGTTCTAAAGTTTTATGCTGCTAAGGCATTTGACAGTTGGCCATATCTAAATACAGTGCTTAAGCATAACGATCTTGGGGAGAAATTCTCCAGATCAATCCAGTCAGTATATAGAGAGCCTGTGGTGAGAATTGCTCTAAATGGGAGACTGACTAGTCAGGTCCAAATAAGAAGAGGTGCCCGTCAGGGGTGCCAGTTGTGGCCCATATTATTTAACCTGTATATAGTGCCGCTGGCAAGAAGGATGAGTTTGGAACCCAGGGATTGAGCCATTCGCATGTAATGGATGGGAAAAGAAGGTTGCATTATACACATATGATTTGATGGTATATGCTTCTAAACTAGCAGGCTCGTACCCCATTATACAGTAGATAATGGAGAAATTTGGTGAAGTTTCCAGTTACCTGGTGACCACCTCAAAAACAGAAATTATGGTTTAGACCATCTCATGCAATAGTCCAATATTAAAAAGAGAGATAAGGTATCTGGGAGTACACGTGGTGCAAGACTTGGATAGATGACACAAATGCATATTAATAAAGCTATGACAGAGGCTGAAAGGCTGTTAAAAGCATGGATTAACCTGCCTTTGACAATGTTTGGAAGATCTAATATAGTAAAGATGTCAGTACTACCCAAGTTCAACTTTCTTTTCAGTGCGATTCCACTATTATTCAAAACGGAGTGGTGCAGTAAGCTGCAGGGGGAAGTGAGTAATTTCATTTGGGCCTCCAGAGGGGTTAGAATCGCATGGAAAAGGTTCCGCAGAAAAAGGGAGAAGGGAGACATAGCAGCCTCAGATTTCCAAACTTACTGCTGGGCCTTTCAGTCAAAGAATGTCAGAAGGTTGTTACAGAGTCCTGACTAGTCACAGATAGGTCTTATGTTCTGAGCAATGCAAAAGAATTAGCATCAGGGAGATAAGCATTTTTTATACAAGTTTGGAGATGTACATTTTTTAAGAAGGTAAAGCAAAAAACCTTGGGTGCAGCGGTAAGACTTTGGACACAAAATAGACAGGTGCTAGGGATGCCATACTACAGTTAATTTGCCCCTATCTGGAGCTCTCCTGGAACTCTGAACTGTTTAAAGGATTGCTTAACAGTGCCTTTGAGGGACGCTGGAATAGACAGATGGGGACAACTCATCCAAGAAGGAAGGTTGTTATCTTAGGAAGACATATCGTTGTTAACAGGAGATAGGTTGTCCAGGTTTAAATATACAAGCTTGCTAGTTGGATACGTGGAATGGAACAGAAAGACAGGAGTGATTGTCTTTTGGTGTTCCAGTTTGCAAGACAGCTCCCCAATAAAGAAAGAGGTGGCAAAATTGTACTAGATGATATTGGAAACTGCAGATTGGGACTTCGCACTGCCAGAGGAGATCTGGAGAAGGGACCTGCCAATGCTGGAGCTAAGGAACCACTGGCAAGTATCAATGAGTCCTGGTAGACTTGATTTTTTCAGCGGGTTTACCCACAGACTTTTTGCTTTTTGGCCTCCTGTTTTTGACCCATTTTTTGTTGCATTTAGGTACTATACCACTGCTATTCAGTGCTAAAGTGCATATGCTCTCCATGTAAATTGTGTTATGATTGGGTCTCCATGATTGGCTTATTTGATTTACTACTAAGTCCCTAGTACTGTGCACTATGTGTTCCCAGGGACTGTAAATCAAATGCTGCTAGTGGGCCTGCAGCACTGATTGTGCCACCCACACAAGTAGCCTTTTCAAGGGTTCTCAGACCTGCCACTGCAGTGTCTGCACACAGTTTTTAACTGCCATGTCGACCTGGCAAGTGCACCCACTTGCCAGGCCCTAACTGTCCCTTTTCTTACATATAAGACATCCCTAAGGTAGGCCCAAGGTACCCCTGTGGGCAGGGTGCAGTGTGGGGGAAAGGTAGGACATATACTGGTGTTTAGTACATGTCCTGATAGTGAAATACTGTTGCAAGGCTATCTGTCCCATAGGCTAACATGGGAGTTGCTTTGTAACATCTTACAAGCATAACTTTCCACTGGGACAAGATTGAGAAATGGAGTTTAGGCTTCCTGAGCTCAGAATTTAAAGATACATATTTTAATAAAGATGATTTCTATATTGTGTGTTTGAAAATGCCACTTTTAGAAAGTGGGCATTTTCTTGCTTAACCATCCTGTGTTCCTCTGCATTTGTGTATTCCCCATCTGGGTTCAGAGTGACAGGAGTAGTGGATGTGCATTTACACTAGACAAACAAAAGAGGGGGGGTTGAGGTATGTCCTGCCTTTCCTTGATGACTCATAGCCAGACTGAATAGACCTGCCGCATTTAGAGTAGTAGGAGGAGTTGTTGCTTGCACCTGAATGGACTGTGGCTGCCTCTCACAAAGCTGTCTCTACCCCCTGTGGTGAACCTGGCCTGAGCCAGGCAAAACTAGTTTATGTATACCAGGGGAACTTTGTTGGTACCCACTTCAAAGGGAAATGGGGTATAAATATTGGGGCCCTGACCCAAGAACTTTAGATTACTGCTAAACTAAGACACCTGCCAGGAAGAAGAGCTCAAAGAGCTGCCAGAAGGAGTACTGCCCCTTTGTTGTTGTTGCTTTGCTGGGTTGGCCTGCAGTTGCTGCTTCTGTCTTGGAAAGGGAAAGGACTAGACTGTTCTTTCTGCATACAAATTAACTCTGAGGGCTTGATGTAGAGCTTGCCTCCTGTTGGAAGTCTCAGGGAAATCACAGACTTCAACATCTTCTGGGTAGGCGCTTCTGGAACTGGATGTTTCAGTTGCCACGGAGGAGAAAGATAAATCGGCGCCGTCAACGACGCTGCTGCCGGCATTGTGACCAGAAGGCACTGCAGAGGGCACTGCCGCACTTCGCACTGCAACCCTGGTCTCACCGACGCAGCAGTCCAACGCGGCCACCAAGCCACTGCTTGCACCGTGACCTATGGGCACTGCTCGTGGAGAATGCAGAGCACAATCCCGCTTCACAACGCAGCCCTGGTCTCACCGATGATGACGATCCAAGCTGCCTGCACTGTGGTTTGAGGGCACCGCTCGTAAGTTACACAATGCACCGCCCCGTCCCACACCGCAGCCTTGGCCCACTGGCGCCAGCGACATCAACTCCAGATCGTCAACCAACGCCTCTGCTTCCACCACGACCTATGGGCCCCACACACCGCATTGCCCCATCTCGCGCCGCAGCGCTTCAGCAACAACGACGCAGCTGCTTGCACAGTGACCTGTTAGCACCGCACCGAGCACCACCCCACTGTGCACTGCAGCCCTGGTCTTACTGACAGCGCTGGACGACCATCACTGAGCCACTGCCTGCACCGCGAACTGAGGGCAGCGCAGGTCGCACCACTCCGCTTCACACTGCATCACCGCCTGCCGACACCGACTCCAAACTCATGGAGTTCGACCTACAACTTGTGTGACTTCAAGGCTCCTGCACCGACTCCCGGAACCGACGCCTGCAGACGCCGCTTCTCCGGTGCTCACCGTAAGGCCCGCCACCCTGCATCTCCAAAGGTACTGTTTTACAGGTCTCCCCGACACAGTAGCTGGCCTGAGATGCCGCGGTCGGCCAGAACTGTTGGATTTGTTTGCTCACGACTTCAAGGAACTGTATATCAAGCCTATTTTTGCATTATTTATATTTTGATAACTGTATGTTGGATGTTTACCATTTTGGTCTTATTTTACACAGATAAATATTGGATATTTTTCTAAAACTGGTTTTGTGTCCTTTTGTAGTATTTTCACTGATTAACTGTTTGTTATTTGCAAATGCTTTAAACATTGACTCTGAGATAAGCCTGACTGCTCGTGCCAAGCTACCAAGGGGGTGAGCAGGGGTTATTTTAGGCGTGTAATCCCCTTATCCTGACTAGAGTGCTGGATTCTGCCTGGCTTATGTGCATACCCTAGCCAACCAGAAAACCCATTTCTAATAAGTCCTTTGTATGAAACAGTGAAATTCACATCTTTAAAGAAGAATCATCTGTTCACTTTGCACAGAGCATACTGGTCCCCGAAAAGGATGTCGAGGCTGGTGAATCAGGGGACTAAGGGGTTCCATAAATGTGGGCTTGAGAAGGAGGATGACGTACACATGTTCATGCAGTGTCCCTATATTAAGCCTTTCTGGCAGGAAGTGGGTAAGGCTCTATCAGAGGTAATGGATAGAAAAAATAATGTAAGCATTGCATTGGTGATTTTTGGTATCCTGGACAATAGAGGGTCCATGGTTAAACTACCCAAGAAATTGCATTCACTCTTATTTTACTTAATGTTGCTGGTGAGAAGGGAGCTGTGAATGAAATAGGTATCCACGTCCCCACCAGAGTTTACAGATTGGATAAACTCAGCACAATGGGCGGGCAGGTTGGATAGGAATTGTTCATCAGTGGGAAGTGCAGGGATATAGCTGCCATTACACCAATGGTGGAAGAGGCGGATTTTGCAAGGGCAGACAAGCAGGTGGGGGCTGTTCGATGATCAAGACTGGTTGACCAAAGCCATGAAGTCATCAGGCCGCTAGGTACAAAGAACACGTGTTGGAGAAGGTCTTGCTCAGGTTGAAGTGCACCTGCGGGATTGGTGGGATGCACTGATGAATCAGGAGGGCAATCGCTACCTGTTGCAAAATGAGGACAAAAAAAAAAAGAAAAGTGAGGACTTCCAAGACCTCCGGAGCCGTCAACAGGACCTCACGGCAAAGGTGTCCGATTTTGATGAACCTTTCTCAGATAGAGCTTCAGGCTTGCCCCGTCGGAGGATTTTGAGCTCCATAAAAAAAACGAAATCAGAAGGTAAAATCTTTAATTGAAACAAACCTCCTTGGTTTTTACGACCTGCGCTCCATTGTGGTAGGCCTGAAATAGCTGCTTGGCCCCAGTACACCGCTTGCATAGGCTATCATTGGTGCTTAATAATGCTTTTTGATGGTATTTTTACTTAAATCTTTTAAAAAAATCATATCTCCTGTTCCCCTTATTGAATTTTTGTTGTTTTGATTTCATTTTGTTCATTAATATTTACACAGTTGTTCAAATTTGGTTAAGGACTTATATTGCTTGGTACCTTCACTTTATTACTGCTTTGGTACTGCATAAATACTTTATACGTTGCCCTCGGTTAAGTCTGTATGCTCAGTGCCATAGCTAATGTTAATTGTGTGACTTTAGGGTTCATCCTGATAAGTTATTGTTATTTTTCCTTGGGGTGTGCGGCCGATGATCGTCCACCCCACATAATAATCCACTTTTTACAGTGCTCCTTTTGTTTGAATTTCTCCGATGGACATGCAGGAAATCGGTCAGATGAGTAAAGCCTGAAGTAACTGCTACTGCAATTTACTCTTGCACTTGAATCGCTTGCTCCTTTGTCTGTATACAATTCAGTTCCAGAGTACACAGCCTTGTTGTCTTCTTCCGCAGCCTATTTCACATTTTCAGACAGCTCCCAGCAGCAAGATGCCTTCTCCTTGCTCCCCTAGCTGTGTTGTGGAAAATAACGAACACTAACAACAAACTAGGAAATAGCAGAGCAATGACTGCTGTCTGGAATTCACTAAGTACAAGCAAGTGCTAGTGCACCCCAAATTAGATGTGCTGGAACAATTTTCAGACTGGGGGTGCTAGCCATCGACATTATGTGACATATGTGCCTCGTTTGTACTCTCCACGCTGCTGATATTGCTTCTGAAATATTTGTACACTACTTTATGGAACCAGCTCATGGCTTTTAAATACAGAGGACTTGCAGTTCACCTTTTACTTTCCCAGCCAGAGTTTCACTAGTTAAAATTACAAAATACCTTAAATTTGCAATCAGGGGAATGAATAGTAAACACAGAATTAGCAGCATCCTCTTCTTTTTGTTTTCTTTACAATGTTATTGATGGCAATAGAGCATTTTTACCAATATTATGAATAAAGATACTTGGAATAATCCTATCTTCTTTCTCTTATTATGTTAATGACACGAAATAACTATAGTTTCTCATATTTTTATCTCGATGTTAGAGCAGCTAATGTTTGTATTCAATTTCGTATTGCAGGTCAAGGTGTAATACAGTATTTGTGTTTTGATTTGTCTAAAAATTCAATAAATAGTATTTGAAAGAAAATAATTTTACATTCCCTTTCAACGTCCTTCTATTCACTTTCAATATTTCTATTGTATGTGTACATTAAATGTAGATAAATATGGTGATATTATTCTTTTACTCAAACTCTGTTTACACTATATACAATAATTATATATAACTAAATTTACATGCCTGACTTATTGACTTTGGAAATACATGTTGTAATAGCACCTGCATGTCTGGGTGTCGGGTGGGTGGGTGAGTTATGGTTTGTACAACGTACCATGACCTTGTACCTAGTCCCCACACTGTATGGCTAAAGTCTATGCGTAGTGAGTGCTGTAGACTCGCAAATGGGGGGTTATCATATATCTGCAGTTTCTCACCTTCCTCCACCACATACACATGCATTAACATTTGTAGATTAATTATTAACACACTGAAATGTTAAACATTCAAGTTATTCACAATGCTCTTTATTAAGGACATTGTTGACATTTTTACTTACCAGCAATACAAAGAAAACAAAGAACACATAGGTGACAAAATATATTGGTCCCAATAGCCTGTTCGCATTGTCAATTGCGTCGTAGTCAAAATCCCCCAGAATTATTCTAAATTGTGTGAATCTAGGAGATATAAGGAGGAAGAGTGCTTGTTAGCTTTGGTTTTAAATTCATTAACAAGTACACTGTTTTAAAAGGACTATATAATGTATTTTTTTTTAAAACGTATTTGCATTGAATCTCAAAAGTTCAAATTATAATAACAACAAGCATTTGCAATGCAATAGGTCTCGCATTTACGTGAGTTTGAGCTATTGACGTTGCAAATAACAATGCCTTTTATTTTTGTTTTCGTTTTTAAAACATAAATAAAAGGCAGTGTCATTTACAATGCCAATAGCTTAAACTTGCGTAAATGCGAGACCTATTGCATTGCAAATGCTTGTTATACTATTTGCAGTCACCATTCCAGAGCATTAATCAAATTACACTAGGTGAAGTTGCAAGTTCTTCTAAAGAAGACACCTGAACATTAAAAGAGACCTGCAAATCTTACGAGCCAACATGTCAAGTATAATAGACAACACAGTAACTTCATATGCATAAAATGTCATGCTGAGCTTTCCAAAGAAGTATCTATAAATATACACATTTTTACTGTGTATCTAAATGTATTGTAACATAGACAGACATTCTGGTAGAAAGTACAACATGGAAGCAATACAAACAAGCATTGGCTAAGCCAATAGGTCTAGCCCCTATTATGTGAGCACTGAGCTGCTGGTTTTGCTTATGTTTGTTTATGAAGTATTTCATTTTTGGGTTACGGTGGTACTACACCTACTGCACATAAAGACGTTTTGGCCCAGTTAAGAGTAGTTTGTGCTGGGTAGAGTCAGAAAAGGAAGACGGAGAGGCCTGTTTGTTGGGGGAAGTGTGGGAGGGGGGGAAGTGTGGGAGGGATGGTGGTGGGAGGACCAAGAACAACATATCTTGTTAGTTGGTTTTGTACGAAAAGGACATGGTGCGTGGAAAAGCTAAGTTTGTATTTTTGAACGGACTAGAAAACCATGAAGGATGGAGTGTAATTAGTGTAGCACATAAATCAGCAAATGTTGAAAGTAAACTCCAGGAGCATAAGCAGGAAGTGAATATTGTTAAAATGTAATTGAACGTGGTGGCAGCTAATGGGCAAAAGGAAAAGGATGCATGAAGAGAGTTTGTGAAAGTCTGAAGTGGAAAAGGGAGACAGAGAGGTGGGGTGGGAGCTTACAGCTGGACAATGATCATGGTTTGTAGTTGCTTCAAATAACACGGGTGCGAAAAAGCACAACATGCATTGGAGATGAAAAGCATAAGTGAGAGTGAAGTGTTGCAGCACAACTGTACCTGCTGCACCAATGGAAGTAACGCCCATGGAAATGCAGAGGCAAACTCAAGGGATGGGAGGAATAAGTAGATGGGTGAGATGAAGAAGTAGTGTGGGGTTAATAGGTTTGTGTGCGGCACAGTGCCACTGCACTTGCTGCACAAAAGGAAGCGAAGGGCTAGTAAGTGTAGTTGCGTAAGCTACGGGTGGGAGAGGAAGACAGTGAGTTGTGTTGGGGGTAGGGGTGCATGGAAAAATAGTGATAGGTGCTGTTGGTGATCTAATCGCACGGGCACGAAAGAGGATACTTTGTAGTTAACAATGGAGCCAAGTACAAATGTATGGTAGTGCTGGAGTGGGGTAGGCAGTGCGTGATGGCCCCTAGTGCAAGGAAGAAATTAGGCTGCCTGGGAGCTGTTGTTAATACAAAATGAAGCATTATTTTATGGTTAATAGGTCCCTGAAGTCTGTTAGTCCTGGTGCCACTGCACCCGTTGCATGAATGGAAATGACTCCCATGTAAGTGTGGGTGCAAATGGTAGGGAGAGGGAGGGACAGGCGCCA
The DNA here is from genome assembly GCA_963921515.1 of Calotriton arnoldi. NCBI lineage: Eukaryota > Metazoa > Chordata > Amphibia > Caudata > Salamandridae > Calotriton > Calotriton arnoldi. Next base: position 69,152 of record CAWUFW010002794.1, on the reverse strand, counting down.
TAGAAGAGCAGTGATGGGGGTAATGCTATTTTAGGATAGGTCCGCATAGGCTTCAGGTGGGAAGACAAGCAACCACAAAGTAGTTAATAAAAAGTATGCAGTGGCGTAGCCAGTGTGGTGCGTGAAAGGAAATGGGCAGCTGTGCTCCTGCTAGAATTGTGACATAAAGCAGCAATATGGAATAATTGTATTTTAGGTTAAGGTGGTACTGCACCTGCTGCACATAAGTTACGGCCCAGTAAGTGTAGTTGTATAGGGTAGGGACGGGAAAGAAAGACATAGAGACATGTTAGAGGGGGCAGATCAGAACATACCTTTCTTAGGAGGATTTGCTAAAAGCAGGGCTTTAAGTGGACCGGGTCCTGCCCATGCTAAGCAACCAGCAGCCCAAAAACAACAGGTGCTGAGACGGGTCCCTATTGGGCTCTTAATGTTTTTTGTCCTCACCCTGGGCATGAAAAACAATCTTCTTTACTCGAGGGGGTTGGGGGGGTCACTACCAGCCATCACCAGCCGTTGATGTAAGCCTGGAGAGACTCCTGTTATGCATGCTGCCATGAAGGAGCCAATCAGAAGATACGATCACCTGCGAGTGATCGGCAAGTGCCCGCCCTGGGGCTCTGCAGCGGGGCAGGAGGGGTGAAGGGCAGGCTGCAGGCTCAGGCTCTACATTGAACAGGTCTGCAGTGATAAAGCTGCTGCCTGGGCAGCCCCTGCCAAGTATTACCAGCTTCGAGACGTTTTTTGAAGCCCAGAATAAATAAAAGTGTGTTTGAAGGGCATGCCAGTTCTATTATATATCCGGAGGCAATAACAGAAAGAGGCAGCAAAATAGCAGTGATTTTTATCTTACATTTTTAAGCCACGCCCTTTTTACATAGGTTACGCCCTTTGAGAGTTTTTTTTTAACACATTTAAAGTTCTGGTTAAAAGTAAGTTAAAGGGCACGGAGTGAACGAGCATAGTTTGCATTTTAGACCGGGCTGGAAGGGCATGAAGGATAGAATGCAGTAGGCATTGTGCATAATTCAACAAATTGTGTGAAAGTAAACTCCAGGGACGCAGGCAGCACGCGAATATGGAGGTAAAAGGGTTCAAAGGACATGAACGGAGGCTGTGACCATCTGAAGTGGAAAGGAAGACAGAGAGGCGTGGCTGGGGAGGACAGAGGAGGACAAGTGGGGTTTCTGGTTGTTTATAAGTATCAGGGTGCTGAAAATCACAACTTGTGCGGGTCGTGGTGAAAAGCACAGAGGAGAGAGATTACTGTCCCGGCGCCACTGCACCTGCTGCACCAACTGAAGCTATGACCCTGGAAATGCGGGGGCGAAAGATTGGGACAGGAGAGGGATATGTAGGTGGGCAAAATGAAGCCGTACTCTGGGTTCAGTGGGTTTGTGTAGAGCATGGTGAAACTGCACCTGCTGCACAAACGGAAGCTACGGGAGCAAGTGTAGTTCCGGTGCGAGACAAAGGGGGAGGAGTATTTTAGAGGTGGGTGGGCAGCGAATAGGCGGTGATAATGTTACTAAAGCATTGGAATGAAACAGCAAACTTTATAGTTAACAACAGAGCCAAGTGCAATATGTACCGAAGTACCCAGCGGGGTTCGCAGTGTGTGAGGGCCCCGAGTGCAAGGGAAGAAATCTAGGCTCCTTGGCTCCTGCTTAAAATCTAAAATGAATCAGTAGCCAAGAGATGAATAGGTCCCCGAGGCCTCAGTGCCCTGGTACCACTGCACCTGCTGAATGAATTGAAAGTGTTCCCCGGGGAGTGCAGGTGCTAAGGCGAGTGACCGGAGAGGGGAGGCGTGCTGAGGGGGTCTTACAAAAGCAGTGATTAGGTGGGGGTAGTTGTTGTTACGGAAGGACAGCTATGTGTAGTTTGTAGGTCACATTGCAAGAAGGCACAAAATATTGTAAAAAGTGTAGAGTGGGCAGTGTGTCAGGGGCGGTAGTGAATGTAAAGAAAGGGTTCCTGCTTGAATTGTGAGATAAAGCTGTCATCTGGGTTGAATGCTGTTTGGTTCATGGTGCTACTGCGTCTCCAGCACATTGTGATGGTAGTCTCACTAAGTGTAATGTTTAGACTAGGCAGGGGAAAGGCATGTGCACATGGAGATGGGAGCATCATATATGCTGCTAGCTGTTTTTATAAGAAAATGACACGATAGGTGAAAGTTTAGCGTGCATTTTAGAAGGGACTGGAGGGCAATGAAGGAAGGAGTTTTATAGTCAAAGAAAATAATTCAACAAATGGAGAAAGTAAAGTTCAGAAGCATAAGAGGTATGTAGCTACTGATAAAATGTTATTACACACGGTGGTGGCTAAAGGTTCACATGAACATTTAGGAAGATTGTGAGGCTTCAAAGTGTAAAAGGAAAACAGAGAGGCAGGGTGGGGGTTAGAGAAGAAAACAAGCACGACGAGGGAAATGCATGGAGTGCTTTCGCAAAAAGAAACAAGCATTGGCCGCGCGGCCGTGAAACTGACACGGCCGCGCAGCCGTGAAAGTGAAGTAGCGGGTTTTGGAAGTGCAAACAGTGGCTTTTGCTGGCGACCAGCTTGCGTTCACGCGAGCGTCCAGATGGCGAGGAAGCCATATGGCGCCTGATCGCGCGTGCACGCTCGCGTGAACGCAGGCTAGTCGCCAGCAAAAGCCACTGTTTGCACTTCCAAAACCCGCTTACTAAAACTCTCGCCAGAGCAGCGCATGCGCTGGCTCAGGCGAGACCTAAAAATAGCATGTTGGTGAGGAAGTAGTCCACTATTAGAAGCATGCAGCAAAGTAACAAGACAAAATTTGGTACATTTCACGTTCCTACGACTTATGTATTAAAGGCCTAGGCAAATGGTAGAAGCCCCTGTTTAATAAGTGGGGATTGTGGGCTGTCGTGCCAGCCACCATATAATTCCCATCCGCCAACAAGCATTGGCAAAGCAAATAGGTCTGGCTTACAAAAGCAGTACAGTGGTTATTTTTGATTTTGAATTGAAAGTATGTGCAACAACAATAAAAATGAATAAATAAGAGAAACTGTGGTGCAGCTACCTAAAAATGGTGGTCATACGCTTGCTATAAAAATATTATATTAAATATATATACATACAATTTTATTACCAGAGTATGGAGGCTTCCTAGCAGCCAGGTCTACTTAGAACTAATATAGTAATCATTCTCATTCATTAATCTTTATTTCGGTTTGAAAAACCCATAAAAGACACATAATATGCAATTCATACATATTAGTTAATAAAACACAGTTAAAATACAAAACATTCCAATGGTGCCGCCTTAGACAAATGCGAATACTGAAATATTTACATTTAGAATAAAATACCGGCAATCGATATATCAAGTAAAATATAATAAAAATGGTAAGCTTATAGTCCAATGTAACTAAAACATGAAGAGAATGTAAAATCCAGGTTGTGTTGGGAAGATACAAATACTAGAAGAGTACATATAAATGAATAGAGCTTTCTCTCATAGAATCTAAACAGCAACAAAAGTGCAGGTGCTTTAAAAGTGCGTGTAAACGAACTTGAGCAAGACGTAGCGTACACACGGTCTGCCTGATTTCTGAACAGTTCTTAAGTGCAGATGCAGAAAAGTGCATATTAGATAATAGGACAACACATTTAATTTAGCACATTAAAATTTCAAACCTTTTTTCCTCTTAGTATACCGACAGCGAACAAATATAAGCTAACACTAAAACTATGGGGCATATTAGCAAGACCGGCGATAAAATTATCGCCGCTTTAGCGGCAGGAAACTGCCGCTAAAACGGCGATAATGGGCTTGCTAATATGCGTATAGAACTTCAATAGAAGCCCATGTTAGATGTGCAGGACATCTAACCTGGGCTTCTATTGGAATTCTATAACGCATATTAGCAAGCCCATTATCGCTCGTTTTAGCGGCAGTTCCCTGCCGCTAAAACGGCGATAATTTTATCGCCGGTCTTGCTAATATGCCCCTATTTTCTGTGAAATGTCAGTTTTTAGTATTCTTTTCACCTCAAGGCAAGACCTAGTTCCCAGGTTTCGACAAATGGGTTTAATCCATTTTTGCCTTGGCATGGCATATGCTGGGCAAAAGAATAATAAGTTTAAATCATTTTCTTGTACATTGGATTGACATAGTGCACAGCAATCTTCATTATTATTCTCACCAGTTCTTTGACTCCATTTGGCTGTGTTTGAATTAATTTGCAAAACACCATAATGGAATTTCATGTACAAAGATTTTGCCAGCTGAGGCTGCACTTCATCCAGATATTGCTCAAAAGCCGGGGTTGGTTTTATAAGAAGGAACTGAGACGTTAAGCCGCCAATATCTGGGCTATGGGAAACACTATTTTGTATGTACGCCCAAAAAGCGGTTTTCAATGTTTTTTTAGAGGCTGCTGTAAATGAGGTAGGTGCTTCCCAGAAATGCTTCAGCCCAAGTTTACAAAACCATGTGTACATATGCTTAACCCACTGAAGGCTAGTGCCTTGATCAAACCTTAGAATCTCTTCTAGCCCTTCTTTATAACTTGCTAGTTCTATTGTGGTCCACAATCGCACCCAGAACAACAAAGGCCTCAGTGAAGCCTGATGTTCCATGCGTTTTATGTTCAAATCCATGACAATAGGAATAACAGGTGTGCGCACCTAAAACTTCCTAAAAAACGTATTTTCTTCCCCCGCAAAAGTATTCCTGCAGGTGGCCCCCCATAATTCCGCACCATAAAGAGATGCCGATTGTGACCTGTGTTTGTACACTTCAAGTGCAGGGGACACTGCCTTGGTAACACTATTCGCATGTTTTTTTAATATTGGATAGGAATTTTGGAGCAAGATGGTCTTACTCTTTTGCAAATGTGGGTACCAGGTCATTTTGGTGTCGAGTGTAGTACCTAGATAATTAAAATTCGACACATATTCTAGCTTCTGTTCATGGACAGTTATGTTCTTTTTGAACGATTTATGTGAATTAACTGCCATGTATTTTTTTTCTAGAATTAATTTCCAGACCCTTAGAATCACAATAAGCTCTGAAGGAGTCTAATAAACATTGAAGGCCCTTTGGAGTTTGAGATACTAAAATAGTGTCGTCCGCAAATAAAAGAGCTGGTACTGGCACCCCACCTAACTTTGGTGAATCGTGTGTACACCCCAGAAGATATTTCGGGACATCATTTACATACAGTGAAAATAGGGTGGGTGCCAGAAACAGCCCTGTCTTACGCCTCCTTACAGGGATTGCCTCAGTAAGCTCTCCCCTCGGACCCCATCTAACTTTTGCATAGTTGTCTTCATGCAATCTTATTATTTACACAAGAAGATCCTCTGGTACACCTTGATTTTTTAAGGAACTCCAAAGCAAATCTCTGGGGATGAGGTCGAAGGCGGACTTCAGATCTATAAAAGCTATATACAAGTGGCCTTTTTTTTAAATCGTATATTTCCAACTCATACAGAGGAATCTAAAGACCTGGTCAATTGTACTGGTTCTAGCTCTAACCCAGCCTGGTACTTTGATAAAATTTGATTCTCCTCTATCTAGTCATTTAATTTTGATAAAATCTGCTTAGCGTAAATCTTTGTAAGGTATCGATTAAGCTTATGGGCCAGCAATTTGCAGGGTCTTGGCGGTCACCTTTTTTAAAAATAGTAATAATTTCAGCCCCTTTCCATGACTCCGGTAGTGGGGCACCCGCCGCCACTGCATTACAAAGAAGATTAACATATGGCCCCCAACCAGTTTTGTCGTGCCTCAACAGGTCGCCTGGTAATTTGTCAGGGCCTGGGGCTTTCCCGGGCTTTACTGCGTCAATTGCTGCTAAGGTGTCCTCTAGACTAAAAAACGGGCTGATTATTGCAGGATTTGTTATATGACCTTGCTGGTTATTTATTGAGTCCATTGTAGGCCCTGAATACAGTTTTGAAAAATGATTGACCCAAGTACCTGGGTCTAAGAAAAGATCCTTATTACTTCTTCCCGATTTGTTACCTTTGGCTATCAATCGCCAGAAGCCTACGTGATCCTTGGTTTTGGCTGCTATAATCAATTCCGTCCAGACACTATCGTCCCAGTTTTTCTTAGTTTGCACTAATAATCTTTTGTACTTGGACCTTTTATCTCTTAGTATCTTGACATCATTTGATTTAGCTGCCATAATAAGCTCACTCTTTGCTTTACGGCACTCATTATTGTACCCTGATTAGCTGAGTTATTGACAGCTGTTCCCCCCCCCCCAATTCTCCCTGGGGATCCTACTCAAGATATGTTTTAGTTTGCCTACCATTGTGTGGTGGATCTGCACTATGGGAATCTCTGCAACGGGCAGGTCAATATTCGGAGAGATGACATCTGAAAAGGTGTTATATATTCTTGTCATAACCTCGTCTTTTCCCACTATTGATGGCCATTTCAAGGCTCTACTGTTGTTACTAACTGTGGGTTCAGTTGGAATTGGGAGATTGTCATTTTCTCTCCAATTCATAGATTGAAAGGGAGAACCTGCTAATGATAGACACAGAGGATAGTGATCACTATCATCTCTAATTTCAACTATTAGATCATGGACATTTGGCCAGAAGTTGATAGATATCAATATATAATCGATACTGCTCTTACAACTCCCCCTGCTAAATGTAGGGGCACTCGGTCTGTCAGACGGCAGTCGACCATTGCAGACCCTGAGTCCATGCCCTGAGACTTGTCGAGTGAGTTGCGATACTGCAACTGTGCAGGGAACTGCAGGGCTGCTATCCAGAGGAGGGATATTGTTTGCAATGTCCTCCTCTTCGAAGATATGTTCTAATCCCTCTACCGGTTCAAATTTGCGGTTAAAGTCTCCCCCACAATTACTATTGCCCTCGGGTCAATTGTGCTTAAAAACTTGTCTACCTGCTCTATTACTGGGGATACCTTACTGGATGGACTTGGTCTATTATAGATGTTTACTATATAAATTTCAGTTTTATCATATGTTGAGATCTTTAACCCCAATATATCTTGTGATGGAAAATCCAGCTGCGTTATATAGACGCTTAAGGTGATTTTTACCCATATGACAAGGCCACCCGAGGGTCTACCTCTAGCTGAGGGGATGGCATTAACGCTGAATGTTTTATACCCAAGCTTATGGGGAGTTTCCAGGGCCCAAGTTTCTTGCAGCAGGCAGATTTTAATGAGGTCAATATATTCCTGCCATTCGCATCCTTTAGATTCCTTTTCAGCCCTGCTATGTTCCATGATGTCAGCCGTATTACTGGTTGTTGGGTTGGTACATTTGGCATATGTGTGTTATCAAGGACTTGATCTGCCCCTATTTCACCCCTGATTGCTTGAACCTCGTGATGTTCGTTAGTAAGGTCAGAAGGGTATAATTCATCACTATGTAAGGCCTGGTGAAGCAGACTTGGGGCCACGGGACCCGAGGGCTGAAGGGCTCTCTGAGCGGGATCAGTGTGTGGCATGTCTTTGTAGACCGAGTAGTCAATCAGTTCTCTATAATGGAGTGAGATATGAGTCGGAGAGTCTAGGGGTACCAGTCAATCCACTTTATCTAAAGCTAAGTCTGAACCTGACCGAGTGCCAAGCCTTTTGTGGGCTTGGGGCAGAGACATGCTGCTTAGATTATATTTCATCTGTATACCAGTAGGTGAGAGTGAGCATGTCCTTACTTCCAGTGCTATTAAATTATGCACCAAGTTCTCGTCCCTTAGGTGCAGCTCAATAAAGTCCATTTGAGAGGAGCGCTGACTTAGCCTTTTTGCCCATAGTATATCTTCTCTGATAACCGATCTACACCCCCTAACCTTTCTAATCCAATGAATTGATTTATTGATTAGGGAGTTGTGATCTTCGTGTTTAATGTGTGGCAGAATTTTAGGCACGTTTATCAAGTAGATGCTCTTTGCCGGGCGGTGGGTCAGCTCACATATATCATTAGGGTAACGCTTGTTGCTGTCCTCCGGTATTTCACTTCTACCCACTTTTCTACCCCCTAATTCCTGAGTTTTCAGGATAAAGGATTTTGTAGGGGGGCATGTGGGAATGGACATCAATGGGGTGATGTTATGCGTGGGCTTACGAGAAGCGGTATTAACCTGGTGAGAGTGAGGAATTATTTCAGAACCCCTAGAATAATCTGGGATATGTGATTTAGGAGAATCCCTGCCCAGGAGATGTTTCACCTGGTCTATAAGGTCTAAAATTAGCGTTTTAAGTAAAGTAACTTCAGCCCTAAGATCCTTAATGATCGCAATCATGTCTGTCCCTACTGATGTGGGCACTTCTAACTGAAGCTCGTTTCTATGGTTGGTTAGTTCATGCTCCTCATTGATACTACCTAGACTCAGTGGGCATTATACCATCTCTACTTCAACCACCCTCCCCATATTATTGTCAATTAAGTCTTGTAAAGGAGAGAACCTGTTGGTAAGAGGGATGTTGGAAGAATTATTGGTATTGTCAGTAACACCAGTGTCCACGACTGTTGGACTACTGTCATCTACGATCGAGGGAGAATTAAGAATCCCTGGTTCTACAACATCAAAAACCGCTACAGGTTGCGTAACACTGCTGTGACTGGGGGCTTATTCCTTGCACTCCTTGTGGTGCGTTTGGTAAAAATAGAGGGAATTCGTACAGCGGGTTTGGAATTTAAACTTTGGGGAGGAGAAGTCTCGACTAGAGAATGAGGATTACCTATGGGGACTGGAATAGGTTCAGGAGCTAATATACATTGGCACTCCTCCAATAGACCGTCAATGCGATCTAACACACAGTTATTAGCTGCTGATCTACGGGCAACTTTTGTTCTGATAGCTTTCAAACGAGGCCCATCTGACTTCCCAGCCCCTCACTAGTAGTGGACTTTCTTTTCCCCATTCTGCTAGCAAAAATATCCCAAAGAAGAAGAAAATATAAACTCAATGCAGTGGACTTTAAAAACCAATTACAAGCTTAGTACAACACAGCGAGTACTTGGTAATGTATATAAAAACGAAGTAGCACACCAAGTTCAATAACAAAGTAAGGAAGTGGGGAAGGAGATTTAAGGAACAGCGTTCAGGACTCACAGTTTGTGACTTGACAGACGAGGATTCCAATAAATCCAACAATGTTAAAGCAAAACCAAGAGAGGTGGCCCAGCCCAGCCTTGTCCTGACGCGGACGGGCGCAGACGCCCGCGTGCCTCCCGTGCTGCGGGTGCCCTGGCCGGCTTTTTAAGTGCCTCCTGGCGCTGGGAAGGTGCGGCGGCGGCGTCCTCACCGCAAAGCAGGCTGTGGGTTGTGGTCCCAAGCTCCCGACGAGCCCAGCAGCAGTGATGGCGGTGGTGGCGGGCTGGTGAGCGCTCAGGCTCCCCCGCGGCCGGAAAACAGCAGCAGCAAGTCAGTTATGGACACCCGCGCTCCGGGAGCCCTGGACGATTTTTAAGCTCTTCCTGGCGCTGGCAAGGTGCGGTGGTGGCGTCCTCACCGCAAAGCAGGCTGGGGGTTGTGGTCCCAACCTCCCGACGAGCCCAGCAGCAGTGATGGCGGTGGTGGCGGGCTGGTGAGCACTCAGGCTCCCCTGCGGCCGGAAAACAGCAGCAGCAAGTCAGGTATGGGCACCCGCGCTGCGGGAGCCCTGGCCAATTTTTAAGCGCCTCCTGGTGCTGGCAAGGTGCGGCGTCCTCGCCGCAAAGCAGGCTGGGGGTTGTGGTCCCAACCTCCCCACGAGCCCAGCAGCAGTGATGGCGGTGGTGGCGGGCTGGTGAGCGCTCAGGCTCTCCCGCGGCCGGAAAACAGCAGCAGCAAGTCAGGTATAGTAATCCTTCGCAAAATGCATCTTGCACTCAAAAAATTACCCGAACAGTCAATCGGGTTAAAATTCAACTCAAAAATGTAATTTCAAGATAATTTCTAGTTGATTGCATTCAAAACACTGCTGCTCCCATTCAGCTTTGTTGTTTTGCGCTCAACAATTGACCAAACAGTCTGCTCAGATGAAAAATCTACCTGAAATGTTTGTTGACAGCCTAACGTAAAGGAAATGCCGCTCACATTCAAAACGCTGCTGTTCACTTTCAAATTCGTAGTTTCACTCTCAAAAATTACCTGAACAGCCCACTTGGGTTAGAAATCTACCTGAAATGCCAGTCATGTTAAAAATTTACCCAAACTGTACATCTTACTGTAACATTTCTCCCCAAAATTGTGCGATGTGTCATAATACATAATCTTGGTGATTTAATTTAAATTTCGTTATACAAAATTACCACAATTACACCAATTACTTTGGAGCAATTAAAATGTCAACCAGTGCTAGTTTAAGTACAAAAGGGTGATTAAAAAAGTTTTTAAAAAAAGACTAAAGAATGATATGAAATACAAAAATAGTGAAGTAAAGGGTTGGCACTGAAGTAGGTAGGTGTGCACATTTGATCAGACAAAACGCCATCACTCACAGTGCAAGGGAGCCAATAGATAAAGCAGGCTGAACCATTACCCTATGCTGTGGTAAGCAAATTCAACATTGGAATAACAGTAGAGCAGACCAATGAACTAAAAAGCCTGACTCAACCACCATATATCTATTTGTATATGTATGTATTTTTTAATTATGATTTTGTTTTTTTACGTGAGGCTGGTGGTAGAGCTATTACCAGTTCCAGTACAGACCTAAAAAGAGATGTGCAATGAGCATTTTAGATTTACAGAGACTTAAAGGTGACTACAAATATCCTCAGCGAATTCACATAGAATACAGTAGGATCTAATACCACAAGAGGCAGCAAAACAGAAATCAATGTGAAGACGTGGTCTGGTGTTTTTAAACAAAATGCTTTATCTCTCTTCCTTAGCTTCAAATGGTGTATATGTTATTTGGGCATATAAAGTGTACTGGCTTGCTATGAAGTGGCCTCAAGTAGCTACAGACAACACATAACCTAAAACTGTTTAACACGCCAGCAACATAGATACTGGTTAAAGTAATGGTGAGCAAAACAAAAAGTTCTTCGTAACTTTTTAAAATTCTAGATATTTCAGTAATGTACATGCATTACAGCTCCATGTGCAGGGTCCCATTTGCATGTTACCACCTCATGACAACCTAGTTTCTTTAATTAGATCACGCTCCCCATGACTTCTATGTACTGCATCTTATGATCAAATCCTCCTGCTCCATTACAAAGGTTTTCTATGAAGAGCTCCGCTGAGTCTTAGAGTCAGGCTCATACTATATTAAACTACGTAAGTCAAAACAAATCACCAATATTCCAGAGCAGTGACTTGTAAAAAATATAGTCGGTGCCGTCCTGAAACAGAATCCAGCCCTGGTAAAAACAGCCCCACGTTGCAGGTAGCACAACTGGGCCACGTGGGCATGGTTGGGTCCTGGCAAACCATCCAGCTCTGAAAGCAGCCCACAACTGGGCCACGTGGGCATGGTTGGGTCCTGGCAAACCATCCTGCTCTGAAAGCAGCCCACAACTGGGCCACGTGGGCATGGTTGGGTCCTGGCAAACCATCCAGCTCTGAAAGCAGCCCACAACTGGGCCACGTGGGCATGGTTGGGTCCTGGCAAACCATCCTGCTCTGAAAGCAGCCCACAACTGGGCCACGTGGGCATGGTTGGGTCCTGGCAAACCATCCAGCTCTGAAAGCAGCCCACAACTGGGCCACGTGGGCATGGTTGGGTCCTGGCAAACCATCCTGCTCTGAAAGCAGCCCACAACTGGGACACGTGGGCATGGTTGGGTCCTGGCAAACCATCCAGCTCTGAAAGTAGACCACAAGCCTGCAGCCTACTGGGAAAATGCCAGAGATGCTGAATGGCCAGATCAGCCCTGAAGATGCTCTTTTCACTTCCTCTAATGAAAAGTAGCATGGCATGGAGATCTGGAATTTTTAGTCATGCTTAAATAACAAAGCCAAAAATGTTTCGCTCTAGGTAGAAATTCTTGTCGGTCAGTTGCAAATGGCTTTCTCTGAATCAAGTTTCGGCAGAACAGTTTAAGACGATGAACTACATGCATCCAGGAGTGATACCAAGGGCATTTGTACTAGTTATATGAAAATATCAGTCCATAAAGTGAGGCATTATGAGACACCAAATTCTACAACACAGTACATGATACAACTGGCATTTTCAATGTTGCTGTACGCCTGGTGTTTGTCCCTACACACAACTTGTGTATTCCTGTTAGTGAGGGGATCTCAGGTCAAGGTTAAAATTGCCTATGGGGAATACCCCACTGTTTGTATTCCCAGGGCCAGTTTAAGATTCTTAATAAGTTTACCCCTGGCAAAATGATAGCAACTCTCACAAAACCTAAGGCAGAAGCAAGGATTAAAACACATCAGGGCTGGAGGTGTGTGTCTGTAATATCCAAGACAGATTCAAATAACAACAGTAGGATTAACCCTTTCCCCTTTTTGAGATGGATGAAGTGAGTGTCATTGAGTGTCATTGAGCTTGATATCTTAATATTCACAATTGAAGATATAAGCTGTTCCATCTGCTTAATGCCCATAAACACCAGGAATGATAACCATGACCACACGCACATCAGAGGAACTTTAGCAACAGGGTATGATGTGATACATTTGTTAAGAGAGTGCACTCCACGCCTGTTTTTAGGAAACTCAATTTATTGCATCCACCGCAGGTAACACAGGCACCTCTGAGCCAGCCACATTGCAACTGCTCAGTGGTTGCCTAGCACACCACACAGTTCCATATGATGCCCCCAGAACTCTTCAAATTCACCAGGATTAAAAGGACAGGAGTATGTTTCAACACATCTCCCCCCAACAATGCAATATATAACAACTGTAAATAAGGGAAATGGAAAACAGATAAAAATGCATAGAACATTTTGCAACTAATAGGACGCAGAAAAATGACTAAATAATGAAGGAATGAGGACAGCTGAAAGGAAAATGCAAAAAGAAATAAACAACTAAAAATCGAACGGAAACTAGAACACATCACATTACATTTCCAACTAATACAGAGTTGTTCCAAAGAGTAGGAGAACTCCCAGGAGCAAGAAACATTATTCCATAATATATTCTTTGAGATAAACAGGTGGTTTCCTAAGTCTAAGAGTGCCCGCGACCAGCTTGTGCTATCTCACGAAGAACTTGCACCCTTATTACTAGACTCATGACTATCACAATGTACCTGACTTACTTCTCCACTGGTTCCGTCCAGGTTGCCATTGCAATTGCATTTCGAAAACCTTGACATGCTCTACACCTCTCCCCCTCTCAAAACAGGTACATTCTTCTTCACCTCGATAATTTGTTTGGGACCCATGAACTTCGTCTCACCTTTAGGAGACCAAACAGGTTTCTTTATGTACACCATTTCACCTACCGCCCCCCTATTCTGCTTGACACCATGCTTCCTATCAAAACGCCTCTTGTACTTCTCCTGATATTCCTTGATCCTACATGAAAACAGACTCACAATGCCCATGGTACCACTTAACCAAACTGGGCTTAATTTGGAGCCCACCATTCTCCCTTTGAGTCTCTGAAAAGGAGAATACCCTGTCACACTGTTAGGTGTGTTACGATGTGCCCATAACTTTTCACATAGGAACCCATTCAAGGGCAACTTACTCTCCACAGCTGTTGGCACACATACCCTCACCAGACAGTTCATCCTTTCTACTAGGCCATTGGCTTTCGGTACATAAAGTGCTGTGCGATGGTGTTTCATGGACGAATACTCCAAAAGTTCCTTCATTCCTTGTGAAATGAACTGGACCCCATTGTCCATTAAAATGGTTTTGGGAATACCTTCACAAGCAAAGACATCCCTCAAGAATTCCAGTACATTCCTAGTCACAATAGAATTAACACAGCATGCCGATACTTACTTGGAGGTAAAATCTACCAATACCAGTCCAAATCTTTCATTCTGTGATAACACTTTAAAAGGGCCCACAATGTCTAGTGCCAGTTTGTACCATGGTTCCTCAGGGATCTCTACAGGGGATAAGGGAGCTGCTCTGACTGACTTGGATTTGTCATTACCAGCACACAGTATACAATCTCTAACCACCTCCCCCACTTGCTTATCCACCCCTGGCCACCAGTACATTAGCCTTTACACTGGCTTTGGTTAAATTCCGGCCAAGATGACCTTCATGGGCCAAAGATCTTGCTATGCAAATCCTCGAGGGGAATCAGTTGCTCACCCCTGAACAGTTCAGCATTGACAATACTCAAGTCCTCCGATACATTCCAGAATGTTTTTACATCTTCAGGCGCGCTGCTTAAGGTTGGTCATCCTCCCACCACAAAATCCAATACCCGTTTCCTTGTTACATGACTGGTCACTCCAGCTTCCCATTCCCGTTTGTTGAGAGCTGGTTCTTTGACCCATAGTACCGGCAGTTCGACTGCAAAAAACAGTTCCTTGTCTAATGGCATCCTGGATAGGTAATCGGCCGGTATAGTCCTTTTACCTGGCAGGCACTCTATGTTAAAATTGTATTCCATTAGTCCTTCCACCCACCTTTTTATTCTGGGGGTGGAGTTCTCTGTATGTCAGCATGCAAACATCTGGGCCAAAGGTCTGTGGTCAGTCTTTACTGTAAAGGGCAAGCCCCACAGAAAGAATTTAAAATGGCCAGTAGCCCAGATGCAGACTAATGCCTCATAGCGTTCTTAAGCCCCATTGATCGATTGTGAGGCAAAAGCTATCACATTTTCATCACCTTCAACTATCTGAGAGAGGACAGCACCCAACTCCTTCAAACTGGTATCCGTGGTCAAAATTCTTTTTCTGGTAACATCAAAATGTCCCATGGTTGCCATGCGGGCTATTTCATCCTTTACTTTAACAGCCTCTGCACATTCAGAGGACCAAGTAAATTCTGCACCCTTATTGAGCAATAGTCTCAGTGGCTGCACCACACAGGCAAAGTTGCAAATTAATTTTGAAAAATATTCTGAAAGACCCAAGAACGATCTGACTTGGTCCTTGCCCCATGGTGCAGGTGCTTGAGATATGGCGTCTGCCATTTCCAATTTGGGGCTAATACCATCCCCCGTGATGGTGTGTCCTAAGTAGGAGACCATGTCAACTCAGAATCTGCACTTGTCTCTCCTGAAAGGAAGCCCCTTTTCCATCAACCTGGTAAGTACTTCCCTGAGTATACATCATGACTTGGACTGTCCTTGGAGTACACTAGAATATCATCCTGAAAGTTCATGACCGATTTGATTCCAGACAAAACCTCCTTCATCAACCTCTGGAAGCAGGCAGCTGCAGAGGCCAATCCAAATGAATTTCTAAGGAATCTGAATGTTCCCAGATGAGTGACAAAAGACGTTAATGCCCTGGACTCCTTGTGTAACATCACCTGATGGTAGGCGGCTGATAGATCCATCATGCCAAACACCTTTGCTCCTCTCGGCATCACTAGTTACTCATTAATATTAGGTAGGGGTTGTCGGTCGACCCAGATACACTGGTTGAGGTCCCTCAGACCTACACACATCCTGATCTTGTTTCCAGCATCCTTTGGGGCCAAAACAAGTGGGCCAACCATTCTGAAGATTCCCTCTATTACTCCCAGATGCTGCAGTTTATCTAATTCATTTTGCAGGGGTTTTAGCATGAGATGCGGTACCCTTCTCACCTTGTGTACAACTGGTTTGGCCTTTGATTTAAGAATGTTCTTCTGCTTGAACACCTTCAATAAACCCAATTAGTCTTTCATGACCTCATGGAACAGTGACAGTAACATAACATGTTCAGGTGAATTTGGGTTCAAGGTGATACCTATGTCTCTCTGATGACGCCAACCCAGTAGATTGTCCCCCCTTTTTTTACACGCAACCCCCGTTTTGCCTGTGTCCTTAACTTTTATGGTCATTATAGTGTAACCCAGGAGATCAATTTTCTGTCCCCATAGCCTATGGGATTTATATCTGGTGGGCCCAAAGTGATAGCCTCTCTCCCGAAAACCCTTTCCCAATTTTTATCACCTACTAATGTAAAGGGAGACACCAAGTCTGATAGGCACAATTTTGTCACCAATAATAATATCACATTTAGGCATGACAACAGTATCATTATCAAGCGTAAAAGAAGAGGCCCCCTACTATTTAGGTGAGGTTCCTTAAGGTAGGGAAAAATCAATCAATGTAAAGAATTAAGGCAACCAATCAATAAAATGATGATTAACAATAATGTATAAACAATAATAAATGGAAAGAAACAAGGCAACAACAGCTATTTATCAAAAGTACAAAATATCATTTATTTAAATTCTTGACAATGTGACAATCTATAGTCTACACACACTCACTTTCATGTCCATCAATCATACTTCCATGCATACTCATGTCAATATAAAAACATTGTTAAAGTGGTGACATTTTCCACAGAATTGATGGATAGGCACAATGTATAAGAAATAGATTCAAATAGAACACAGTGGCACAAAATCAAAATGACTGGTGGTGTTCTACGCGCGTTTCGGCACACACAGCTTATCCTCATCTGTCACAACGAATTTTTATTATGAATATTTAGGATAACATACAGCACAATATTCATAGAAAGGGATGCAATAGAATCATCATTGAATAATACATCGACAGACATGATTTTTACATTCTCTACTCAGCCAATATTTTTGATAACCGAGGTCTAGATAAACATTCCAAGAACAGTACCGTTCTCAAATTATCTTAGAGTACGACTGGTTATTATAACTACCTAGAAACCCTCACATCTTCCAACTGTGGCCTCTTTCCTGACGAAGGTACCTGTGTGTGCCGAAACGCGCGTAGAACACCACCAGTCATTTTGATTTTGTGCCACTGTGTTCTATTTGAATCTATTTCTTATACATTGTGCCTATCCATCAATTCTGTGGAAAATGTCACCACTTTAACAATGTTTTTATATTGACATGAGTATGCATGGAAGTATGATTGATGGACATGAAAGTGAGTGTGTGTAGACTATAGATTGTCACATTGTCAAGAATTTAAATAAATGATATTTTGTACTTTTGATAAATAGCTGTTGTTGCCTTGTTTCTTTCCATTTATTATTGTTTATACATTATTGTTAATCATCATTTTATTGATTGGTTGCCTTAATTCTTTACATTGATTAACAGTATCATTATCAACATTCTCTTCACACCCTGTTACACAAACAGATTCCGTTACATGTAGAATTGCATGTTGATGCAACCCAGAGTCAAACGCAATACTGTTCACTTTGGCGTTCTTGCAAACACGAGCGCAGTGTCCCTTCTTCCCTTCTTCCTGCAGTTGTATTCTGGGCATAACAATTCAGATAATGTGATGAGTGATTTGGGCTGCCACATTTGTAACATTTAAACTTTGAGTCCTAAGTTACCCACGAGTTAGGTGCCGGCTTATGAGTTTTGGCTGTTATCTTGTGTACTGCTCCTGTATAGGTATCAACCTCTCTACACTCACGATCATACTCAATTACCTCTGAAACACTGGAAGTTGTCACATTTGTGGCACTTGGTGTGTTGCGCATTTCCAAAACCCAACAAGAAGTATATTCCATACATACAACAATGGTATTGGCTTCCTTTAAGGAAGAATTTTTCACTAGAAACTTCTCCTGAACCTTGGGATCATTTGTGCACCTCACAAGTTGGTCACGGATGAGGGAGTCTGTTAGGTCAGCAAAATCACATGTTTGGGCTATGGTCTTCCTTGCTGCCACATAGTTCCCTATCCTTTCTCCTTTGGCCTGTGCACTCATATAGAACTTGTGATATTTCATAACCACATTAATGCGTGGCCTGAAGTGTGTTTGTAACTGAAGCACTGACATTTGGTAGAGATCTCTAGGTTCTCCTTCACCGTTACCCACCGCGATACGATCAAGGCTCTCATAGGTACTGCGACCCTCAACACCCAGATTGTGAAGTAGGACTCCCTGTTTCCTGGCCAGAGAGAACTTTTATCTCCCTATTGCCACCAGATAAGAGTCAAAAAGATGTTTCCATTTATTCCAGGGCAACAAAGGTTCACCCCGATCTGACAAAAACTGTGGAGGTTGACTCATGCTGGCCGCCATCCCTGCAACATAAACTAAACTAACAAATAAAACAATTTAAAATAATAAGTCAACACAACAAGGCAACACAAAGAACTAAAATAATTAATTATCTTTCAGGTCAAGGCTCTTGTCTCACAATCAGTATCAATGCATAAGGTGGCAGCTGGCTGAGTTATCCTGCTAACTCTCACCTTCCTTATAGTGAGTAAGTGTGCACCTTACCCCACATAATCCTCTATGAACTGAGGTTTACAGCACAACAGAGCGTCCAAGCAGGAAAAATGAAAACAGGATACACGTGTGCACAAATCATAAAACAGACCCAAAGCGATCAGGATTCTCTACTGTTCTTGGGCCCCCGCCAGTAACTGTTTTAATGCCTGCGCAGTGCTTCAGCACCATTCACATTACAGGCTCTGTGCCGCTGTTTCAATGCCACCCACGGTAACCACTCTAATGCGCTTACAGTGTGCAAACTTGCCCTGTTGAAATCCCGTTTCAGTCTTCCTGCCACTGCAGCGATGGGTTCCGCGTACTAGCTTCCTACTGTGACACGGTACGCACGCTCCCAGCATGCGCCTGGGCTTGCGAACGCTACAATGAAGGCTCTCCTTATACACACCTGCTCCCCAAACTCGAATTAAGGCTCTCATCGCTCACACCTGCTCCATGCTTCACCGGGCGAAGTTGCGACGCTTCACGTGCCCTATTCAAATCCCGCAACAGACTGCTCATGCCCCAAGTGCATTCCTAAGGGGTAAGGGTCTAAAACAAGCAATGGTCCCAAATATTTATCAGCTATTAGCACAACAATTCACACGCTTCATCTGTGATACACTCACCACAGTTGTTATTCCAATACCAGGAGGTGAAGATCAAAGTCCTTTGCGTCTCCGTGTTTCAATCCTTGTAATAAGCTCAAATTCTCCAGGGTTGCACACCGGGTTCATTGGTGCATGCAACATTATAACTCATCGCCATTGTTAAGAGAGTGCACCCCACACCTATTTTTAGAAAACTCTTTATTGCATTCAGTGCAGGTAGAACAGCCACCTCTGAGCCAGCCACAATCCAACTGCGCAGTGGTTGCCTAGCACACCACACAGTTCCATAAGATGCCCCCAGAACTCTACAGATTCCCCAGGGTTATAGGGACAAGAGTAAGTTACAACAACATTGAACTTGGCTTCCAGTGGACAAGCAAACCAAACACATAGCAAATCATAATGAATATTTATAGTGCGCTCACAACGTGCAAATCGCTGCCCCCTCACTGAACCGACTTCCAATGAGATAAACAACTGCAGTTAGTGTGGTTTAACCAAGGGCGTAGCCTTTTATTCACATAGCATCAGTGAGGAATGATAGCCACAGTTAAGCAGACATTATTGTGATGAGAATACAGGACGTAAGATCAGCAAAACAGATCAAAGATTGTGTAAGCAATTAAAATATTTGTCTCCATCCATTATTACAACCCTATACTTCAGAATGCACTTGTAAGATCAGCCAAAGACATTATGCGAATACAAGAGGCAGTATCAGCAGAACAGCTCAAAGAGTATACAAGCAATAAAACAGTTGTCTCCACCCCTTACAGCAGAACACTTCAGAATGCAAAAAGTGCCAGTAGGCCCCTTTTGCATCTCCATCGCCCACGCCCTCAACCAAGAGCATCCAGGGCATAACTTAATGGCAACTTCCCCTCCATCACTCGGAGGAATGGGCAATACCCGCAGTTCCACATACACCAGGGCACCGCATAGCGCTCCGTCCCTGCCGGGGTACCTGTCACCAGGCAAAACACCACAGAATGTTCAACTGCAGGCATCCCGGGGTAGGGCAGAAAGGTCCAGGACCACCAGCAGGTCAGTCCCCCCTCCTACCTCCCCAGTGCCCACACAAATCAACACCCCTCCAAGGGGCAAGTTCAGTAATTCAGTCCAAACTTTTGGAAGCTGCCTTCTTCTGCTGCAAGAAATTCAGTCACAGGGCGAAGAGGTCACTGGCGATCTCGGCCTCCCCCCAACACCTCCGGAGAGCCTTCGTAACTGCCCCTAAGATTGTGGGTCTGCCGATGCCCGGCTGCTGGCCCATAGTTTCTTCTCCCCTGGACCCCCTTATATGGGTGCCACAAAATATATCTCTCAGGCCATCCCACAATTTACTGTTTGGCACCATAGATGCATGGATCAACCCAATGTACTCACCCATCGCCGTTTTCTCCAAGCAGGAGGCGGACGTGCCCTCACCCAAAAACCGCCATCCAGGGATGGATGTAATCTCCATTGCCTCTTTGGCATAGCCCTAGCTTAGCTAGGACTCGCTATCTGAAGGATGGATCCTGCCACTCATGAATTGCTCTGCCTTCCTGAACCCAGCTCTACATTCCTTGACCTCCGTACACAAGATTCCCTGCCAGTTCAAAGAAGGTAATTTGTGAGTCTTCGAACCCCTAAAAAAGTGCAAAATGAGGGAAACTATTCTACACATCATCTCGGCGTCACTCTGTTGAGTCAAAGAGGGTGACGAAAAACCTCCACCTCACCATTTCTAGAAGGCGGTGGCTCTGGGTGAAGATTATCGTAACGCCATTGAAATGAAGCCGATACACCCAAGCATGGTGGCCTCACGAAGAATCATGCAAAAATGTCTACCAGGACAGAGCTTCAGAGTGTCCAATGAGAACAAATGCACGCCTGTACCAGGTGAAAAATCTGATGCCCGGATACCCATTGCTGCCGTCTGGTAGCGCTTAGTAGCCCCCCGCTTCAGCGGTTTCTGGCCCTGCAAGTCGCACCCTAGCTGGAGTGAGATGTAACCCATGTTGCATCGCTCCCCAGACCCAATATCCGAACCGATCGATCTGTGACCATCCCCTGTAAAGACATAGGATGCCTGCAACACCAATATATTAAAAAAAGACAAGAAATTACCCGTCCATTGGAAATAGCCTATATGTAGTTTGTTGGTGGTCAGATGTCGGCCAGGGAGTGAACAGGTAAACCTTCTCATGTGCAATTGAAGGCATTTACCTCGTGTTGAGAGTGCCTGCACTCTGTTGCCTCCACCTGCTATAGCTACCTTAAATACTGGCCCATTCCAGAGGAAGCGAGAAGGTTGTGTGCAAACTGACTCAGGCTGTGACTACAGGCCTGACCAGCACAAACAAATGAATGACCCTGTGGGTGTACCATGAAAATACTGTTGCTAGAGCTGCATAAACATGCTTATGCCTGGTGATAAGTATAAGTTATGATTAGGGCTCCCGATTTTCCGTATTTACGGATTTTTACATATAAATACAGACGGAAATCGATATTTCCTTTGTCTGTATTTATATTTAAAAACGGCAAAATACGAGTAAATGTTGCCGCGCTGCCGTACTCCAGTGCAGAGTTTCCTTCCAATCAGGGTCTTTTAGTGCCCTCCTGTGGACCTATGGGCTCAATCAATCAATCAATCACGGCATTTATAGAGCGCGCTACTCACCCGGGAGGGTCTCAAGGCGCTGGGGGAGGGGGTAAGTTACTGCTCGAACAGCCAGGTCTTGAGCTGCTTCCTGAAGGAGAGATGGTCCTGGGTTCGCCGAAGGTGAGTGGGGAGGGAGTTCCAGGTCTTGGCTGCCAGGTAGGAGAAGGATCTTCCTCCGGCGGTGGCTCTGCGGATGCGTGGTACGGTGGCGAGGGCGTGGCTGGTTGATCGTAGCTGGCGGGTGGGCGTGTAGAAGGTCATGCGGTCGTTGAGGTACTTGGGGCCCAGGTCGTGGAGGGCCTTGTGTGCGTGGGTGAGGAGTCTGAACGTGATTCTCTTGCTGACGGGGAGCCAGTGCAGGTCTTTCAGGTGTCCGGTGATGTGGCTGTGTCGGGGGATGTCCAGGATGAGTCGTGCGGAGGCGTTCTGGATGCGCTGGAGTCTTTTTGAAGTTTGGCTGTGGTTCCGGCGTAGAGGGTGTTCCCATAGTCCAGTCGGCTGGTGACGAGTGCCTGGGTGACGGTCTTCCTGGTTTCAGTGGGGATCCATCTGAAGATCTTGCGGAGCATGCGCAGGGTGTTGAAGCACGAAGATGAGACGGCGTTGACTTGTCTGGTCATCGACAGGGAGGAGTCCAGGATGAAGCCCAGGTTGCGTGCGTGGTCCGTTGGTTTGGGCGCGGTGCCCAGGGCCGGGGGCCACCAAGAGTCGTCCCAGGCGGAGGGTGATGAGCCCAGGATGAGGACTTCCGTCTTGTCTGAGTTCAGTTTAAGGTGGCTGTTCCTCATCCAGTCGGCGACGTCTCTCATCCCGTCGTGTAGGTTGGCTCTGGCGGTGGTGGGGTCGTTGGTGAGGGAGAGGATCAGCTGGGTGTCGTCGGCGTAGGAGATGATGTTGAGGTTGTGTTGGCGTGCGATGGCTGCGAGGGGCTCATGTAGACGTTGAAGAGGGTTGGACTGAGTGAAGATCCTTGTGGAACGCCGCAGATGACTTCGGTGGCCTCGGATCTGAACGGGGGAGGCGGACTCTCTGGGTTCTTCCGGCGAGGAACGAGATGATCCATTCCAGTGCTTTCTCTCGGATTCCGATGTTGCTGAGGCGCTTCACTAGGGTGCGGTGGCAGACGGTGTCGAACGCCGCGGAGAGGTCCAAGAGGATGAGGGCTGCTGTTTCCCGTTGTCGGTTAGGGTTCTGATGTCGTCGGTGGCTGCGATAAGGGCGGTCTCGGTGCTGTGGTTGGCCCGAAACCCGGACTGCGAGGGGTCGAGGGATCCATTCGTCTCGAGGAAGGCGGCAAGCTGTCTGTTGACGGTCTTCTCGATGACTTTGGCCGGAAACGGAAGGAGCGAGATGGGACGGTAGTTCTTGAGGTCGGTGGGGTCCGCCGTTGGTTTCTTCAGGAGGGCGGTAAGCTCGGCGTGCTTCCAGCTCTCCGGGAAGGTGGCGGTGTGGAAGGAGGAGTTGATGATGTCCCGGAGATGGGGTGCGATGGTGGCGTCGGCTTTGTTGAAGACGTGGTGTGGGCAGGGGTCGGTTGGTGATCCGGAGTGGATGGAGTTCATCGTGCGGGTGGTGTCTTCGGTGCTGATCGGGGTCCAGTTGCAGAGGGTGGTGGTGGCGGGCGTTGGTTCGGCGGTAGGGTGCGTGGTCTGTGCGTCGAAGCTGTTATGTATGTCGGTGATCTTGCGGTGGAAGAACGCGGCGAGTGAGTTGCAGAGGTCTTGCGAGGGGGTGATGTCGTTGTTTCCGGCGCTGGGGTTGGAGAACTCTTTGACGATGCTGAAAAGTTCCTTGCTGTCGTGGGCGTTGTTGTCCAGTCGTTCTTTGAGTGCCGACTTCTTGGTGGCACGGATCAGCTGGTGGTGTTTGCGGGTGGCGTGCTTGAGGGCGGTCCTGTTGTCTGTGGTCTGGTCGAGTCGCCAGGCTTTCTCGAGAGTGCGGCAGTTCTTCTTGGATTCCTTGAGTTCGTTGGTGAACCAAGGGGTTTTCTTGCTTCCGGGTCTGCTGGGAGGGTTTTTTAGTGGTGCGAGGTCGTCGGCGCAGGCGGTCAGCCACTTGGCGAGGTTGCTGGCTGCTTCGTTTGGGTCCGTTGTGTTGGTGGGTGTGTTCTGGCTGAGGGAGGCGGTGAGCTGCTCGGCGGTGATCTTGCTCCAGCTCCGGCGGGGAGCCTGTTGCGGGTGGTGGTGGGTCGCAGTCTTTCTGAAGCTGAAGTGGACGCAGCTGTGGTCGGTCCAGTGGAGTCCGGTGGCGTGGCTGAAGGAGATGTGCTTGCTGGAAGAGAAGACGGGGTCAAGCGTGTGGCCGGCGTAGTGGGTGGGCGTGTTCACCAGTTGCTTGAGTCCGAGGTTGGCGAGGTTGTCCAGCAGGGCGGTGGTGTTTCTGTCGTTGTTGTTCTCCAGGTGGAAGTTGAGGTCCCCTAGGAGGATGTAGTCGGCGGAGGGCATGGCGTGCGGGCTGATGAAGTCTGCGATGTCTTCGCTGAATAGTGTGCGTGGTCCCGGGGTCTGTAGATGAGGGTGCCTCGGAGGGTGGTCTTGGGGTCAGTGTGTATCTGGAAGTGTAGGTGTTCGGCGGCGGTGAAGGTCTCGTCGGAGTTAGTCGAGATGCGGATGGTGTTCTTGTGTACGATGGCGATGCCTCCTCCCGTCTGGTTGACGCGGTCCTTCCGGGTGATCTTGTATCCGTCCGGGATGGCTATGGCGATGTCGGGCGCTGAGGAGGCGTTCATCCAGGTTTCGGTGAGGAAGGCGACGTCCGGTGCTGTTGCGTCGAGCAGGTCCCAGAGTTCCACGGCGTGCCTGTGGACGGAGCGGGTGTTCAACAGGATGCATTTCAGGTGGTTGCTGCTGGTGCTCGACTTGGCGGAGGTGGTGCACGTCCGGGGGCAGGTGAATCGGCAGGCTTGGCAGGTGAAGGGTCCGTGGGTGCGTCTCGGTGAGGCTCGGTAGCAGGCAGGGTTCCGGCCGGCATTGAGTGCGGTGAGGGTGGCGGCGTCGTAGGTCCGTCGAGTAGTGTTGCATTGGTGGGATCCAGGGGTCCTGGCGCTGGGCGCGGGCCAGGCGCGGACGGGCGCAGACGGGCTTACCTTTGGCGCACCTTCGGCGCTCCGTCGGTGCTCCCGCTGCGCGCGGGCCGCTGCGCGGTCGCTCAGGGGCGTCATAAGCAAGGAGCCTGGAGGGAGGAGCAGCTGGGTGGCGGGAGCGGGCGGCGAATGGAATCACGGGGGCGGGGCCGCAGGGAGGCAGTGGCGGGAAGTCCCAGGAGCAGCGGGCAGCGGGAAAGTCCCAGGAGCAGTGGGAAAGTCCCAGGAGCAGCGGGCAGCGGGAAAGTCCCAGGAGCAGTGGGAAAGTCCCAGGAGCAGCGGGCAGCGAGCGAAGGAATCTCCAGGCAGGAGGCGGCAAGGCAGGCAGGAGCGGCAGCAGTGAGTGGGGCTCAGGGTCTTTCAGTGACGACCGTCCTCTTCAGCCAATCCTGGTCTGATCCAAGCGTCACTGTGTGGGCGTGCCAACACCTCCGGCCCCTCCCTCATAACTTTTGTGCTTTATTTTGGGGGCTCACCTGCCTATTTGTCCTGTTTGCCTGCACTACGGACCACCAGGTGCCTTCCTGCCTTCCTGTTGCCACCATCAGATTTAGCTCTGCGCCAGCCCGCCGCCATTCCTACTCGCAAGGTAAGTGCGTTACGACGGACATGTTTGGATATGCAATAAAAAGCGCGATACTAATCAGTTCAGTCTGCTTCGGATTGGGCCATAAAAAGCTACATGTTAACTTTTCTTTTATAGTTAACATAATATTTCCCCTTCACAGTGCTGTAAACACCAAGTGTTAGTATTACTCACTTTAACAGCACTCAAGTAATCGGCTTCGTAAGGATGAAAGGCTGACCCGGTTGTTCAAAGGTTCCAACTCACGGCTACCTCGTGAAACACGACGAAAGCGTAAAGCGCCTAACTCGCTCAACTATGAATGTGTAATACAGCACATACGTGTGGTAGACGCTTTAAGTAGTAATTTATTTTATCGCTCTCGGTAGGACGTAGAGCTGTGTCGACAGCAAAAACCCAAGTGTGGCGGCGCACGATTTTGCATGCAGTCTTCAGACCCTTTCTTTATGGGCCTTCAGATGCGGATCCAGAGGTCCGCTCTTCTTTTCATCATTGTTTAGTAAACTTTTTGCAAGATTAATTTTTCTCAAAAAGTATTGTGCAAGGAAACTGTTCCCCTCAAGTGAATGTAGGATGTAAAGCATCCAGGGACTGTCGCATACAAATATCTGTGAGACACCCCACGAGATATGTCATCTGTGTTTGAGTTCTGGGCATGATTCAGTCAATAGAGGAGTGCGCCTCATGAACCTGAAGGCTATTGTGCACCATTAAGTTAAACTGTGCATAGCCGAACACCAAAGGAAACCTCGCTAGTTTCATTCCCTTTCAAAGTCGAGAGCACAGACTCTCTTCCAAGACCGTTCTTGCGGCAGATCATTGTCCCAGTCAAAGTCTTTGTATAAGTCCAGGTCTAAGACGGAATGGAAACGCAAGAATGCCAAGCAGGACTTGCTCTATCCCACCCCTCTCTGTCTCCAGAGAAGTAGCAAGGGCGTTAGCATGCCACCCGGTTGTTCAAAGTTTCCAACTCACGGCTACCTCGTGAAACACGACGAAAGCGTAAAGCGCCTAACTCGCTCAACTATGAATGTGTAATACAGCACATACGTGTGGTAGACGCTTTAAGTAGTAATTTATTTTATCGCTCTCGGTAGGACGTAGAGCTGTGTCGACAGCAAAAACCCAAGTGTGGCGGCGCACGATTTTCTCCTGGACAGACTATCAACACAAAGACAACAATTTGCATTAGTTTTCACTTATAGGGGCAGAATTTCCCAATTGGAAGTTATTTACAGGTATTTGCTGAACTTGTTGCGTGTAATCGGGGAGATTTGAATCACATGGTTCTCAAAGTTAGGATCTCCAGTTTGCCTGACCGCTTGCAGGATCTCAACTCTATCTCGGTAATTGAAGACTTTAGTGATCACTGTTTGGGGTGGTGCCCCTGCCTGCGGCCGTGGTGTAAAGGCCCAGTGCACCCTCAATCACAAAGAGCGGCGATAGCGTTGCAGTACGTATCGTTTATTTAGCCCATTGCTCCAGCAAGAGCTCCAGTGTCTGGTCCATTGCTTCCTCCGGGAAGCCAACAAATTAGAGATTACAGCGCCGTGAGCACCCCTTCGCATCTTCCCCGTGGTCTTGAGAGCAGCTATTTCCTCTTGCATCTTGGCTACATTTTGTTCAGGTCAACTCGAAGAAAGCGGACATCCTTTGAGACAGCTTTGATTTTTAACTTGCACATTTGCGTTCGATGTTTCAATGGCTGCTAGTAATTGAGCACCAGAGGGACCGTGAGGATCCCATAGTCCCCCCGTTTAGTCCGAGGTGTGCCCCCTGGCACCCGTCCCCATGGCCATAAATTGATGCATTTTGGTCTGCTTAGCGCTGTGTTGCGGCCTGTCCTTCCCCATTTTATGCACCCACGTAGGAGGGCTGCAATTGTGCTGGAAGGTGAGTGAGGAGCTGCCACTCTCTGCTGTGCTGCTGCCCCACACGGCTGTCCCTCTGAGAGGCTAAGGCACCGCACCACTTCGCTCTCCCTGTTTGCCAGGAGTACTGCAGTGTGTCGCCTGTTTGCCAGCCACCCTCTGTCTGCTCAAGAGCCACGGGCGTATGCTGTTAAATGACCTAACGCGAGTTTGAGCTATTGGCATTGTAAACGCCAATTCCTTTTATTTATGTTTTGGTTTTTAAAACATAAGTAAAAGGCATTGTCATTTACAATGCCAATAGCTTAAACTTGCATAAACGCGAGACCTGTTGCATTGCAAATGCTTGTTTTGTCTAGTTAGAAATATTGCTTCGGTGGGTTGATTTCACCTTATATCGCTATTTGTTTTATATTGGGAGTCACAGCCTAATTACCAGTATTTTTGTCTCTCACTATTTTTTTAAAAATATTTATTCGCACAGAGCACAAAGCTATATTTAAGGTTACTTTTTCCGCGTCACTTCTTCACTCTATTTAAACTCCACACCCCCTACTCTTATTGTCTCTCTCCCTCTCTAATTCTCTCTCTACTTAACTCCACTCTCATAACTTCTCAGCATGCCGCACAGCAGCCACACTTCTCTACAGCACAGCTTGAAGACATTGGCAAAGTCAATAGCTCTGGCTAAACACTTATAAGGCCCCAAAGGCGAGACCTATTGGCTATGCCAATGCTTGTTTGGCCATGCTCCTTCTAGAGACACTTACCTTTTTTTTATCCTACTTAAAGTGTGGGCGGGAGAGGGTTATGGCTGACTTTCTTAGGCACTGAAGCCCAAGTGCCTGAAGGTGATTCAGTTAATAGAGTGCAATATGAAATGGAAAGTGTTACTAGGAATCTGGGAGTGTTTTAATTTGTTATTAGTGTGTGTTGCTTTGCCATTTTTAGTTTGTTGTTCCCTCTGCTCTCCGTGTACAAGCAGTTGCACATGTGTTTTTTGGGGCGGGTTTGACTATATTGGCATTATTTTACAAGGAAAATACTAATTTTGTACTGGGATGAGATCGCGCTGCAATCTTCATGGCTCATGTTTGCTTTTTATCTATGTGTGCCAGTTTATATAACTCGTAGGACTTTGTCTCTACCCCTTCCCTCGTTTGAGCAGCAGCAAATTTGAAGCATTTATCAAAGTAGTGTGCGTGGAGGACAGAGCACTATGCTGCAACTTATACTGGTGTAACATGTGACGTCCGGTGTTTGTAGGAGGTAATTCTGCACTATATGTGAGGGGTCTGTGTTCACTTTGTGTGTCTTGCTTTCAGTGTGTTGCACTCTCCTGACTCGCCTGCTGCTGCAAGGTCCTGACGTCACTTCCTGTTTAACACTTATTAAGGTAAGCCTGTTAAGTTTAGGGTTCAATACTTCCTTGAGGTGCCCCGTTTACCTTTGCACTTCCATGTAATTATTAGCACACTGTTTAAAAGAGAGGTTGTCAATTTTGAATCGGTGGGCCCAGTCGGCCTTTCATCCTTATCAGGTCGATAAAACACCTAGTTTTAAGTCAGTATGGTGTATGCCTACGGTGAGGGTAACTGTTCAGAGAAAAAGCATGTCATAAAACAACAAAAAAACACCATTTGTCTAACTCTGTTTCCCCACTGGAAAAACTAGAATTTGAAACCTTAAATAAAGCTTTTTTTAACTCAGAGGAAATCCGGAACAATAAGGCAACCATGTCAGATTACATACCACGTCACCATCGCCTCCATCTCGCTCGCCCACACTCCCCTCTCAGGTGATTCGCTGAGCTCTATAAATCAACTTATTGAGTGAGTGTCTGAATATATGAATGAAGAAACAATTGGTATATGTGAACATATTTTGATAAAGAAGAAACTATTTGCAACTAAACATGTACAAGCTAAGATCAACGAGAAACATTGATGGATTTGAATGTCTTTGGAGTAAAATTCCTACATACCCAATTCCGCAGTGCAGATAATGGCTGAGTATTTGCCATGGTCACATACAGTATTTTAAACATCAAACCAATGGCTGCTTAATTGTTGAATCCTTACATTTATAGAGATGGGCCGCAAACGCAAGGACATTGACGATTACGTACAGGAGTATGCAGAATTTGAAGCCGTATCCATTAAAGGGATGAAAATGTTCACCTGCAAGTCATGTCGAACAACTGTTGACATTGAAAACAGGGCAGCGGATAATATCAAAGCCCACCTGAGCAGCAAAACCCACGAGAGACTTTCTTCTCCAGTCGTAAAGAAGGCCCGCATGGAGCAAATGACCATGGAGCAATGCACAACTCGTGCACGCCAAAATATTGAAGTGGCTGCGGATATCCCGCACAAGTTTGTGAAAGCTCTGTGTGAAGGTGGTGTTCCACTTCACCAGACTGATGGTCCAATTGGAGAGCTGATTAGGCAGCTATGCCCTGCAGCAAGGACAATGTGCAAATCCAGCCAAATGTATGAAAAATATCTCCCCGAAGTGTTTGAAGCACAGCTTGGAAACATACGTCAAGCTGTAGCAAATGTCCCTATCTCGTTAACAATTGATGAAACCACAGAGGTGCATGGTGACCCAGCCATCGGAACATTGGTCACATATTACTGTGATGATGAAGAAAAGGGTCGCCGCTCAGCCTTAGTTGACATCACTGTATCTGATGAGTGTAATTCTGCTAAAATTGCCTTAATTGTATACAGTGTGCTTCAAAAGTTGGGTAAATCATGGCATGATCTTGTTGCAATATGTTCTGATTCTGCATCCTATATGACAAAGGCAGTAACTGATTTGCGCGCTGCTCAGAGGATTAATTCCATCCATATAAAAGATCCATGTCATCTTATACATGCTGCTGTTTCATATGCTCTGTCTCAGCCTGAGAACCGGGACATGTATGATTTTGTTATAAAGGCTGGAGCAGTATTTAAGTATGCGCGAAACTTAAAACACATTTATTCGCAAGGAAATGTAGACGGGAGAATGAGATATCCAAGGGCGGTTGTTGTGATCCGATGGTTCAGCTGGTATGAGGGAGCAGTAAGACTTTTGGAAATATGGCACTACTTCCTTGCTTTTGTAAACAATGAAGAAGCCACTGGATCCAAAATTGATCACCTACGTAAACTACTCGGCCCCAACAGTGCAAACCACCAATCTTTCTATGTGAAGATGCATTTCATTGCTAAAACTCTCACTGGTATCATCCACATTCAGAAGAAGCTCGAGTCAGAAGAAACACATGCCCACCAAATATATTCAGCCATAGATATTGACATGGCTTTGGCATTGGAGCAAGACTATTCGCAAGACCCAATGATCACCAGCCTATTGCAGATGTTACCACCAAAAAAAGCAAATGCCCTAATAAAAGAGATGATTACTTTTAAAGATGCACTGAAAAACAAGTGGGATGCTGTCCTAGCTCGTAACATAACTGGGCAAATGAGTTATAGCTCTTTTTGGAAGCAGGTTACAATCCTGGACCCATTCAAGAAAGTTCAGTTTAATCAGGATTTCAATGATTACAAAGATTTATTCATGTTGGTTGGAGCTTCTGATCATGTAATGAATGTTGTAGAAGAAGAATTCAAGAAATATGTAATGCACCCTATCCCACAAAAAGACATCAGTGCAATGACATACTGGCGTTCTCAGAAGCAAGAATGGCCAACACTGTGTAATCTTTCTTTAAATCTTTTGGCCATTCCAGTATCCTCAGCAAATATTGAACGGGTTTTCAGTGGTCTTCACTTCATTAACAAACCAGAAAGAGCCTCAATGTCCTCAAAGTCTCTTGAAATGCACATGTGCTTGTACTACAATGGCAAAGTTTTCAGATGAATGTATTGTGTTGACCAATAAGAACCGGGCGCAGGTGTGCCTTGTCAATTTAAATAAATGTGGGAAAATACTAGCTGTAGCGTTGTCTTTTGCTTGTGGCAAAAATAAATGCGGATAAATACAGAAAAAATGGCCAAAAAATAAATATGGATAAATACAGACGGAAATGGCAAAAAAATAAATACCATAAAACCGGGAGCCCTAGTTATGATGCACCAGGCCGTGGGACGACCTCAACAAGTACTATCCCATAAGATACAAGGATCAACTGCTGTGAGGGACCAGAGAGGGAAAAACTTACTATCCACACAATGTGGAGGGCAATCATAAATGGGAACCAAAAATGCTGGACCTATGGAAGGGATTTAGAAGGACCCTTAGAGATAATGAGACAAAGAACCATAAGCTGAAGTAAGAACTGCCTGCTGAGGTCGGGGATGACACCATGTGAAATTGGCCAACTACGAATGCAGTCAGGACCAAAAATTCATATCGAACCATGGAGCGGCCACCTATTTTATAATCCGCACAAAAAGAGCAGCAGCATGCTGCCTGGCCTAACTTGCCCACGGTGCCCCGGTCAAAAATATACTGCTGAAGTCTGAGTTGCAAGCAATGATCGAAAATTAAATGAGTTGGAAAATAGTTTTTTTTAAAAATATTTATTATCTTGAATTATGTACTTGCATTTGGGAGAGCCGACAAGCATTGAATTTACACAATACTGCATTCTATCCATAGATTAAGGACTCGCAAATGTGTAAAATGTAAGCCCGGAATCCATATATTAAGAGTGCCCGATTCGACGATAGGCAAGATATCAAAGTATATATGCCCACACCCCATCTGCACTGCTTTAGTGCGCTTGCTCATATTGGTCAATTTCAGTTCAGTGTGTTATGGTATTTCCTCTTGTTTATTATGCGCCCCATGCACGCATTGCATGCGAGATGCAAGCACATCTGTGTTCCGTTCCAATTTATCCCGCCCAATTCCTGTTGAAGGCAGGGAGCAGTCTTGGGAGACCACTCCACTCCCCATGGTGACGAGCATAGTTCGCATATATAATCAGGGCCGGACTGGGAACCACAACCGGCCCTGGCAAAGTGCTCGGCCGCCCCCCCTCTTCCCCCCTTCCCCTGGGGGTTTGGGGGTGCCGCCGATCTCTTTGCCAGGGCCGGTTTTCGGCCGATTTTGTTACAGGGCCGATTTTGCAGCTATGCTGCAAAAACGGCCCTGTAACAAAACCGGCCCCCAGGGGCCCAAAACCGGCCCCCACCCGTGCGGCGCACCGGGGGATTGCCCGGTGCCCGCTACGGCCAGTCCGGCCCTGTATATAATGCTACATACGATGCAGCTGATGTTCACTGCAGGAACGCCGGATGCGCACCAAGGACAAGCCCGTCTGCGCATATCCAAACACTGACTGGGCCCCGGTTCAAACTTCCAGCCGAGCCTTAAACCCTTTGTCCCCTGCACTCACTTTCGCGCGACCTGTGTAACCGGGTTGATCTCTTGTTTTTCTGGACAGGACCTTTCACTGGAAAGTGATGTAGACGGTCCCTTGAACTAATATTATGCCTTCCCCTTAATTGCATTGTGGCTTGAATATACCTCAGACCCTGATGTTGCAATAGCAATCGTGTAGTGCTTTAAAGGCAATTGTTCATCTTATGGTCTGTGCAAAATACGGAGATATCATAATTTGGAGATGCCGCCCTCCTCTAACAGGTCTTGGCTTTAGCATCTGTTCCACCAATTTCGTTTTGACATGCCAGCCCAATCTCTTATGTGGTTCTGCATAGATTGTCAGCGCCCCCGTTTATGTTATTACATTTTTTATGTACTTTAATATTTCCACTGAAGACACCGCTCACAAGGAGGCCTTCTGATACATGCCCAAATTTGTTTATGAACCACAGCTTCCGGTCTAGAAATGTACAGGGGTTCCATGTACTGGATACATGTCAATACCTACTGCATAATGCAGAGATGTAATCTGGTGTGCGTTGGTGAAATACATCTGCCTAAAAGATGCATACTTGCACCTTTGCAGTTTCTAAACTGTATTTTATTTTCTACGATCTATGTCGTATGACCTATAGCTTTTTAAGGCTGGGCTCCCGCCTGCGGCATGACTAATGGTGCCTGGAAATGTGCAATTGGCCTCTACTCTCTCCCCACAGTAACAATGCTTTGTTCATCTCAATTTTTGAGAGTACTAAAAACAGAGCGAGGAACAGTCACCCCTCTGTGTGTTCTTTTCTTTCCTACTAATCAGGGAAGGAGTGCGCATCTCACACCCACAAAATAAAATGAGTTTTCCCACTTGAAAGTCCAAGGCGCAGGGCCCCTAGTCAAGGCTTGCATAATTGGGGTATTCATCATTTGCAGCGCTGGTCAAGACGGAAACCTGTGCGGTCTTACATGCCTTAATGTCTGCAATATTTAGAAACCAGCATTCCTGCATACTGCTCCAGGACCACTGTAGGCATAAGTGCAAAAACTCCAGCATGTAAATGGACAGAGTTATTGGGGAAAATGGTTATGTTCTTTTTGAACGATTTATGTGGATTAACTGCCATGTATTTAGTTTTGCTAGAATTAATTTCCAGGCCCTTAGAATCACAATAAACGCTGAAGGAGTCTAATAAACATTGAAGGCCCTTTGGAGTTTGAGATACTAAAATAGTGTTGTTGGCAAATAAAAGAGCTGGTACTGGCACCCCACCTAACTTTGGTGAATCGTGTGTACACCCCAGAAGATATTTCGGGGCATCATTTACATACAGTGAAAATAGGGTGGGCCCCAGTACACAGCCCTGTCTTACCTACCTCCTTACGGGGATTGCCTCAGTAAGCTCTCCCCTCGGACCCCATCTAACTTTTGCATAGTTGTCTTCATGCAATCTTATTATTTGCACAAGAAGATCCTCTTGTACACCTTGATTTTTTAAGGAACTCCAAAGCAAATCTCTGGGGATGAGGTCGAAGGCGGACTTCAGATCTATAAAAGCTATATACAAGTGGCCTTTTTTTTAAATCGTATATTTCCAACTCATACAGAGGAATCTAAAGACCTGGTCAATTGTACTGGTTCTAGCTCTAAACCCAGCCTGGTACTGTGATAACATTTGATTCTCCTCAATCCAGTCATTTAATTTTGATTAAATCTGCTTAGCGCAAATCTTTTGTAAGGTATCGATTAAGCTTATGGGCCGGTAATTTGCAGGGTCTTGGCGGTCACCTTTTTTAAAAATAGTAATAATTTCAGCCCCTTTCCATGACTCCGGTAGTGGGGCACCCGCCGCCACTGCATTACAAAGAAGATTAACATATGGCCCCCAACCAGTTTTGTCGTGCCTCAACAGGTCGCCTGGTAATTTGTCAGGGCCTGGGGCTTTCCCGGGCTTTACTGCGTCAATTGCTGCTAAGGTGTCCTCTAGACTAAAAAACGGGCTGATTATTGCAGGATTTGTTATATGACCTTGCTGGTTATTTATTGAGTCCATTGTAGGCCCTGAATACAGTTTTGAAAAATGATTGACCCAAGTACCTAGGTCTAAGAAAAGATCCTTATTACTTCTTCCCGATTTGTTACCTTTGGCTATCAATCGCCAGAAGCCTACGTGATCCTTGGTTTTGGCTGCTATAATCAATTCCGTCCAGACACTATCGTCCCAGTTTTTCTTAGTTTGCACTAATAATCTTTTGTACTTGGACCTTTTATCTCTTAGTGTCTTGACATCATTTGATTTAGCTGCCATAATAAGCTCACTCTTTGCTTTACGGCACTCATTATTGTACCCTGATTAGCTGAGTTATTGACAGCTGTTCCCCCCCCCCCAATTCTCCCTGGGGATCCTACTCAAGATATGTTTTAGTTTGCCTACCATTGTGTGGTGGATCTGCACTATGGGAATCTCTGCAACGGGCAGGTCAATATTCGGAGAGATGACATCTGAAAAGGTGTTATATATTCTTGTCATAACCTCGTCTTTTCCCACTATTGATGGTCATTTCAAGGCTCTACTGTTGTTACTAACTGTGGGTTCAGTTGGAATTGGGAGATTGTCATTTTCTCTCCAATTCATAGATTGAAAGGGAGAACCTGCTAATGATAGACACAGAGGATAGTGATCACTATCATCTCTAATTTCAACTATTAGATCATGGACATTTGGCCAGAAGTTGATAGATATCAATATATAATCGATACTGCTCTTACAACTCCCCCTGCTAAATGTAGGGGCACTCGGTCTATCAGATGGCAGTCGACCATTGCAGACCCTGAGTCCATGCCCTGAGACTTGTCGAGTGAGTTGCGATACTGCAACTGTGCAGGGAACTGCAGGGCTGCTATCCAGAGGAGGGATATTGTTTGCAATGTCCTCCTCTTCGAAGATATGTTCTAATCCCTCTACCGGTTCAAATTTGCGGTTAAAGTCTCCCCCACAATTACTATTGCCCTCGGGTCAATTGTGCTTAAAAACTTGTCTACCTGCTCTATTACTGGGGATACCTTACTGGATGGACTTGGTCTATTATAGATGTTTACTATATAAATTTCAGTTTTATCATATGTTGAGATCTTTAACCCCAATATATCTTGTGATGGAAAATCCAGCTGCGTTATATAGACGCTTAAGGTGATTTTTACCCATATGACAAGGCCACCCGAGGGTCTACCTCTAGCTGAGGGGATGGCATTAACGCTGAATGTTTTATACCCAAGCTTATGGGGAGTTTCCAGGGCCCAAGCTTCTTGCAGCAGGCAGATTTTAATGAGGTCAATATATTCCTGCCATTCGCATCCTTTAGATTCCTTTTCAGCCCTGCTATGTTCCATGATGTCAGCCGTATTACTGGTTGTTGGGTTGGTACATTTGGCATATGTGTGTTATCAAGGACTTGATCTGCCCCTATTTCACCCCTGATTGCTTGAACCTCGTGATGTTCGTTAGTAAGGTCAGAAGGGTATAATTCATCACTATGTAAGGCCTGGTGAAGCAGACTTGGGGCCACGGGACCCGAGGGCTGAAGGGCTCTCTGAGCGGGATCAGTGTGTGGCATGTCTTTGTAGACCGAGTAGTCAATCAGTTCTCTATAATGGAGTGAGATATGAGTCGGAGAGTCTAGGGGTACCAGTCAATCCACTTTATCTAAAGCTAAGTCTGAACCTGACCGAGTGCCAAGCCTTTTGTGGGCTTGGGGCAGAGACATGCTGCTTAGATTATATTTCATCTGTATACCAGTAGGTGAGAGTGAGCATGTCCTTACTTCCAGTGCTATTAAATTATGCACCAAGTTCTCGTCCCTTAGGTGCAGCTCAATAGAGTCCATTTGAGAGGAGCGCTGACTTAGCCTTTTTGCCCATAGTATATCTTCTCTGATAACCGATCTACACCCCCTAACCTTTCTAATCCAATGAATTGATTTATTGATTAGGGAGTTGTGATCTTCGTGTTTAACGTGTGGCAGGATTTTAGGCACGTTTATCAAGTAGATGCTCTTTGCCGGGCGGTGGGTCAGCTCACATATATCATTAGGGTAACGCTTGTTGCTGTCCTCAGGTATTTCACTTCTACCCACTTTTCTACCCCCTAATTCCTGAGTTTTCAGGATAAAGGATTTTGTAGGGGGGCATGTGGGAATGGACATCAATGGGGTGATGTTATGCGTGGGCTTACGAGAAGCGGTATTAACCTGGTGAGAGTGAGGAATTATTTCAGAACCCCTAGAATAATCTGGGATATGTGATTTAGGAGACTCCCTGCCCAGGAGATGTTTCTCCTGGTCTGTAAGGTCTAAAATTAGCGTTTTAAGTAAAGTAACTTCAGCTCTAAGATCCTTAATGATCGCAATCATGTCTGTCCCTACTGATGTGGGCACTTCTAACTGAAGCTCGTTTCTATGGTTGGTTAGTTCATGCTCCTCATTGATACTACCTAGACTCAGTGGGCATTATACCATCTCTACTTCAACCACCCTCCCCATATTATTGTCAATTAAGTCTTGTAAAGGAGAGAACCTGTTGGTAAGAGGGATGTTGGAAGAATTATTGGTATTGTCAGTAACACCAGTGTCCACGACTGTTGGACTACTGTCATCTACGATCGAGGAAGAATTAAGAATCCCTGGTTCTACAACATCAAAAACCGCTACAGGTTGCGTAACACTGCTGTGACTGGGGGGCTTATTCCTTGCACTCCTTGTGGTGCGTTTGGTAAAAATAGAGGGAATTCGTACAGCGGGTTTGGAATTTAAACTGTGGGGAGGAGAAGTCTCGACTAGAGAATGAGGATTACCTATGGGGACTGGAATAGGTTCAGGAGCTAATATACATTGGCACTCCTCCAATAGACCGTCAATGCGATCTAACACACAGTTATTAGCTGCTGATCTACGGGCAACTTTTGTTCTGATAGCTTTCAAACGAGGCCCATCTGACTTCCCAGCCCCCTCACTAGTAGTGGACTTTCTTTTCCCCATTCTGCTAGCAAAAATATCCCAAAGAAGAAGAAAATATAAACTCAATGCAGTGGACTTTAAAAACCAATTACAAGCTTAGTACAACACAGCGAGTACTTGGTAATGTATATAAAAACGGAGTAGCACACTGTTGAAAAGTCATCCTGTGCCCTGGGATATTTCACTTCTACCCACTTTTCTACCCCCTAATTCCTGAGTCTTCAGGATAAAGGATTTTGTAGGGGGGCATGTGGGAATGGACATCATTGGGGTGATGTTATGCGTGGGCTTACGAGAAGCGGTATTAACTTGGTGAGAGTGAGGTATTATTTCAGAACCCCTAGAATACTCTGGGGTATGTGATTTAGGAGACTCCCTGCCCAGGAGATGTTTCAGCTGGTCTGTAAGGTCTAAAATTAGCGTTTTAAGTAAAGTAACTTCAGCCCTAAGATCCTTAATGATCGCAATTGTGTCTGTCCCTACTGATGTGGGCACTTCTAACTGAAGCTCCTTTCTATGGTTGGTTAGTTCATGCTCCTCATGCTCCTCATTGATACTACCTAGACTCAGCGGGCATTATACCATCTCTACTTCAACCACCCTCCCCATATTATTGTCAATTAAGTCTTGTAAAGGAGAGAACCTGTTGGTTAGAGGGATGTTGGAAGAATTGTTGGTATTGTCAAGTAACACCAGTGTCCACGACTGTTGGATACTGTCTTCTACGAATGAGGGAGAATTAAGAATCCCTGGTTCTACAACATCAAAAACCGCCACAGGTTGCGTAACACTGCTGTGACTGGGGGGCATATTCCTTGCACTCCTTGTGGTGCGTTTGGTAAAAATAGAGGGAATTCGTACAGCGGGTTTAGAATTTAAACTGTGGGGAGGAGAAGTCTCGACTAGAGAATGAGGATTACCTATGGGGACTTGAATAGTTTCAGGAGCTAATATACATTGGCACTCCTCCAATAGACCTTCAATGCGATCTAACACACAGTTATTAGCTGCTGATCTACGGGCACTTTTGTTCTGCTAGATTTCAAACGAGGCCCATCTGACTTCCCAGCCCCCTCACTAGTAGTGGACTTCCTTTTCCCCATTCTGCTAGCAAAAATATCCCAAAGAAGAAGAAAATATAAACTCAATGCAGTGGACTTTAAAAACCAATTACAAGCTTAGTACAACACAGCGAGTACTTGGTAATGTATATAAAAACGGAGTAGCACACTGTTGCAAAGTCATCCTGTGCCCCCCCCCAACTTTTTGCTGACTGGTACTGGTGGTATCTGACTCTGACTGACCCTGGGCTTTGCCTGACCAGGCCCAGGGCCAGTGCTATGCTGAAAACACTTAGAATACAGTGAAAACACCTACATACACTAGGGTACACTATGGGTTGGGGTACCCCTGTGATTGGCATGACCTACCCTATAAGTCCCTAGTATATAACAGGGCAGGGGAATTGAAACTACCTATCCGTCCCTAGTATATAGTAGGGCATGGCAGTTTAGAGGCCAGCAGCCTTCTGCACTTGCATGTGTGCACTGCTGAGGCCTGAGGTCAGTTTTAAAAGCAGCCCTGGGTGCCATGACTGCTTTTAAAAAGTAAATTGTGCCCAAACTCGACTTTGGTGTTTGGGGCACTTACAAATGGATAACCTACAATGTTATGGCATATTAGGAACCCCCAGGGTCTCCCCTAGGTGTCCCAGGGGTGGGGGGTCAGGTATCTATAAGGTAGACCCATAAAATGAGTTTTATATGCCCTGGGTTAAGTGAAATTTCACATTTCACTCCCCACATTGTGATAAAGTGCTGCCCAAATTCGACTTGGATGCTAGGAGCACTGTGAAGTGAGGATCTGCAATATTTCTACAGATTCAGAACCCCTAAAGTCTCCCCTAAGTGACCCATGGGGTGGGGGTCCTGTAGATATAAGCAAAGTACTTATAAAATATGTTTTTGTAAGTCCTGGTGCTGGAAAAATGGCCCAAGTCATTTTTCCCATTGCAAGTCCCCTGCTACATAGGTTAACATGGTAGGAAGTTATTAACTAATAACTCTTGATAGGAGAGGGCTAGAAGTACCATTCAAAGACTTCCCCGAATGGTATTAATAAATTCAAGAATATGATATTGTTGAATTTCTCCTAAAGTGTACATACAATAAGTTATAAGACTTTCTTGTTTGTAAGTCCAGATTCAGCCTTCCAGTGGTCTGTCCTGATTGGTCAGAGTTAAGTGGATTAGACAGGCTGCCTTGAAGAGGTGATAAAGAGCCCCTGGGGTTAACCAGCTCTGCTGGGAGGGCAGTGTGCTGCTCCACAGGAATGCCAGGCCAGGGGGAGGAGTCGTAAACCATGGTCTTCAAAGAGGAGACCAGAAACCAGTGTCATTTACAACTCTGAACTGTCCACCTCAGGCAGATGGTAGGATTAAGGAAGGTATGAGCAGATGCAGGGGGGAGAGTCTAAGTAAATTAGCCAGTCTAGGGGTGTGTTTAGCCAGCACTTACCTCCCTGCTGGAAAATCAGCCATTATGAATTTGGAAGATTTGATGCACTCTGGGACA
This sequence comes from Calotriton arnoldi, assembly GCA_963921515.1. Taxonomy (NCBI): domain Eukaryota; kingdom Metazoa; phylum Chordata; class Amphibia; order Caudata; family Salamandridae; genus Calotriton; species Calotriton arnoldi. The sequence goes on along the minus strand of CAWUFW010002794.1, from coordinate 29,152 downwards.
AAATAATGCCACACTCTACAGGATGTGGCCATATCTTTGAGGAGTTACCCTGCTCCCATTGGTCAGGAGTGACCTCCTGCCTGACCCAGAGAACTTGGAATAAGTATCTGAGAGGGGCAGAGCCCTCCAGATCTGCTGCTTGAAACTTAAGGAAGCAAGACGTTGCCAGGCTGAGAAGTTGGGGGTGCAAAACTCTAAGGCCTGTCCTCTGAAGACTGCACCAGCTGAAACTACAGCCCTGTGGATTACCTTGCTGCAAAAGAACTAAAGAGTGGACTCCCTGCAAGCTACAGGTTAACAGAGCTCACCTGGACCATCACCACCAAGGATCATCAACTGGAAGAACTATCAGTGAATTTGTAAGGGTTTTGTCCAAGTGGATTGTGGGAACTGAAGTCCTCAACTTTCAAGGACCCTTCTTGGAGCTTCCAGACCCTTGGAGTGAGTTTGAGACACTTTGGGACCCCTTGAGGAACTTCAGGAAGAAGTTCAAGAAGTTTGGAGAACTTTGGAGCAACTTTGAAAAAAAGATCCATAGAGGGACCGACTCAACCTGGTCAGCCAAGCCGCCTGCCTTCAACCGCGAGCCGGCCAAGCCATCCAGGTTCGTCCCGCTAAAAGCTCCGTCGCTCCGACTTCCAGAGTTTGCCTGGGAGTAGAAGAAATCCGAGGACGGCGAACCCTCACCGAATCCGGCCTGGTGAAGAGCATCGAGGGACCCCGCGAGAAAAAGCTCCAGAAAAGTTTCTAAGTTCGAAGGTAAAAACTGTGACCGGGACCTACCGCGAGGTGTAGCCGCTCAGGGCTCCATCGCGGTCGGCCTGAAACTTTGACTTTGGGTCGGTCTATCGCGAGCAGATATCCCAATATGGTGCTATAAGTTTCTAAGTGCTATAAAGTTATAAATCTTTAAAAATTCATATCTCCGGTTCCCTACATTGGATTTTTGTCGTTTTGGTGTCATTTTAAAGATAAAAATATGTCCTATTTTTATAAATTGGTGTTGGATTTTTATTATGCCTTGTGTCTTAATTATTCACTGAATTGTTGTTTTTAAATGCTTTACATACCTGTCTTTGAAGTTAAGCCTGCCTGCTCGCAGCCAAGCTACCAAGGGTTGAGCATGGGAATACTTTTCTAAGACCTATGCTGAGTCCTATCATGTGTTAGTGGCCTTATTGCCAGTGGCAGACCTACATTTGCCCCTACCAATAATCCACTTTCCAACATTTTTTGCTCAGCGGTGTGGATGAGGACTTGTGTTTAAAAAGTACACCTTTCAGTAAAGTGAATTAAGATTATAAAAATCCTCTAAATTGCCTTAGAACAAAACTTTTGAGTTTGATTTTTGGAATTTGGACTAAACTGTTTTTAATCCATTGTTTTGATTTTTCCAAATTGTTTTAAGTCTGTTGTGCCTAGTTGTTGTGACCCAAAACTAGGGAACCATGGAGCTGGACCTGGCTAAACTGTGCCAGTTTAAGATAGCTGATCTTAGGGAACAGTGTAGGCTTAGGGGGCTGCCTGCTACCAAGAAGCTTAGGAAGGCAGGGTTGATTGAGTCCCTAAAGGCCTGGGCTGGGGGAGCTGAGGAGAGTCAAGGGGGGATAGAGGGTGTCCCCCCAACCTCATCCAAGAGGAGGTTGAGGATGATGCCTCTTCCATTTTATCTAGTGTTAGCCATATGAATCCAGATGGTGGGAGTGGGGAAGGGCCCCTTACTCAGGAACCACCACTGTCCCTTGCAGAGAGACAGCTTGAGGCTCAGTTAGCTTTGATAGCTTTGGAGCAGAGGAAACTGGAATTGGCTGAGAAGAGATGGGAGAGGGAGGAGGCGTTGAAAAGAAATGGTGGCAGTGAAAATGATGAAGATTTTGAAATGTCCAGGGGTGGTGGATTTGATCCCAAACTTCCCAAGGGTATAGTACCCAAGTACACTGAGGGGGATGACATTGACAAATGGCTAGCAGCTTTTGAGAGGGCCCTTAGAATGAGTAGGGTCCACTCTAAGTATTGGGGTGCACTCCTGTGGGAGTTGATTCCAGTAGCTGGGAGGGATAGGCTCCTGACCCTGAAGGGAGAGGATGCAGAATCATACCAGCAGATGAAGGCATGCTTAGTCAAATGATTTAGTCTGACTCCAGAGCAGTACAGGGTGAAGTTTAGAGGCACCCAGAAATTGAGTTCAAAGTCTTAGGTAGACTTTGTGGACGTTTCAGTGAAGGCACTGGAAGGCTGGATTGTTGGTAACAAAGTTGACACATATGAGGGATTGTATAATTTGTTTTTGAAAGAACATATTTTGACTCATTGTGCAGAAGAGAAGTTACGCCAGTATCTAGTGGACTCTAAGCTGACAGACCCCAGAGAGCTGGGTGAAGCAGCTGATGAGTGGGTGAGAACCCAGGTTTCCATACAGCACCAGGGGGGTGACCAGAAGAAAGGGGGACAGGTCCCTCCCCAAGGGAAAGAAGGTCAAAACCAGAAGGAGTCCTCCAAAGACCCACAAAAACCTGCACAAGGAGGGGGGCCCTGAGCCAACCCAAATTCAAAGGGAGGGGGTATCATGGAAAGAATGGTAGGTTCTTTGATCCCTCAAAGGTGGGTAAGTGCTTTGACTGTAACCAGCCAGGGCACAAACAGGGAGATGCCGTCTGCGCCAAGAAGCTCCCCCCCAAAGGGGCCATCCACAGGGATTGCCAGTGTAAGTGTAGGGGTGGAGATTGGTGCCCCAGAGAGGGTAGTCAGGTGGTGGAAGCATCCTTAGTGTCCCTGGGTGGGGAGAATATTGCAACCCTTGCTGCCTTACCTCCAAACATGGACAAGTACAGGCAAAGGCCTAAAGTGAATGGGACTGAGGTTGAGGCTATCAGAGACACTGGGGCTAGTGTAACTATGGTCCTGGATGAGCTGGTGCCTCCAGAAAGGTTGTTACCTGGTGAGTTTCACCAGGTGACTTATGCAGACAGCACTACCAAACTCCATCCTATGGCTGTGGTGGATTTTGAATGGGGAGGTGTGACATGCCCTAAGAAGGTAGCTGTGTCAAAGGTGCTCCCAGTCCAGTGTTTACTTGGCAATGATCTTGAAGCCACTGTGTGGTCAGAGGTGGAGAGAGGACTCCATATGAAAATATTGGAGCTCCCTGAGTGGGTATGTGCTGTGACTAGGTCACAGACTAGCCAGAAGGGAGGGGCTGGACACTTGGACACTGGAACAAAGGGCCAAGCATCCACGGACAAGGGTACTGGGCCTGGTGAGCCAGCCCAGGGAACTTCAGAGGTGCAGGCAGAATCTAACCCTGATGGGGAGGATCTGGCCTCTGAGGGAGGGACTCCGTCCCTGCCAGAGCTGTCAGATTTGGCAGAACTGACAGGAGCAGGTGGACCCTCCAGAGAGGAGTTCAGTAAGGGACAGCGTGACTGTCCCACCCTTGAGAGCTTGAGGCGGATTGCTTCTAAGCAAGAGGAAGGGGATGACAGTGGGTTTCACAAACTCTACTGGGAAGATAGACTGCTCTATACTGAGGCCAGAAACCTCAAGGAGGGGGCCACCAGGAGGTTGGTGGTGCCCCAGAGGTACAGAGAGTTCATCCTGACTTTGGGTCATGATATTCCCTTGGCAGGACATTTGGGACAGACAAAGACATGGAACCGGTTGGTGAACCATTTCTACTGGCCCCATATGTCTGAAAAGGTAAAGGAGTTTTGCAGCTCCTGTGTCACCTGTCAGGCCAGTGGCAAGGCAGGGGGCAAGACAAAGGCTCCCCTAATACCACTGCCAGTGGTTGGGGTCCCTTTTGAAAGGGTGGGGATGGACATTGTTGGTCCCCTGGACCCACCTACTGCATCAGGGAATAGGTATATCTTAGTGGTAGTGGACCATGCCACTAGGTACCCTGAAGCAATCCCTCTTAGAACCATTGATGCTCCTGCAGTGGCTCGAGCACTGCTTGGTGTGTTCACCAGAGTCAGTTTTCCAAAAGAGGTGGTGTCAGATAGGGGCACGAACTTCCTGTCCAGCTATCTGACTGCTATGTGGGATGAGTGTGGTGTCAACTACAAGTTCACCACCCCCTATCACCCACAAGCAAATGGTCTTGTTGAGAGATTCAACAAAACCCTGAAGGGCATGATAAATGGGTTGTCAGAGAAACTCAGGAGGAGATGGGATGTTCTCCTCCCATGCTTACTGTTTGCCTACAGGGAGGTGCCACAGAAAGGGGTTGGTTTCAGTCCCTTTGAGTTGTTGTTTGGAAACCCTGTGAGGGGGCCATTGAGCCTGCTGAGAGAGTCTTTAGAGAAGCCTCTTAAAGAAGCAAAGGACAATGTGCTTGACTATGTGCTAGGCCTGAGATCTAGAATGGCAGAGTACATGTACAAGGCAAACAGGAAACTGGAGGCCAGCCAGGAGCTCATGAAGCACTGGTATGATCAAAAGGCTACTATGCCTGAGTATACTCCAGGACAATTGGTGTGGGTGTTGGAGCCTGTGGCTCCCAGGGCCCTCCATGACAAGTGGAGTGGGCCCTATCCAATCTTAGAAAAGAAGGGTGAGGTTACCTATTTGGTTGACCTTGGCACCCCCAGGAACACTCATAGGGTCCTGCATGTGAATAGATTGAAACCCCACCATGACAGGGCAGACATGACCATGTTACTGGTCACTGATGAGGGTGTGGAGGAGGAAACTGAGCCTGCGTCCGACCTCCTCTCCACTAATGTGCAAGATGGGTCAGTGGAGGGGGTGATACTCTCTCCCAAGTTGACAGACCAGCAGCACAGAAACTGTAAGCAAGTGCTGGAGCAGTTTGCTGGCCTGTTCTCTTTGATCCCAGGCATCACTGAGTGGTGTGTGCACCACATTGACACTGGTGACAGCCTACCTGTCAAAAATAAACTGTACAGGTTGTCTGTCCATGTCAGAGCCAGCATTAAAGCTGAGGTTGCTAAGATGCTGGAATTGGGGGTAATTGAACCGTCTGAGAGTCCATGGTCCAGTCCCGTGGTGCTGGTACCTAAACCTAATCCTCAGGGGGGACCCAAGGAGTTAAGGTTCTGTGTGGACTACAGAGGATTGAATGCAGTCACAAAGACTGACGCTCACCCTATACCTAGAGCTGATGAGCTCATTGATAGGTTAGGGGCTGCCAAGTACCTGAGTACTTTTGACTTGACTTCAGGTTACTGGCAGATTGCCCTCACTGATGGAGCAAAGGAGAGGTCAGCATTCTCCACACCAGAGGGACATTATCAGTTCAAGGTAATGCCCTTTGGCTTAAAGAATGCACGTGCCACCTTCCAAAGGTTGGTGAACAGGGTCTTGTCTGGGTTGGAACATTTCAGTGCAGCTTACCTGGATGATATAGCTGTATACAGTTCTACCTGGGTGGATCACTTAAGCCACCTAAGGGAAGTGCTTCAGGCCATGCAGCAGGCAGGCCTGACTATTAAGGCAAGCAGGTGCCAAATAGGGCAGAGTTCTGTGGTGTACCTGGGCCACCTGGTAGGTGGGGGCCATGTACAGCCTCTCCAAGCTAAAATCCAAACTATTTTGGATTGGACAGCTCCTGTTACCCAGACTCAGGTCAGGGCATTCCTTGGACTCACAGGGTACTATAGAAGGTTTGTTCAAAATTATGGGACCATTGTGGGGCCCCTAACAGAACTCACTTCTAAAAAGAGGCCCAAGAAGGTGGATTGGACCCCAGAGTGTCAGAAGGCTTTTGACACTCTGAAAGCTGCTATGTGTTCAGCACCAGTGCTGCTTGCCCCTGACTACACAAAATAATTTGTGGTTCAGACAGATGCTTCAGAACAAGGGATTGGGGCAGTGTTGTCACAGCTAAATGAAGAGGGCCTTGATCAGCCAGTTGCCTTTATTAGCAGGAGACTTCTTCCCAGAGAGCAGAGGTGGAGTGCCATTGAGAGAGAGGCTTTTGCTGTGGTTTGGTCCCTGAAAAAGTTGAGACCATATTTGTTTGGGACTCACTTTCGTGTTCAAACTGACCACAGGCCTCTCAGATGGCTCATGCAGATGAGAGGGGAGAATCCCAAGCTGTTAAGGTGGTCCATTTCCCTACAGGGGGTGGACATTGCAGTGGAACACAGACCTGGGGTTGCCCATGCAAATGCGGATGGACTTTCCAGGTTTTTCAACTTAGCTGATGAGGACCACCAGGGTGTAGGTTAGTAACCCATCACCTTTCTTTTGGGGGGGGAGGGCTATGTTGCAAAGTCATCCTGTGCCCTGGGCACCCCCCAACTTTTTGCTGACTGGTACTGGTGGTAACTGACTCTGACTGACCCTGGGCTTTGCCTAACCAGGCCCAGGGCCAGTGCTATGCTGAAAACACTTAGAATACAGTGAAAACACCTACATACACTAGGGTACACTATGGGTTGGGGTACCCCTGTGATTGGCATGACCTACCCAATAAGTCCCTAGTATATAATAGGGCAGGGGAATTGAAACTACCAATCCGTCCCTAGTATATAGTAGGGCATGGCAGTTTAGAGGCCAGCAGCTTTCTGCACTTGCATGTGTGCACTGCTGAGGCCTGAGGTCAGTTTTAAAAGCAGCCCTGGGTGCCATGACTGCTTTTAAAAAGTAAATTGTGCCCAAACTCGACTTTGGTGTTTGGGGCACTTAAAAATGGATAACCTACAATGTTATGGCATATTAGGAACCCCCAGGGTCTCCCCTAGGTGTCCCAGGGGTGGGGGGTCAGGTATCTATAAGGTAGACCCTTATAAAATGAGTTTTATATGCCCTGGGTTAAGTGAAATTTCACATTTCACTCCCCACATTGTGATAAAGTGCTGCCCAAATTCGACTTTGATGCTAGGAGCACTGTGAAGTGAGGATCTGCAATATTTCTACAGATTCAGAACCCCTAAAGTCTCCCCTAAGTGACCCATGGGGTGGGGGTCCTGTAGATATAAGCAAAGTACTTATAAAATATGTTTTTGTAAGTCCTGGTGCTGGAAAAATGGCCCAAGTCATTTTTCCCATTACAAATCCCCTGCTACATAGGTTAACATGGTAGGAAGTTATTAACTAATAACTCTTGATAGGAGAGGGCTAGAAGTACCATTCAAAGACTTCCCGAATGGTAATAATAAATCCAAGAATATGATATTGTTGAATTTCTCCTAAAGTGTACATACAAGAAGTTATAAGACTTTCTTGTTTGTAAGTCCAGATTCAGCCTTCCAGTGATCTGTCCTGATTGGTCAGAGTTAAGTGGATTAGCCAGGCTGCCTTGAAGAGGTGATAAAGAGCCCCTGGGGTTAACCAGCTCTGCTGGGAGGGCAGTGTGCTGCTCCACAGGAATGCCAGGCCAGGGGGAGGAGTCGTAAACCATGGTCTTCAAATAGGAGAGCAGAAACCAGTGTCATTTACAACTCTGAACTGTCCACCTCAGGCAGATGGTAGGATTAAGGAAGGTATGAGCAGATGCAGGGGGAGAGTCTAAGTAAATTAGCCATCCTAGGGGTGTGTTTAGCCAGCTCTTACCTCCCTGCTGGAAAATCAGCCATTATGAATTTGGAAGATTTGATGCACTCTGGGACAAATTAATGCCACACTCTACAGGATGTGGTCATTTCTTTGAGGAGTTACCCTGCTCCCATTGGTCAGGAGTGACCTCCTGCCTGACTCAGAGAACTTGGAATAAGTATCTGAGAGGGGCAGAGCCCTCCAGATCTGCTGCTTTAAACTTAAGGAAGCAAGACGTTGCCATGCTGAGAAGTTGGGGGTGCAAAACTCTAAGGCCTGTCCTCTGAAGACTGCACCAGCTGAAACTACAGCCCTGTGGATTACCTTGCTGCAAAAGAACTAAAGAGTGGACTCCCCGCAAGCTACAGGTTAACAGAGCTCACCTGGACCATCACCACCAAGGATCATCAACTGGAAGAACTATCAGTGGATTTGTAAGGGTTTTGTCCAAGTGGATTGTGGGAACTGAAGTCCTCAACTTTCAAGGACCATCTTGGAGCTTCCAGACCCTTGGAGTGAGTTTGAGACACTTTGGGACCCCTTGAGGAACTTCAGGAAGAAGTTCAAGAAGTTTAAAGAACTTTGGAGCAACTTTGAAAAAAAGCTCCATAGAGGGACCGACTCAACCTGGTCAGCCAAGCCGCCTGCCTTCAACCGCGAGCCGGCCAAGCCATCCAGGTTCGTCCCGCTAAAAGCTCCGTCGCTCCGACTTCCAGAGTTTGACCGGGAGTAGAAGAAATCCGAGGACGGCGAACCCTCACCGAATCCGGCCTGGTGAAGAGCATCGAGGGACCCCGCGAGAAAAAGCTCCAGAAAAGTTTCTAAGTTTGAAGGTAAAAACTGTGACTGGGATCTACCGCGAGGGGTAGCCGCTCAGGGCTCCATCGCGGTCGGCCTGAAACTTTGACTTTGGGTGGGTCTATCGCGAGCAGATATCCCAATATGGTGCTATATGTTTCTAAGTGCTATAAAGTTATAAATCTTTAAAAATTCACATCTCCGGTTCCCTACATTGGATTTTTTTTCCTTTTGGTGTCATTTTAATGATAAAAATATTTCCTATTTTTATAAATTGGTGCTGGATTTTTATTATGCCTTGTGTCTTAATTATTCACTGAATTGGTGTTTTTAAATGCTTTACATACCTGTCTTTGAAGTTAAGCCTGCCTGCTCGCAGCCAAGCTACCAAGGGTGGAGCATGGGAATAATTTACTAAGACCTATGCTGAGTCCTATCATGTGTTAGTGGCCTTATTGCCAGTGGCAGACCTACATTTGCCCCTACCAATAATCCACTTTCCAACACACACCAAGTTCAATAACAAAGTAAGGAAGAGGGGAAGGAGATTTAAGGAAGAGCGTTCAGGACTCACAGTTTGTAACTTGACAGACGAGAATTCCAATAAATCCAACAATGTTAAAGCAAAACCAAGAGAGGTGGCCCAGCCCAGCCTTGTCCTGACGCGGACGGGCGCAGACGGGCCCGCCCTTGGATTGGGCTTCGCCCGGGCACGCCCACGCGCGTCCCGCGCTGCGGGAGCCCTGGCCGATTTTTAAGCGCTTCCTGGCACTGGCAAGGTGCGGCGGCGTCCTCGCCGCAAAGCAGGCTGGGGGTTGTGGTCCCAACCTCCCTACGAGCCCAGCAGCAGTGATGGCGGTGATGGCAGGCTGGTGAGCACTCAGGCTCCCCCGCGGCCGGAAAACAGCAGCAGCAAGTCAGGTATGGGCACCCGCGCGGCGGGAGCCCTGGCCGATTCTTAAGCGCCTCCTGGCGCTGTCAAGGTGCAGCGGCGGCGGCGTCCTCACTGCAAAGCAGGCTGGGGGTTGTGGTCACAACCTCCCCACGAGCCCAGCAGCAGTGATGGTGTGGTGGCGGGCTGGTGAGCTCTCAGGCTCCCCCACGGCCGGAAAACAGCAGCAGCAAGTCAGGTATGGGCATCCGCGCTGCGTGAGCCCTGGCCGATTTTTAAGCACCTCCTGGCGCTGGCAAGGTACGGCGGCGGCATCCTCGCCGCAAAGCAGGCTGGGGGTTGTGGTCCCAACCTCCCCACGAGCCCAGCAGCAGTGGTGGTGGGCTGGTGAGCGCTCAGGCTCCACCGAGGCCAGAAAACAGCAGCAGCAAGTCAGGTATAGTAATCCTTTTTAGTTTGAATACACATCACAGGAAAATATGAATCTTACTGGTGCAAATAAAAAGTTGGCACCTAATTACTATAAACTGAAGGGGCTTGTTTCAGCTAGGGGTTGGCATAACTCACGTAATTTTGTGTCACGTATTTATGCAAAATGCATCTTGCACTCAAAAAATTACCCGAACAGTCAATTCGGGTTAAAATTCAACTCAAAAATGTAATTTCAAGATAATTTCTAGTTGATTGCATTCAAAACACTGCTGCTCCCGTTCAGTTTTGTTGTTTTGCGCTCAACAATTACCCAAACAGTCTGCTCGGATGAAAAATCTACCTGAAATGTTTGTTGACAGCCTAACGTAAAGGAAATGCCGCTCACATTCAAAACGCTGCTGTTCACTTTCAAATTCATAGTTTCACACTCAAAAATTACCTGAACAGCCCACTTGGGTTAGAAATCTACCTGAAATGCCAGTCATGTTAAAAATGTACCCAAACTGTACATCTTACTTTAACATTTCTCCCTAAAATTGTGCGATGTGGCATAATGCATAATCTTGGTCATTTAATTTAAATTTCTTCATGCAAAATTACCACAATTACACCAATTACTTTGGAGCAATTAAAATGTCATCCAGTGCTAGTTTAAGTACAAAAGGGTGATTAAAAAAGTTTTTAAAAAAAGACTAAAGAATGATAAGAAACACAAAAATAGTAAAGTAAAGGGTTGGCACTGAAGTGCCCTTTTTAGGTAGGTGTGCACATTTAATCAGACAAAACGCCATCACTCACAGTGCAAGGGAGCAATAGATAAAGCAGGCTGAACCATTACCCTATACTGTGGTGAGCGAATTCAACATGGGAATAACAGTAGAGCAGACCAATGAACGAAAAAGCCTGACTCAACCACCATATATCTATTTGTATATGTATGTATTTTTTAATTATGATTTTGTTTTTTTACGTGAGGCTGGTGGTAGAGCTATAACCATTTCCAGTACAGACCTAAAAAGAGATGTGCAATGAGCATTTTAGATTTACAGAGACTTAAAGGTGACTACAAATATCCTCAGCGAATTCACATAGCACACAGTGGGATCTAATACCACAAGAGGCTGCAAAACAGAAATCAATGTGAAGACGTGGTCTGGTGTTTTTAAACAAAATGCTTTATCTCTCTCCCTTAGCTTCAAATGGTGTATATGTTATTTGGGCATATAAAGTGTACCGGCTTGCTATGAAGTGGCCTCAAGTAGTTACAGACAACACATAACCTAAAACTGTTTAACACGCCAGCAACATAGATACTGGTTAAAGTCATGGTGAGCAAAACAAAAAGTTCTTCGCAACTTTTTAAAATTCTACATATTTGAGTAATGTACTTGCATTACCGCTCCATGTGCAGGGTCCCATTTGCATGTTACCACCTCTTTAATTAGATCACGCTCCCCATGACTTCTATGTACTGCATCTTATGATCAAATCCTCCTGCTCCATTACAAAGGTTTTCTATGAAGAGCTCCGCTGAGTCTTAGGGGCTGATTACGATGGCGGGCAGACTTGGTCTGCCCACCACCGTAGCGGTGATTGGGACCGCCCGCCAGACATGTAGCGGTCCCACCACTGCAATTAGGATGCGCCCGCCATACTGGCGGGCGCATCCTGGGCCTTTAACATTGCGGGCGGTGCTGCTGGCTGCAGCACCGTCCAGAATGTTAAAGGTGCTTGCATCGCATTTCCCTGCACCACGTGGCAGGCACCATGGCGGTGGTGGCGATCGTTCCGCCATCGTAATGAGCCCCTTAGAGTCAGGCTCATACTATATTAAACTACGTAAGTAAAAACAAATCACCAATATTCCAGGGCAGTGACTTGTAAAAAATATAGTTGGTGCCGTCCTGAAAGAGAATCCAGCTCTGGTAAAAACAGCCCCACGTTGCAGGTAGCACAACTGGGCCACGTGGGCATGGTTGGGTCCTGGCAAACCATCCAGCTCTGAAATCAGCCCACAACTGGGCCACGTGGGCATGGTTGGGTCCTGGCAAACCATCCTGCTCTGAAAGCAGCCCACAACTGGGACACGTGGGCATGGTTGGGTCCTGGCAAACCATCCTGCTCTGAAAGTAGACCACAAGCCTGCAGCCTACTGGGAAAATGCCAGAGATGCTGAATGGCCAGATCAGCCCTGAAGATGCTCTTTTCACTTCCTCTAATGAAAAGTAGCATGGCATGGAGATCTGGAATTTTTAGTCATGCTTAATTAACAAAGCCAAAAATGTTTCGCTCTAGGTAGAAATTCTTGTCGGTCAGTTGCAAATGGCTTTCTCTGAATCAAGTTACGGCAGAACAGTTTAAGACGATGAACTACATGCATCCAGGAGTGATACCAAGGGCATTTGTACTAGTTATATGAAAATATCAGTCCATAAAGTGAGCATTATGAGACACCAAATTCTACAACACAGTACACGATACAACTGGCATTTTCAATGTTGCTGTACGCCTGGTGTTTGTCCCTACACACAACTTGTGTATTCCTGTTAGTGAGGGGATCTCAGGTCAAGGTTAAAATTGCCTATGGGGAATACCCCACTGTTTGTATTCCCAGGGCCAGTTTAAGATTCTTAATACGTTTACCCCTGGCAAAACGATAGCAACTCTCACAAAACCTAAGGCAGAAGCAAGGATTAAAACACATCAGGGCTGGAGGTGTGTGTCTGTAATATCCAAGACAGATTCAAATAACAACAGTAGGATTAACCCTTTCCCCTTTTTGAGATGGATGAAGTGAGTGTCATTGAGTGTCATTGATCTTGATATCTTAATATTCACAATTGAAGATATAAGCTGTTCCATCTGCTCAATGCTCATAAACACCAGGAGTGATAACCATGACCACACGCACATCAGAGGAACTTTAGCAACAGGGTATGATGTGATACATTTGTTAAGAGAGTGCACTCCACGCCTGTTTTTAGGAAACTCAATTTATTGCATCCACCGCAGGTAACACAGGCACCTCTGAGCCAGCCACATTGCAACTCCTCAGTGGTTGCCTAGCACACCACACAGTTCCATATGATGCCCCCAGAACTCTTCAAATTCCCCAGGATTAAAAGGACAGGAGTATGTTACAACACATCTCCCCCCAACAATGCAATATATAACAACTATAAATAAGGGAAAGGGAAAACAGATAAAAATGCATAGAACATTTTGCAACTAATAGGATGCAGAAAAATGACTAAATAACGAAGGAATGAAGACAGCTGAAAGGAAAATGCAAAAAGAAATAAGCAACTAAAAATAGAACGGAAGCTAGAACAGATTACATTACATTTCCAACTAATACAGAGTTGTTCCAAATAGTAGGAGAACTCCCAGGAGCAAGAAACATTATTCCATAATGTAATCTTTTAGATAAATAGGTGGTTTCCTGAATCTAAGAGTGCCCGCGACCAGCTTGTGCTATCTCACGAAGAACTTGCACCCTTATTACTAGACTCATGATTATCACAATGTACCTGACTTACTTCTCCACTGGTTCCGTCCAGGTTGCCATTGCAATTGCATTTCGAAAACCTCGACATGCTCCTCACCTCTCACCCTCTCAAAACAGCTACATTCTTCTTCACCTCAATAATTTGTTTCGGACCCATGAACTTCGTCTCACCTTTAGGAGACCAAACAGGTTTCTTTATGTACACCATTTCACCTACCGCCCCCCTATTCTGCTTGACACCATGCTTCCTATCAAAACGCCTCTTGTACTTCTCCTGATATTCCTTGATCCTACATGAAAACGGACTCACAATGCCCATGGTACCACTTAACCAAACTGGGTTTAATTTGGAGCCCACCATTCTCCCTTTGAGTCTCTGAAAAGAATACCCTGTCACACTGTTAGGTGTGTTACGATGTGACCATAACTTTTCACATAGGAACCCATTCAAGGGCAACTTACTCTCCACAGCTGTTGGCACACATACCCTCACCAGACAGTTCATGCTTTCTACTAGGCCATTGGCGTTCGGTACATAAAGTGCAGTGCGATGGTGTTTCATGGACGAATCCTCCAAAAGTTCCTTCATTCCTTGTGAAGTGAACTGGACCCCATTGTCCATTAAAATGGTTTTGGGAATACCTTCACAAGCAAAGACATCCCTCAAGAATTCCAGTACATTCCTAGTCACAATAGAATTAACACAGCATGCCGATACTTACTTGGTGGTATAATCTACCAATACCAGTCCAAATCTTTCATTCTGTGATAACACTTTAAAAGGGCCCACAATGTCTAGTGCCAGTTTGTACCATGGTTCCTCAGGGATCTCTATAGGGGATAAGGGAGCTGCTCTGACTGACTTGGATTTGTCATTACCAGCACACAGTATACAATCTCTAACCACCTCCCCCATTTGCTTATCCACCCCTGGCCACCAGTACATTAGGCTTTACACTGGCTTTGGTTAAATTCCGGCCCAGATGACCTTCCTGGGCCAAAGATCTTGCTATGCTAATCCTCGAGGGGAATCAGTTGCTCACCCCTGAACAGTTCAGCATTGACAATACTCAAGTCCTCCCATACATTCCAGAATGTTTTTACATCCTCAGGTGCGCTGCTTAAGGTTGGCCATCCTCCCTCCACAAAATCCAATACCCGTTTCCTTGTTACATGACTGGTCACTCCAGCTTCCCATTCCTGTTTGTTCAGAGCTGGTTCTTTGACCCATAGTGCCGGCAGTTCCACTGCAAAAAACAGTTCCTTGTCTAAAGGCATCCTGGATAGGTAATCGGCCGGTATAGTCCTTTTACCCGGCAGGCACTCTGTTAAAATTGTATTCCGTCAGTCCTTCCACGCACCTTTTTATTCTGGGGGTGGAGTTCTCTGTATGTCAGCATGCAAACATCTGGGCCAAGGGCCTGTGGTCAGTCTTTACTGTAAACGGCAAGCCCCACAGAAAGAATTTAAAATGGCCAGTAGCCCAGATGCAGATTAATGCCTCATACTCTATCACACAGTAGCGTTCTTAAGGCCCTTTGATCGAACGTGAGGCAAAAAGCTATCACATTTTCTTCACCTTCAACTATCTGAGAGAGGACAGCACCCAACTCCTTCAAACTGGTATCCGTGGTCAAAATTGTTTTTCTGGTAACATCAAAATGTCCCAAGGTTGCCGTGCGGGCTATTTCATCCTTTACTTTATTAACAGCCTCTGCACATTCAGGGGACCAAGTAAATTCTGCACCCTTATTGAGCAATAGTCTCAATGGCTGCACCACACAGGCAAAGTTGCAAAATAATTTTGAATAATATTCTAAAAGACCCAAGAACGATCTGACTTGGTCCTTGCCCCATAGTGCAGGTGCTTGAGATATGGCGTCTGCCATTTCCAATTTGGGGCTAATGCAATCCCAAGTGATGGTGTGTCCTAAGTAGGAGACCATGTCAACTCAGAATCTGCATTTGTCTCTCCTGAAAGGAAGCCCCTTTTCCATCAACCTGGTAAGTACTTCCCTGAGTATACATCATGACTTGGACTGTCCTTGGAGTACACTAGAATATCATCCTGAAAGTACATGACCGATTTGATTCCAGACAAAACCTCCTTCATCAACCTCTGGAAGCAGGCAGCTGCAGAGGCCAATCCAAATGAATTTCTAAGGAATCTGAATGTTCCCAGATGAGTGACGAAAGAGGTTAATGCCCTGGACTCCTTGTGTAACATCACCTGATGGTAGGCGGCTGATAGGTCCATCATACCAAACACCTTTGCTCCTCTCAGCATCACTAGTTGCTCATTAATATTAGGTAGGGGTTGTCGGTTGACCCAGATACACTGGTTGAGGTCCCTCAGACCTACACACATCCTGATCTTGTTTCCAGCATCCTTTGGGGCCAAAACAATGTGGGCCAACCATTCTGAAGATTCCCTCTATTACTCCCAGATGCTGCAGTTTATCCAATTCATTTTGCAGGGGTTTTAGCATGAGATTCAGTACCCTTCTCACCTTGTGTACAACTGGTTTGGCCTTTGATTTAAGAATGATCTTCTGCTTGAACCCCTTCAATAAACCCAATTAGTCTTTCAAGACCTCATGGAACAGTGACAGTAACATAACATGTTCAGGTGAATTTGGGTTGAAGGTGATACCTATGTCTCTCTGATGACCCCAACCCAGTAGATTGTCCCCCCTTTTTTTCCATGCGACCCCGTTTTGCCTCTGTCCTTAACTTTTATGGTCATTATAGTGTAACCCAGGAGATCAATTTTCTGTCCCCATAGCCTATGGGATTTATATCTGGTGGGCTCAAAGTGATAGCCTCTCTCCCGAAAACCCTTTCCCAATTTTTATCACCTGCTAATGTAAAGGGAGACACCAAGTCTGATAGGTACAATTTTGTCACCAATAATAATATCACATTTAGGCATGACAACAGTATCATTATCAACATTCTCTTCACACCCTGTTACACAAACAGATTCCGTTACATGTAGAATTGCATGTTGATGCAACCCAGAGTCAAATGCAATACTGTTCACTTTGGCGTTCTTGCAAACACGAGCGCAGTGTCCCTTCTTCCCGCAATTCCTGCAGTTGTATTCTGGGCATAACAATTCAGATAATGTGATGAGTGATTTGGGCTGCCACATTTGTAACATTTAAACTTTGAGTCCTTAGTTACCCCCGAGTTAGGTGCCGGCTTATGAGTTTTGGCTGTTATCTTGTGTACTGCTCCTGTATAGGTATCAACCTCTCTACACTCACGATCATACTCAATTACCTCTGAAACACTGGAAGTTGTCACATTTGTGGCACTTGGTGTGTTGCGCATTTCCGTAACCCAACAGGAAGTATATTCCATGCATACAACAATGATATTGGCTTCCTTGAAGGAAGGATTTTTCACTAGCAACTTCTCCTGAACCTTGGGATCATTTGTGCACCTCACAAGTTGGTCTCGGATGAGGGAGTCTTTTAGGTTAGCAAAATCACATGTTTGGGCTATGGTCTTCCTTGCTGCCACATAGTTCCCTATCCTTTCTCCTGTGGCCTGTGCACTCATATAGAACTTGTGATATTTCATAACCACATTAATGCGTGGCCTGAAGTGTGTTTGGAATTGAAGCACTGACATTTTGTAGAGATCTCTAGGTCCTCCTTCACCGTTACCGATAAGATCAAGGCTCTCATAGGTACTGCGACCTTCAACACCCAGATTGTGAAGTAGGACTCCCTGTTTCCTGGCCAGAGAGAACTTTTATCTCCTTATTGCCACCAGATAAGAGTCAAAAAGATGTTTCCATTTATTTCAAGGCAACAAAGGTTCACCCTGTTCTGACAAAAACTGTAGAGGTTGACTCATGCTGGCCGCCATCCCTGCAACAGAAACTAAACTAACAAATAAAACAATTTAAAATAATAAGTCAACACAACAAGGCAAAACAAAGAACTAAAATAATTAATTATCTTTCAGGTCAAGGCTCTTGTCCCACAATCAGTATCAATGCATAAGGTGGCAGCTGGCTGAGTTATCCTGCTAACTCACACCTTCCTTATAGTGAGTAAGTGTGCACCTTACCCCACATAATCCTCTATGAAGTGAGGTTTACAGCACAACAGAGTGTCCAAGCAGGAAAAATGAAAACAGGATACACGTGTGCACAATTCATAAAACAGACCCAAAGCGATCAGGATTCTCTACTGTTCTTGGGCCCCCGACAGTAACTGTTTTAATGCCTACGCAGTGCTTCAGCACCATTCACATTACAGGCTCTGTGCCGCTGTTTCAATGCCACCCACGGTAACCACTCTAATGCGGTACAGTGTGCAAACTTGTCCTGTTGAAATCCTGTTTCAGTCTTCCTGCCACTGCAGCGATGGGTTCCGCGTACTAGCTTCCTACTGTGACACGGTACGCACGCCCCCAGCATGCGCCTGGGCTTGCGCACGCTGCAATGAAGGCTCTCCTTATACACAGCTGCTCCCCAAACTGGAATTAAGTCTCTCATCGCTCACACCTGCTCCATGCTTCACCGGGCGAAGTCGCGTCGCTTCACGTGCCCTATTCAAATTCCGCAACAGACTGCTCATGCCCCAAGTGCATTCATAAGGGGTAAGGGTCTAAAACAAGCAATGGTCCCAAACATTCATCAGCTATTAGCACAACAATTCACACGCTTCATCTGTGATACACTCACCACAGTTGTTATGCCGATACCAGGAGGTGAAGATCAAAGTCCTTTGCGTCTCCGTGTTTCAATCCTTGTAATAAGCTCAAATTCTCCAGGGTTGTCCAACGGGTTCATTGGTGCATGCAACATTATAACTCATTGCCATTGTTAAGAGAGTGCACCCCACACCTATTTTTTGGAAACTCTCTTTATTGCATTCAGTGCAGGTAGAACAGCCACCTCTGAGCCAGCCACAATCCAACTGCTCAGTGGTTGCCTAGCACACCACTCAGTTCCATAAGATGCCCCCAGAACTCTACAGATTCCCCAGGGATAAAGGGACAAGAGTAAGTTACAACAACGTTGAACTTGACTTCCAGTGGACAAGCAAACCAAACACATAGCAAATCATAATGAATATTTATAGTGCGCTCACAACGTGCAAATTGCTGCCCCCTCACTGAACCGACTTCCAATGAGATAAACAGGTGCAGTTAGTGTGGTTTAACCAAGGGCGTAGCCTTTTATTCACATAGCATCAGTGAGGAATGATAGCCATAGTTAAGCAGACATTATTGTGATGAGAATACAGGACGTAAGATCAGCAAAACAGATCAAAGATTGTGTAAGCAATTAAAATATTTGTCTCCATCCATTATTACAACGCTACACTTCAGAATGCACTTGTAAGATCAGCCAAAGACATTATGCGACTACAAGAGGCAATATCAGCAGAACAGCTCAAAGAGTATGCAAGCAATAAAACAGTTGTCTCCACCCCTTACAGCAGAACACTTCAGAATGCAAAAAGTGCCAGCAGGCCCCTTTTGCATCCCCATCGCCCACGCCCTCAACCAAGGGCATCCAGGGCATAACTTAATGGCAACTTCCCCCCCATCAGTCAGAGGAATGGGCAATACCCGCAGTTCCACATACACCAGGGCACCGCATAGCGCTCCGTCCCTGTCGGGGTACCTGTCACCAGGCAAAACCCCACAGAATGTTCAACTGCAGGCATCCCGGGGTAGGGCAGAAAGGTACAGGACCACCAGCAGGTCAGTCCTCCCTCCTACCTGCCCAGTGCCCACACAAATCAACACCCCTCCAAGGGGCAAGTTCAGTAATTCAGTCCAATCTTTTGGTAGCCGCCTTCTTCTGCTGCAAGAAATTCAGGCACAGGGCGAAGAGGTCACTGGCGATCTCGGCCTCCCCCCAACACCTCCGGAGAGCCTTCGTAACTGCCCCCTAAGATTGTGGGTCTGCCGATGCCCGGCTTCTGGCCCATAGTTTCTTCATCCCCTGGACCCCCTTATATGGGTGCCACAAAATATATCTCTCAGGCCATCCCACAATTTACTGTTTGGCACCATAGATGCATGGATCGACCCAATGTACTCACCCATCGCAGTTTTCCCCAAGCAGGAGGCGGACGTGCACTCACCCAAAAACCGCCATCCAGGGATGGATGTAATCTCCAGTGCCTCTTTGGCATACCCCTAGCTTAGCTAGGACTCGCTATCTGAAGGATGGATCCTGCCACTCACGAATTGCTCTGCCTTCCTGAACCCAGCTCTACATTCCTTGACCCGTACACAAGATTCCCTGCCGGTTCAAAGAAGACAATTTGTGAGTCTTCGAACCCCTAAAAAAGTGGGAAATGAGTGAAACTATTCTACACATCATCTCGGCGTCACTCTGTTGAGTCAAAGAGGGTGACGAAAAACCTCCACCTCACCATTTCTAGAAGGTGGTGGCTCTGGATGAAGATTATCGTAACGCCATTGAAATGAAGCCGATACACCCAAGCATGATGGCCTCACGAAGAATCATGCAAAAATGCCTACCAGGACAGAGCTTCCGAGTGTCCAATGAGAACAAATGCACGCCTGTACCAGGTGAAAAATATGATGCCCAGATACCCATTGCTGCCGTCTGGTAGCGCTTAGTAGCCCCCTGCTTCAGCGGTTTCTGGCCCTGCAAGTCGCACCCTAGCTGGAGTGAGACGTAACCCATGTTGCATCGCTCCCCAGACCCAATATCCAAACCGATCGATCTGTGACCAACCCCTGTAAAGACATAGGATGCCTGCAACACCAATATATTAAAAAAGGACAAGAAATTGCCCGTCCATTGGAAATAGCCTATATGTAGTTTATTGGTGGTCAGATGGAGGGAGTGAACAGGTAAACCTTCTCATGTGCAATTGAAGGCATTTACCTCATGTTGAGAGTGCCTGCACTCTGTTGCCTCCCCCTGCAATCGCCACCTCAAATACTGGCCCATTCCAGAGGAAGCGAGAAGGTTGTGTGCAAACTGACTCAGGCTGTGACTACAGGCCTGACCAGCACAAACAAATGAATGACCCTGTGGGTGTACCATGAAAATACTGTTGCTAGAGCCGCATAAACATGCTTATGCCTGGTGATAACTATAAGGTATGATGCACCAGGCCGTGGGACGACCTCAACAAGTACTATCCCATAAGATACAAGGATCAACTGCTGTGAGGGACCAGAGAGGGAAAAACTTACTATCCACACAATGTGGAGGGCAATCATAAATGGGAACCAAAAATGCTGGCACTATGGAAGGGATTTAGAAAGACCCTTAGAGATAATGAGACAAAGAACCATAAGCTGAAGTAAGAAATGCCTGCTGAGGTCGGGGATGACACCATGTGAAATTGGCCAACTACGAATGCACAACACAATGTAAAGAGGGGGGGACGGGGAGCTATTAGAAAAAATTCAGGTCCAGTACCATTGCTACCAAAGACTGACGTAGTATTCACTAAGGGGTAACTGTTCCTAAAGACAGAGGAGAAAGCAACCTATTGTGGTTGAAAAGGGTGTCAGAGTGGTCTCTCTCAATATAATTGGGTTATTTAAAGACAGTAAAGGAATTACTCCTTTTGAATATAGTGCCTTCACACACCCTTGCGAGTGTTATGCTTCATCATCGGGCTTTGCTCCTCGTGGGGGTGGCGCTGCTGTCCTCCACGGGCCCCGCGAGAGGGCTCTTTATCGGAGATCTTTTAAGGAGACGCCGCAGTTGTGCATGTGGGTGTGTGGGCCTAGGACAGTGAATGAGTGAGTGAGTTAAAATTACCTTTGCGGTACCCAGAACCTAGTTTTATTCGGGGGTCCGGAAGGTAAGGCTAAAGCAACAAAGGATGTGGAGCACCTCTTTAAAGCAGATGTAGAGGGGGAATGAATGTCTTCCGGCTGCTCTCAAAAAGCCGTGTGAATGTGTGAGAAAAGGAGATTAGGTCAACATGTTTCGCGCTTAAAGGTGGTCCCTAATGGATCCAGGCGCACTTCGTCAGGACCGTGAAGTGAAAAATACAAGAACAAGTGATCAGGAATCAGGGAAAAGACGCCCTGTATTCCTGCTGTACCTATAATCAGGTGTTGATGCGTCTCTGCGCTAGTCGGAACGTGTGGTTCGAGTTCCTATACCCAACCTGGTGATATGGAAAGGGATAAAAAAGAGAGAGAGACACACAGACATATAGAACAACATGTGGAACACATGTTAATGGTGGCAATCACTGGGACTCAAATGTGCTCATAGACAGACATTCAAATCCACAGGCATACTTATGGGCATGCTTAGTGAGATATGCCCTTGTCGACATACTGCCAGATAGTCATCATTGCCAAATTCAGCGCGCGGCTGCTCCCCGTGCGGTGATGTACACACAGGTCTGGTGACGCCTTCAGCTGGCTGCACATAGCCAGAGGCGGTAGGTGTCTGGCACACACATATCTTATTCATAAACCTGATGGTTTAGAGGGTGGTGTTATTGCTGTATCAATAAAATCATTCGAGACAAGGCTCCACTGTCATGCTGTTAGTGGCAGTTCGTGAGCCATATTAATCAGACGCGGTGAGCATATCGCATGCAGATACCTCGTTTGTGACCCAGACTGCAAACAAAGTGATGGCACAGCTGACTACACGTAGCACCACCTTCGTGATCTGAGCACTTCGATCGCCTAAACAAATGTGTAATGTGACCGTTACCAGTGTCTCGAAATGGAGACAATTGTGGCGACAGTATTGCAGGGCATGGTGTCACACACATACCACACATGCAACACTTGTGAACACGCTTGACCGTATACCCCTTGATTCAGAATGGTGGGCCACGTCGGCGCTCACTGTGGTTATGAGGGTGAGTATCTGTGGATGTATGAAAAATAAAACATGATCGTGAGCTCGTTAGGCTCCCGTCTGCCCTTCATTGTTATGATCAACTTTACCTCAGATCCTTTGTGGAAACAGCAGGAAGACACTTACATTCACTCGCCCCTATCGACGCCCGGTACCTGCCCGTCCGTCAGTGAGTCGCCGGTGCTTACGGGGAAGTCCGGTATGCCAAGTTATAGTTGCCGGACTGACAGCGAGCGTAACTGACGTTCCAATGGGCGTGGTAGGCCAGAGGTTAATGTGTATAGACTGCACGGGTGATACTGCAGTCTCTTGGAACGGTGGCGGCCATATTGGAACGGTGTCAGGGTGCCATAAAAGGCATGTTAATGTCTTATCTCGCTTCTAACCGGTATTAGGCATATGATGTCAAGCAAGAAAAACATATGGAAGACTGTCTAATTATGACATATAAAAGATAAAATTAAAAGTGTCAAGTAAGTGGTCATGTAATAAATTATAACAGAAGGCGATCCGGTTGGATTGTGACTACCGCACTCGAACCCCCATGGTCTCTGCTAATGTGGTTTGCATGACACAGGCTCATGTTGTCGGGAGAGCCATGTGCTAATTGCAGTATTGTAGATGGAAGGGCCGGTGGTGTTGTGTGGGTGACCTCATATTGACCAAGGTATTTTGAGCTACCACATGTACTGGGTAGTGTCCTTTCATTTGGCAGCGTCATATATTGATGGGTCCTAGGTGTTCCCAAAATACCAGGTATGTTATGGATCCCATCCCATGAGGACCTCAACCATGGTCCGCGCTGTATGCACAGAGTAGGTGGGGGCACACGCAGAGTATAGATAGGTATTGATATATCTATCAATGGGAAGGACGTGAATATAGGCAAACTACCTTCCTGCCGCCTCTGGTCATTACAAACTTTGCTAGGGAATGCAGATTTTGGGTGCGTTTAAATGCAAAAAGTGGAGGTGGCCCTGGGGTAAAGGCTCCAGTCTCTAGAATGCCCCAGTGTTTCTTAATCACTTTCTGGATCTTATTGGAACTGAGCGTGAACGTGGTCACACATGTGATTGCCTCTGTCTTTGGTCTGTCCTTCACCTCGAGAAGTGCTTCCCTATGGTTATTACGAGCCCGTTTCTGTGCCTGTCGTATTATTTTCTTAGGGTAATGTCGCCCCGACAGGTTGTTAGATAGAATCTGGGATTGTTTCTCAAACTCGTTCAAGGTATCACAATTTCTGCGGAGGCGTAAAAATTGGCCGACTGGCAGATTGTTCCTCAGTGCTTTCGGATGATGACTCTCATACATGAGGAGACTGTTTCTATCCGTGGGTTTCCTATAATTTGTTGTATGTAGGGACCCTTCGTGCAGGGAGATCTGGAGGTCCAAGAAGGGGATGCTTTCTTGGGAATTGGTGCCGGAGAACCTCAAAAAGGGGTGTAGAGTGTTAATCCACCCACAGAATGTCGTGCATTGTTCCTCGTCACCCCTCCAGAAGAGGAGGATATTGTCGATGTAGCGTCGCCACATCACAATGTTCCTGTAGGGATTGTTCTCCCCCAGGATGTACTTGTCCTCAAAATTGGCCATATACAGGCAAGCTAGACTGGGAGCAAAGGTACTCCCCATGCTCGTACCTTGGAACTGGTGATATAGCTGCGTATGGAAGGCAAAGAAATTTTCTTTGAGATCTATGGAGACACATTAACCTCTGGCGTACCACGCCCGTTGAAACGTCAGTTACACTCGCTGTCAGTCCGGCAACTATAACTTGGCATACCGGACTTCCCCGTAAGCACCGGTGACTTACTGACGGACGGGCAGGTACCGGGCGTCGATAGGGGCGAGTGAATATAAGTCTCTTCCTGCTGTTTCCACAAAGGATCTGAGGTAAAGTTGATCATAACAATGAAGGGCAGACGGGAGCCTAACGAGCTCACGATCGTGGTTTTTTTTTCATACATCCACAGATACTCACCCTCATAACCACAGTGAGCGCCGACGTGGCCCACCATTCTGAATCAAGGGGTATGCGGTCAAGCGTGTTCACGTGTGTTGCATGTGTGGTGTGTGTGTGACACCACGCCCTGCAATACTGTTGCCGCGACTGTCTCCATTTCGAGACACCGGTAACGGTCACATTACACATTTG
Source organism: Calotriton arnoldi (assembly GCA_963921515.1). Taxonomy (NCBI): domain Eukaryota; kingdom Metazoa; phylum Chordata; class Amphibia; order Caudata; family Salamandridae; genus Calotriton; species Calotriton arnoldi. Next base: position 5,016 of record CAWUFW010002794.1, on the reverse strand, counting down.
TTTAGGCGATCGAAGCGCCCAGATCACGAAGGTGGTGCTACGTGTAGTCAGCTGTGCCATCACTTTGTTTGCAGTCTGGGTCACGAACGAGGTATCTGCATGCGATATGCTCACCGCGTCTCATTAATATGGCTCACGAACTGCCACTAACAGCATGACAGTGGAGCCTTGTCTCGAATGATTTTATTGATACAGCAATAACACCACCCTCTAAACCATCAGGTTTACGAATAAGATATGTGTGTGCCAGACACCTACCGCCTCTGGCTATGTGCAGCCAGCTGAAGGCGTCACCAGACCTGTGTGTACATCACCGCATGGGGAGCAGTCGCGCGCTGAATTTGGCAATGATGACTAACTGGCAGTATGTCGACAAGGGCATATCTCACTAAGCATGCCCATAAGTATGCCTGTGGATTTGAATGTCTGTCTATGAGCACATTTGAGTCCCAGTGATTGCCACCATTAACATGTGTTCCACATGTTGTTCTATATGTCTGTGTGTCTCTCTCTCTTTTTTATCCCTTTCCATATCACCAGGTTGGGTATAGGAACTCAAACCACACGTTCCTACTAGCGCAGAGACGCATCAACACCTTATTATAGGTACAGCATGAATACAGCGCATCTTTTCCCTGATTCCTGATCACTTGTTCTTGTATTTTTCACTTCACGGTCCTGACGAAGCGCGCCTGGATCCATTAGGGACCACCTTTAAGCGCGAAACATGTTGACCTAATCTCCTTTTCTCACACATTTACACGGATTTTTGAGAGCAGCAGGAAGACATTCATTCCCCCTCTACATCTGCTTTAAAGAGGTGCTCCACATCCTTTGTTGTTTTAGCCTTACCTTCCGGACCCCCGAATAAAACTAGGTTCTGGGTACCGCAAAGGTAATTTTAACTCACTCACTCATTCACTGTCGTAGGCCCACACACCCACATGCACAACTGCGGCGTCTCCTTAAAAGATCTCCGATAAAGAGCCCTCTCGCGAGGACAGCAGCGCCACCCCCACGAGGAGCAACGCCCGATGATGAAGCATGACACTTGCAAGGGTGTGTGAGGGCACTATATTCAAAAGGAGTAATTCCTTTACTGTCTTTAAATAACCCAACTATATTGAGAGAGACCACTCTGACACCCTTTTCAACCACAATAGGTTGCTTTCTCCTCTGTCTTTAGGAACAGTTACCCCTTAGTGAATACAACTACAAATGCAGTCGGGACCAAAAATTCATATCGAACCATGGAGCGGCCACCTATTTTATAATCCGCACAGAAAGAGCAGCAGCGTGCTGCCTCGCCTAACTTGCCCACGGTGCCCCGGTCAAAAATATACTGCTGAAGTCTGAGTTGCAAGCAATGATCGAAAATTAAATGAGTTGGAAAATAGTTTTTTTTTAAAAATATTTATTATCTTGAATTATGTATTTGCATTTGGGAGAGCCGACTAGCATTGAATTTACACAATACTGCATTCTATCCATAGATTAAGGCCTCGCAAATGTGTAAAACGTAAGTCCGGAATCCATATATTAAGAGTGCCCGATTCGACGATAGGCAAGATATCAAAGTATATATGCCCACACCCCAGCTGCACTGCTTTAGTGCGCTTGCTCATATTGGTCAATTTCAGTTTAGTGTGTGTATGGTACTTCCTCTAATTATGCGCCCCATGCACGCATTGCATGCCCCGTTCCAATTTATCCCGCCCAATTCCTGTTGAAGGCAGGGAGCAGTCTTGGGAGAACACTCCACTCCCCATGGTGACGAGCAGGGCCGGACTGGCTACCGGGCGTTTTGGAATGCTGCCGAGCTGGGGGCTGATTTCGTTGATGGGGACCTGCGTGTGCTGAACGAAATTCGTTTTGCTTTGTTTATTTCGAAGCACACGCAGGTCTCCATCAACGAAATTAGCCCCCACCGCAGTGACATCAGCCCCCAGCTCGGCAGCATTCCAAAACGCCCGGTAGCCAGTCCGGCCCTGGTGACGAGCATAGTTCACATATATAATGCTACATACGATGCAGCTGATGTTCACTGCAGGAACGCCGGATGCGCACCAAGGACAAGCCCGTCTGCGCATATCCAAACACTGACTGGGCCCAGGTTCAAACTTCCAGCCGAGCCTTAAACCCTTTGTCCCCTGCACTCACTTTCGCGCGACCTGTGTAACCGGGTTGATCTCTTGTTTTTCTGGACAGGACCTTTCACTGGAAAGTGATGTAGACGGTCCCTTGAACTAATATTATGCCTTCCCCTTAATTGCATTGTGGCTTGAATATACCTCAGACCCTGATGTTGCAATAGCAATCGTGCAGTACTTTAAAGGCAATTGTTCATCTTATGGTCTGTGCAAAATACGGAGATATCATAATTTGGAGATGCCGCCCTCCTCTAACAGGTCTTGGCTTTAGCATCTGTTCCACCAATTTCGTTCTGACATGCCAGCCCAATCTCTTATGTGGTTCTGCATAGATTGTCAGCGCCCCCGTCTATGTTATTAAATTTTTTATGTACTTTAATATTTCCACTGAAGACACCGCTCACAAGGAGGCCTTCTGATACATGCCCAAATGTGTTTATTAACCACAGCTTCCGGTCTAGAAATGTACAGGGGTTCCATGTACTGGATACATGTCAATACCTACTGCATAATGCAGGGATGTAATCTGGTGTGCTTTGGTGAAATACATCTGCCTAAAAGATGCATACTTGCACCTTTGCAGTTTCTAAACTGTATTTTATTTTCTACGATCTATGTCGTATGACCTATAGCTTTTTAAGGCTGGGCTCCCGCCTGCGACATGACTAATGGTGCCTGGAAATGTGCAATTGGCCTCTACTCTCTCCCCACAGTAACAATGCTTTGTTCATTTCAATTTTTGAGAGTACTAAAAACAGAGCAAGGAACAGTCACCCCTCTGTGTGTTCTTTTCTTTCCTACTAATCAGGGAAGGAGAGCGCACCTCACACCCACAAAATAAAATGAGTTTTCCCATTTGAAAGTCCGAGGCACAGGGCCCCGAGTCAAGGCTTGCGTAATTGGGGTGCTCATCATTTGGAGCGCTGGTCAAGACGGAAACCTGTGCGGTCTTACATGCCTTAATGTCTGCAGTATTTAGCAACCAGCATTCGTGCATACTGCTCCAGGACCTCTGTAGGCATAAGTGCAAAACTCCAGCATGTACTGAGGAAAGTGAATGGACAGAGTTATTGGGGAAAATGGAATGTTCAAGGGAGTGTCAGTAGACATCCGTTTTATGGTGCAGTTAAGAGGCCTGTGACTCCAAGCACCACCACCACCGCCAACCCACAAGCTTCACTTTAGCTGTGTGAGGGCAGCCATTGCCAACACCCACTACGGTATCCTGTAGGCCCAGCCTTGTGCTCTGCCAGAGAGCTCTGTAGGCACGCAATGCCCTCAATTGGGTCGGAGGTGTCAAACTATCAGGGGAAAAGGGTTCAGCCAGGAAATCGTCCGATAGGGGAGGATGGCACCACGGCCCCGTTTTAATTCTCTGCAGCAGTTTATGAAATGCAGAGTTTCGGTTATAACAATAAACTAGGATTTGAAAGCGTGACTTGTAGGCACAAGGAGGTTAAATGACTTTAACCCCTTCGCTGCTAGGCCTTTTCCCCTCCTGTGCTAAGCCTTTTTTGGGCTATTTGGGGTAGTGCGCGCTTAGGCCCCTGTAACTTTTTGACCACATAAGGTATCCATGCCAAATTTGCGTCCTTTTTTTCTAACATCATGGGGATTGTAAAGGTACCCAGGGTTTGTGGATTCCCCTGGAGGGGACCCAGAAATTAGTCAAAATACAGCTAAATTTTGTTTTTTTGGGGAAAAATGCGAAAAAAGGGCTACAGATGAAAGCGTCTTGATTTTTCCCTGCAAATGGCATCAAAAAAGGGGTTGTGGGGATGAAATCACCATTTTCCCAGCTTTCAGGGACAAGCAGACTTTTGTCAGAAAACCAACTTTTTTACACAGTTTTGGCATTTTTCTGGGACATAGCCTATTTTTGCTATTTTTTGTGCTTTCAACCTCCTTTCAGTTAATGGTAGAAATGGGTATGAAACCAATAATGGATCCTGGAAAGCCATACATTTCTGAAAAGTAGACAAAATTCTGAATTCAGCAAGGGGTCATTTGTGTAGATCCTTAAAGTTTTCCTTATAGAAACTAACAGTTAAATAAAGGAAAAATTGAAAATTAGTTGAAAAAAACAGCCATTTGTGTCAACGTTTTCACCTGTAACTTCTTCTAATTATGACAGCTATTTGAAGGCAATATACCGTTATATCCGCTGGACCTTTCTGGTTGTGGGGATATATAGGACTTGTAGGTTCACCAAGAACCCGACGAACCCAGAGCCAATAATTGAGCAGCATCTTGCAATGGTTTTTTATTATGTACCGGGTATATAGCAATTATTTTGGGAAAATGTATACATGGAAAAATTGTTATGAAAGACACCTATGTATTTCTGAAATGGGAACAAAATGTAGATTTTAGAAACAGTAGATATTTGCACATTTCCGAAATTGGGAGTACCCATACTAGCATGAGAATTATAGGTCATTTTTCAAAATGACTTATTTTTTACACATTGTCTTTCATTTGGAAGGCAGAAATGCATCGAAAGTCAATAGGTAATAACAGTTGCTCTACAATTCTGTGTTACCCTAAGTCTCCTGATAAAAATGGTACCTCACTTGTGTGGGTAGCCCTTGTGCCCACAACAGGAAATGGCTCAAAATGCAACGTGGACGTACCACATTTTCACAATGAAAAATTACCCTTTTTTGCAAAGTGCCTAGGTGTAGTTTTTGAACCCTAGCTCTGCCGGCACCTAGGGAAACCTAGCAAACCTATACATTTTTGAAAACTAGACACCCAGGGGAATCCAGGATGGGGTGACTTGACTGCCTCCCACCAGGTTCTGTTACCCAGAATCCCTTGCAAACATAATAAATTGTCAAAAAAAACACATTTTCCCCACATTTCT